>OY728143.1:1053754266-1055004266 GCA_963277665.1 Viscum album | reverse complement strand
GTATCAGAAAGGGGGAAATTCATTAGAGATAGACATTCATTGATTCAAGAGAGGGAGATTCACTCAACACATTGGAAGATCTAGTTCTGAGTAGAGGTAGTGCAGAGGGAGACTCTGGAACCACGTCCTGGAGCTGGAGGTGCGTAGGAGGAGAGTATCTTTCGGGGAGTGTGACTTACCTTGTGTTTGAATTCTTGCACTCTGTTTAGCATGTCTTAAATTACTGTTATGATATTAAACATGTTTTCTAGCTAAATCATTTGGTTTGGCAATAAATTGAAGTTTCACTGGTTACTTTTGTATGTTCTTTTTCACTTCATCTTTACATGTATTCAATATTGATCAGCGAGATCGATACTGAGTTCATCAAAATTCTTGTACCAATAGAACATAATCTCAAGATTTCATAGTCAGTTGGAGAGATTTATTGTGGAAACACTTTTCAAAAGATAATAGATTCAAAAGATTTCAAGACTTACGGTGAGTTTGTCTTGCTGTTAATTTTCAAATAGTTCACAGTTGATTAAATTTGGAGTGGCGAACTCTTAAATTGGTTGGCTTGTGTGACTTAACTCCTGTATATGGAGGTGAGTCATACTCTTTACACTGGTACTCTACAAAAACCTTTAAGTGAATCGGAATACCTTCAAAACCAGTAGAATGTAGATTATTCCTCAAGCATTTTAATATATTTTTCTCTTATCAGTGTACTATATCTCTGTGTCTCTTTGATTTAAAATGTCTCTAGCTTCAATCTAGTAGGATACATTGGTTTCAATATTCTATCTCTTTATTGATTTATAAAAAGTAAAAAAAAAGTAGAGTATTCACTCCACTACAGACAACAGTGGAGTTTTTGAAGATTTTTAAAAGAATAGCAGCCAAATTTATCTTCCCTGTGGGTTCGAACCTGCTTGCCACATATACAGTAGTTAGTAGGAATATAAATTTTAAACTTTGACTAAATTTAATGAAGGTTTAGGTCACCTACAATGAGGTCTATTCTTTCATGAACAAGGGGACCCTGATCACTATTTTTTAGGGGCCAAAAAGGGCCCAAAAGGCCTCCAAAACTGAGTTTTTAATCGTTGTATCCTAATTTTTTAACATTCGATGGAATTTTATCCTTGTTTAAGGGGGTCTTATTAGATTTTTTTAGAGAGGACTGAATTTAATCCCTTGGATTACATTCATATTGATATTATGGTTTTGAAATTTTATCATTTTTCATAATTTAGTTTCACTTATAATCAAATATATAAAAATATATACATATTTTTTATATGTTCACACATAAAAGTTTAATTTTATAAATATATATGTAAACATATTTACATGAAAATTATCCTTATAAATATATAAATCTCATATTAATAAAAAATAATATCCATTTTATTTAAAATAAAAATTTATGAATATTTATATACATATACAATTAATGTATATATCATGTTTATATATATATATATTTATATTTGCGTGTGTATTGACAAAAAAAATTATATTTATCTATATATTATAATACATGTATATAAATATTTATATATAATATATGTAAATAAATATAAATATTTATAATTATATTTATGGATGCACACATATATACAAATACATGTATGTATGCATGTATGTTTGTATTTTTAAACACACACATACACACAAAACACATATTTTATATATGTATTTAAATAAATAAATAAATATATAAGTATAAAAATGTAACAATATATATATAAATATATAGATATATCATAAAATGAAAAAAAATACAGGTGAGTGGAAGAGGCGCGAACATATGAGAGGGAGGTCTCATGTTCGAAACCCACCAAAGACAGGGGTGCACAGGTGGGTGAGTAGGGGTGCATTGGGATGTTAAATGGAAATGGAAGACAAGTATTATAAAAGGGGGTGTGTGGGGTGGAGGCTGGATAAGCACTGTTATAAGGGGTTTGAGTGCTAATAAAATAGGGGAGGGAGGTGTTATCCTTCGATTTGTAGAAAAAAATTTCTTTTTTAAAATTTATCTTTTTGAGATTTATCGGTGCTTTTTTAGTGTTGATAAAGGGGTATTTTATCAGTGCTAAAAAATCATTGATAAATGTCCCTTTTATCAGCACCTTTTTTAGCACTGAATAAAGTGGCCTTTATTAGTGCTTTTTTAAGCGCTGATAAAAGGGACCCCCCTTTAATAGAGCTTCGATTATAAACATTTTTTAGCACTAATAAATACTTTTTTAGCACTGTTAAAACCCTATTCTATAGTAGTGCCACTTTCCACCTTGGGAAAACACCTTTTCAAATTTTACTTGTTTCACTCGCACTAGGCTAATCCAAAGTGCATACACTAAAATCATGAAAATTTACCAGACTCACTAAGCGCACTGTTTTTTTATAATGTTAGGAACATACTCACTACCCATCCTAGTTTACAACTGATTACAATTGAGAACTCACTCTCTCAACTAATGTGAACATGATGCTTCTCTAGATGAATATTCAGATTATCTCAATCTGTCTATTAATGGTTCACACCTCATTAGTGTGACATGAAGTTACTTTTTTATCAATGAACTGAATTCCACTTTACTATGTATTTTTTTCTCTTCAAAATTACTCCTCCACATAGAATCTGCTTCATGTAATATTGACTGTGTAAATCCTTCTAGGATGACTCCTTAATGAACTGACTTCCTTTGTTCAAGTTGTTCATAATCTCCCGCTCACTACATAAGTTCTTCTCCAAAACATAAATTCTTCATGAAATCCTATTTTCCATGAAATTGCTTCGTGGAATACCTATTTTTCACATATGATTCAATTTATCCCCTCTAATAACTTTTCTAATGTTTTATTCTCTAATTAATAAAACACTTATGGGGACTTTATATTGGAAAAGGGCTATGAAAAATATGCTAAGAAAATTATTAATGTTTTTCTCTCAGTGCAAACCCATTTCACTTAAAATTTTCCTTTTGTGGCCGGTAGAAATCACTACCTCACTTTCATAAGTGATGGAACCACGATGTAACTCTTTGTGAAATTCCTTCGCAAAAAAATTTCCTTTGTGAACATCTTACCCCGTGTGAAATTTTTTTCTTTGAAAGATTTCTTCATAAGATTATTTATCCTCCAAAAAATCCTTCCTTTGTGCAAGCCATTCCTTTTCATAAACCATCCTTCATGAAACTCCTTTTTCTTAAAATAGTCCTTTGCACAAATTTTTTTCTATCATGAAATATTACCCTTTGCGGAATTATTTTCCTTCACAAACTTCCTTTATTGAATTTTTTACGCAACTTCCCAGACAAATTTAACTACTTTCAAAACCACTCCATCATGAATGTTACAACATCTTTAAGGTCCTGGGATTTTTTCAATGCACTTTTTCAACAAACAAAACCCCAAAAACTCTAAAATGTGACTTTGAGGGTTTTTTTCTAACAATCTACCATTTAGGTTTATTAACTCTTGAAACTCCTTAGCCATACCATTGTAAAATCTTGTGCACTTTCTACTTCAAACCCCACATTCCCTCTACCACTTGAAATAGTTATAAAAGACTCACGCAACACGTACTCTTAGTTCACATGAGTCAATATCAATATGAGAAACAAGAATAACATGAAAATATTATCATTGAATCAATTCATTTAGCTCTCAGGTTTCACCTAACCCTCATTCCCAACCAGTTTGCATCACGATTTCTCTCCATGATATTTAGTTCATACCAAAACATATTCAAAATTATCATGTTCATCCATTGATCTAATCTTAATGTTTGAAAACCATTCTACCCACAACTTCACTACTTCTCTTACATATTTACTCCTCTTGATTTAACATTGAAGTGATCCCCCCTTTACCATATTTACCATGACACAGATATGTCATTTTTGTGTTAAATTTTATGTAATTATAGACTATTTTGAAATTATGGGTGTAACTTAAAGTCGGGTGAGTTTTTGGTTTTTTGGGTTAGCTAAAGTTCTAGAAAGTATCAAGTTGCACCATGACGTTGAGAGGTCACGCTGTGAGGGTTTGCCATGGGGGAATCACACCATGACGGGGGGAATACAAACCATGATGAAAACTAGGTATAGGGGGAATTTTTTTCTAGAGGGACATCATAGAGTGATGAGGGGAGGTCACGACATAACCTAGTTTACCCAGATTTAATTTTTTGGAATTTCCTCTTTTTCCCCAATGAGATTTAATCTTGGTTGGCCTTATTTTCCTTATTTTTTCATTCAGATAATTCATGGAAGAGATCAAGGGAGATATTACCTTATTCTTCCTTATATTCAAGCCTCCCTAATTTGGATTTCAATTGGATTGGAAAGTGGGTATCTCATTTCATTCTTCTGTATCCTTCCTCTTACCTTCTTGTAACATCACACCAGATGGAGACCACTAATCAATGTACTGACCGACAATGTCACACGACCTCAGTCATTCCTCCTCATACACCAAGGGATATTGACTAGTAGTAAGGGTTTATGATGGTGTTATGGAGAGACTATACCCCCATATAATTGTTATAAACACCAAAAATAACCAAACATTATCCAAGAAGAATAAACGTCCATCAGAGTACACATAATTAAATAAAACACCTTATGATATATCAAATAAAATATAGAATAAAGTAGTCATACCTACTTATAGTCATGATAGCATAAAAAAAATGGTCTCCCACTAGTCCAATAACATATACACAATAAAAAAACATAGGGAGGACTTACTATTACCCCTATACCTCATCTCATCCCATTCTCTAGTCCATCTAAGCTATCCCACGCAATCATGAAACTCTATGAATCTGCCTTACCTGAACCTTGTTGGGCTTGTATTGTCTCAACAATACTCTATAAAAATTAGTGATTTTGATACTCACAAATACCCTTGTTTGTTTTACTAATTATATTACTTTAAGTAAGTTTCAATAAATTAATATTCTTTGCAATATTTTGGAATTATATTCCCATTTTTAATATGAAAGGAATATTCATCAAAGTGTTTTGAAAGAATTTTAGTGTTTATATAAAAACTTTTCATACCCTACACTTGGAACAATTCATATGGATCATAAACCCTATATTCATAGAAACATGTATGGTTTATCATCCCTACGTTGAGAATTATGCATATGGATCTACAACACTACATTTGGACAAATGTATGGAATACCCAACCAACGTTGAAGTCAGGAATCACTGTTCATACCCTACATTCGTAGAATAAACATATGGTTAATCTACCATATGCTGGAAGGATTGACATATGGATTCTTATTCCAATATTTATTTTGAGCCCTATGTTATGTGAAGATGAAAGTACGGTTAAGGAACCCTACGATATGTTAGGAAACCCTATGCTACGCAAAGGAACCCTATTCTACATAGTTGAACCCTATGTTTGTCTATTCAACAACGGTGTTTTAATGCCGCAATATAATATGAGATTCACGCAATAATCTTGATAGTATTTCAGGATAATTGAAATATTCTCTATGACTGATTCAAAATCTCATTTTGTTCCACCATATTCAACAAAGAAAATTTATCCCATTCTTAAGGGAAGTTATGACTTCTCTAGTCAATTTGAATTTGAATACCCATGATCTATCAGGATACTTTCTTGAATCTGGAATACCGAATAAATATATCTAATCTATATATTTTATCATAATTTCTTTTGAAACATAATTATACATTCACATATACAACAATATTATTATTAATATCTTTTATAGTACTGCTAAAATGAATGATTGATTTTTTTATTTGTGAAAGAGGCTACACATTGAGAGTTTTATATATTTCAACCTTGTATTGTTGTAAGAGTACTGCTGCTATTTTTTCTATTCAAATTGAAGATCATTTTCTACCAGAATCACTTTAGAGTTATTATTTTTTGAAGACTTTTATTTCTAAATAAGAGTATCCATCTATTGTCAGTTGCTACTGAAACTGTGAAGATCAACATGAACCATCAAAAAATCAAACTCTTTTGATTTATTTGAGTATAAACTACTCATACTTAGTTTTGGTTGAAGTGATATCTTCTTGTATTAATCTCTAGATAATTGGATCCCTATAAAAGAACTAGAAGGCTTTGTTTTAGACTTTTTGTAAAGGTTTCCATTGTCTTCACTCAGTTTTGGATTTGAAGGTCTCGTGATAATAGGACCTTTCTAGTGAAATTCACCAAGCTCACAGAGAGAGCGTTGGTAGAGTGGACTATGGGATCTTTGTACCTCAAACCACTATGAAATTGTTGTGTTCATTATTAATATTTATCTATTTCTCATAATTATCACAGAAGAAAACACCACATATCTGCATAAATCACAAAGGGAGTCAAAATCCAGAATATGTAGAGATTTTCAAAAAGACAAAATTCACCCCCCTCTTATGTATATTTGTATTATTACGACCTAAAAATTGGTATCAGAAGAGAGATTTTGGAATAAATCTATAACAAGATTAAAGAAAATAAGATCTATACAAAGAAAATGGTAATGGATGATCTGAAAAAAGGTATGCCCGTGGTTTATGATCCATATTTTAATGGTGACAACTATAGATTTTGGAAATATCGTATGATCATTTACTTGAAGAATCTTGTATTCAAAGTCTATTAAAATATCATCACTCAATATGAAATTATTAAGAAACCAACAACTTGGGATGCTACAACAGAAGTAGAATTGAAATCAATTCAAAACCCATGAATTCTATAATATGTGGACATGGACTTGATGAATTTAATAGAGTATCATAGCTCCCTAATGCCTATGAGATGTGATAATCTCTTTCAATTCCTTATAAAGGAACTGATAACATCTGACAGATGAGTTTTTCTACTACAAAACTAAATTTTGACACCTTTAGAGTGTTTGATGGTGAAAAAAACACACAAATTAATGGACAATTAATAGTGATTTTCAACAATATTACTACCTTGAGAGATCCCATCAGTTAATATGATCAAGCACTGAAAGTACTTAGAGTACTACCCTCTAAATAGAATGGAATATCTGCAGCAATTCAACAATCATCACCAGTCATAAATTTAACTATGAAGGGATTAATTAGAACATTTATTATGTATGAAATAGAAATGAAAGATGAAGTTGAATATCACAAGATTGTAGTAAAAAGGGAAAATACTGCTCTCAAAGTAAGAGCTCAGAAGCATAACTGAAAAACAAAACAAGAATTCAAAATAGACAAAAATTCAAATTCCTCTTATTCTAAAATGGAACTGGCTCAACTATCCAGAAAGTTCAACAAATTCTAAAAAAAGAAAAGAGGAATTAGAAAATACTTTAAGAAGGATAAAAATGAACCTCGTGTAGTAAGATGCTATGAATGTAAAAAATTGGGTCACATCAGATGTGATTTACCTCAATTGAAAGATGAAATAAGAAGGAAAAAAAAGACATATCATAAGAATTAAGATTATGAGAAAAAAGGAAAACGAGCTATAAAAGCTATGTAGAGTGTATCTGGAGGCTCCAGAAGATCTTCAAAATATGATTTAGAAAAAGAGCCATATAATATTAAAGAAAATATGTGCCTTATAGATAATGAAGAAGAATGGGTACAAACTTATTATTCTTCTACCTCTGACTCTGATAGTTGTTCAAATAATAAATTTGTAATGTCCCGGTTCCGGAAGCTGCACAGAGATGTCCCATAACCGGTTAGTCACATGGACTCAAGCGCATTTCCTCGAATGCTAGAGGCTGTCGACTAGAAGCGAGGGCCTTGGGTGTGATATTGGGGAAACTATGCCCTCATTGGCAGAGTAACACAGTGGAATTAAAACAGATATACAATAGCGGAAGCGGTGAACATAATAAGCAACAGTAAATAGTGGAAGACTGATGAAGGAACAATTGGAGCACATATATAAAATGATGCATGATATATATGTCTTGGAAAGCAGCCAAACAAGTCACAATTCTGAATACAGAACTAATATAAGTACAAAAGAATAGAAAGTAAACAACTCCTCAGCATTGCAAGCCATGGATTGGTCTCATGCTCTCCATCTCCACATCAATCAAGTACCTAAAGTAGAAGGGCGCTTTACCTTATCTATGCCTGCAACAATATAATCTGTTTAGGCCCAAAAGTATGGCCCAAACAGGGTGTGAGACTAAATCCCAGTAGGAAACCACCACAATATCTGTGGCTAACAGTTAGTGAATATATGATAGGTAATAAATAACAGGAAGCAGTAAACCAGGAAGTACTCAGCAGCAAAAAATCCACAGTTTCAAAGCATTCAATTTCATATATCAAGAAACAACTAATCAAAGTAGGAAAACGCAAAAAGGTAATGCTATGGGAAGTAATCACAACCTATCCCCTCTAGTCCCACCTAACAACACAAGCAAACAACTAAACACAAAAGGTAACCCTTTAGGAAGTACTCACAACCTAACCCCTCTGGTTCAACCAACAAGTACAAGCAACCATCTGGGAAGCACACTCAGTCTACCCCTCTGGTTCAGCTTAAGCATAGACTCTTTGAGGAAGAAATCACTGTCAATTCCTCCTATAGTCTCGTATCGGTAACAAAAGGTGCTCTGGGGAAGTACTTACGTCAACATTCCCCCTATGGCCTGCGTCGAGGAACTACAGACACTCTGAGGAAGCACTTATGTCAATCCCCCCTATTGTCTCACATCGTAATAGTAAAATAGACACTCTAGAGAAGCCCTTACGTCCATTCTCCCTATGGTCTACTACACCAGGTTCTCATAGTCTTGTGTAAGTCAAACAAGTATAGCAATGCATATCGGCCAAAGTAAACCTCAACAACTATTTGTCTAAACAATATACAACATAACAGCATGTCAAAGAAACAATCACACCATTCTACAATAGTAGGCATGAGAAAAATAAGGCAGCCTAATAGGCTAAGTAGTACCAAAAGGTCATAACTAAAACATGAATGGGAAAACACCACCAAAGCATAGAAAATAACCCTATTCACATTTCAACTAACCTCTATTCAAGCATAAAAGCATAGTAGAAAATTATCAGGGCTAAAACAGTAAACACACAATACCCCGTTCATGGGTATTGGGAAATTTTGCACATATATCTCAAAGAATTTCAACAGAAAGGCACAAACCACATACCTCGATGTTGGTAGATATCTATACGTGAACCTCAATCCTTGAATCACCCAAGAACACCGTATATCTACAAAATGTCTAAAACATTCAATATAAGATAACTTGAGAAGGTGAAGGAATCAGGAAACGAAGCTCAAGCATAAGGAAGAGATTATCGAGGCGATACCAACACAATCGATGATGGTAAATTTGGATAACAGATGCTTGATCAGGGTCTTGGAGGAAGATCACGGCCATACAGGTTCTCTCGGACGAACTAGGTCGAGAAGTAGATAGTTCTGTCCGTCAGACGCAACCCCGATGTGTTTAATGAAAAAAAAAGAAAATGCACAGCGTGTGCTTGCCTTCACCGACCCCTGCATTAGGTGGTCTCCAGGTCACCACACATAGCCGTGTGCATGAATGTTATATGGCCTGCACCCGGCTACCCGCGGTAACCGAGTACATGGTGTGTTCTCATAAGGTACATGGCATGTACTTATAAAATTTCAAGAAACTCTTATTTTTCTCAAAAACACCAGAAAAAGAAAAAAAATACATGAAAAGAGGATCCTGGTTCTTAGAAACTTCCCCCCTTAAATAAATTCATCCCTGAATTTCCCTTGCAAGGAGGCGTAGAAGAAGAATCCCCGAACAACTCTGGCTACTGCGATCATACATCGGTCTACCTCTCCCAAGTCTCATCCTATTCTCGTCTGTGCTTCCATAGCACTCGTACTAGAGGAAGAGATTGGCCATAGATAACCTTCATACTTTGATCAATAATCTAGATAGGATGATCCTCGAATGATGAATCCACTTCCAACTCAACCTCATCAGGTTGGAAGACATGAGATGAGTATGAGAAGTAACGTCGAAGTCGTGAAACGTGGAAGACATCGCGAATATCCTGGTACCTCTGAGGTAACTTCAACCGATAGGAAATCGGCCCAAATCTCTCCAACACCTTAAACGGCCTGACGTACCTTGACGAAAGCTTACCCTGTATTCTAATCTTCCTGTGTCCCAACCTCGGTGTGACACACAGGAAAACCTGATCTCTAACCTTGAACTCCAGAGGTCATCTCCACTGATCAACATAAGACTTCTGTCGAGACTGTGCAGTAGCCATCCTCTTCCGAATCAACTCTATCTGCTCTGTGGTCTCCTAGACAAGACGAGGTCCCAACATAGCTGCCTCTCCTACCTCCAGCCAATATAAAGGTGATCAACATGACCTACCATACAAAGCCTCATAAGGTTCCATCTAAATAGTTTCTTGAAAACTATGGTTGTAGGAAAACTCCACAAGAGGTATGTGCTTATCCCAAGAACTTCCAAAATCTAGAATGCATGATAAAAGCATGTACTCAAGTACCTGAATCGTACGCTCAGACTGGCCATCTGTCTGGGGGTGGTAAGATTTACTCAGAAGCACCTGTGTACCCAAAGCCTTCTGAATCCCCTTCCAGACCTGAGAAGTAAAACAAGCATCCCCGTCTGAAACAATGGAGTGTGGAACTCCATGAAAATGTACAATCACTTGGATGTACAGCTGTACCAGCTCATCAACACTGAAAGTCTACTTGATCGGCAAGAAGTGATAAAATTTCGCAAGTTTGTTAATGAAAACCCAAATAAAATCATTCCCTCGAGGTGACCTCGGCAAACCCGTCATGAAGTCCATTGCGACATCATTCCATTTCCACTCAGAAATTGGTAACTGCTGCAAAAGCCCTAATGGTCACTGATGTTCCTCCTTCACCTGCTGACAGGTGGAACACCTCATCACAAAACCATAAACATCTCTCTTCATACCTGGCCACCAATACTAACGGTGTAGATCACGATATATCTTGGTGACACCAGGATGAACTTCCCAAACTGAGGAGTGAAAATCTCGCATCAGCTCCTCGCATATGTCTGTTGGAACCAATACGTGCCCATGAAAACGCAAGATCTCATCCCCACCTATGGTCTATCCAGGAATAAGGTCCTCTCCTAACATGCTTTCCCGTAGGACTAGGCATTCAGAATCTGATATCTTAATCATTCACACTCGATCAAGAAGAGTAGAGGTAACAGATAAAAAAAAATAAATGTCTGCCTCTGTCTGTTGTGCATCTCCAAATGAATCTTAGAGAACAGATCCATAAGCTGCCACTCACTACTGGCCTCCTGAAATGACTATATCTGAGTCCTCCTGCTCAGCACATCATCCACTGCATTGCCTTTTCCAGGCATGTAGGCAAGCTCAAAGTCAAAAGACTAAAGGTACTCAGCCCACATTTGATGTCTCAAATTCAAGTCACGCTGAGTGAAGATATACTTCAGAATTTTGTGGTCGGTGAAAACCAAAAATTATCTTACAGAAGATAATGTTTCCAACAACGTAAGGAATGGACAACTGCAACCAACTCAAGATCGTGCGTCGGGAAATTCCTATCATGTGACCTCAACTGCCAAGACCTGTATGCAATGACTCCTTCCCCTTGTATAAGCACTACTCCAAGCCCGATACCTGATGCATCACAGTACACAATATAACTCTTTCCCGGCTCTGGAAATACTAGTATCGGTGTTGAAGTCAACCTCCCTTTCAGCTCCTAAAAGGATGACTCACAAGAATATGACCACAAGAACTTTGCACCCTTCTTAGTCAGACCCATCAGTGGCGTTTCTAAGCATGAAAAGTCTTGTATGAAACATCTATAGTATGCAACCAGCCCTAGAAAACTCAGCAACCCAAAGATGTTCTTCGGATGCTCCCAGGAAACTACTGCTCTCACTTTCTCTGGGTTTACTAATACTCCTGTCTCTGAGATAACATGACCCAAGAACTGAATCTGGTCTATCCAAAAGTAGAATTTTGAGAGCTTAACATATAACTGATACTCTCTCAGTGTACTCAAAATGATCTCAATATGGGTATCATGGTCATGTCGAGTATGAGAGTACACCAAGATATCATCCATGAAGACTACCATGAAATAATAAAAGTATTGATGGAACACTCGGTTCATCAGTGCCATGAAAACTGTAGGCACGTTCGTGAGACCGAACGGCATAACTACATACTCATATAGACCATACCTGCTTCGGAAGGCTGTAAGAGGTATATCAGATGGTCCAATGTGCAACTGATGGTAACCGTATCTCAAGTCAATATTTGAGAACACCTAGGATCCGCTAAGCTGATCAAAGAGATCATAAATCCTCAGTAAGGGATATCAGTTCTTGATCGTCAAATAATTCAACCTCTGATAATCCACACAAATCCGGAGGGTACCGTCTGCCTTTTTCGCAAATAGAATAGGCGAACTCCAAGGAGAAGTTCTGGGTCGGAGGAAACCCTTTTCTTGTAACTCTTCCAATTATTTCTTGAGCTCCTATAAATCTGGTGTAGCCATCCTATAATGAGGAATGGACACTGGTGCCGCTCCTGGAACAAGCTCAATAGAAAAGTCTACCTCTCGTTCTGGAGGAAAACTTGAAAATTCTTCTACAAAGACATCCTTGAAACGATCCACCACTGGAGTAAAGTTGAACTGTGAAGTCCCCTAGTCATCCAGATATAGACTAGAGATCTGGGCTGTAACTCCTCCCAACCCATGATGCTCGGGTCCTGTTCTGCTCACCTGGACATCCTATTCTCCCTTATGAATAAACGATCTTCCCTTTGGTGATGTAAAACTCACCCTATGATGATAGAAATCAACAACAGTCTGGAAAAGAACTAACCAGTACATTCTAAGAATGAAATCATAGCCTGTCATCTCTTGGACATATAGGTCCCATAAGAAGTGACACCCACCAACCTCAATAAGGAACTCCTTAAACTAACATACACTAGCCATTCTAGTTCCCAACTGAGTTTCTAGCGTCAAGATATCGACAGAAGAAAGGATAAAGAGCTCAATGGTATCTACAACAGAAACATATATAAAGCTATGGGAATCCCCTGTATCGAAAAGAGAAAAAGATAAAACTGAGGCAACAAGAATGGTACCTCGAACTATAGAGGGTCTGGGATCCTGCTCCTGCTGGGTATGCTCCACTACAAAAGTATGACCTACACTGTGGCCCCGTGACCCTGCATGACCACTCTGAGTTGATCCACCCTGTTGTCGCTGAAAGAACGGTGACTAGCTATCACGACCATGACATCCACCTCGGCCTGAAAGGCCAGAATAACTACAGTTCCTAGACTGGTGAGAAACTGGTGGTGCTTCTCCTAAATGAGGAGTCATATAAGAACCCCTGTCACTAGCTGCTGGTGAAAAGATCTGACAAAAACACTGAAGATGATCCATCTTTCCGCAAGATAAGCACTCAACTGGGTCTCTCAGGCAATGTGGTATCATATGCCCACTCTTCCCACACTGGTATCATACCACCTGGTTTCCAGAAGAAGTCTCTATCCTCCTTATATCTCCACACGTAGACTCCCTATGATGCTTACTACTGTCAGTAGGAGGAATACTAACCCCATATGTTGAGCCGATCTGGTTCACAACTCCAGAATCCCTCAGATTTCACTCTATGATCAGCGCCTAGTTGACTATAGAAGTAATGGAAGTCAGACTGAAGATGTTCACTTGTGATCGGATGTCATGCCTTAGACCATCCTCAAACTTCCTTGCCAGGAATAACTCATCACCTTTTGGAATAGGCGTGAAACATTATAGCTCGATGAAGCGAGAAGAATAATCCATAACAGAAAGAGTACCCTGATCCAAACTCATGAACTCTCAGCCTCGATCGACCCTCAAAGTCTCCAGATAGAACAAGTCATAGAAGGCATGCTGGAACTCATCCCAGGCTATAACCTGCTGGGGTCCTGCCTGTGAGATCACATCCCACCATCTCTTGGCGTAATCCTGAAGAATGTACGTAGTGATATTCACCCTCCTCTCTGAAGGCATCTCCAGATGTTCGAAGATAGAAATCATGGCTTTTAACCATGACTCTGTAGCCTGAGGTCCTCCTTCCCCAGTGAAAGTGGGAGGATGCTGCTGTTGGAAAACCCTCGTCAGCTCTGCCATAGACGAGGCAGGATGCAGTACTCCTTGGAAGGTTTTCATGAACCTCATAAAGCTCTCCCTAAACTGTGTATCAACACCTGTGTCAGGTATAACTAATGGTGCCAAGACTGGCACAACTGGAGTATCTGTAGGAAGTCCCTGATCAGCCATATCCGGTGTCTGATCACCGCCCTGTAACTGGCGTACAACCGTAGGACATATCGGTGGCATGACTATGTAAGGTCAAATGTACAACTTAGCTCAATATTATCAAGGACTGAAAACTAGGAGTGTAATAAGGGAACAGAAGAAGAAAACATTCAAGTTTTTCAAAACAAGGATACACGGCGTGTATAATTCCTACACGATGTGTTCCCTGAAGCCTTCACATGGATGTATACTCCTGCCAAAACTGGTTGTGTAACACCCCTAACATATGGCCTATTGTTCAAAAACACGGCATGTAATTGAATTCTCTTACCCTACCCAAGTCCTTCTACATGGTTAAGAAACATAGATCTCCTGGAATAAGACTACACGGCGTGTTCGTGTCATACACGATGTGTAATAGATGAGCTTCACTGCCCCGTGTTGTTGGTGACACCGCCAGATACATGGATCACACTACATGGCATGTTCCAGATGGACAGGGTGTGTTCTACGAAAATTTTGTTGACCTGTGTTGTTCGTTACATGGTCGGGTACTCGAGTTACACTACACGGCATGTTCCAGACAGACACGGCGTGTATTAGAAATGACTCAACTGAACCGTGTTGTTAGTGACACGATCGGTTTACACGGTCTACAACATGGTGTGTACATCCAGTACACGGCTTGTCCTAACAAAGATTCCATACCACGTGTCCCCACCCACATAGTCTGAGACACAGTTAGAGACTACACGGCGTGTACATACTGTACCCAATGTGTACTTAAGAAAAACAGTTTCTTCCCAAATAGAAGAACACATGGCGTGTATTCAACATTACACACCATGTATTCTGGGGTTTTCTGGATAGTAAGCCTCAGAAACTACTCCAGAACCCAGAAAAACACTAAAAAAAACCCCAAAGTGCCAAATTCTGATCCGTGAGGGCCCGTACTCCTCGCTAATCAAAGCTTGGCATCTCATACATGCTATAAACAAGGTAAACAAGTCAACGATCAATCAAATTCCGGTCCATGAGGGCCCATAACACCTCAAGAATCAAAGTTTGGCATTCATTAAAACAAAACCTTACACAAACAATGTAACACCCCGAAGTTTTCAAACCTCATAAATGAAATTTGGGCATTTTGTGCCTTTGAAGTTCTCTCTTTAAAACAATCAGATTGAAAAATATAAAAAAACACGTAACTTTTTTTTGTGAACTCAACACTGAAGGGTATTACAATTTTTTGGGTTACAAGAAAAGATCACTAACCAAATATCCCAACTAAGAACCCGATTACAATAATGGGGAGCCCGCTTAAAACTACTAAGAGCCCGAGTATGCGGTAGGGGTTTCGAGCATCCATCATAAGAAACATGAGGATGGCTGAAGCCACCGCGACCATGCTCAACACCAAGGGGATCACACGAACCATCTTCTTTGTTTCTCCTTCAGTCACCTGGGGTAAGGGACACCCCGAGACCAGACCCTTTTTTATAAGCTCCCCAATCGGACCGTTGGACCTCAAACGACTATATTTTCGACCGTTGTTTGCCCAAAGTATCCAATGTTTTGTTTTTTACCGTTATCCAGATAATGTTTAAATTCAGTTTTTGTCGATGTGTTAAGACTTATTAAGTATGGTTTTGAAATAATTGATAAGTGATATGTATTTCCTTTTATATATATAGTTGTAATTATATATATATATATATATATATATGGTTTTGGTTTATTAGCATAAAATTTGATTAAAGTTAAATTGTTATAAAATTATCAATAAAACTAATGTTTTTATAAATTATATTTACGGTTAGATTCTCATAAAATTGTTAATGACGTATATTTACCCATTTACAAAATTAATTTATGACTTTCTTTATATAATAATAATAAATAAATAAAACTACACACTTATGTTCTTATTAAAATCTAATAATTTTGTTGCTTTAATTTTGACATTCTACGTATTTAGATATTAACTTATTAATATTAAACACTTTTTCTTTTTGTTTCAAAATAATCCGAATGTAATTTTTTTTAGTTTATGATTTATGAAATCATAAGTATATATTTTATTATACTTGAATTCACTTTTTTTATGTATAAAATTTATATATGTGTATTTATATGTTTTGATAAAGGAAATAGAAGAAAATGAAAAAAAATATAATTTATGTTTTAAATAGGGGATTAATAGTTTAATATATAGGTGTTTTAATAACCCTTGACTTAGGATAATATTAGTTTATTAATATGTTTAAATTAATGATTTTATAATAGGTTTAATAAAATAATAAGATAACAATTTTTTGTTTGTTTTTTGTTTTTTTTAAGATAAAAACGATAAAAAAAAGAGAATGAATCGGGGGGGGGAGGGGCCGCGTGTTTAAAACACCGCGGAAAGCTTGAGCCGTCCAATCCGGCGCCCTCCAATCGTAGCCATCCATCCCTTTTAATACCGCGTCGCATCCGGTCCGTCCGATCTGGACTGTTTTAATCCTGGTCGTCCACCGTTTTTCGCGTTTTCCTCTCTCCCCGCAACTTCTCATTCTTCGTCGCGCACACCGTCAGACCAGTAGGATGTAGGGTTCCTTGTTTCCTCCGCCAAAGCCGACAGTGGTTACCTCTTGTCAAAGTCGGCGCCTCCCTCTTAATTACCGGCCTCGGTTCCCTCAACATCTCCCCAGTTGTTAAGCCGTTTCTTCTTCTCTTTTTTTTAAACTTCATGTTGCACCGAAGCTGAAACGTTGCACCCGAGCTCTCTCGTTCTCTCCTCGTCGCCGCCTCGTGCTCTCCTCCTCCTCGTCGATCAGGTAAGGGTCGAAGTCGGTTTTTAAAGTTTGTTTTAATCTTCGGTTTTCATGTATGTAAACATATACGAGATATATATATATATACATATATATACTTATATACTTAAACTTATGGATGTGTATGGGGATTGCATACATCATGATCCATGTATTAGGCCCTCCCCGTGTCTACTAACTTATTTGGGGAAGGAAAAAGATTTTATCTTTTCACTTCGATGGTTATATGTACGTATATACGGGTTATATATATATATATATATGTATAATTCCATAAACTATACCATTCTATAATTCTTTTTTTTATTAATAAGAAATATTCTGAAAATTTATAACCGGTTCTTTTCTTTATATAAGTGAAAAGATATTAACATTTTTACTTGTTTCAGTTTCAGGTAGAATTTAAATAAATATATATATATATTATTTTTGGTAGGTATGTGTACCTAAATGTATATAAATACCTTTGAATGCATACACCCTTTTTTTTTTCAGAATATATGATGAATGAGTATGATTATTATGTTTTAGTACTTTTGGTATAACGTGATGAGTTACTAAAATTATATATGCCCTTAAAACTATTAATCCAAGGGCGATGCCAAGACTATTTATATACATGGTTATATATATATATGGTGAAGTTTCAGGATTGGTTTAATATCAAAATGACTTTTCTAATTTGAAAATTTTCATTTATCAGCGTTTTGAAAATTCTTGCACTTTTTTTAAAAAAGTGTGGCGTGAACTATCAGGACTTGGTTATATATATATATATAACCATGTGTATGTATGAATCATGTGTAATCACACCCGAATGTCATGGAGAATCCCTCTTCTACATTTAGGCTCTGAAATAAAATGGTGGGAGACCAAGTCTAATTTGAGTGTTATTTAATTAATTGAAACATTGAGTCACATTTACATTAATATGAATTTGGTTCCCATGTTTTGTAATTTATTACTTTATAGCATGATGAAGTTTATCAAAAGAACTTTCACAATTATATACATATGTTTTTTTCCAAAGGTGGACTTGAATATGCACATTGTAACTTCAACTGCCTGTATAAAACACCCATGACATCCAATTATCATCATATGTAAACGACCATGCTTTAATTGGGTATCATGATGTATGGAATGTTAAAGTGTTATGCCCTTTTTTATTAAAACCCAAGATTTCAGATGTTAACTTCTTATGTGCACGAAGCCTTAGAATGCATGTCATAATGTTTTTAATGATAGAACTGTTCACATGTTATGAATATGTATGTGAAAATGGGGTTTAATTATGAATGTATGGAACCCCATGAATGAATGACCATGTCAAGATATGTGAGGGATGTATAGGACTTAAATGTTTATGGACGGGTGCGCCCGGAAATATACAGCGCTCCAATGCATTGGGTAAAGCAAGAGTCTCATGAGACGTTATGTGCAACGGTCTTGGCGAATAGCCTTGGCTCGTGCTATCATGTGAAACGGTCTTGGCGAATATCCTTGGCTCGTGCTATCATGTGCAACAGTCTTGGCGAATAGCCTTGGATCGTGCTATCATGTGCAATGGTCTTGGAGAATAGCCTTGGCTCGTGCTATCATGTGCAACGGTCTTGGCGAATAGCCTTGGCTCGTGCTATCATGTGCAACGGTCTTGGCGAATAGCCTTGGCTCGTGCTACCATGGGAAACGGGATTGGCATTTGGCCTTGACCCGTACTAAAGTTATGTTTTAAGGTCATGACGCGAGGTCTTGACAAAGTCCAGTATTATGCATCCCCTCTGCATGTAATGATAAAGTTTAACCAGGGGTTAGTTCAACTAACAGGACAACCCCTAGTTGAAAGCTCCCAAGATCATGAAAATGTACTTTATGCAACAAGAAATATTTTCATATGGTAAACTGTTAGATGATCTGAATTTTACTCATGATCCATGATATGCATGTCTTCCCTGCTTAGTCATAGAATTATTTTAGAAGTAAAGTAACTTTGTTTTTAACATTATGCATTATTTATTCTTATTATATTGCGCACTCTGATCATGTTTAAATTAAATATCATTTCAAGTATGTGCTTCTTTGTGCAAGTGGTTTTCAAAGAAAAATGGATCTCATGTTTTAAGAAAAGATAATGTTTTAGTTTTATCAAAGTGTTTTATTTTCTTCAAAAAGGTCTTCTTTGAGAAATGATTTTCTTAAAATGTTTTTAAAACCCTTACTGGGCATTTTTGCTCACCCTACGTTTTGTTTAAAAATTTTCAGGCATGGAATGTACTGATGAAGTTTATCAGAGCAGCTGGTTTCCCAGAATCCTGAGCCTCGCGATCTTCTGTAGTCATGGGACATGATATAATTTTTGTAAACGTTGTAATGGAATGATAAGTATATCATGTATCATGAGGCACCCTGGGTTTTGGGGTCTCTACAGTTGGTATTAGAGGATAGGTTCAGGAAACTCTAGAAAACCAGGTGATATAAATATATTGCTAAGTCTAACTAAGTAAAAATGTTATAACTTTCAGATGGCTGATGTTCCTACCGACCTTTTGTCACTCCCCACTGAGGCTCTAGAGAACATTATATCTCTAGCTAGCCGCGAGAACTTTCTAAACTATGCCCAAATTCGCATGACGTGTAAGCACTTGTACGATGTGTCAAACTCATCTAGGGTGCTTAATCTCCACCGGGGAATGGGGATGGATTATCTCATAATGATGATGACCCAGTTTCCCTCTTATGCACGTCGGGGAAGGTATCACGAAGGACTCTTCCGAGTGTTTACAACTGGCGAGGAATTTGGCACAATGCTAGATAACCCTTTTCAAGATGCTGCTGCTGCCGGAGACCTCCGAGCGGCTTATCTATGCCAGGTCCTGCACTATGGCTTCTGGGGCCAGTTAATGGACTTCAGAGTGTTGGAAAATGAGTCCACACGTGTGTCTCTTAGGCAAGAAGTGTACACCGATGTTTCCCAACTCCATACCCCCCATGCTAAACTCAGGAGGCGTTATAAATATTCCCATGAGTTTAGTCCTGTATGTTCATCCTGTGTGTGGTTTGAAGAGTTAGGAAGTTTTGCCACTCTTTTTGGCATACGTCTTGTGAACTCAGACTTTTCCGTGTAAACTTTTTCATAAATGGAAGTTTCTTGTTTCCTTTCATGTCTCCACCTTATCTATGTTGTTAAGAGTTTCCCCTCGATGTTTGTTTTCAGATGGCTGGACAAACGAACTTCTCATCCCTACCCGATGAGCTAGTGGAAGTCATCTTGATCAAGGCATGCATGGTGGATTATCCATCCTTTCTCCACATGCGAGGGTCTTGCCAGCGTTTTCTCGATCTAGAAAACGGTCCAGAGATTCTTCGGTTATGTCAAGAGAATGATCGCGTCTTTCACCTCATCGCTGCTGCTCAACTCCCCTGCTATAGGCGAAGGGGAATGTACTTTGAGGGCCTGTTCCAATGTTTCACTCTGGCACAAAACTTTTCTGCCAGAGCGTGTTTCCTCATGGCCGCCCAGGATGGCCAGCTCAGTGCAGCTTATATGTTCCAAGTCCTGAACATCAGTCTCCTCAACCGCATCATCCCTCTCAACTACCTCGAGCAGGATGTGGCCAGAAGAGTCATCAAGGAGTTTATCTACTCAGACATATCCGAGCTTTGCATCGCACGAGCCTCCCTTTGGAAGCCCGTGTGCAGTACACACGACCAGGAGTTCAAGGAGCACTGTTCGAGGTGCATCTGGACTAGGGAAACTGAAGAGCTGTGTGCCAACTTTGGTGTCCCGTTAACCGAGCCAGACCCGCTGTTTCGGTAGAGTTTTACATTTGGGGTTTCAGTTTCTTTTTTTTTTATGATAGAATTGCGGGGATGCAATTCTTTGAAGGGGGAGATAATGTAACACCCCGAAGTTTTCAAACCTCATAAATGAAATTTGGGCATTTTGTGCTTTTGAAGTTCTCTCTTTAAAACAATCAGATTGCAAAATATAAAAAAAGACATAACTTTTATTGATGAACTCAACACTGAAGGGTCTTACAATTTTTTGGGTTACAAGAAAAGCTCACTAACCAAATATCCCAACTAAGAACCCAATTACAATAATGGGGAGACCGCTTAAAACTACTAAGAGCCCGAGTATGCGGTAGGGGTTTCGAGCATCCATCATAAGAAACATGAGGATGGCTGAAGCCACCGCGACCGTGCTCAACACCAAGGGGATCACACGAACCATCTTCTTTGTTTCTCCTTCAGTCACCTGGGGTAAGGGACACCCCGGGACCATACCCTTTTTTTATAAGCTCTCCAATCGGACCGTTGGACCTCAAACGGCTATATTTTCGATCGTTGTTTGCCCAAAGTATCCAATGTTTTGTTTTTGACCGTTATCCAGATAATGTTTAAATTCAGTTTTTGTCGATGTGTTAAGACTTATTAAGTATGGTTTTGAAATAATTGATAAGTGATATGTATTTCCTTTTATATATATAGTTGTAATTATATATATATATATATATATATATGGTTTTGGTTTATTAGCATAAAATTTGATTAAAGTTAAATTGTTATAAAATTATCAATAAAACTAATGTTTTTATAAATTATATTTACGGTTAGATTCTCATAAAATTGTTAATGACGTATATTTACCCATTTAAAAAATTAATTTATGACTTTATTTATATAATAATAATAAATAAATAAAACTACACACTTATGTTCTTATTAAAATCTAATAATTTTGTTGCTTTAATTTTGACATTCTACGTATTTAGATATTAACTTATTAATATTAAACACCTTTTCTTTTTGTTTCAAAATAATCCGAATGTAATTTTTTTTAGTTTATGATTTATGAAATCATAAGTATATATTTTATTATACTTGAATTCACTTTTTTTATGTATAAAATTTATATATGTGTATTTATATGTTTTGATAAAGGAAATAGAAGAAAATGAAAAAAAATATAATTTATGTTTTAAATAGGGGATTAATAGTTTAATATATAGGTGTTTTAATAACCCTTGACTTAGGATAATATTAGTTTATTAATAAGGTTAAATTAATGATTTTATAATAGGTTTAATAAAATAATAAGATAATAGTTTTTTGTTTTTTTTTGTTTTTTTAAGATAAAAACGATAAAAAAAAGAGAATGAATCGGGGGGGGGGGGGGGGCGCGTGTTTAAAACACCGCGGCAAGCTTGATCCGTCCGATCCGGCACCCTCCAATCGCAGCCATCCATCCCTTTTAATACCGCGTCGCATCCGGTCCGTCCGATATGGACTGTTTTAATCCTGGTCGTCCACTGTTTTTTGCGTTTTCCTCTCTCCCCGCAACTTCTCCTTCTTCGTCTCGCACACCGTCAGACCAGTAGGATGTAGGGTTCCTTGTTTCCTCCGCCAAATCCGAAAGTGGTTACCTCTTGTCAAAGTCGGCGCCGCCCTCTTAATTACCGGCCTCGGTTCCCTCGACATCTCCCCAGTTGTTAAGCCGTTTCTTCTTCTCTTCTTTTTAAACTCCATGTTGCACCGAAGCTGAAACGTTGCACCCGAGCTCTCTCGTTCTCTCCTCGTCGCCGTCTCGTGCTCTCCTCCTCCTCGTCGATCAGGTAAGGGTCAAAGTCGGTTTTTAAAGTTTGTTTTAATCTTCGGTTTTCATGTATGTAAACATATACGAGATATATATATATATACATATATATACTTATATACTTAAACTTATGCATGTGTATGGGGATTGCATACATCCTGATCCATGTATTAGGCCCTCCCCGTGTCTACTAACTTCTTTGGGGAAGGAAAAAGATTTTATCTTTTCACTTCGATGGTTATATGTACGTATATACGGTTTATATATATATATATATATGTATAATTCCATAAACTATACCATTCTATAATTCTTTTTTTTATTGATAAGGAATATTCTGAAAATTTATAACCGGTTCTTTTCTTTATATAAGTAAAAAGATATTAACATTTTTACTTGTTTCAGTTTCAGGTAGAATTTAAATATATATATATATATTATTTTTGGTAGGTATGTGTACCTAAATGTATATAAATACCTTTGAATGCATACACCCTTTTTTTTCAGAATATATGATGAATGAGTATGATTATTATGTTTTAGTACTTTTGGTATAACGTGATGAGTTACTAAAATTATATATACCCTTAAAACTATTAATCCAAGGGCGATGCCAAGACTATTTATATACATGGTTATATATATATACGGTGAAGTTTCAGGATTGGTTTAATATCAAAATGACTTTTCTAATTTGAAAATTTTCATTTATCAGCGTTTTGACAATTCTTGTACTTTTTGTAAAAAAGTGTGGCATGAACTATCAGGACTTGGTTATATATATATATAACCATGTGTATGTATGCATCATGTGTAATCACACCCGAATGTCATGGAGAATCCCTCTTCTACATTTAGGCTCTGAAATAAAATGGTGGGAGACCAAGTCTAATTTGAGTGTTATTTAATTAATTGAAACACTGAGTCACATTTACATTAATATGAATTTGGTTCCCATGTTTTGTAATTTATTACTTTATAGCATGATGAAGTTTATCAAAAGAACTTTCACAATTATATACATATGTTTTTTTCCAAAGGTGGACTTGAATATGCATATTGTAACTTCCACTGCCTGTATAAAACACCCATGACATCCAATTATCATCATATGTGAATGACCATGCTTTAATTGGGTATCATGATGTATGGAATGTTAAAGTGTTATGCCCTTTTTTCTTAAAACCCAAGATTTCAGATGTTAACTTCTTATGTGCACGAAGCCTTAGCATGCATGTCATAATGTTTTTAATGATAGAACTGTTCACATGTTATGAATATGTATGTGAAAATGGGGTTTAATTATGAATGTATGGAACCCCATGAATGAATGACCATGTCAAGATATGTGAGGGATGTATAGGACTTAAATGTTTATGGACGGGTGCGCCCGGAAATATACAGCGCTCCAATGCATTGGGTAAAGCAAGAGTCTCATGAGACGTTATGTGCAACGGTCTTGGCGAATAGCCTTGGCTCGTGCTATCATGTGCAATGGTCTTGGCGAATAGCCTTGGCTCGTACTATCATGTGCAACGGTCTTGGCAAATAGCCTTGGATCATGCTATCATGTGAAACAGTCTTGGCGAATAGCCTTGGCTCGTGCTATCATGTGCAACGGTCTTGGCGAATAGCCTTGGCTCGTGCTATCATGTGCAACGGTCTTGGCGAATAGCCTTGGCTCATGCTACCATGGGAAACGAGATTGGAATTTGGCCTTGAACCGTACTAAAGTTATGTTTTAAGGTCATGATGCGAGGTCTTGACAAAGTCCAGTATTATGCATCCCCTCTGCATGTAATGATAAAGGTTAACCAGGGGTTAGTTCAACTAACAGGACAACCCCTAGTTGAAAGCTCCCAAGATCATGAAAATGTACTTTATGCAACAAGAACTGTTTTCATATGGTTAACTGTTAGATGATCTGCATTTTACTCATGATCCATGATATTCATGTCTTCCCTTCTTAGTCATAGAATTCTTTTAGAAGTAAAGTAACTTTGTTTTTAACATTATGCATTATTTATTCTTCTTATATTGCGCACTATGATCATGTTTAAATTAAATCTCATTTCAAGTACGTGCTTCTTTGTGCAATTGGTTTTCAAAGAAAAATGGATCTCATGTTTTAAGAAAAGATAATGTTTTAGTTTTATCAAAGTGTTTTATTTTCTTCAAAAAGGTCTTCTTTGAGAAAGGATTTTCTTAAAATGTTTTTAAAACCCTTACTGGGCATTTTGCTCACCCTACGTTTTGTTTAAAAATTTTCAGGCATGGAATGTACTGATGAAGTTTATCAGAGCAGCTGGTTTCCCAGAATCCTGAGCCTCGCGATCTTCTGTAGTCATGGGACATGATATAATTTTTGTAAATGTTGTAATGGAATGATAAGTATATCATGTCTCATGAGGCACCCTAGGTTTTGGGGTCTCTACAAACAATATCCTATAAAATAGCAGGCATTTTATCAAGGAAACTATCACAAAAACATGCATATTCTACACAACATATATCACAACAACATGAAATCGCTAATGCACCCTAAATGGCATGGAAAGAATGCATGACATGTGATTTATAAAAAGTACCTATATGATGCATGAGATGGAATAACCTCATCTCATCAGGTTGTGACAAAAATTGAACCTTAATAAAATCAACAATAAAAACACAATACATGTGAGTCACCGAACAGTTAAAATAAAATCAACAGTAAAATTGCAAAACTAGAAAAACTGTACTAACTAGGTAAATTGGATTTTCCCTGTACACGAGTTAGCTACTCCTGGGAACAATGTATTAAAAAGTACCTATTACATCATATCAATGACTATAGGATCCAAACAGTAAGTCAAGAGATAGTAATGCCTCTGATACCACTTTGTAATGTCCCGGTTCCAGAATCTGCCCAGAGACGCCCCGTACCCAGTTGGCCACATGGCCTCAAGCACATTTCCCCGAACGCCATAGGCTGTAAACTAGGATCAAGGGCCTTGGGTGTGATAGTGGGGAAACTATGACCTCATTGGAAGAGTAACACATAGGAATTAAAATAGATATATAATAGCGGAAGTGGTAAACATACTAAACAATAATAAATAGTAGAAGACTGATGAAGAAACAACTGGAGCACATATATAAAATGATGAATGGTACATATTTATTTTAAAGTCCCGGAATTTAAATGTAATTTTTTTAATTAAATGGGAATTTTACAAGTTCGTGAAAATTGACGGCGCATGATTTTGAGGCCCGGTGTGCCCGAAATGAATTTTTGAACTTTTTTTTCAGCTACGTTCAGTAAACGTGCGAGCTGGTTTTTGTAACTTTTGAATCGTTGCTTGGAATTAAAATCTGATGGCACTGTTGAACTCACAGTGCTGATATTCTATTAAGGGGACCTTCACCTTGACTGTAGTAGGTTGAGGGTGAAAGATAGAATTTGGATTTTTTGAGGAAGGAGAAATAAAATAAAACAAAACAAAATTTTATTTTATTTTTCTTTTTGTTGAAACCTCCCATGTGGATTGTTTAAAGGTGGGGTCCACCTAAACTAAAACCTCTCACATGGGTTATGGTGGTGGGGATTGTAACACCCCAAGCTTTCATGATACACTTCTCTTTAAATAATACAATAGCTTGCATTGTACGCAAGTTCGAGATCCTAACACACCGTGACCAATCAAAGTAGCCGTTATAAATAGTAATACCCACCTTTTGAAATTATATAAATTTTATATTTCAAAATGGACTTCATTTTTGTATTCTGAATATTGAAATTATCCTAAGTTGAGTTTTTTGTAATTTTCTGAGAACTTCCAATTTTCTATGAATAGAAAAATACTTAAAAACAACTTTTTTAATAAAAATAATTTATAGTGATAAATTATACTATTGAGTGGTTTTAAAGTATAATTAGAATATATTTTTACCATTTTATCCAATGGTGGTCATTAGAATTAATTTCACTTTGAAATTTGACATAAACAATTGTCAATCTTTTGATTGCTATTGTTTCTTAAAAACATGCTATTTGTTGCGACAACGTGAATTAATTATTAAATTAATTAATTCAAATTATATGTTTTGAATTTTTTAAAAGAGACATCATTTTTGAATTTGGAATACCAAATATAGATTAGAGTGAATTTTTGGTATTTTTCTGAAAAACGTCAATTTTTGATGAATAGTGAAACCACTAAGTGGTAGTTTAAAAACTATTTTTTCGTGTAAATGAAACATTACCACTTCCATGTATTGAATTTCCAAAATCCAACATACATGGTTGTCATTAGGAAGAAAAATTTGGTTCAATGAGATGAAAATAATTTTTGGTGAATAGTAACTTTTGAGTTTTATTAATCACGATTAAAGGTAATTAGTGAAATTTAAGGTAAAAATGATATTATAAAAATATGAAAATATCTTTACAATTATCCTACCCTTATTGGATGAGTCATTTCCGACCAATATAATCCATGGGTCAACTTGGGGACCCCATGGAGCCACTTGGGTAAGAAAATGACATTAATAACTTTTTATTTGAAGTAAAAATAAAAATGTCACAAACATGTACTGTTTTACTAAAACAATTTTTTTGAAGGGGTTATACAAATCATCTTTTTGACTATAAATATTCATTGGAAAGCTAAAAATATTTCCTACATCATGGTAATTTTTTCTATAATTTTTAGGCATTAAATAAATAAATTTATTTATCACACCATGATGATGCAACGATTACCTCATTAATTAACGATTTAAATAAAATAAAACAATAATGTAAAATATAAGACTTAAATTTGTCAAAAACCTATTGGATGAGTATATTTATATCCCTTATAACCTTATCCTAGAAATATATAATTTTGGGACCTTTGAAATCCGAAAAGTACTTCATAATAATGTAACATTTCATTACTTTCCAAGAGTGCCCCTCCTCTCCTCTTATAAAAGGCCCCCACCTCTACCACCTTATTCACACCTTGAAAGCCATTTGGATCGGCCAACATCTGACCAAATACTCTCTCAACTTCCCTATATTACTCCTAGAATCCTCACTTTTTACATAATTATTCCCAAGTAAGCCTTTGGCTCAAATCAAAAAGAGTTACCCGATTTTAAGGTATTGTCTTCTCTTATGTTATTTTGTTTTATTTTGCTTCTCCAACCCCTTAAACTCTTTTTATTCCTTTATTTTGTAACAACACCAGTATCTTCAATATACTAGGATGTTGTTATGATAATTATTTGATTTACACTTACACACACCTTCGTCTAATGGTTAATGAACATACTGTTTCCCTAGGTGGCGAAATACTGCATCACAAAACGATGATTGTTCAATATTCTTTTAACACCTCTAATGGTGGCCATTATGATGAAACTATTTCTATATATGATATATATTATGTTTATGTTTTACTTATGCTTCTGTATTTCTCATTTATGTCATACCTTTATGATTTCCATTATGGGTAAATGTGATAATTTCATTTTAGGAAGTGCGGACTACCGCCCCCTCAAAGTGATTTGAATCGTTAATGCCATATGTGGGATGTATAAAGGATGGAGTAAATTATATTATATATAATATTATATTGGAATTATAATATACCTTTATATCATTGTTATTTCATTCCATTAAATACTAAATAGAAATGAAAGTAACGTTCATGCGTACGTACGGCTTACCGTCTCCATGAATGGTGCATTTCATTTCTTACCTCTAAATGTTATGTAATATTATGAATGAATGTATATACTGGATATATATGATATATATGATATCTAAATCCTGAATATAATTATGGAGATAATGGATATTCTACCACATAAACAACTTGTAATTATAAGAAGTTTATTGTTGACTCAAGTACCAAAGATCGACAAAATGACCGTTATTAACTTAAATGACTACATAATTTTTGTAACATTGTAATAAGTGATATAAAAGGGATAATGAACTTGAAAAAGGTTCTTAATCAAGTATAGATTAACTCTAGTTTATTATTCAGGATATTAAAGAATGGTCGAGTGAAGTCGGACACGAGGTAAGGGAACTTCTTAACCCAATTTCCGTTCTTTGGGTTAATCTCCTACTTTCAAATTATGTCAAGATATTATTATGTACTATCTTGTATTTGTACTTTATTTATGTGTACTTATAGTGAATACACATAATAGATCTATTTTATTTAAAAAATTATCTTTGTAAGGGAACTTCTTAACCCAATTTCCGTTCTTTGGGTTAATCTCCTACTTTCAAATTATGTCATTATATTATTATGTAATATCTTGTATTTGTACTTTCTTTATGTGTAATTATAGTGAATACACATAATAGATCTATTTTATTTAAAAAATGATCTTTTTAAGGGAACTTCTTAACCCAATTTACGTTCTTTGGGTTAATCTCCTACTTTCAAATTATGTCATGATATTATTATGTCCTATATTGTATTTGTACTTTCTTTATGTGTACTTATAGTGAATAAACATAATAGATATATTTTATTTAAAAAATGATCTTTGTAAGGGACTTCGTCTCAATCTCCTTTCATTGATGCATATTTGGTTTTATACACAACTTTCCTTTATACGGTGTATAAACCCCTTTGACTTTTACTTTTATTCAAAAGGAATCTTTTTATACGAAGCGTTTTTACTAAACAACAAAAGGAATGTTTTTTCTTACGTATGCGGAGACAACGACTTCTCCGCCACCATGACTATTATTTCGGTTTCGGCTTCCTCTATAAGCCATAACTTTTTTTAAATGAAAAATAAATACCAAGATTTAATTTTCTTTTATTTTGGTATTGAAAATAGTTTTGAAAGTGTTTTTATTATATCAATGTGTTGTATTGATATCTTGTGATTGAAATGTGGAAATGTTATGTCTCCTTTATGAATGTTTTATGTGATATGATTATGTTATGGTTTATGATATGTTTAAACCTGTTCATATGAGGAATGCATTGGACTTAATAAGTGATGGGTGGAGCCCGCTCTAGCTCCTCGATGAATCGGTAGGTCTCATGAGACAAACTAGTGTCTTGGCACGAGACATTGACAAAATCTTATTTGTAGTCTTGGCACGAGGCCTTGGCTGCATGTTTATGATAGTCTGGCATTATGCATTCCATCATTATGAAAGTGGTTATTGATATTGCATGTGATTATTTGACTAGTATAATATCCATGTGAATAAGTAAATGGCATTATTTCATTTTATTTTTTCCATATTATGCTGAAGTTCAAGTTTAAAGGGATTTTGTTTTAGTTATACGTTGCCTTAAATGTTAATGTTTATTTATGAAAGCATCCTCTATATTTTTATCCTTACTGAGCATCTGAGCTCACCCCTTCCAATGTTTTAATTTTTCTAGGATGTGAAGAAGTATATTAAGAATGACCTGTAGGGATAGTATGAGGGGATATGAAGACAAGATGTTGTTGTAGTTTTTTGTTACTTTATGATGTAATGTAAGACTTATGAATGTATCTAGTGTTTCCAAGGCTACTAAACTAATCCGTCTTTCTAGACTTGATCTTTTGTGATCATGCCAATGTTATGCAATAATGCACCGACTCTGGGTAACTGGGGTCGGGGAATTATAGTGACCACCCGAGACTAAAACCCCATTGAACTCCCCACTTAATGGGAGAAACCCCTTGAACTCTCTCATTAATGAAGAGTTAACCCATGGACTTCCTCCCATTAATTAATTATGCGTTGTCAATTGATTAATGTTGCCAACTTTTTTTGTGCCAACAATTTAAAATTGGAGAAACACTTTTTATTTTGGTCGGCTATTCTTTTGAGAGAATTGGTTGGAAAAGGTAGAAGCTTGGGGAGAACTTTAGAGAAAAGTTCTCCAACGAAGAACTCTTCACCTTCGATGAATATTTCTCCAACGAAGAACACCGTCGAAGGATCTCTAATGAAGAACGAACCGATGATCGGGAAATGCTGACGTCGCCGGCTTCACCCCTTCTAACGTCAAAAATCAATCAAGGTAGGGGGTTGTTTGAATTTCTTCCCCTTACCTGTTCTTGATGATTCATCGTAAATCAAGAAGAGATTATAGCTGCTTGCTATCGCTCTAACGCGGAGGGTACGAGCCAAACAAACATGGCCCGACCTCTCCGTAATTCTCGTGATAAATTTTTGTGTTCTTCGCGATGGAAGAGGATGGAAACCAACCTTGGTGGGGCACGAGAATGGCGGCCGACACCACTACCGGCCGCGACGAAGGCGACAAACAGAGGGCGGACGGTCAAGACGGCCACCAGCGAAGGTTCGGTGCACGACCGCACCACACAACCAACCATGGCGGATCACCGCCACGTGGCCTCGTTGTGACGCCTCTTGGCCTTTCCATCCATGGACACCGCCACCCCCGCGGCCGCACCACCCGCAGCCATTGTCGCACCGCCCTCTAGCTTCACCACGCCGTACCGTGGCCTATCTGTGCCACCCTGCGGCCTCGCCGCGCCGCCCTGTGACCTCGTCGTGCCGCCCTGTAGCCTCACGGTCCTCTACGGCCCTCTGCGGCCTCGCGGCCCCACGCGACCTCCGTGGTCCCCTCATGGACCTCCATGGCTTCGTGGCCACCTGAGACCTCCGCGGCCCTCACGACCTCCGTACCACCCCTCGTCACCTCGCGCCGCCCAGGCTGGGCTACTAGTCCGGGCTGCCCAGCATGGGCCAGGCTGCCCAGCGGGCCGGGTCTACCCAAACCGGGTCGGCCCAGGTTGGGTTGGGCCAGGTCGGACCAGACCCGAACCCACTTCGACCCATTTTCTCTCTTTTGGCCATAACTTTGGCACTAGGCGTCCGTTTTCAAACCATCAACGACACTGTAAACCTTGGAGTGAGATGGTCCCTTTAGTATACCCCACTAGAGTTTTGGATAAAGTTGGGTAGTGGTCAGGTTGGATCAAGCACGAATCCAACCAGGCCTTCGGGACTAAAAGGCTAATAACTTACAGACCAGGTGTCCAATTGATGCACCGTCTGTTGTGTTGAGACCCCTATTACATGTCAGTCCTTTGGGATAATTTTTTGGTGGGACTTCGTGGCATTTGGAGTATCTAATAGTGGCTTGAGGAGCGGACTCTCCTAGAGATGAGCAAGCTTAGTGCGGGAACCCAGTAGCCGGTTGTGACATGAAAAATGAAGAACGATCCTATGTGGTTTAGCACCGAGAAATCCTGTGTGGGTCAGCACCGAGCGATTCTATGTGTTTCAACACCGAGTAATCCTATGTGGGTCAGAACCTAGCGATCTTGTGTGGGTCAGCACCGAGTGATCCTGTGTGGGTCAGCACCGAGCGATCCTGTGTGAGTCAGCACTTGATCCTTCGTGGGTCTGCTTCTTAACATATTAAGATGAACTAGTAGTTACATCTAATCATATCTACTACTGTACTTAAGTTATACATAGTGTGAGCTGAGTTCGTACCTATGTGGTACTTTCCTTTGTGGTAATACCTTGGTGGTATTCTTCTATGTGGCGTACCTGTGTGGTACTTACCTTCATGGTATTCCTTCCTTGGTGGAACAATTGAGCTTTGGGCTTTGAGTTGGACTCTGTGTTTTCCTCATGATTGAGATGGTTATACTAGATAACTTAGGTATATTTATGGGCATATACCTAAGTAGGCTTGTTAGTTGATTTCATTCCTTTTGGTTTATCCTTGGTGGATTTTGTGAGACCTTGAGGGTCTCGGGGTCCCTACTGAGTATCGTTATACTCTCCCCTGCACGGGCTATGCCCACACCTTGTTGTGTTTGGTGCAGACAACATACAGCGCTGATTGAGGCTGAGGGTATCAGGGCTAGACGGGGCCTAGAGGTGGACCATACGGCGTGACAGTATATAGAGAAGATGGGTGGACGTGGGGTGCTGAGGAGGTGATCTGTAACTACCCTTTAGGTAGGAACCTCGAAGGACGACCCAGTAGCTGTGTTCCTTCTTTTTCAGTTGTATTTTATTTCAGTTGTACTTATACTATTACTATTGGGCTTGTATTCCGACCCCTTTTTACTTTCAACACTATTTTTTCTATACAGTTGACTTGTGTTCGTATCTTACTGTGTGATTGGTTGCATGTGTTTATAGGTTATAAAGGAAATTCCCTCTCGGTTATAGGGAATATGTCTTTCAGTGCTAGTCGCCAACACCTGGCCCATGGAAGACGGGCTTGGGGTAGTCACGGCATGGGCCCCGGGGGTTGGTTTGTGATAAACTGGTATCAAAGGAGTTGGTTCTACCATAGAACATATGACTCTAATATTTCTTTTTAATAGTAATAGTGTTAAGTGTAGTGAGTGTGGTTATCAGTTTAGGGAATCCAGTGTTGGTACGGTGACCAACGTATCCATACACCAGGACCCTGACTTCTGATTTCTAACTCAGTACACAAAAACACTGATTGCGTGTGTGTTTTGAAGAGTTTTCTTTGTAATCTATTTGAGTCAGCTCAACAGTTATAACTTTTTGACCGTGGCATACCTGTTCCTTTTCAGGATGCCTCCACATAGAAATCAAGCTAGGGTTCTGGGAGTAGTATTCACTGATAGCCCACCGAGTGACGAGGCCTCGGTGCAGGGCCCTCTTCCAGTAGAGGCACCAGTGGTACCATTACCCGTTGGGCCACCGATGCCACCGACCCCAACAGTATAGGGTGCACACCACTTGAGAGCTTTGCACGAGTTCCAGCACTAGAGGCCACACAGGTTTAGGGGAGAGACGGACCTATAGGCGGTTGAGGATTTGCTGGAGGCTATGGTGAGTGTCTTTCAACTGGTAGGGACACCAGCTGATCTCATGGTGATCCTTGTCGCCAGTATTCTACAGGCAAAATAAGGCAGATTTTGGAGCTTGATGCTCCAGGATCATGATGAGGTGACACTTCTCTGGGTAGACTTTGTGAGCCTGTTTCGAGTAGAGTTTTTCCCAACGACTCTTCGCGCAGTGCGCATTCAAGAGCTACTTCATCTGTAGAAGGGCAGCATGACTGTGGCTCAGTACTCAATGAGGTTCACTAACCTCTGACGCTACTCCACAAATATGGTGCAAGACCCATTCTTCAGGGCCCAGACCTTCGAGCTGGGACTCGAGTGGGAGATCAGGGCTTCGATGATCTCACTCAGCATTATGACATAGGCGGGGGTGTTAAAGCGAGCCCTTTTAGTAGAGAGTTTCCTTGTTGAGCAGTCACCAGTAGCAAGACCCACTACCAGTCATCACGTAGAAGAGTCTTCTGTAGCTAGTAGCAGACATATGTCGCAGAGGTCTAAGAGGACCAGACCTACAGGTGGACGACCGCAGGATTTAGGGTCTGTTGTGCGGGGCACCCAAGGCAGAGCCAATCATGCCAGGAGCGGGCAGTGTTACGCATGCGGTGGGCAGGGTCACATGGCTCATGACTGTCCAAACTGCCATATGGATGATTAGAATATGGTCAAAGGACCGCCCAGGCAAAGACAAATACTCGACTGAGGAGGTCCACAGGGAGCAGGCGGATGTGGCAGAGGAGATGGCCGTGCAGCTGGCAGTGGGAAATGATTCGAGATGTTACCGCCGCCACAACCAGGTGGTCCAACCCAACCATAGGGAGAAGGAAGACAAAGGAAAGCTCAGCTCCAGGTAGCTGAGGCCTACGATCAGGACACTCTAGAGATGATACAAGGTACGATATGTGTCTACTCCACCTTAGCTACATTACTTATAGACACAGGTTCCTGTCATTATTTTATTTCCACTTCCCTCGTTCGGAGCTTGGAGATTCTGATGGAGTATTTTACTCGATACTTACATCTATAGACTCCTACGGGAGCAAATTTGATGATTACACACTGGTGCCAGCAGTGTGAGATTACTCTAGGAGGTGAGAGCTTCTGCTGGGATCTCCTAGTAGGAGCGTCGAGGCCTTATGATGTCATCTTGGGTATGGACTGGTTATCAATAGTCCATGATGAGATAGACTGTATTAGGCGCAAAGTGCGGTGTGTTTTCATGGATGGGACCAGGTTTACCTTCACTATAGAGAAGGGAGCCTTTGTAGCATAGGATGGACTTACCCATAGGAGACTATAGCCGATCACTCATTTGTTGGCTAGCTTTACCCTTGGAGCAGTTGATGTGGAGAGTTTGAGATATCCTGTAGTGGTGGACCAGTAGACGGATGTCTTCCCTAATTATGTTCCAGGTCTACCTCCTCATAGAGAGGTAGACTTTTACATTGACTTGTACCTCAGGATGACACCGATATCTACACCAGCATATCAGATGGCTCCCGCGGAGCTTTGTGAGCTGCAGGTATACCTAGAGGACTTGCAGGGGAAGGGATTCATATGGCCCAATGTTTCTCCTTGGAAAACCCCTATTTTGTTCACCAAGAAGGAGGATGGGAGCTTGAGGATTTGTGTTGACTATCGGTGCCTAAACCAGTTGACCGTGAAGAACAAGTACTCACTTATGAGGATTGATGACCTCTTTGATTAGATTAAGTGAGCACAGCGATTCTCAAAGATAGTCCTCATATTAGGCTATCACCAGCTCAGAGTACAGGATGAGGATGTGCATAAGACGACTTTCAGATGTCTGTACGACCACTATGAATTCTTGGTTATACCATTCGGCATAACCAATGCTCCAGCGGTGTTCATGGGACTCATGAACATGATCTTTCAGCCATACGTTGATCACTTTGTAGTAGTCTTCATTGATGACATTCTTATCTACTCGGCTACTGAGGAGGATCATGCCTATCATTTTCAGGTGGTACTAGACACACTCCGAGAGCACTAGATTTATGGTAAGCTCTCGAAGTGCCAGTTATGGATCCGAGAGGTTCACTTTCTGGGATATGTCATATCGGAGGCTGGAGTTGCAGTTGATCCAGTGAAGATTGAGGCGGTACTTGCTTGGGAGCCACCCAAGAGTGTGACAGAGGTACAAGGTTTCCTGGGTTTGGTTGGATACTACTGGAGGTTTGTGCCAGATTTCTCCAGAGTTGGAGCACCTCTATTAGCGTTGATGAAGATGGGGAAACCCCTCGTGTGGTCAGAGAGATGCCATCAGAGTTTTCAGGAGCTGTGGCAGAGGCTGACTAGTGCACCCATATTGAGGCTACCGGAGGAGGGCATAGGGTACATAGTCTACTGCGACACATCAGGGACCGGGCTTGGATGTGTCCTAGGGCAGGAGTGATCAGTGATCACTTATGGTTCTCGATATCTGAGACAAAATGAGAAGAACTACGTTACCCATGACTTGGAGTTAGCAGTAGTGGTCTTCTCCTTGAATATATGGCGACATTACTTGACGGGCGAGCATTTTACAGTCTACTCGGATCACAAGAGTCTCAGGTATATCTTCTCTCAGAAGGACCTGAACCTAAGACAACGACGTTGGATTGAGTTCCTCTAGAACTATGACTTCAAGATAGTCTATAATCTTGGTAAAGGGAACGTTGTAGCAGATTCACTCAGCCGAAGATCTGGTATATAACTGCTAGGTGAGGCGACAGAGCAGTTGGCCGCTTTGTAGATATCCTTTGTGGAATGTGATGGAGCAACTTTACTTCAGTCTCTTACAGTCACTCCACCACTTCTTCAGTGAGTCAGGGAAGCGAAGCATGGGGACGCTGACTGTGAGGCTCGACGTGCTCAGATATCTATAGGACAAGCACCTGATGGATTTTATGAAGGTGGGGATCATTTCATCCTCTTTAGAGGACGTACCATGGTACCAGTATCACTTCAGGAGGAATTATTGAGGGAGTTCCACACATACCCTCTAGTGGTACATCCAGGATTGGAGAAGATGTACCAGGACCTCCGACGACAGCACTGGTGGCCGGGAATGAAGAAACCAGTGGCAAAGTTTGTCTCTTGGTACCTCACTTTCCCATAAGTGAAGGTAGAGCATCAGGTACTAGCAGGATTAGTTCAACCTTTTGAGGTCCTAGAGTGGAAGTGGGATGGGATATCCATAGACTTTGTGATAGTAATTCCATGTACATCCATAGGTCATGATTCTATCTGGGTGATTGTCGACTGACTCACCAAGTTGACCCACATACTACCGATCAGAGAGCAGAGTTCGGTAGATATCTTGGGACACCTCTATGTGTAGGAGATTATGCGGCTACATGGAGTACCCTCAACGATTGTCTCTGATTGTGATAAACGTTTTACTTCCCAGCTATGGAAGGGGTTGCAGGCGGCTTTCGGGACACAGCTTCATTAGAGCACCGCCTTCCATCCTCAGACGGATGGCCAGACTGAGCGGACCATTCAGACCTTCGAGGACATGTTGCGTACTTGCGTCCTTGACTTCAGTCATATATGGGAGGATCACTTGCCTTTAGTGGAGTTTTCATACAACAACATCTATCACTATACCATTGGGATGGCACATTTTGAGGTGTTGTACAGGAGACCTTGCAGATCATCTCTGTGCTGGACTGACCCAGGGGAGTCAACACTAGTGGGATCAGAGATGGTACAGGCTACCACAGAGAAGGTGCAGATCATCTAGGTGCAGATGAAGACTGCACAAAGTAGGCAGAAGTCTTATGCTGACAGGATATGGAGACCTCTGTAGTTCGAGGATGGCGACCACATCTTTCTACGGGTCTCACCTCGACAAGGTTTGTGGAGATTTGGCCAAGGTGGAAAGTTATCTTAAGGTTCATTGGACCCTTTCAGGTCTCCAGTAGAGTTGGAAAGATGGATTACCACTTAGCTCTTCCACCTCAGTTGCACCAGGTGCACAACGTCTTCCACGTATCCCAACTGAGAAGATATGTGCACGACCCTTCTCACATCATCGACCATAACTAGCTAAACGTTGATGATGGGGAAACTTTTAGGGAGGTTCCAGTAGATATTGAGGATCAACAGGAGCGGGTCCTTTGTGTGCAATCAAAACCTCTAGTGCGCATTCGTTGGCAGTACAGGAACCTCCATGAGAGAACATGGGAGCGGGAGGCTCATATTCGTGATCAGTACCCGCACTTGTTCCCTTAGTTTGAGTTGTGGCTTATGGGGAGGCAAAGCCCTGAGGTTGGGAGAATGTAAAGACCCATAATTTCCATCTAATTTTTTTAACTAAATGGGAATTTTACGAGTCTGCAAAAATTGACGGCGCGTGATTCTAAGGCCCGATGTGCCCGAAATGAATTTTTGAAATTTTTTTTGGGTACGTTTAGAAAACGTGCAAGCAGATTTTTGTAACTTTTGAACTAGTGCTCGGAATTGAAATCTGAGGGCACTGTGGAACTCGTTGCGCTGGTATTCTCTTAAAGGGACCTTCACCTCGACCGTAGTAGGTCGAGGGTGAAAGATATAATTTGTGTTTTTCGTGGAAATTGAAATAAAATAAATAAACCTTTATTTTATTTTTATTTTTGTTGAAGCCTAGCATGTGAATGGTTTAAAGATGGGGACCACCTGAACTAAAACCACCCACATGGGGTATGGTGGTGGGGACCACCTGAGACTAAAACCCCCTTGAAATCCCCTCTTAATGGGGAAAACCCCTTGAAATCCCTCATTAATGAAGAGTTAACCCATGGACTTCCTCCCATTAATTAATTATGCCTCGTCAATTGATTAATATTGCAAACTTGTTTTGTGCCAACAATTTAAAATTGGAAAAAAAAAATTTAATTTGGTTGGCCATTATTTTGAGATCATTGGTTGGCTAAGGTATAATCTTGGGGAGAACATTGAAGAAACATTCTCCAACGAAGAACTCTTCTCCTTCGATGAACATTTCTCCAACGAAGAACACCGTTGAAGGATCTCCAATGATGAACAAACTGAGGATTGGGGAAAGGTCGATGTCACCGACTTCACCTCTTCCAACGTCAACAAGAAATCAAGGTAGGGTGGTTGTTTGAATTTCTTCCCCTTACCCGTTCTTGACGATTCATAATAAATCAAGAAGAGATTATAGTTGCTTGCTACCGCTCTAACGCGGAGGGTACGATCCAAACAAACATGGCCCGACCTCTCCGCAATTCTGGTGATAAATTGTTGTGTTCTCTACGAGGGAGGAGGAAGGAAACCAGCCTCGGTGGGGCAAGAGAACGGCGGCCGACAGCACCGTTGGCCGTGACGAAGGTGACAAATGGAGGGCGAACAGTCAAGCCGGCCGCCAGTGAAGGTCGGTGCGCGACCGTGCCGCACAGCCAGCCCCGGCGGATCGCTGCCCGACGACCTCACCGCGCTGCCCTACGGCCTCACCACCGACAACCACCACCTCCCCGCGACCTCACAACCAGCAGCCACCGACGCCCCATGGCCTCGCCCCCCGCAGCAACCACGGCCACCGCCACCCCGCGGCCACCGCCGCCCCGTAGCCACCGCCGCCCCACAGCCACCGCCACCCCACGGCCACCGCCCGCCCGCGCTCCCCCCCCCCCCCCCCGCGGCCTCACCACCTGCGGCCGCGGCCGCCCGACGGCATCGCCGACCCCACCCGGCCGTGTGCACGACCGTTACACGGCCTGCACCCGACTACCCGCGATAACCGATTACACATCGTGTACTCATAAAGTACATGGCGTGTACTTAGAAAATTTCCAAAAACTCCTCTTTTTCTCAAAAACACCAGAAAAAGAAAAACATACCTGATCCGGGTTCTTACAAAATTGGATGCTTACTATTCTATGTTAGAAGAAAAATATGATTCTTTAATAAATAAATATAAATCATTAAAAAATATACGTAATTTTGTTTTAGGTGAAAGAGACTCTATTCTAAAACAAAATCAAGAGATAATTGAAAAATTCAATTCATCTACATCAAACTGTATTGATCATGAAAAAAGGATTAAAGAATTATAGGTTGAAGTAGAATCTTATAAAAGTGAGCTAAGTATTTTAACTAAAGTAGAAAATTATCTGAATGAGATTCTTGGAAAGAATGTTATTAAAAGAGAAAAGTTTGGAATAAGAAGAAAGGGTAAAAAATCTAAATTTTAGAAAAAATATTTTGTACCCAATACAAAAAATGATAACTATTATTATTATGGAATAAAAGGTTATTCTACTAACAACTATTACTTGAGAAATTCTCAAATTAATGTTATTCAAAAGCCTTTTATTTCTCAAAAAATATCTGAAGCAAGTGATGTGAATTTTAGAAAAATAAGGCAGATCTGGATTCCTAGATCATTACTTATTGACAATGTTGGACCCAAGAAAATATGGGCACCAAAACGAACATATGATTAATTGATTATGCAGGAAAAATTCCACAGGAACAAAAATGTTATATGGTATATGGACAGTGGATTCTCTAGACACATGAGTGGAGACTCATCAAATTTCCATACATTGACTCAAATGGATGGAGGTCTAGTCACTTTTGGTGATAATGCCAAAGGAAAAATTGTTGGAGTTGGAACTGTTGGAGTTCCAAATACAATCTCAATCAAAAAAGTGTTGTATGTACAAGGGTTAAAGAACAACCTGATGAGTATCAATTAAATTTATGATGATGGAGTTTATGTTGATTTTTCTAAAAATTCTTGCTTAGTTTTTTAAGATAAATTGATTAAATTTAAAGAACCTATAATTGAGAATGTTTATACATTGTATTTTAATTCCTTGTGTAAACATAAAGTGAATTATTTAACAGTTAAGATAAATGAGTCATGGATCTGGAATAGGATACTTGGACATTGCAATATATATATTTTACATAAATTATCTAAAAAACAATTAGTTTCTGATTTTCGTAGTCTTAAGTTTGAAAATTATAGATTCTATGATGCATGTAAAATAGGAAAAAACACAAATCATCTTTCAAATCAATTAACAGAATCAATAATTATAAACCATTAGAACTTATCCATGTTTGGACCATCTAGGGTAGAAATTTTTCCAGTTAAATTATATGTTTATGTTTTAGTTAATGATTTTTCAAGATTTACTTGGGTATATTTTCTAAAATTAAAAAGTGAAGTATTTACTGTTTTTGAAAGATTTTAAAAAATTGTTCAAAATGAAAATATTGTAAAATAATTTCATTAAGAAGTGATCATGGTGGATAATTTGAGAATTGAGAATTTAATTATTTTTTCTCAAATTAAGGTATTAAATACACCTTCTCTACACCAAGAACACCTCAAAAAATGGATTTGTTGAAATTAAAATAGAACTATTTAAAAAATGGGAAGGACCATGCTGAATGAATACAATATTCCTACCTATTTTTGGGAAGAAGCTCTAATCATAGCTTTCTATATCATGAATAGAGTTTTAGTAATACCAATTATTAAAAAGACACCCTATTAACTCTATAATAACAAAAAAACAAAAGTAAAGTACTTTAAAGTATTTGGATGTAAGGTATATATCTTGAATACTAAGGATAAACTTGTTAAATTCAATCTAAAAGATGATGAAGGGATATTTTAAGGATATTCTCCAACTTCCAAAGCATATAGAGTGTTTAATAAAAATTCAAGGATTTTTGAAGAATCAATTTATGTGAAGTTTGATGAAACTGACCCTTTTATTAAAGATAAAGATCGAACAGATGAAATTATTGATTCTTTGGAGAACATGCGACTTGAAAACCTGAAAGATGATTTTGAAAATGATTTAAATAAAATTCAGTTCAGTTCATAAGAACATGAAACTAAAGAACCTGAAAGTGTCTTACCAAGAAATTATAGAACCTTAAAGAATCATCCTTTAGAAACTGTTATAGGAGACCTTGACACATGAATTAAAACTAAAAGAAATATAAGAAATATAGTTGAATTATATCCCTTTATATCCCAGTTAGAACCTAAATCTATTTATGAATCTTTAGAATATGAGAGTTGGATGTTATCCATGCAAGAAGAACTAGACTAATTCAAAAGCAACAAAGTTTGGAAATTATTAGAAAGACCATCCAATTATTCGATAATAGGAACTAAATTGATCTTTATAAATAAACAGGATGATTAAGGCATCATAACTCAAAAAAAAAGATAGATTATTAGAAAAAGGATATAACTAGGAAGAAGTTATATATTATGATAAAACCTTTTCACCTGTATCTGGATTAAAATCCATTAGAATCCTTTTAGATTATGCATCTCATATGAATTTTAAATTATATCACATGGATGTTAAATATATTTTTTTAGATGGTTATTTAATAGAGGAAGTTTATGTTGAGCAACCCCTAGGTTTTAAAAACCCTCATAAACAAAATTATAATTTTAAACTTACCAAAGAACTTTATGGCCTTAAACATGCACCTAAAGCTTGGTATGAAAGATTAATCTCCTTTTTGTTGTAAAATACATTTTCTGTGGGATTAGTAAATCCAACTATTTTAAAGAAAACTCTTTTCTCTAATATTTCATTAGTATAAATTTATGTTGATGATGTTATTTTTGATTCAACAAATAAAAATCTTTATAATGATTTTTCAAATCTAATGCAAAAATAATTTGAAATGAGTATAATGAGAAAACCGATTTTCTTTTTAGGATTTCATATTTATCAAAAAAATTATGGAAATGTTTTAAATCAAAGTAAATATATTATTGATTTATTGAAAAATTTTTGACTTGAAAATAGTAAGCCATGTGCAACTCCCATGTGTATAAATATAAAACTTGATTCGGATGAAACAGGAAAACCATTTGACAACAAGTTATATAGAGGTGTGATTGGTAGTTTATTGTATCTTACTACTAGCATATCAAAAATAATGTTTTCTGTATGACTATGTTCAATATTTTAGTCAAATCTAAAAGAATCTCATCTTACAAATATTAAAAGAATTTTTAGATATTTAAAAGGAACTATTTTCCAATCTCTCCTTTTCCCCAAAACTTCTAATTTTAATTTAATTTCATATTCAGATGCTGATTTTAGAGTTTTTATATTAGATAGAAAAATCACTTTAAGGAAATATCAGTTTTTAGGAAAATACTTAATATTATGGTCGAGTAAGAAACAACACTCAGTTTCCATGTCAACAGCTAAGACATAATATATATCTCATAGCAGTTATTGTATGACAACCTTTCTCTTTATTACACACTTAAACATGATTTATTACATAAAATATTCTCCTGTTACAACATGGAAGATCGAGAGGTCTAGTGTATTTGGGGATTAGGAACATTACATAACAACTTAAAACGTGGAACACAATATCTTATTAAAAACTTCCTTTACATGACCACTACATTCCCTCGTACTTAGCATTGCATGGGATAACCTAAGGACATGCATAAGAAAAGGGTGAGCTATAAAGCCCAGTAAGGGAATAAACATGGAATAACATGAGGAATACAATACATGTTAGACAATAGGAATATCAATTGATCACAAGAGAAACATGAATATAAAGGCATGATAAATCATGATAATCGTAACATGGAGATGTGGCAAAAACATTTAACATGATATTAGCATGAGCCAAGGCTCATTGCACATGGATCATGAGTAAACCCTCATTGCACATGAAGCACGAGTAAACCCTCATTTTAATTGAATTATAATGAGTCAACCCTCATTTCACATGATGTATCATGATACTATACTTTACCCAACTCATTGGAGCACTATCACGACGCACCATTCCTAAACATTTCATTTCATGCATAAGTGTGACACATAGATTGTAACGACCCAAAATTTTGAATAAATATTGTTTCCTAATTTTGCGTGTTATTTTATTTTTATACTCGACAAAACTATTTCATTAGATAACATGAGTATAATTAAAATGAGACCGTTGGGTTTTGACTGTTATATGACCATTGGTCAATATGACCGCTGGAAACTAAACGTTTTGTTTTTTTGTCTCTAAATACAAGTAATCTTGGTTAATTAATATAGAAAGAAGATTCGATGGCCTCACCCAGTAGTCTTGGACCGATTGAAGCCCATCTAATAGAACTTGGGAAGGAGGTAGCCCGACTGGGCTTTGCTCTGGACCAAACCCAAGCCGAACTACATCGTGTGAAGCTAGAACGGAATCGCCTTCACGAGAAGTTCAAAATGATAGAAATTACTACTCGTGCGATGTTGGCCGAGCCACCCTTGGATTCTCTCACCTCAGCACACCATACACTTAGGTCCTATGCTGGTGTGATAAGGGGCTATATAAGGAGACCGTAACTGCCCTGTGTAATCCTTTGTTTTAAATAAAAATTTTGATTTCTTCTTATGATGAAGTTTATGAATTTTCAAATGTCCGGATAAATATAATATGCATATTTTTGGTGAATTTTAGAGAAAGGATATTTTAAAAAAATGTTTATGTAAACCTTAAATAATTAAAAATGTGTAATGATTTTCAAAAAATGGTCTTATACAATTATGTTCAGTACGAAATTTAGAGTCTAATAAGATCAACTTAATTTTTGATGAATAGTAAATTATGAATAGTTATTTTATGCTTAGGATTAGTAATGTGACCAAATGGATTAGTAATCTCACTTAAATAAAGCATTAATATAATCTAGGCACCTTGATTAAGTAATGGGATTCAATAAAATGGTTAAATAACGGTTTCATAAATTATTAGTCAAGTATTAGTTTTTTCGGGTGAATAGTGTTTTTTAATTAAAAATTTATTTAAAAATATTTAGAAAATTATTTTTATAAAATAGATTTCATTTTTGAACTCAGAGCATCGATATTATGTTAAGGTAATTTTTGGGAATTTTTCTGAAAAAAATGAATTTTCGGTGAATAGTGTATTTATTTAAAAATTAAATTAAAAATATTTAGAAAATTATTTTTATAAAATGGAGTTAATTTTTGAAATTAGAGCATCGATATTTTGTTAAGATGAAATTTTGGTATTTTTCTGAGAAAGTTGAATTTTCGATGAATAGTGAAAATACAGTTTTTAAGTTACGGGTGTTTAATGACATCATTAAATGATGTATTAAGTATTTAATCAATATGGTCGACTTATGAATAGTAAGATAAGGTATTAGGTGTCCCAAGTGGCCAATACCATGGGAAAATACCATGGGAAAACCCATGGTTTTTCCAAAACCACTAATGAGGTGTCCCTTGGCCATTAATGCCTTGTCCCCTCACTTTCCCTATAAATACCAAGCCATCCTCTCATCCATTCGACTCCCAACTATCCCCCAACGAAGCTCTAGTATCATTACCTCCCAAGGAGTCCTCAAAAGGTGCCCCCAATCCCTCAAGTTCCCAACCTTTGAGTTTTAATAGATACGTTTTAAGGTAAGGGATCCAAACTCTCTCTTTCTTTTCAAATGCTCTCTTTTAAGTCATTTATTTTATGCTCCATGTTCTTATGTTGGAGGATGTTCTTTTATATTTCTATTACTTACCTTTTCATGTTCATATAATGATATATCCCCTCTTACTCTCATTATTTATTTTTATGAATGTTTAAGTGGCGCCGTTAGGCTGCCGAATTTTTTGTAACGGATTCTTTCTCCCTTCTCTTTTTTCAAGATCTATTTTCATGTAAAGTCTTTCGTGTTCCTTTTTATTATGTTGGGGTATGATATATATATATATATAATACTTATATTTTATGATCATATGATGAGATAACCCATTTGATCTCTTCAATTCAGTATTTTGAAGTTTTAAGTGGCGTCGTTAGGCTGCCGAATTTTTAAGTGGTTCTTTCACCCTTCTCGTTTTAAAGTTCTACTTTCATGTCAAGTATTTCAAGTTTCTTTTTATTATGTTGGGGTATTATCTCTATATATATCATAATTATCTTTTATGATCATATTATGAGAGACCCTATTTTATCTCTTCAATTCAGTATTTTGAAGTTTTAAGTGGCGCCGTTTGGCTGACGAATTTTTTAAGTGGTTCTTTCACCCTTCTCGTTGTCAAGTTCTACTTTCATATCAATTCTTTCAAGTTCATTTTTATTATGTTAGGGTATGATATATATATCTATAATACTGATATTTTTTGTTCATATTATGAGAGACCCTATTTTATCTCATCAATTCAATTTTTTTGAAGTTTAAGTGACGCCGTTAGGCTGCCGAATTTTCATAAGAGAACCTTATTTTTGTCTTCCTTCTATGTTTTTCATTTCATATGGTATATCTTTCAAATTTCATTACCATGTTCTTATACCCTTTATATTATGTCCCCTACTGTTTTATGGATCATTTATGAGTGGGTGACCCATGTTCCCTCTCTTTTCAATGTTTTCTAAAACCTCGTAACATAGCCGTTATGCCGCAGAATTTCCGTCTCAAAATGTATCTCTCTTATTCTCAAATTCATTTATTTTATTAAGTGAATACTCAAAGATATTTCTTCTAAAGGGTTATTCACATATATACCAAAATGTTCTATTTTAAATTCTGGGATTTACATACATGAGACCCTCTTTCCCTTTCCGTGGGTTTAAAGTGACATAAAGATCATGTCTTTAAAGCAGTTTTTAAAACGTTATGATTATGAAATGAAACCCATTTCTTTTATGCTATATGGGTTGTTTATGAAATGATTGATGATGATATATGTGGATCACATTATAATAAATACATTTCAAGGGTGCGCCCTGATAGCGCTCCAATGCATTGGGTAAAGACTTAATCTCTAGAGATGACTATTTTTTAACGACGCCTTGGTGAATAACCTTGGTAATTTTTAATGAAACCTTGGGGATGGACCTTGGTGAAATAGAAATTATTGTCAATATTAAATGTTGTAGCCACATATTCAAGTTATGAAACACATTATTTTTATTATGATATGCGTCTTGATTTCTTTCTCATGCCTTAATTTCTTTTTTCATGACATTGTTGATGTATCTCAAGTTCACATGTTAAATGTTGCCCCTTGTTTCCCTTACTGGGACTTCTGCTCACCCTTTCTTTTGATGTATGTCCCCAGGTTATGAGATGAAGTAATGAAATTAGGATGAACAAATGAAGAAGCCTTTCAATTGTTTAAGAAGAATGTTTTTTTCTATCATGTAATAAGTTCCTGGTTTCCAAGACACTGAAACTTAAAGATCCTCGGTTTTTGTATAATGTAATGAAAGATTATGTGATAAAAAGGCGGGATGCTATAGTTGGTATCAAAGGATGGTTTAGGTATTTGTGGAAATTAGGATATGAAAACTTTAAGAAGAACACTATAGAAAAGTTTAAATATAGGAAACCTTCCTGGTATTTTGGTGAGTATTGAGTAAGGGGTTGCCAAGAAAATACATCCTTGTCTGGATACGAGCAGGTAGAGGTGGCTCTGGCACAGATGTACATAGGGGTAAAACCCGAAAAAACCGCTTTGAGCTAGACTTGAACGGGAACTGGTACATGACAACGAGCCTTTCTGCACTCTTGGTTACGACACTCCCGGGGATATGCTTTGGTAAATTCATAAGCTTAGTATGAACCATTATTAAAATAACAAAGATAAAATAAATTAAAGATTCACATAAGAATATATTATCATAGATAACCTAGATTGGGACCTAGGGGATCACAAGTTAGGGTATACTTTTCTTCTACAAGTTTATCCTTCTATGCTTTAAGTTTAATTTTAATGATTATTGGATAAGTATTTAAGCCCCTAATTGTACTTTCTTTCCTTAGTTAATGGAGGGAAATGGAAGAACATGTCCCAAAAACCAATGTGATAGGAAATGTGATGATTTCCGTATTAATATGACAGAGATGATTAGGGGATAAAAAGATGATTATTATTTTGGAAGACATTCACTATTTTGGGAAACCTATTTGATTGAGGTAAATAGATTACTACGATATTTTCTTTGAGGAGTAAAGGTTGAATTATATTTTGAAGTGTCGATGAATTTAAGGTGAACTTATGGTATTATAGGTTACTTATGGAAATGATTGACCTATCTTGGGGAAAATATGTTTAGGTCAGTTACTTTTGTTATAAGATGTTAGGAGTGGTTGATGTTGTTTGGAGATGAACGATAAAGTTTATCTTGGAAGACTATGTTATCAAGTCCTTCTTGTATTTGGGTTTCAATCTTAGTTTGGGTTATTTTGAGGAATTTTAAGGAAAGTTATTTACGGAATGGTCTATGATGAACTCTGGGAAGTACCGTGGAACTTTGACGATTTAAAAGTAGTTTCCCTTCCTATGGGATTCTTTCTTTTTGAAGAGTTGTTTTATCTTACCCTTTCTGTTTTTGGGATAAATGTTTAAAGATAGATAGTTTTTCTTTTGTGGAATATGTGGTTCTCTAGAAGATTATTCGTGTGCTTTTGATGAGACCAAGTGTTTTTGAATGCTCATCGTTTGGAGAAAAGATTAGTTTTGGTAGAAACTTATTAAAGGATTAAACTCTACTTGAAGGTAGGTATATTTCCTTATATTTTTATTCTATGTAGTAAATGAATTACTCAAAACTATGAAAAGGAACATAAAACAAAAAACGTTGTCTGTTAACTTTTCCTACTAGGAAATCAAATACCGTTTGACCCATCATAAGTTTGTGATTTTCTTGTTGTTAACTTTCTCCTAATCATGTTTTCTATCACTCTCCCTTAGAACGTGACCCTTTTTTCCCTCCATGTCCATGTTTTCCTACATGGAATCCTAGTATGGGTTAACTCGGGTGACCTTTATACTTCCCTTTCTTTCTTTTAAAGTAATAGTTTTACTGACTCCTTTTTTGGTGTCGGACTTTCAATGAAATTTCAAAACCCAATTTTAAAAATTTTGAGGACGCAATTTCTTAAGGGGGGAAGATTGTAACGACCTGAAATTTTGAATAAATCTTGTTTCCAAATTTTGTGTGTTATTTTATTTTTATACTCAAAAAAACTGTTTCATTAGATAACATGAGTATAATTAAAATGAGACTGTTGGTTTTTGACTGTTATATGACCATTAGTCAATATGACCGCTGGAAACTAAATGTTTTTTTTGTCTCTAAATACCAGTGATCTAGGTTAACTAATATAGAAAGAAGATTCGATGGCCTCACCCAGTAGTCTTGGACCGATTGAAATCCATCTAATAGAACTTGGGAAGGAGGTAGCCCCACTGGGCTTTGCTCTGGACCAAACCCAAGTCGAACTTCATCGTGTGAAGCTAGAACAGAATCACCTTTGTGAGAAGTTCAAACTGATAGAAATTACTACTCGTGTGATGTTGGCCGAGCCTCCCATAGATTCTCTCACCTCAGCACACCATACACTTAGGTCCTATGCTGGTGTGATAAGGGGCTATATAAGGAGACCGTAACTGCCTTGTGTAATCCTTTGTTTTAAATAAAAATTTTGATTTCTTCTTATGATGAAGTTTATAAATTTTCAAATGTTCGGATAAATATAATATGCATATTTTTGGTGAATTTTAGAGAAAGGATATTTTAAAAAAAATGTTTATGTAAACCTTAAATAATTAAAAATGTGTAATGATTTTCAAAAAATGGTCTTCTACAATTATGTTCAGTACGAAATTTAGAGTCTACTAAGCTCAACTTAATTTTTGATGAATAGTAAATTATGAATAGTGATTTTATGCTTAGGATTAGTAATGTGACCAAATGGATTAGTAATCTCACTTAAATAAAGCATTAATATAATCTAGGCACCTTGATTAAGTAATGTGATTCAATAAAATGGTTAAATAACGGTTTCATAAATTATTAGTCAAGTATTAGTTTTTTTGGGTGAATAGTGTTTTTAATTAAAATTTTAATTAAAAATATTTAGAAAATTATTTTTATAAAATAGATTTCATTTTTGAACTCAGAGCATCGATATTATGTTAAGGTAATTTTTGGGGATTTTTTTGAAAAAAATGAATTTTCGGTGAATAGTGTATTTATTTAAAAATTAAATTAAAAATAATTAGAAAATTATTTTTATAAAATGGAGTTCATTTTTGAAATCAGAGCATAGATATTTGGTTAAGATGAAATTTTGGGATTTTTCTGAGAAAGTTGAATTTTCAATGAATAGTGAAAATACAGTTTTTAAGTTACGGGTGTTTAATGACATCATTAAATGATGTATTAAGTATGCAATCAATATGGTCGACTAATGAATAGTAATATAAGGTATGAGGTGTCCCAAGTGGCCAATACCATGGAAAAATACCATGGGCAAGCCCATGGTTTTGCCAAAACCACTAATGAGGTGTCCCTTGGCCATTAATGCCTTGTCCCCTCACTTTCCCTATAAATACCAAGCCATCCTCTCATCCATTCGACTCCCAACTCTCCCCCAATTAAGATCTGGTCTCATTACCTCCCAAGGAGTCCTCCCAAGGTTCCACCAAGCCCTCAAGGTTCCAACCTTTTATTTTTAAGAGATACGTTTTAAGGTAAGGGATCCAAACTCTCTCTTTCTTTTCAAATGCTCTCTTTTAAGTCATTTCTTTTATGCTCCATGTTCTTATGTTGGTGGATGTTATTTTATATTCCTCTTACTGCCCTTTTCATGTTCATATAATGAGAGATCTCCTCTTACTATCATTATTTAGTTTTATGAATGTTTAAGTGGCGCCGTTAGGCTGCCAAAATTTTTGTAACAGATTCTTTCTCCCTTCTCTTTTTTCAAGATCTATTTTCATGTAAAGTCTTTCGAGTTCCTTTTTATTATGTTGGGGTATGATAACTATATCTATCATACTGATATTTTATTATCATATGATTAGAGACCCCATTTTATCTCTTCAATTCAGTATTTTGATGTTTTAAGTGGCGTCGTTAGGCTGCTGAATTTTTAAGTGGTTCTTTCACCCTTCTCGTTTTCAAGTTCTACTTTCATGTCAAGTATTTCAGGTTCCTTTTTATTATGTTGGGGTATTATCTCTATATCTATCATACTGATCTTTTATGATCATATGATGAGAGACCCAATTTGATCTCTTCAATTCGGTATTTTGAAGTTTTAAGTGGCGCCGTTAGGCTGCCAAATTTTTTAAGTGGTTCTTTCACCCTTCTCGTTTTCAAGTTCTTCTTTTATATCAATTATTTCAAGTTCCTTTTTATTATGTTGGGGTATGATATATATATCTATCATAATGATATTTTTTTGTTCATATTATGAGAGACCCTATTTTATCTCATCAATTCATTTTTTTGAAGTTTAAGTGACGCTATTAGGCTTTTGAATTTTCATAAGAGAAATCTTATTTTTGTCTTCCTTCTATGTTTTTTATTTCATATGGTATATCTTTAAAATTTAATTAACATATTCTTATACATTTTATATTATGTCCCCTACTGTTTTTTGGATCATTTATGAGTGGGTGACCCATGTCCCCTCTCTTTTCAATGTTTTCTAAAACCTCGTAACATAGCCGTTATGCCGCAGACTTTCCGTCTCAAAATGTCTCTCTCTTATTCTCAAATTCATTTATTTTATTAAGTGAATACTCAAAGATCTTTCTTATAAAGGGGTATTCAAATATATACCAAAATGTTTTATTTTAAATTCTGATATTTACATACATGAGACCCGCTTTCCCTTTCTGTGGGTTTAAAGTGACATAAAGATCATGTCTTTAAAGCAGTTTTTAAAACGTTATGATTATGAAATGAAACCCATTTATTTTATGCTATATGGGTTGTTTATGAAATTATTGATGATGATATATGTGGCTCACATGATAATAAATACATGTCAAGGGTGCTCCCTGATAGCGCTCCAATGCATTGGGTAAAGACTTAATCTCTAGAGATGACTATTTTTTAACAACGCTGTAACACCCGAGACTTTTATGTTATATAAATCATCAAAGGAATCTTTTTCTACACAACACTTGCTTGGCTTGCTTTGCACGCAATCACGACCTTCCTCGATAGCTTGCGTCGTACGCAATACCAAGTTTCACTAAACAACAATATGCTATTAAAACTAGCCGTTATGAATAGTAATAACCACTTTTTGAAATTTTATTAATTTTATTTTTCAAAATGGACTTCATTTTTGGACTCAGAATATCGAAATTAGCCTAGGGTGAAATTTTGGTATTTTTCTGAAAACTTTCAATTTTTGATGAATAGTGAAACCACTAAGTGGTAGGTTAAAAACTGAATTTTGCATAAAACTTAATTTTACCGCTTCTGTGATTGGAATTTCGAAAATCCGAGAGACACGGTTAATATCAAGGACTAAAATGTGGTTCAATGAGATGAAAATAATTTTTGGTGAATAGTAACTTTTTACTTTTTTTTACCGCGGTTAATAGTAAATAGGGTAACTAAGGGTAAATATGATATTAATATTACCCTAACACATGTCCTAATTCTATTGGACAAGTGTAATTCGACCAAAAACAAACTTAGGAATAAAATATGACCATTTAGGCCCACTTGGATTAGATTAGGACATTTATTATTAATTTATTTAAAGAAGGGTTAAAATAGTTAAAATCAAAGTTTAATAAGTAAATCATTTTTAATATAGGGTTATACATAAGATAAATTCGATTGTAAATATTCATTAGAAAGCTAAAAAGATTTCCTACATGATGGTATTTTATTTGTAATTTTTAGACATCAAATAATTTAATTTATTTATGACACAAAGATGATGCAGTAATTATCTTATTAATGAAATATTGACAAAATTGATAATATAAATACCAAAATAAATGTAATTTAAGACTTTTTATGAATTCCACTAATTTTCTAGATTACTATGATATATTAGTGTTGATTTAATCAACTTGGTTCGAACATATAATTCTGATATGACTTTCACAAAAATCATATATCAAATAGTGTCAAAATTGACACAAAATAGTTTTTAAATCAAATATTATATTATTAATTGTTATTTTATTCCTAAAAATCTAAGGTTCGGCCAAATGACTTAGATAAGGATATATATTTTAATAATAAACAATTTGGGGTTCGTTTGGCATGTTATAGTAAGTATATTAACCATATAGTGAAAGAAAACAAAAAGACATGGTAAAAGTTAAATTATTTAACTTAGAGTTAAATTTAATTGATAAGGTTAAAATAATATCCTAAACTTGTCTAAATTCTATTGGTTGATAGTATTTCGACCCATCCCCACTTTATCTTAGAAATAAGACCCTTTGGAACCATTATAAACCGATTTTGACTTTAATATAAAATAATATTTTGAGATATTCCTAAGGTGCCCCTCTCCTCCCTTATAAAAGGGCACCTCCTCCCCCTCCTCCTCACACCAATTTGAGCACTCAAGCTCGGCCAACCCCTGCCATTTTCCCTTCTCCACTTCCCTAGAATAATCCTAGAGGTCCTGGTCTTCTCCAAAGACCAATCTTAGTTCCTTAAGTGGAGGATTCAAAAAGGCGTTCCAAAGAAGAGGTAATATCCATTACCGATCTTTTCAATTTCTTTCTTCTTCAACTTCTTCTTCTTTAGTTGTTTCATGATAAAGTAATAACATCAGTATTACTTACATACTGATATGTTATTATAAATATGAAACAACCCTAATTCACCTTCTATCCATCCTACGGAAAAATGAAATCACCGCGCGTGCGTACGTACGGAATACCGTCTCCACGCCGTGGTGTAATCTATTTTCCACCATCACCTTACAAGGATGGGTATAATGGTGTAATCAGTAACTATATATGATTATTATTAAGTAATATTGATACTGAAATAATATATATATATACTCCAATACAATTCCACGATCATAGGAACGATATCATCACTCGTGCGTACGTACGGAATACCGTCTCCACGATGTGATGCGACTCGTTCTACATGATCTTCATTTCATAATGATTATATAAATGAATTGAATGAATGAATATGGTATATACTACACTAATACCATTCTGGAAATGAATTATCTATAACCTAAAGATAATAATAAGAATTTATTCGACAAAACACGCATAAGAACAAAAAGTTATAAAGACCCGAGTAACAAGTAACAATGAAATATTACTAACAAGAAGCTAATAATATGACCATATATGATCTCATATCAATATGTATGATTCTGGAATAAGTCAATAACATTATTTAAACCATTATACAGGAGCTTCGGACACGAACAAATCAAATCGGACCTAAGGTAAGGGAAATATCACAATCTCATTTTTATCCGAGATTGTTTATTCGTAAGTATTTACTGGGGTGTATTTTATCATCCACATCCATGTTCCCTCAATATGTAATATTGTTTCCATCCACTTGAAATAGTTTAAATCCAATTTTACCCTTAGGTGAGTTTTTAGTAAAAAATAAGAAAGGAATCTTTTGTCGTTTTTCCGTACGAGGTACTTTTTGACTTTTCCGACAAAAGTACGAAGAATGTTTTTTTTAACTTATACGGCATGAATGGATTTTTAAAACATTACTTAAAAGAAGCTTCCTTTAAAAGTTTTCAAGTTTATTTTTAATCAACTTCTTTTATTTTAAAGTTGTATGACATGTTATGAAAGGAAAAATGTTTTTGAAGAAGAAAGGATATTTTCCTCAAGAATTCAATTCAAGTGTTTTATCAAAATTATTTTCCATCTAAGATAATAAAGGGTTCTGTTTCTATCCATATTTTTTACATTGGTTTGACTATGTTGTGATGGAATTATGTTTATGAATTCCTTTATCATATATGAATTGATTTATGATGTCATGATGTTTCAAGAATCCCATTTTTGTTATATGTGTTATGCGATGATTTATGTTTTATGATTATGTGGCACACATAAGAAAGGATTCATTATAATATGGGTGGGACCTATATCTCCCTCCAATGCATTGGGTAATGATTTTATATCTCATGAGATAGACATGGCTGGAACGGAAGGTTATTTCGGTTCAGTGATACAGGACTGAAACGAGGAGTGAACTCGGTTCAGAAAGGGACTTTGTCCACTAAGATAGTCTTGGAAATGAGTCATGACTAACAAGAAATGATTTTCCATGATTATGTGTGCATGCCACAAAGTTTCAAGTTTTATGTTATGGGGATCTCATTTTCACTTCTATGATTTATTCCATGTTAAGATATTATGATCTCTTTTGCAGGTTTTGATTTTCATAAAGATATGATATGATTTTTATTTCCTTTATTTGCCCTTGCTGAGCATTTGAGCTCACCCTTTTATGTTTTCTTTTCCCCAGGTCAGGAAGATGGATATTAAGTAGAATATGCTAAAAGGGACCCTAGATATGATGAAATAAATGGGAGACACTGTAGAAGATTTATGAACCAGTTGTTTATGTTTCCCCAGTTTCTAAAGACACTATACCTATACGGTCCTTTGTGGTTTTGTCATATGTTGTAATAAGTTTGATTCAATTTTGAAGTATTAACAATGTATGTAAAGTGTGGGTCGTTATAGTTGGTATCAGAGGAAAGGTATAGTCAACCTTTGGAAACTAGGATATGAAAGCCTTAGTAAGAACCCTAAGGATAAGTCTAAGCATAGAACACAATCTTAGTGTTTTAGAAATGGACTTGAATAACCTAGGATAAGACCTTAAGCATGAAAATTTTATTCTTGAATTATGTGGTTTCCTATTATAATTAGTGTTGCTCACACTATTCTTCTTGGTTTTAGTCAATGGCTGGAACCCGAAGGAACCGTGTTAATGCGGAATGCGATGGGCAATGCAATGATTGTCCCCCTGAGCAACCAAACGATATGGGAGCTGGAATGCAAAATCTTGTAGCCATGCTCACACAACTTTCTCAAGCTATGAATCATGCAGGATTTCCAAACGAGCAAAGGAGGGAGCAACATTCTATTGAATCCTTCATGAGGCAGCGTCCACCATCTTTCAGCGGGTCTACTGATCCATTAGTTGCTGAACAATGGATTAGTACTACTGAAAAGATATTTTCAGTTCTTCAATGTTCTGAGCATGATAAAGTCATCCTAGCAGTGTATCGTTTGGAAGGAGATGCGGATAAATGGTGGAATCTTGTTAAGAATACGAGGCAAAGGGATGAAATTGAGTCTATGGAATGGGACGAGTTCAAGAACTTATTTTTCAATAAGTACTTCCCTCGTATTCTCCGAACAAAGATGGAGAAAGAGTTCCTTGAACTGAAGCAAAGGGATGATGAATCTGTTAGTACCTATGAAGCAAATTTTACAAGACTTGCAAGGTACGCTTCTGGTATTATTATCCAACCTGAGAGTAAGATCGATCGATTCTTTAGTGGCTTAAAACCAAGTCTTCGAAGGGCGTTAGCCATAAGGGACTTCAATAGCTACGAGGAAATCGTTCGATGTGCTCTCAAAGTCGAGATGAAGATTGGAGTAACCCATCAGTCACATGGGTTTGATAAGAAGAGGAAGATGGAATTCAAAGAAAAATCTAAAGAGCACACGGAAAAGAAGATGAACTTTCCCTTATGCTCAAAGTGTGGAAAGAAACATGGAGGGAGTTGTCTTAAAGGGACAAGTAAATGTTTTAAATGTGGAAAGGAAGGCCATCGGGCATTTGAATGCCGTGATAATGGGAAGAAGATGTCTAATGATGCAAACAAAGGAAGGGATACACAGAATGAACCTGCTACACTTCAATGTTTCAAGTGCAAGGAGATGGGGCATTATTCCAATCAATGCCCAAATCCAAGGGTTGATGATGATGGTCGACGTCAACAAACTCTTAAGGCTAAAGACAAAGGAAAGTCACATGCAATTTCTATCAGCGATGTGGAGTACGATAACGATGTGGTGAAAGGTACACTTACCATCCACTCTAAAGTAGAAAATGTTTTATTTGATTCTGGATCCACCCACTCTTTTATTTCTGAAGACTTTTCTAAGGGTATCACCGTATTACCTCAACAATTAGATGTTGAGTTAGCCGTGACAACACCTAATGGCACATCAATCGCATCAAAAGTTTATAATTCTTCTCCGATCGAAGTTTGTGGGAAAGTGCTTCCTGCAAATCTTGTGATCCTTCCTTTAGTGGAATTTGATGTGATTCTTGGCATGGATTGGCTTTCTCTACATGGAGCTCATATCAATTGCCAAAGAAGGGAAGTCACATTTCATATTCCAGATCAACCTACGATCGTCTATCAATGCAAGGATGAACATAACCTTCCAGTGGAAATTTCTTCCATCTTATGGGTATTGATTCCACTAAATGAAGGTTATTTATCTCAAATGGTTGGTGAGAAACTCACGATTAAGAATATGCCCATTGTACGGGAGTTTGATGATGTCTTTCCGGAGGAATTACCAGGTCTTCCACCAAATCGTGAAGTTGAGTTTTCAATAGAACTCGTACCGGGTGCTTTGCCTATTTCAAAGACACCTTATAGAATGGCCCCAATTGAGTTGCAGGAATTGAAGAAGCAACTCCAAGAGAATCTTGATAAGGGATTCATACGCCCTAGTGCGTCACCTTGGGGAGCACCTGTTCTATTTGTTAAGAAGAAAGATGGATCAATGAGACTCTGCATTGATTATCGAGAACTTAACAAGATCACTATCAAGAACAAATATCCTCTCCCACGCATTGATGACTTATTTGACCAACTACGCGGAGCTCAATACTTTTCCAAGATTGATCTTCGTTCAGGGTATCATCAATTAAGGGTCAAAAGGGAGGATATACCAAAGACGGCTTTCCGTACAAGATATGGACACTATGAATTTATAGTGATGCCATTTGGTCTTACTAATGCCCCTGCTATCTTCATGGATCTAATGAATAGAGTCTTTAGAGACTATCTTGATCAATTTGTGGTAGTCTTTATAGACGATATTCTTGTCTATTCAAAGAGCAAGGAAGAACATGAAGATCACTTGAGAATTATATTGAAGACCCTGAGAAAGGAGAAGCTTTATGCCAAATTTACCAAGTGTGAATTTTGGCTTCAAAAAGTTGCATTTTTGGGTCATATAATCTCAAAAGAGGGGATATCTGTGGATCCAGCAAAAACAGAGGTTATCGAAAGATGGTCAAGACCAACAACAGTAACTGAGATCCGAAGTTTTCTTGGTTTGGCTGGATATTATCGACGTTTTGTAAAAGATTTTTCACGATTATCTAATCCACTCACCAAGTTGACTCGGAAAGGAGTTAAGTTTGTCTGGACAGAGGAATGTGAAGAGAATTTCAAGGAGTTGAAAAGAAGGTTATCCAGTGCACCTGTGCTCACACTGCCTTGTAGTGGAGAAAGGTTTGTGATCTACAGTGATGCATCCAAGAAGGGATTGGGGTGTGTTCTTATGCAAAATGATATGGTGATAGCTTATGCCTCACGACAGTTGAAAATCCATGAGCAAAATTACCCAACACATGATTTGGAGTTGGCTGCGGTAATCTTTGCATTAAAGATTTGGAGGCATTACCTTTATGGTGAAAGGTGTGATATTTATACTGATCATAAAAGTTTAAAGTATATTTTCACACAAAAGGAGTTGAATATGCGCCAAAGAAGATGGTTGGAGCTGATTAAGGATTATGACTGCTCAATCCATTACCACCCTGGGAAAGCAAACAAGGTGGCAGATGCATTAAGTCGACAAGACCATGCTAGTTTATCCATGATGAGGATCACAAAAGATCCAATATTTATGGATTTACAAAGGATGGATCTTAGAATTATAATGGAAGGGGAAAAATCTTATCTTTCTCAAATGAATGTTCAACCATCTATACATGTGAAGATTAAAGAGGCACAGAAAGAAGATGTCGAGTTACAAAAGAAGGTGAGAAATGTTCCTGAATTCAACCTTGATTGTGATGGGATAATAAAGTTCAGGAATCGGGTTTGTGTTCCTCCCATCCCCGAATTAAAGAAAGAGCTGCTGGATGAGGCTCATAGTTCTTCATTCTCTATTCATCCTGGAAGCACGAAGATGTATAGGGACCTGAAAGAGTACTTCTGGTGGGATGGCATGAAAAGAGATGTTGCTGAATATGTCTCTCGATGCTTGGTTTGTCAACAAGTTAAAGCTGAGAGACAGAAGTCTAAGGGGATGTTACAACCATTACCCATACCCGAATGGAAATGGGAAAACATCACTATGGACTTTGTCACAGGACTTCCTAAAACATCCAAAGGCAATAATGCTATCTGGGTCATAGTTGATCGTCTTACAAAGTCTGCACACTTCATTGCTATTAGAGAGGATTTCTCTCTAGATCAGCTTGCCAGGATATATGTAAAGGAAGTGGTAAGATTGCATGGAGTACCACTTTCTATTATATCTGATCGAGATCCGAGATTTACCTCGAAGTTCTGGCGAAGTCTTCAGCATACTCTGGATACAGAGTTGAGTTTCAGCACTGCTTATCATCCCCAGACAGACGGTCAGTCTGAGAGAACAATTCAAACCCTAGAAGATATGTTGAGAGCTTGCTCTATGGATTTCAAAGGAGGTTGGGATCAACACCTACCTTTGGTAGAATTTTCTTATAATAATAGCTTTCACTCCAGTATTCAGATGGCTCCTTATGAAGCTCTCTATGGAAAGAAATGCAGGACTCCAACTTGCTGGGATGAAGTTGGGGAAAGAAAGCTATTAGGACCTGATCTCGTTGATGAAATGGCAGAAAAGGTCAGATCTATTCAAAAACACATAAGAGCAGCTCAGAGTCGACAGAAAAGTTATGCCGACAACCGAAGAAAAGACCTAGAGTTTGAAGTGGGTGATAAAGTGTTCTTACGAATATCTCCCTGGAAGAGGGTTATGAGATTTGGAAAGAAGGGGAAGTTGAGCCCTAGATATATCGGTCCTTTTGAAATACTGGATCGTGTTGGGAAGGTAGCTTATCGATTGGCGCTTCCACCGAATCTCTCTCAAGTTCACGATGTGTTCCATGTATCTCTCCTGAGAAAGTACATACCAGATCCTTCACATGTACTCAGCTCAGAAGTTGTACCGCTGGAGCAAGATCTTTCTTATGAAGAACAGCCGATAGAGATTCTGGATCGTAGCGAAAAAGTCCTACGAAACAAGACCACTCGCTTGGTGAAAGTTTTATGGAGGAACCACCAACTTGAAGAAGCTACATGGGAGCTTGAGGATATGATGAGGGAGAAGTATCCTCATTTGTTTGTTACAAAGTGACGAATTTCGAGGGCGAAATTCTTTTTAAGGGGGGTAGAATGTAACACCCGAGACTTTTATGTTATATAAATCATCAAAGGAATCTTTTTCTACACAACACTTGCTTGGCTTGCTTTGCACGCAATCGCGACCTTCCTCGATAGCTTGCGTCGTACGCAATACCAAGTTTCACTAAACAACAATATGCTATTAAAACTAGCCGTTATGAATAGTAATAACCACTTTTTGAAATTTTATTAATTTTATTTTTCAAAATGGACTTCATTTTTGGACTCAGAATATCGAAATTAGCCTAGGGTGAAATTTTGGTATTTTTCTGAAAACTTTCAATTTTTGATGAATAGTGAAACCACTAAGTGGTAGGTTAAAAACTGAATTTTGCATAAAACTTAATTTTACCGCTTCTGTGATTGGAATTTCGAAAATCCGAGAGACACGGTTAATATCAAGGACTAAAATGTGGTTCAATGAGATGAAAATAATTTTTGGTGAATAGTAACTTTTTACTTTTTTTTACCGCGGTTAATAGTAAATAGGGTAACTAAGGGTAAATATGATATTAATATTACCCTAACACATGTCCTAATTCTATTGGACAAGTGTAATTCGACCAAAAACAAACTTAGGAATAAAATATGACCATTTAGGCCCACTTGGATTAGATTAGGACATTTATTATTAATTTATTTAAAGAAGGGTTAAAATAGTTAAAATCAAAGTTTAATAAGTAAATCATTTTTAATATAGGGTTATACATAAGATAAATTCGATTGTAAATATTCATTAGAAAGCTAAAAAGATTTCCTACATGATGGTATTTTATTTGTAATTTTTAGACATCAAATAATTTAATTTATTTATGACACAAAGATGATGCAGTAATTATCTTATTAATGAAATATTGACAAAATTGATAATATAAATACCAAAATAAATGTAATTTAAGACTTTTTATGAATTCCACTAATTTTATAGATTACTATGATATATTAGTGTTGATTTAATCAACTTGGTTCGAACATATAATTCTGATATGACTTTCACAAAAATCATATATCAAATAGTGTCAAAATTGACACAAAATAGTTTTTAAATCAAATATTATATTATTAATTGTTATTTTATTCCTAAAAATCTAAGGTTCGGCCAAATGACTTAGATAAGGATATATATTTTAATAATAAACAATTTGGGGTTCGTTTGGCATGTTATAGTAAGTATATTAACCATATAGTGAAAGAAAACAAAAAGACATGGTAAAAGTTAAATTATTTAACTTAGAGTTAAATTTAATTGATAAGGTTAAAATAATATCCTAAACTTGTCTAAATTCTATTGGTTGATAGTATTTCGACCCATCCCCACTTTATCTTCGAAATAAGACCCTTTGGAACCATTATAAACCGATTTTGACTTTAATATAAAATAATATTTTGAGATATTCCTAAGGTGCCCCTCTCCTCCCTTATAAAAGGGCACCTCCTCCCCCTCCTCCTCACACCAATTTGAGCACTCAAGCTCGGCCAACCCCTGCCATTTTCCCTTCTCCACTTCCCTAGAATAATCCTAGAGGTCCTGGTCTTCTCCAAAGACCAATCTTAGTTCCTTAAGTGGAGGATTCAAAAAGGCGTTCCAAAGAAGAGGTAATATCCATTACCGATCTTTTCAATTTCTTTCTTCTTCAACTTCTTCTTCTTTAGTTGTTTCATGATAAAGTAATAACATCAGTATTACTTACATACTGATATGTTATTATAAATATGAAACAACCCTAATTCACCTTCTATCCATCCTACGGAAAAATGAAATCACCGCGCGTGCGTACGTACGGAATACCGTCTCCACGCCGTGGTGTAATCTATTTTCCACCATCACCTTACAAGGATGGGTATAATGGTGTAATCAGTAACTATATATGATTATTATTAAGTAATATTGATACTGAAATAATATATATATATACTCCAATACAATTCCACGATCATAGGAACGATATCATCACTCGTGCGTACGTACGGAATACCGTCTCCACGATGTGATGCGACTCGTTCTACATGATCTTCATTTCATAATGATTATATAAATGAATTGAATGAATGAATATGGTATATACTACACTAATACCATTCTGGAAATGAATTATCTATAACCTAAAGATAATAATAAGAATTTATTCGACAAAACACGCATAAGAACAAAAAGTTATAAAGACCCGAGTAACAAGTAACAATGAAATATTACTAACAAGAAGCTAATAATATGACCATATATGATCTCATATCAATATGTATGATTCTGGAATAAGTCAATAACATTATTTAAACCATTATACAGGAGCTTCGGACACGAACAAATCAAATCGGACCTAAGGTAAGGGAAATATCACAATCTCATTTTTATCCGAGATTGTTTATTCGTAAGTATTTACTGGGGTGTATTTTATCATCCACATCCATGTTCCCTCAATATGTAATATTGTTTCCATCCACTTGAAATAGTTTAAATCCAATTTTACCCTTAGGTGAGTTTTTAGTAAAAAATAAGAAAGGAATCTTTTGTCGTTTTTCCGTACGAGGTACTTTTTGACTTTTCCGACAAAAGTACGAAGAATGTTTTTTTTAACTTATACGGCATGAATGGATTTTTAAAACATTACTTAAAAGAAGCTTCCTTTACAAGTTTTCAAGTTTATTTTTAATCAACTTCTTTTATTTTAAAGTTGTATGACATGTTATGAAAGGAAAAATGTTTTTGAAGAAGAAAGGATATTTTCCTCAAGAATTCAATTCAAGTGTTTTATCAAAATTATTTTCCATCTAAGATAATAAAGGGTTCTGTTTCTATCCATATTTTTTACATTGGTTTGACTATGTTGTGATGGAATTATGTTTATGAATTCCTTTATCATATATGAATTGATTTATGATGTCATGATGTTTCAAGAATCCCATTTTTGTTATATGTGTTATGCGATGATTTATGTTTTATGATTATGTGGCACACATAAGAAAGGATTCATTATAATATGGGTGGGACCTATATCTCCCTCCAATGCATTGGGTAATGATTTTATATCTCATGAGATAGACATGGCTGGAACGGAAGGTTATTTCGGTTCAGTGATACAGGACTGAAACGAGGAGTGAACTCGGTTCAGAAAGGGACTTTGTCCACTAAGATAGTCTTGGCAATGAGTCATGACTAACAAGAAATGATTTTCCATGATTATGTGTGCATGCCACAAAGTTTCAAGTTTTATGTTATGGGGATCTCATTTTCACTTCTATGATTTATTCCATGTTAAGATATTATGATCTCTTTTGCAGGTTTTGATTTTCATAAAGATATGATATGATTTTTATTTCCTTTATTTGCCCTTGCTGAGAATTTGAGCTCACCCTTTTATGTTTTCTTTTCCCCAGGTCAGGAAGATGGATATTAAGTAGAATATGCTAAAAGGGACCCTAGATATGATGAAATAAATGGGAGACACTGTAGAAGATTTATGAACCAGTTGTTTATGTTTCCCCAGTTTCTAAAGACACTATACCTATACGGTCCTTTGTGGTTTTGTCATATGTTGTAATAAGTGTGATTCAATTTTGAAGTATTAACAATGTATGTAAAGTGTGGGTCGTTATAAACGCCTTGGTGAATAACCTTGGTAATTTTTAATGACACATTGGGGATGGACCTTGGTGAAATGGAAATGATTGTCAATATTAAATGTTGTAGCCACATCTTCAAGTTATTAAACACATTATTTTTATTATGATATTCCTCTTTATTTCTTTGTCATTCCTTAAAGTTCTTTTTCATGACATTGTTGATGTATCTCAAGTTCACATGTTAAATGTTTCCCCTTGTTTCCCTTACTGGGCCTTCTGCTCACCCTATCTTTTGATGTATGTCCCCAGGTTATGAGATGCAGTAATGAACTTAGGATGAAAAAATGAATAAGCCTTTAAAGTGTTTATGAATAATGTTTTTTTTGTATCATGTAATAAGTTCCTAGTTTCCAAGACACTGAACCTTAAAGATCCTCGGTTTTTGTATAATGTAATGAAAGATTATGTGATAAAAAGGCGGGATGTTATATAGATCATATAACATGGAATCAATCAACATCATAAGTTATTCCACGATTAAGGAATGTGGAATAAATACATGAAATTACCATTCAATATGTATATGTTCATAAAGGTGAATACACTTGATAGAGACATGGGTATGGTATTCATTACACTATGATCTTGGCTTGGAAAAAATGTGGTGCAATTTTGGAAGCTTAACGACATGAAATAAGAATTAATAAAAATGGTTGATGATAGGAAAATGAGTGTCTCATAATATGTACATTAAATGGATAGTAAGGGGGTCATATAGATACATGTCCCAAAAAATGTAATGGAATTTAGATACTTAATACAAAAGAATTGCTTGAATGTAAATGAGGAGAGAGAAATTCCTTATGGAATTTCGGCATGGTAACAGGTGTACATGGGAGGCATTGATGAGAGAGAAAGGGGATCTATCATTATTCAAACATGAATAGGGTAGTATGGGGGAGGTGAAAAATCATGCCCCAACATTTATAATTGAAAAATAAAAGGGCATAACAATATAAGGAAACTTGGACGTAAATAAGGAAAGTGAGAATCCCTTACTTGGAAGTGTGATCCAAAAGGATTGGAAGGGGCTTGAGAGAGGCTATTTGGGAGCTTGGGGTGCCTTGGGAGGATTATAGAGAGAGGAGGGAAAAGTTTGGACGAAATCCAAGGTATTTTAGTGATGATTAAGTGGGATCATGGGTGGGTTTATATAGGAAAGGAGAAGAAATTCTTTATTAGTTAGGTTTGGAACACCACACATTAAACTAATCAAAACCACAAACCAGTACATGATTTTTTCCCATGTTTTATTTATAAAGGGTAGTTGAAAACAATATTTTATAATTCCTATGACCTAAATTATTTAAATAATGGGGTTTCTTATGTGGAGGTGAGTCACACTCTCAAGGAAAACAATTTAAAAAGATAAAATGTTTTATAAGTAATGGAGGGTCTACTAAGGCATCATAAAATTAATGAAACAAATATAAAATCAAATTATTTTAAGGATAAAACATATATTGGCCAAAAATAATGTTTATAGTATTTTATTACATCACTATTGGGTCATTATTATGTCATAAAACACATTATATATTTAAACGATATTTAATTTTTACCAGAAAATTCGACTATCTCAAAAAATTATGAAAAATTCACCGTTGGATAATTTCGACATTCTAATTCCAAAAATAATATTTATTTTAAACAAATAATTTTCTAAATATGTGAATTTTTACTTTTAAAATAAAAACCGACATTTATCTAAAATTCATGGGTTTTGACAAAAACAGCTTTCAAACCTCAATAAAAATTACAATTACATTCATAGAATTATTCGATCATTTTTATTTAATAAAAAATAATTTAATAATAATAATATTTTATTAAAATATTATTTAATTCAAAAATCCATTAATTCATCAAGATAGATTTCTTAGTTGAATATTAACTGAAAATACTATTTATGCTTTAAAAACTATTTACAAAGTAACAATAATAAAAAGACTATATATTCTCTATACTAGAATAATGTTCATAATAATAGTACTAGGGTCTTTTTATATAACCCATTAAAACACCTGTGTAATACCTTAGGGTAAGGTACGCGATGGTGACATACTCTTGGGGTGGATCGGATAACATTGTTTGAGTGGTAATCTCTATCAACTTTCACTTCTCTCATAGGTGGTTCTGCTTGAGCATAACGTATTCAAGCTCGGATTGGGCTTGGTCAAGAGACAAGGCCAATGACGCCACCTCCTTTCCGAGCTCTGACAAATGGGCTTCATATGGGGAAAGTCTACTGGATGAGGCCATCACTTCCTTTGTCTAAATAAATTGGATTTGTTAAAGTCATATATTTATACTAATCATGTGATCACTATTCAACGTGTATATTATCAAAAATCGCAATTCTTAAAAATATTTTAAAATCCAAAACATAGAACCAAATAAGTGCATACATTTTACATAACCATAATAAGAAATTTAAATAGACCAAGAGAAATTTTCATTAATGAATTTTTGGGTCATTACAATCTCCCCCCCCCTTAAGAAATTTCGCCCTAGAAATTTTCTTTTTCCACACTAAAACAGATGTGGGTAACTCTACTTCATCACTTATTATGATTCCCATGTCTCTTATTCAAACTTTTGGTTTTTCCACAACACCTTGACGAGGGGCATTGTCTTATTTCGTAGAACCTTTTTTCTCTACGATCTAAGATCTTCACTAGTTGATCCTCGTAAGAAAGATCATCCTATAGATGTACTAACTATAAATAGAGTATATTTGAAGGGTCTGGTATGTACTTACTTAAGAGGGATACATGAAATACATCATGTACTTTGGCCATGGTAGGTGGAAGTTCTAGTCGATAGGCCACACCCCCGACACGATCAAGAATATCGAAGGGGAAGATGCACCTAGGAATTAACTTCCCATTCTTTCCAAACCTCATGACCTGCTTAAATCAAGATATGTGTAGAAATACCATATCTCTAACTTTAAACTCAAGGCCTCGTTGACGGTTATCTACATAACTCTTCTGTCGACTCGGAGGTGGCTTGATATGCTACTGAATGGTTTTCACCTTCTCCACCATTTCTTTGACCATTTCTGGTCCTAGCAGCTTACGCTCACCGAATTCATCCCAACATGTCAGTGTTCTAAACCTCTTCCTATAAAGATATTCATAAGGTGCCATTCAGATGCTCGAGTGGAAACTGTTATTATAGGAGAATTCAACCAGAGCAAGATGTCAATCCCATCCTCCTTTAAATTTCACTGAACATGATCTTAACATATATTCCAGTGTCTTAATAGTTTGATAAAATTGGCTATAAGTTTGAGGATGATAGTCCATACTGAAGTTCAGTGCAGTATCCAGAGCTTGTTGAACACTCTTCCAAAACTTAGAGGAAAATCTTGGATCTCGATCGGATACAATAGATAGTGGTACTCTATAAAGACTTACCATATATCTGATGTAGATACGTGCCAGTTGATCCAATGAGAAATCCTCCAAAATTACAATGAAGTGTATAGAATTTATTAGACGGTCTACAACAACCCATATTGCATTGTTTCCTTTGGATGTCTTCGAAAGTCCGGTGACAAAGTCCATGGTGATGTTTTCCCATTTCCATACTGTTATGGTCAATGGTCGCATCATCCCCTTAGACTTCTGCCTCTCTGCCTTCACTTACTAACATACCAGGCACTTTGATGTATTTTCAGTGATCTCTTTCTTCATATTATCCTACAAATAATTCTATCGGAGATCTTGATACATCTTTGTGTTTCCTGGGTGAATAGAGAAATTTGAACTATGTGCATCATCCAAAAGTTCCTTCTTCAGCTTTGGAATTTATGGAACACATAATCTTTTCCCAAATCTTACAATTCCTTCTTCATTAACATTGAACTCTGATGATTTCCATTTTCTAATAACTTCCACTTTATTCTGAATTCCCACATCATCCTTTTGATAATCCTTTATCCTTTACAAAAGAGACAGTTTAGCAATCATTTTTGAAAGGATTGATGATGTTTCCTTCTTTATGATTCCCATGTCTATCTTCATCAATTCTAAGAAGATTGGATCCTTCTCAATTCTCATCAATTATAGAATCGTTGGGTCCTTTCTACTTAGAGCATCTGCCACCTTGTTCACTTTCCCAGGGTGGTAATGGATTGAGCAGTCATAGTCTTTGATCAACTCTAACCATCTTCATTGGAGCATGTTCAAATCTTTCTATGTGAATATATACTTGAGGATTTTTTGGTCTGTATATATTTCAAACTTCTACCCAAAGGGACAATTTCACTAAATTTTTAAAGTGAAGATCACTCCTGTCAACTCTAGATCATGTGTGGGACTGACTTGAGGCATAGACAATGACTTTTTCCTTTTTGACTCAAATTCCATCAAAGGGAGACTTATAAAATTTTAAATAATAACATTCCAAAAAACTTTAAAATGTGATACAACACTTATAGAAGTTTTTTTTCCTAATGATTTAATATCATTTCTGTTGGGGACTCAATGTTCTTAGAAAACATAAAAGACATAATAATAGGATATGAATTGAAATAAATTATGAACTATACTACTTTTAAGTAGTGGTTACATGTAATTTATTTTTCATTTTCCATATTAGCATAGGAATTCCCGTGCTCCCTTGATCAAGGAGATCGTTGATGCTCATCATGCTTCTCAGCACTTGCAATCGAGAATCGTCTAGGATAATGCCCGACTTCTCGACATTTATGACATAGAACCGTGTAATATTCCTTATATGGAGATTTGTTTCCATCCATCACGTTATCCATTATTTCATGGAAATTGTATAATTTTTGCCCCTCCTTTCCACACTTAAAGTATCTCCTAATCCCTTTGTGACATTTCCCTTGGTTCCTCTTTCCACATTTTTTTCATAAAGGAAATTGGGTCTTCTTTCCATTATCACCATTATTAGATTGAATTTCATGAGATTTCATCTTCCTCTTCCTTGATGTCCTTGGGAATTCAAAAAAGTACCAATTTTTAATCATGATTTTTGATAGCTGGTTTGGCATTATAACGATATGTCCTACTTGATCTCCCATTTTATTGGGAATCTCACCGAGACATTCATCACGTTTCCCTTCACATTGTTTGTTATCCATATTCCTCATATTACCAGCCATTGGTTGGAATAAAAGGAAAGTTAGGGGTAACACATAAAGGATAATCCAAATACAAAAATAGATGACTTATAAATTACTTTTATTTCCTTTACTTATGAAACTATAATCTTCAATCTATGTTATCCATGATATACTTTATAACATATATTCTTAGGGGATTTTTTTTTAAATTCCATTAATAATGGTTCATACTAAGCTTGTGAATTTACCAAAGCCTATCCCTCAGGAGTATCGTAAACAAGAGTGCAGTAAGGTCCATTTTTGTGTACCAGGATACCCTGGGTCAAGCCCAAAACTCCTTGTCGGAGTTTTTACTCCTAGGTACATATGTGCCAGAGCCGCCTCTACCTTCTCATATCCAGACATGGATGATTTTTCTTGATAAACCACTTACTAAATAATCACCAAAACTTAGGGATGTTTTTATAATACTTAGTCTATTCTCTAAGTCTTCACTATGGTTTTCTAATCCTAATCCCAAAAATAACTAAACCTATCCTCTGATACCAACTAGGAAAACCCTTCTCTTTATTACACACTTAAACACGATTTATTATATAAACTCTTCACTTGTTACAACATGGAAGATAAATAGGTCTAGTTTATTTGGGGCTTAGGAAAATTACATAACAACTTAAAACATGTAACACAACATCTTATTGAAAACTTCTTTTACATGACCACTATATTCCCTCGTACTTAGCATTGCATGGGATAACCTGAGGATATGCATAAGAAAAGGGTGATCTATAAAGCCCAGTAAGGGAATAAACATGTAATAACATGAGGAACGCAATACATGTTAGACAATAGTAATATCAATGGAGAAAAAGAGAAACATGAACATAAAGGCATGATAAAGCACGATAATCGTAACATTGATATGTGGCAACAACATTTAACATGATGTTAGCATGAGCCAAGGCTCATTACACATGGAGCATGAGTAAACCCTCATTGAACATGAAGCACAAGTAAACCATCATTGCACTTGAATTAGAATCAGGAAACACTCATTTCACATGATTTATCATGATACTATACTTAACCCAATGCATTGGAGCGCTATCAGGGTGCACCCTTCTTAAAAATTTCATTTCATGCATAAGTGTGTCACATAGATCATATAACATGGAATCAATCAACATCATAAGTTATCCCACGATTAAAGAATATGAAATAAATAAATGAAATTACCATTAAATATGTATATGTGCATAAATTTTAATACCCTTTATATAGATATGGGTATGGTATTCACCACATTATGATCTTGGCTTGAAAAAAAAAACGCGGTGCAATTTCGGCAGCATAACGGCGTGACATAAGAATTCATAAAAATGGTTGATGTGAGAGAAATGGTTGTATCATAATATTTACATGAAATAGACAGTAAGGGGGTCATATAGATACATGTCCCAAAAAATTTAATGCAATTTAGATATGTAATACAGAATAATTACTTGAATTTAAATGAGGAGAAAGAAATTCCTTACGGAATTTCAGCATGATAGCAGGTGTACATGGGAGGAATTAATGATAGAGAAAGGGGATCTATCATTATTAAAACATGAATAGGGAAGTATGGGTGAGGTGATAAATCATAACTCAACATTTATAATTGAAAAATAAAATGTCATAACAATATAAGGAAACTTGGACACAAATAAGGAAAGTGAGAATCCCTTACTTGGAAGTGTGATCCCAAAGGCTTGAGAGGGGATTAAGAGAGGATTATTGGGAGCATGGGGCACCTTGGGATGATTCTAGAGAGAGAAGGAAATAGGTTGGAATAACTCCAAGGGATTTGAGTGAAGAGGAAGTGGGAGCTTGTGTGGGTTTATATTGGAAATGAGAAGGAATTCTTTATTAGTTAGGTTTGAGACACCTCACATTAAACTAATCAAAACAACAAACCAGCGCGTGGTTTTTTCCCATGATTTTTTCCAAATATAAGTGGAAAAAAAATATTTTATAATGAAAATGGACAAACTTCTTAAAATAATGGGGTTTCTTATGTAGAGGTGAGTCACACTCTTAAGGAAAAAAATTTAAAAAGATAAAATGTTTTATAAGTCATGAAGGGTCCACTAAGCCATCATAAAATTCATAAAAAATATAAAATCACATTATTTTAAGGATAAAACATATATTTTCCGGAAATAATGTTTATAGTATTTTATTACATCATTATTGGGTCATTATGATGTCATAAAACACATTATATATTTAAACAACATTTAATTTTTACCCAAATATTCGAATGTCTCAAAAAATTATGAAAAATTCACCATTGGATAATTTTGATTTCCTGATTCCAAAAATAATATTAATTTTATCTAAATAATTTTATAAATATGTGAATTTTTACTTTTAAAATAAAAAGTGATATTTATCGAAAATTCATGGGTTTTGACAAAAACAACTTTCAAACCTTAATAAAAATTACAATTGCATTCATAAAATTATACGATCATTTATATTTAATAAAAATTAATTTACTAATAATAATAATATTTTATTAAAATATTATTTAAATAAAAAATTCATTAATTCATCAAGATATATTTCTTAGTTGAATATTAACTAAAAATACTATTTATTCTTTAAAAACTATTTACAAAGTAACAATAATAAAAAGAATGTATATTCTCTATACAAGAATAATGTACATAATCTTAGTACTAGGGTATTGTTACATAACCCCTTAAAAAACCTTCATAAGACCTTAGGTTAAGGTGCACAATGGTGACAGACTTTTGGGGTGGCTCGGATAACATTTCTTGAGTGGTAATCTCTATCAACTTCCACTTATTTTGTAGGCAGTTCTGCTCGAGCTTAATATATTTAAGATCGGCTTGGGATTGTTCAAGAGAGAAGTTCAATGATGTCACCTATTTTTCGAGCTCCAAAAAATGGGATTCGTATGGGGAAAGTCTACTGGATGAGGCCATCACTTCCTTTGTCTGAGTAAATTGGATTTTTTAAACCCCTATATTTATACTAATCATGTGATCACTATTCAATGACTATATTAGAAATGATCAAAATTCTTAAAGGTATTTTAAAATCCCAAGCATTGAACCAAATAAGTACATATGTTTTACATAACCATAAGAAAACATTTAAATAGACCAAGAGGAATTTTCATTAATGAATTTTTGGGTCCTTACATGTTGTGCATAAGTTTTGTAGATGAAACACACTCTACTATATTTTAGACTAAATTTTAGAAATATACCTGTTTTATGTTATAATAGTAGTTCTATAAATATTTTATAAAAATCCTATAATTCATTCTAGGACTAAGCATATTGATATAATGCATCATTTTCTGAGAGATCATGTTCTTAAAAAGGATATATCTTTACAATTTGTTAATACTAATATCAATCAGCTAATATTTTTACTAAACCACTTCCCTCTACAAGTTTTGATTTTCTTAAGGGGGAGTTAGGTTTATTTAATTTTTATATAAATGTTTATTAATTTTTTTATAGTTTTAATTCATTTTAATTTATTTTAATTTGTGTTAATTTCACTATTAAATTATTATTTCATTTATTTTTTTAAATATTTTTTGTGTTTGTATTCTATTTTTTATACTGCATTTTTTCAAAATTAAAATTTTAATGATTACTCTAAATTCCTGGTTCCGGGTGCCGCCCAAAGGTGCCCTGTACCCAGTTGGTCAGATGGGTTCAAGTGCATTTCCCCAAATTCTACAGGCTGCCAACTAGAAGTGTGGGCCTTGGGTGTAATAGTGGGGAAACTACAAAACTCCAACATCATCACAAGCCTTCTGTAAGGACCCAGCCCCAGTTGCCTAGAGCTGGTGCCTTATTTGATTAAGTTGGAATACATACAAGGAAAAAAAATCCCAAAGGACCGACTAGTTTAGTATTATTGGAAACAAGTTACATACGTAAATTTTAATTTACATATGGAAATCAAAAACAACACTAAATTATTCCACTAGCAACATCATGTCTCCTAGATTATGCTTGCATGTCATTCATAATTTACTTCTTCATATCTTGAGAAAAATGAAACATAAGAAAGGGTGAGCTCAAATTCTCATTAAGAGTAATAAATATAGCGAAATATAATATAAACATTAGACATGGTGAATAATTGAAAACACATGCCTTTATTAATAAACATGAACACATTATGGCAGGAAAATGAGCTGAGTAAATAATGCCATATTAAAACATAATCATGGGTATTCTACTAGTTGAATAACTACATGAACTTTCAATTACTAGCTTCATAATGAGGGAATTGAATATGCCAAACATTCTGAAACATTTTTTCATGGCCTTGGCCAAGACATCTAGTGATTAAGGCCTCGGCCAAAATCCATATCACATTGGGAAAGCCCTCGGCCAATTCCACATCTATTTGTCTCATGAGACCTACCGATGCATCGAGGGGATATAGTGGGACCCACCCATCACATAATAAGTCCAATGAATTCCTCATATGAGCAGGGATCAACATAAACAATATATACATTCATATTGAATCTATCATATGAAATTTAACTAACTTTCCTCAATCATTAAACATAAAACACTAACCATTCAGAATAATATGGTGAATTGTTTTAGGATAGATCATCCAAAATAGAGTTAGTCATAAACCATTAAATAAAATATGGTAGATCACTTCATAAATGACTGAACCCAATAATACCATGGAATCAACAAGAGTGTTTAATTAGACGAAAACACCCTTATAAAATCATTAAGTAATTCTTGAGACGAATACTCTTTTATTTTGAAAAGAATAGTTATTTTGGAAAAATCATTGTATAAAACAAAAATTTAAGTAATATTTTATTTTCATAATAAAACTATTGTTTTAATAAGAATAATGGTTTCTAAAAAAATATTATATATTGCCCTTAAAAATTGATATGAATTTGAGAAATTCCCTTGTATCAGGCTCGTATTTTTGGAAACAGTTTTGAGAGATTCTTTTAAAACATGTAACTATCTAGAAAATAGGGAAGGATTCTGGTTGGTGTGCATATATATAATACTTGAACATAATTTATTATTAGTACATAATAATACATAATAATTTCATCAAGGAAATTAGACAATAAAAGTAACCCGAATGAAAATGGAAGTTTGGGTGGAAAACCCTTACCTTAACTCCAAACGTGTTCCGATCTTGTACTTAAGCTCCTATAATATGAAATTATACTTGTTAATAAATTATTTCAGAACCTATTATACATGTATTTAGTTTACCATAATTCTGGTTAGTTCATTTATGCCTTTATTGACAAGTTATTGTATTGAATTTTGTCATTCTGTAGTGTTCGTTTCCTTTATTTTCATATTCGGTTCACTTGTTTTTATGTAATAAAGTTCATGTGGAATGGTTATAAATCTCTAGGGTTGGAATTATATATTATTAATTAACATAAATAATTTATAATGGTCATTTTTATCATTTGGTTACATGGAATGAGGATGAATCATTAGATGACCACCACTTCAATTATTCGGCGGTATTTGGAATATTATGAACTAGTTTTGTCATATAACTTAATTATATGTACATATTCTGGTTCCTGAATATTAATTATAATATAATACATATTTTATAGTCTAGTTCAACCATAAATATGGTTTCATGACCAGTAATGAAGAAGAAATTGAAGAACGAAACTTCGTCATCCACGAAGGTTATAAATCGGAACCTCATGGACGTCGATTTCGTTTATAAAATAAAAGGGAGGGAGTAAGAATATATATGATGGTTCTTCTATTAAAAAGATATAAATCCAGTATATAGATGTTACTAGAGTTATCATGATCATTTTTACAGAGGAGGTGAGGAGAGGATAACAAAAGAAGATAAATTGAAATGAAACCAAATGAAAAAGAAGGGTACTTTACCTCTTGAAATAACCTCCTTGAGAAACTCATTAAGGGAAGGGGTTTTTGTATTTTGGAAAGACAAAAAGCTTCTCGGACGTGGGGAGAGACTAGGGAAGGGGAATTGGGCAGAACTTTGAGGATATTCAAGGCTTAGAGGTGTGAAAAGAAGAGGGAGTGGTGAGGGGTTTTATAGTGGAGGAGAGGGGTAATTTTTGAATATTTAATTCATTATTTTATTATTTCCCTCAAGAGAACCAATAGTATTGTTTCATGTGACCCCTAATAGTAATAAGTTCATGTTAGTTCGAACCAAGTGGTGTTTCATCACTTGTGATGTCATGAATAGTGAATTTAACTGATAATTTGTATATACGGTATTTTATCGTATTTCACTATTCATAAAAAATTCTAGAATTTTAGAAAACTCCCAAAAATTCACCCTTACCATTTTTCGACGTGTAGAATTAAAAAGTGAAATCCATTTTTCAAAAATAATTTTCTAAATATTATTAATTTAATTTTTAAATAAGGTCATAGTTAATTCGAAAAATAACAATGTTGAAGTGCAATTAGTTTTATGTGACATTGAAAAATTAATTAAGATCCCATTATCATATTACCTTAACAAAATAAAATAATATTATTATTTACTATTAATAAGGGTCATATTAATATTCATATTAATATTTATAAGGGTATGTTACTATTTACCAAAAATCAAGTTTGTTCCATCAGACTCCAAATGACTTACTGAACACAACTCTAGATGACCATTTTTCAAAATTCAAAACATAGAAGAGGCAAAGTTGTGTTTAATGGTTAAAATTGAATTCTATATTTATTTTCAAAACCTTGGGGTTTCACATTATCCCTTCCATACAAAAATTTCATCCTCAAAATTCACAGAATATTACCTAAAAAGATTTGGGTATGTCTTTAACATAAGTTCCTAAGGCTCCCATGTTGCGTCCTCCATCTTATGGTTCCTCCATAGAACATTTACAAGTCGAGTCATCCGATTTATCAATACTTGTACTCTAATATCAAGAACATTGATAGGATCTTCAGAGTAAGATAGATCGAGCTCAAGTTCCACTTCTTCATAAGTGAGTACATTTGTTGGGTCTGGTATATACTTTCTTAACATTGATACGTGGAACACATTGTGAACCTTGGAGAGACTAAGAGACATTTCCAAATGGTAAGCTATGGCTCCAATTTGGTCTAGAATTTCAAAAGTTCCGATGTACCTGGGACTTAATTTTCCCTTCTTACCGAATCATATAATACCCTTCCATGGAGATACCTTTAAGAAAATGTGATCACCTTCTTGAAACTCGAAATACTTACTTCGGTTATCTGCATAGATCTTTTGACTACTTTGAGCTATTTTGATATGGTTCTGGATAATCTTCACCTTTTCCATTGTTTCTTCAACAAGTTCTGGGCCCACGAGCTTTCTTTCACCAACATCATCCCAGCAAGTTGGTGTATGACATCACCTCTCATATAATTCTTCAGAGAGTGCCATCTGTATACTTGAATGCAAGCTATTATTGTACGGAAATTCTACGAGAGGTAAATACTTATCCCACATGCCTTGAAAATAAATTGAACAAGACCTAAACATGCCTTCCAATTTTTGAATTGTCCGTTCCGATTGTCCATCAGTTTGTGGGTGGTAGGTAGTGCTCAAACGAAGATCAGTATCTAGGGCCTTCTGAAGACTTTTCCAAAATCTTGATGTAAAATGTGGATCACAATCAGAAACAATCGATAGGGGTACTATATGAAGTCTCACAACTTCATTAACATATAGTCTTGCTAGATGTTCAAGTGGTAGATCTTCTCTTATAGAAAGAAAATGTGCTGAATTGGTAAGATGATCAACAATGACCCATATTGCATCATTCCTTCTAGGAGTCTTTGGTAGTACCATAACAAAGTCCATCGTGATATTATCCCATTTCCACTCAGGTATGGGAAGAGGTTGCAATACTTCTACAGGTTGTTTCCTTACAACTTTCACTAGTTGACAATCCATACATCTTGACACAAAATCAGCAATCTTCCTCTTCATGTTGTCCCACCAAAAATGTTTCTTCAAATATCTATACATCTTAGTGCTTCCAGGGTGTATAGAGAAATTGGAACTATGAGAATCATCCAACAATTCCCTTTTTAGATCAGGTATATCAGGAACACAAAGTCTCTTCCCAAATTTCAAAATTCCATCTTTATATACGAAGTCACTCAATCTCCCATCATTCACAGCTTTAATCTTCTTTTGAAACTCCCCATCACCAACTTGAGAATTTTTTATCCTTTCTAGTAAAGATGCTTTGGCAACCATTTGAAAAAGCATTGATGTTTCACCTTCCATGGTTATTCCCATATCCATCTTTACTAGATCCATGAAAATAGGATCCCTTTCAACTATCATCTTTCTCAAAACTCCATGATCATTTCTGCTCAAGGAATCTTCCAACTTATTTACCTTCCCCGGGTGGTAGTGTATCGTGAAATAATAATCCTTGAGTAGTTCAAGCCATCTCCTTTCCCTCATGTTGAGTTATTTTTGTGGGAAAATATACTTCAAACTCGTTTGATCAGTATAAATCTCACATTTTCACCATAGAGATAATATCTCCATATCTTCAAATCAAAGATTACAGCAGCTAACTCAATATCATGAGTAGGATAGTTTTGCTCATGAATTTTTAGTTGTCGTGATGCATAAGCAATAACACTATCATTTTTCATAAGGACACAACCAAGTCCTTTCTTTGAAGCATCACTATAAATAACAAACTCATCATTCCATGATGGTAGAGTCAATATAGGAGCATTGACTAACCTTCTATTCAGTTATTTGAAACATTCTTCACAATCTTTTGTCCAAACAAATTTAACCCCTTTACGTGTGAGCTTCGTTAGTGGGTTATCCAGTCGAGAAAAATTTTGCACGAAATGCCGATAATAACCTGTTAAGCCAATAAAACTACGTACCTTAGTTATGTTTGTTGGTGTGGGCCAATATTGGATTGCCTTTGTATTTGCAGGATCAACTGGGATATTATCCTTAGAGACAATATGGCCAGGAAAAGAAATCTCCTGAAGCTAGAATTCAAACTTGCTAAACTTCCCATATTATTCATGTCTTCTAAGAGTCTTCAGGATAATTCACAAGTGATTTCCATGTTCTTCGCAGCTTTTGGAGTATACCAAGATATCATCAATAAACACCACTACAAAATCATCAATATATTCCTTGGAAACTCTATTCATTAGATCCATGAAGACAGAGGGTGCATTAGTCAATCCAAAAGGCATCACTGTAAACTCATAATGCTCGTACCTGGTTCGAAACGCTGTTTTCGGAATGTCTTCCTTCTTCACACTCAACTGATGATATCCAAATCGAAGGTCAATCTTTGAAAAGTATTGAGCTCCAAGCAGTTGGTCAAATAAATCATCAATGTGAGGTATGGGATACTTGTTCTTTATTTTTATAGCATTGATCTCCCTGTAGTCGATACATAACCTCATAGATCCATCTTTCTTCTTAACAAAAAGGACAGGGGCTCCCCATGGAGAAACACTAGGGTGAATAAATCCCTTATTACTCAATTCTTATAGTTGTTTCTTTAGTTCCACTAATTCCACAGTGGCCATTCTATAAGGGGTCTTCGATATGGGCTTTGAACTAGGAATTAAATCAATGGAAAACTCAATTTTTCGTTCTGGAGGATGTCCAGGTAAATCTTCGGAAAACACATCAACATATTCTCTCACAATAGGTACATCCTCTATTTGAACATTCCTTTCCTCACCCATAGTTATTTCATTTTCTTCCTCCCCAATAATTGAATTTAGTTGATCTACTGGGGGTGGATCTAGATAAGAATCAAGTGGTGACACTTTTTCTCTAAAGATATGGTGTTCTTTATCATCGTCATCAAAAATCATAACCTAATTCTTCTTACAATAAATTTTTGAATCATGGTATAAAAGCCAATCCATACTGAGGATTATATCAAATTCAATCATGGGTATGACGATAAGATCAACAGATAAAGAACATTTATATGCCTTAATGGTAACTGATTCATAGAACTTTGTAGCAATGATACTTCCCTTAGGAGTTTTGACTTACAACTCCCTTGTTAAATCAAATTGGAAATATCAAATTTTCTTAGAAAATTGGGAAGATATGAAATAATGCGATGATCCAGAATCAAATAAAGCATTGGCTAAACTTGAGGAAACAATTAAAGTACCTGCCACCACATCATTAGGAACTTCAACCTCTACAGTTGTGATTGCATAAGCTTGTCCCTGATCCCTTGGCCTTTTCTGTTGCATATTACCTTGACGTTTTGGACAATCATTAGCATAGTGTCCCATCTCCCGACAACTATAGCATTGAACATCATTGGCTTCCTTCTTCCCTTTGCAATCACTAGAAAGATGGCCTTTCTGACCACATTTTTAGCATACTCCTTTTCCTTTTAATCATGCACCAGGTTGTTTCCTTCCACACTTGTCACATGGTGGAAATTCAACTCTTCCCTTCTTCCCTGTTTCCTTATTTCCTTTCCCGGGGTTTTCAGCAGCCCTCTTCTTTTCTTGTTTTCCCTTAAAGTCATAAGACTTAGAGAATTTTTTTTTGTCTTGATGGAACATGAAACTATATCCTCATATGATGAAAAAATTTGGGAGAACAGTGCCCACCAGAGGAATGGATTTATTCCATCAAAGAATCGATCAATTTTTCTCCTTGTATTTTGTATATAGTCCACATCATGTCTTGAAAACCTTGTGTAGTTGGCTTCATACTTGGCAACATTTTCATCCTCCTTCTGCCTCAGATTCAAGAATTTTCTCTCCATATCTTTTTGCTTCTCACGAGGAAAATATTTTTCTAAGAAGATTTCCTTAAAATACCTCCATTCCATCTCTTCTATCTCTTCCTCCTCCTTTTTGTTTTGGATTAATGACCACCACTGATTCACATCTCTTGATAGACGATATACTGCCATGACAACCTTCTCTCTTTCATTACATCCCAAGGAGAGAAATATCTTCTCAAGGGAACATATCCATTGCTCTGCTACAAACAGGTTTGTAGTCCCGTTGAATGATGGAGGCTGTTGTCGCATAAAGCGATCTAGCATGGATCCTCCACGTGGTGGATCCAGATGCTCCATACGAGTAAGGTTATTATTCATAACTTGAGTAAGTTGTCCCAGTATATTTATGAGTTTCTTAGAACTAGAAACAGCACCAGAGCCAACATCATTGCCTTGCGTCAGAGGAAAATTCCTACAGGGGACACATGCATTCATGTGATTTCCATTCCGTCCACTAGGAGCCATATCTAGATAATGGCATACACTATATTAGGTTATGAATCAAAATGTATAATCTTAACTTAAAAATACTCAGAAAAATTGAGATCTTACATAAGACTAATCCCAAATTCACAAAAATGGTTTCTTTGAAGAATATTTACATTAAACTCCTTCATAATGGCTTGTAAAGAAAATGTTAATTATCCTAAGCATACCCCCTAGGAGTTTTGTAACCAAGAGTGTAGTAAAGCCTATTGTCGTGCACCAGTTCCCGTTCGAGTCTAGCTCAAAGCGGTGTTTTCGGGTTTTACCCCTAGATACATTTGTGCTAGAGGCGCCTCTACCAGCTCATATCCAGACAGGGATGCATTGCTCGAATGATTCACATAATCTATTCCTTACCAAAATACCAGGACGTTATTGTATGTATATCCTCAAAGACTAACTTAGTGACTCTTCCCTAATTCTACATTTTCTAAATCTAGTTTCCAAGTATTCTACTAAACTTCCTCTGATACCAACTGTAAAGGACCCAACCCCAGTTGCCCAGAGCCGATGCCTTATTTGATTAAGATGGAATACATACAAGGAAAATGAATTTAGAAAGACCGAGTAGTTTAGTATTATTGGAAACAAGTTACATACATAAATTCCAATTTACATATATAAAGGAAAAACAACACTAAATTATTCAACTAGCAACACCATGTCTCCTAGATTATGCTTACAAGTCATTCATAGTTTACTTCTTCATATCCTGAGAAAAATGAAACATAAAAAAGGGTGAGATCAAACGCTCAGTAAGAGTAAGCAATACAACGAAAGATAATATAAACATTACACATGGTGCATAATTGAAAACACATGCCTTTATTAATAAACATGAACACATTATGGCAGGAAAATGAGCTGAGTAAATAATGCCATAATAAAACATAATCATGGGTATTCTACTAGTAAAATAACCACATGAACTTCCAATTACTATATTCATAATGAGGGAAGTGCATATTATGGACATTCTGAAACATTTTGTCATGGCCTCGGCCAAGACATATTGTGATTAAGGCCTCATCCAAAATCCATATCACGTTGGGAAAGGCCTCGTCCAATTCCACGTCTATTTGTCTCATGAGACCTACCGATGCATCGAGGGGCTATAGCGGGACCAAACTGTCACATAATAATTCCAATGCATTCCTCATATGATCGGGGATCAACATAAACAATTTATACATTCATATTGAATCTATAATATGAAATGTAACTAACTTTCCCCAATCATTAAACATAAAACACTAACCATTCGGAATAATATGGTGAATGGTTTTAGGATAGATCATCCACAATAGATTTAGTCATAAACCATTAAATAAAATATGGTATATGACTTCATAAATGATTAAACCCAATAATACCATGGAATCAACAAGAGTGTTGAATTAGACAAAAACACCCTTATAAAATCATTAAGCAATTCTTGAGATGAATACTCTTTTATTTTGAAAAGAAGAGTTCTTTTGAAAAAATCATTGTATAAAACCATAAGTTAAGTAAGATAGTATTTTCATAATAAAACTAGTGTTTTTAGAATAATAATGGTTTCTAAAAACAGATTATATATTGCCCTTAAAAATAGATATGAATTTGAGAAATTCCCTTGTATCGGGCTCGTATTTTTGGAAATAGTTTTGAGAGCTTCTTTTAAAACATGTAACTATACATAAAATAGGGAAGGATTCTGGTTGGTGTGCATATATAGAATACTCACACAAAATTTATGATGAGTACATAACAATACATAATAATTTCATCGAGGAAATTAGACAATAAAAGTAACCCGAATGAAAATGGAAGTTCGGGTGCAAAACCCTTACCTTAACTCAAAACATGTTCTGCTCTTGTACTTAAGCTCCTAGAATATGAAATTATACTTGTTAATAAATTTTTTTAGAACCTATTATACATGTATTTAGTTTACCATAATTCTGGTTAGTTCATTTATGTCTTTATTGACAAGTTATTGTATTGAATTTCATCGTTCTGGAGTGTTCGTTTCCTTTATTTTCATATTCGGTTCACTTGTTTTTATGTAATGAAGTTCATGTGGAATGGTTATAAATCTCCAGGATTGGAATTATATATTATTAATTAACATAAATAATTGATAATGGTCATTTCTATCATTTTTTTACATGGCATGAGGATGAATCATTAGATGACCACCACTTCGATTATTCGGCGGTATTTGGAATATTGTGAACTAGTTTTGTCATATAACTTAATTATATGTACATATTCTGGTTCCTGAATATTAATTATGTTATAATACATATTTTATATTCTGGTTCGACCATAAATATGGTTTCATGACCAGTAATGAATAAGAAATTGAAGAACAAAACTTTGTCGTCCACGAAGGTTATAAATCAGAACCTCATGGACGTCGATTTCGTTTATAAAATAAAAGGGAGGGAGTAAGAATATATATGATGTTTATTCCATTCACATGATATAGATCCAGTATATAGATTTTAATGGATTTATCATGATCATTTTGATAGAGGAGGTGAGGATAGGATAACAAAAGAAGATAAATTGAAATGAAACCAAATGAAAAAAAAGGGTACTTTACCTCTTGAAATAACCTCCTTGAGAAACTCCTTAAGGGAATGGGTTTTGGTCTTTTGGCAATAACAAAAGCTTCTTGGACGTGGGGAGAGACTAGGGAAGGGTAATTGGGGAGAAATTTGAGGAGATTAAAGGCTTAGAGGTGTGAAGAGAAGAGGGAGTGGTGAAGGGTTTTTATAGTGGAGGAGAGGGGTAATTTTTGAATATTTAATTCATTATTTTATTATTTCCCTCAAGACAACCAATAGTATTGTTTCATGTGACCCCTAATAGTAATAAGTGCATGTGATTTCTAACCAAGTGGCCTTGAATCACTTGTGATGTCATGAATAGTGAATTTAACTGATAATTTGTATATACGGTATTTTATCGGATTTCACTATTCATAAAAAATTCTATAATTTCAGAAAAATCCCTAAAATTCACCCTTACCATTTTTTTATGTGTAGAATTAAAAAGTGAAATCCATTTTTCAAAAATAATTTTCTAAATATTATTAATTTATTTTTTAAATAAGGTCATAGTTAATTCGAAAAATAACAATGTTGAAGTGCAATTAGTTTTATGTGACATTGAAAAATTAATTAAGATCCCATTATCATATTACCTTAAGAAAATAAAATAATAATATTATTTACTATTCATAATGTTCATATTACTATTCATATGGGTATGTTACTATTCACTAAAAATCATGTTTGTTCCATCAGACTCCAAATAACTTACTGAACACAACTCTAGATGACCATTTTTTGAAATTCAAAACATAGAGAGGCAAAGTTGTGTTTAATGGTTAAAATTGCATTCTATATTTATTTTCAAAACCTTTGGGTGTTACGCCTTTTCTTGGTCCCATGCTCTCCAACTTCACAACAATCAAGTACCTAATGAAGAAGGGTTATTTACCTTATCTATACTTGCAACCATATAATCTGTTTGGGTCCAAAATCATGACCCAAATAGGGTGTGAGGAGAATCCTAGTAGGCAACCACCAAAAGATCTATGCCTAACTGTCAGTGAATATATATAGGAGGAAATATGGAAAATGAAGAAATAAAATAGGAAGTACTCAAAAGTAAACAATCCTATAGTTTGAAATTACATTCATTTTCATTTATTAATTATTCAATCCCTTGGATAATGTAACATTGGGATCTAACCTAAGCTCTCCATCCCCTGTATAAAAGTAACAGTAGACATCTCAGAAGACCATCTAAAACAACCAATAAGACCGAGTCCAAGCTTGTTCTTTGGCTTGGAAGACTCATCACAATCATTCAAACATTCAAAATAAACCCTATGGGAATGTTATCATAGTCTAACCCCTCTAGTTTAATCATATCATCAATTATGTAAAATAATAAAGACCCTCTGGGAAAGATCACACAGTCTAACCCCTTTGGTTCTACATAGCACTAATCAATTACAAACGACCACCGGAGCAGCTCTCATGGTCAATACCCCTTGATCTGCATTGCAAAAAAAATTATAATGACCCCCTGGCAGCTCTCACATTCAATTATCTATGGTCCAAAATTCATTTAATAATGACCCTATGGGTAGCTCTCATGGTCTATACCCCTCTGGTCTATGATCCCACAACATCTCTCACAGTCAATACCTCTGGTCTATAATAACAACAATTATACATAAATGACCCTACCTCAGGAATCTCTCATAGTCAATCCCCCTTGGTCATACTTTAACAATGTGAAACACATCCATCTCATATAGTCTGAAACTCTATCCTAACAACATAAGACATAGAAAACAAATAGGCCTAATATGCTTCCTAGACCCAATGGACATAATCAAACAAACATGGGGAAACACATCCATAATCAAGGTATTAAACCTTATGCATAATAAATAACCCTTTTCTCATAAAAAAACACCATAGAAAGTCTTAAAAAGGGTTAACTTATAAAACATGTGATACCCTAAACATGGATATTCGACACTCTTAGCATATAAAATCCAAATACAGCCAAAGAAAGGCACAAACCACCTACCTCGATGTTGTACAATGAACACTTCGGAACGTCGGCCCTTGAATCGGCCTAGAATGGCGTAGATCTATGAAAAGGTTAAAAATGGTAAACCTTGGATAACTCAAGAGAGAGGATAAATTAGGAAGAGAGTCTCTAAGGAAATAGAGAACTCACCGATGGGATTCCAACACACCCATTGGAGTCTCAATCGAATATCAGACAGAGGAGCGTGATGTGTTCAAAGATCTTCAGTCGTACGTCGCTCTCTTATATGAAACACGGGAATAAGAAGTTCGTTCTGGAGATGAGATGCGACCCCACTATGATTTATCAAATAAAAATAAAAGTACACGGCGTATTCATTTAATGTACACGCCATGTACTAGCCTCAACCGACCCTCACTTTAGGCGGTCTACCAAGTCACCTCGAGTTTCCCTTACAAGGGTGGTGAAGAAGAAACTTCAAACAACTCTATCCACTGTAATCGTAAGTCATCCTCACTCTCCCAAGTCTCGTCATGTTGTCGCTCGTTCTACAATAGCACCCATACAAGAGGAACTAACTGTCCATGAAGAACCTTCATACTGTGATCTACAATTCGAGTAGGATTCTCCTTGAAGGATGCATCCACCTATAACTCAAACTCCTCGTGTTAAAAAACATGATACGGGTCCAAAAAGTATTGTCATAATTGAGAAACATGAAATACGTTGTGCATATATTGATACTTCTGAGGTAACTACAATCGATAGGAAACTGGTCTGACTCTCTCCAAAACCTCAAATGGCCCGACGTATCTCGTTGAAAGCTTTCCCTGTCTCCAAATCCTCCTGTGTCCCAACCTTAGTGTGAAATTTAAGAAAACTTTATCTCTAGCCACAAACTCCAGAGGTTGTCTCTATCGATCATTATAATACTTATGGAAAGACTGCACAGTAGCCATCCTCTTATGAATCATCTCCACCTCCTCAATGGTCTCTTGGACAAGACGAGGTCCCAACATAGCTACCTCTCCTACCTCTAGCCAACATAGGGGTGATCGGATTAGACTACCATATAAAGACTTATAAGGTGTCATATGAATCGTCACCTAAAAACTGTTATTGTAGGAAAAATCCAAAAAAGTATATGTTTCTCCCTACAACCCCCAAAATCTAGGACGCATGATCGAAGCATGTCCTTCAAAACCAGAATCATTCACTCGGACTAGCCATCTGTTTGGTGGTGGTAAGTTGTACTTATAAGTACCTATGTACCCAAAGCCCTCTATAGTCCCTTCCAGACACGAGAATTAAACTATTCATCCCTGTCTGAAATGATAGAGTACAAAACCCCATAAAAACGTACATCTCAGATGTAAAAACTTCTAATCTCATTAAAAATGAAGGTTTCCTTAATCAAAAAGAAGATTTCAACCTTCATGATCCTGTCAAGATCAACTCACATGGTATTATTACCATGATACCTCTAGCATTTGAAAAAAAACTCTACAAAGCCTGCCCCTAAGCATTCCAGCGACGTTACCGGTGTGTTTTCAATTAACTGGGTAAACCCAAACACAACTGAGGTCATAGCCGCAACCTCACACCAAGGAAATATCAAGCCCAAAATGATATCAGAAAAACTGATCACGCAATCTTTCCTCAAAATTCATTGCATATTTTCACAGCACACCCACCCTTAACTAGTGGGGTGTTCTAATTGTCTCACTCGAACCATACTCACAGAACAAGAATGATAATGAGTCAAACCATCCCCGAGTGACTTATCTTAGAAACTTCTAGCTTAGAAGGCTAACATAATTCAATAGAAAAAGAACACCTTTTTCTAAAGCACCACATGCTCACAACGAACCCATTCACCGAAGCCTACATCTGTCTCTCGGTGACTCTCCTATGTCACACCATACATTGATCAATAAAAAGGTCATGCCACCACATGAACAAAATTTAATTCAAGATCCATTCCACTAAAATTATTACCTATTTAAGCATTACATCTGACCCCAACTAAAAGTATAAGATAACCCCAGATGAATCAACCCAGAGTCTAAGGAACTCACCAAGGTGTTCCATACTTCCTGTACATGTGGGACTTTGGTGTGAAGCCCAGAAGTCCATATAATAAAACTAACTAAACTCAGAATGGAATCCTCCTGGAGGTTACATCAATTAAATTGTTGGAATCAAGAGTCTTTACAAGGTGTTCTTACACGGAAACTCAAATATCACTCAATATTAACCAAGCCTCTACTGAAACCATGCATCCTACACACAACATGGAAAAAGATCATGAACCAGTCCAACTATTTCCAACTGTAGCACAGTGTATAACCGATGCTCTCCCAGGACAACATCAAGATAGGGAACACGATCGCCTCTTAAGAAAGAGAAACCTAAGATGACTTCAAATATTACCAGAAAAGGATAACCGAACCACTACCGGTTGACTTCCTAAAAGAAACCCAGCTTTACTTGTCGATGCATCTTCATTTAATTGATCACAACAATGTTTTACTACCTAGAAAGAGCCAACATGAAACATGACTTTCAAGCCTCTAAATAATTCAAGTAAAAACGTCCCTTTTCAAATAGTCCTTTATTGGGATCCTTCTACCTGGAAAGAACACATTTAAAATAGAACCAACGTAACTCTTCCAACCTAGGAGTGTCTTATATGTCCAGAAGGACTAGACGCTATCAAACGAACTAATTTAGAAGCAACTTAGATGCATGTGTGTCATTCCATGAACCATGATCACCATGTTACATCCCTTGGTATGAATATGAAAAGATAAAACTGACTGGTGCTTCATAACACTAGTGTCCCAGAAAGTCCTCCCGAGTAGTGGAAAAGATCACATAATAATTGGCTCAAAAGCACATCATTACACAACCATTAACTCAGGTGACGATGTACCAAGTCATACATCACTAAAGAAAAGTGAGTTTTACATGACCTCATAATAGTTGACCATGCCTGAGGCATTTATAACCAGGATAACTAAGTGATCCTCAAGCTTGTTCCCACATCAAAAGTCAAGGCACAATGACCACCCCTCCAAACAAGGATGTCATTTAAAACCACCAGTCCTACCAGGGTTAACGACACCTGGACTACACCAACATCAAAAGATATCATCAGAAAACAAGAAAACCACCTCTAAGAGTGCTACCTATTAGGGGCTAGCATCTTATGAAGAATAAGAATCAACTTCCACTACCAAGTTACCTAAAACAGATTCACTAGGCTCAAAAGCCCCTGGAAAACTACTTTATCTCAAAAGCTCATGTAAAATAGTAAATTCTCACTAACCTTCCTCTAAAACCTTTAAAAAATCTAACATTCCATCACGAATGACAATTTAGAAAGTAAGATCCTTTTTAACAACAAATAAAACTTACAAAGATCTTGTTAAACCAACATGGGTCCTCAAAAAGGAAACCCAATAGCAGTTGTTTAACCACACAAAGCATGAAAGAAACATAAATTCATTCTATTCAAACCCCATTCCAAAGCATGTAATCAAAGGAATCCTACAAGATATCTTCAAATGATAAACAACAAGGGAATCCCATGAAAGGGATCCTTAAAACGGTACACAAATGAGGGATCCTAATAGGGACTCCCTAGAAGTAATAGGTATCACAGAATGATAATCCAAAAGGCACATCTCACACAATAAAGTAATTAAAAGTAAAACATTATGAGAGATATCTAACAACTCATATCAAATAAAAGGTCTCAACTACATTGGTTTGAACACCCAACTGAACATTTACGCATTGGTCTCACTCCCAGGAGACCACTACAATGGTAACTGGAGGAAGAACCTCTCAAATTAGAAAAGAAATCCCAAAAACCCTATTAGAAGTCCGCATAAAACTCCAAAGGTTCCACCATAATGATCTACATAGAAAACTACTCAGAAATGACTACTCACGGGTCCAAACTGACATCGGGGAATAAAAAAGGAACAAACCCTGAAAGGGTAGAAAAGATGAATAAATGACATGTAGAACTCATACATGGTGTGTACACTCATGCTCTTACATAGGTGTGTACCCCTACCTTACTAGGCATGTAAACATTACATCTACATGACATGCCATCGAGGAACACGACGTGTACTCAAGTGCTCCCTCCTGGCCATGTCCATCTAGACGACTAGCCTCACACGAGTTATGTCTACAGAAAACTACACGAGGTGTACTTAATCTACACGGCATGTCACTAACAAGATCCAACAATCTGAATTTTCCCCCATGTGGATGGAACCACATGGTTTCTCCTGGTGTAAAACTACATGGTGTGTTCACACTAGACACGACATGTATCACAAGGTTCCATCCACCCGTGTCATTAGTTACATAGTCAGATACATGGTCGAATACTAGACAACATGTGTAAGATAAACACGGCATGTACAACCAAAATTTGATCCACCCATGTCGTTAGTCGCACAACAGGATACATGGTCTCTATAGCACAACGTGTACTCCTAGTACACGACATGTTCTATCAAACATGTATCAATCCCGTGTCTCTACTCACATAGTCAGTCACATGATTTAAGAATACACAGCATGTACATACGGTACACATAGTATACTTAATAAAATTTCTTTCTTCCAAAATAGAACAACACATGGCATGTGTTTATAACACCACACACTGTGCTTTCTTGGTTTCCAGACATTAAGCCTCTAAAACTTCTCTAGAACCCATGAAAACTTAGAATTTCATCTAAGGAATGACGAATTCCAACCCGTGAGAGCCCATACTCCCTTAAATAAAAGTTTAGAATCCTTAGTCATATCATAACTTGATAACATTAAATTAAAGTTCAAACATGATCCACCAAATTCTGATCCAAGAGGGCCCGTACACCTCAGGGACCAAAGTTTGGCGTCCATCCAAATGAAAATTTACACATTCCAATACCCTACCAAAATAGCAGGTATTTTTTCACAAAATATGTCACAACAACATGAATATCTAGAATAACATCTATCACAACACCATCCAATCAGCAATGCACCCTAAATGGGATGACAAGAATGCAAGACATGTGATCTCTATAAAGTGCCTATATGATGCATGAGATAGAATAACCTCATCTCATTGGGTTTCAACAGAAATAGAACCACAATGATATAGATCATAACATAAAAAAAACAAGTGAATCACCCAAATATGAAATAAAATCAACTATAATAATTTAATAACCAGAAAAATTGCAATATTCGAGGTAATTTGGCTTTTCCCTATACACGAGTTAGCTACTCCTGGGCTCAAATTATTACCAACTACCTATTCCTTACTATCCCTATCTATTGGATCCAAACAGTAAGACAAATTATAAAATAAACCGTTATTAAACCATTTGTGATGGCCCAATCTATCCCATGATCATGATGTTGTCCACTTTGGGCCTAGACCGCACTGTTTTTCTTTACTTGGGCTCTAGACCTGAGGCATTCCCCATGAGAAGTCCTTATAATGGGAGAGGTATACACACCACCTTAGAAAGGGTTAATTCATGCTCCTCCTCCTTCACTATGGGATTTCCATAACCCACCCCATCTATAAGGGCTCAATATCCTCACCGGCACATCAAATGGACACCACCTCTAATACCACTTTGTAACATCCCAATTCTAGGTGTCGCTCAAAGGTTCCTCGTACCCGGTTGGTTACATATCCTCAAGAACATTTCCCCAAATTCTAGAGGCTGCTGACTAGCAATGAAGTCCTTGGGTGTGATAGTGGAAAAACTATGCTCTCATTGGCAGAGTAACACAATTGAAACAAATAAGAAACAGTGGAAGAAGCATTAATACCATAAAACAGAAGTAAACAACAGAAGACTGGTATTATAAACAACTGAAACATATATAAATAAATGATTCATGTCACATGTATCTAGGAAAGTATCCAAACAAGTCACAATGCTGTTGCTGATGCTCTTGCCAACAAAGGAGTTCATCAACACATGACTTGGATGGACTCTATTCCTTCTGATTTATTTTACCTTCTTGATAGAGATTGTAAAAAAATCCCATCTTTTCGCCTCTTGTAACCCTGTTTTGATTATCAATAAATTGTGCTATGGTCTTTGACCAAAGCACTACCATTAAAAAAAAAGCATCACAAGCCCTTGCTTGGTCTCATGCTCTCTATCTCCAAAGCAATCAAGTACCTGATGAAGAAGTTTGATTTCCATTATCTATAACTGCAACCATATAATCTTTTTGGGTCAAAAAGCATGACCCAAATAGGGTGTGAGATAAATCCCAATAGGCAACCACTAAATGATATGTTCTTAACTATCAGTGAATATATATAGCAGACAATATGCAAAATGAATCAATAAACTAGGAAGTACTCCAAAGTAAACAATCCTATAGTTTCCAATTACATTCATTTTCATTTATTAATTATTCAATATGTTGAATAATGTAACCTCAGGATCTTGCCTAAGCTCTACATCCCCCTGTATAAATTTAACAACAGATGTCTTAAAAGACCATATAAACCAACCAAGTAAGACTGAGTCCAATCTTGTGCTTTGGCTTAGTAGAATCTTTATAACAATTCAAACATTCAAAAGCAACCCTCTGGGAAAGTTCTCACAGTATGAACCCTCTGGTTTAATCATATCATCAATTCCGTAAAATAATAAAGACCCTCTAGGAAATCTCACATAGTCTAACCCCTTCGGTTCTACATAGAACTAATCAATTACAAAAAACCACTTGGGTAGCTCTCAAGGTCAATACCCCTTGGTATGCATTGAAAAAAAATTATAATGAACCCCTGGTAGATCTCACAGCCAATTCCCTATGGTCCAAAATTCATTCAATAACGACCCTCTGGGTAGCTCTCAGGATCTATACCCCTCTAGTCTATGACCCCATGATAGCTCTCATAGTCAATACCTCAGGTCAACAATAACAAAAATTATACATAAATTACCCTACCTCGGGAATTTCTCATAGTAAATCCCCCTTGGTCATGCTTTAACAATGTGAAACACATGCATCTCATATAGTCTGCAACTCCATCCTAACAACACGAGGCATGGAAAACAAGAAAACCTAACATGAATCCTAGACCCAATGACCATAATTAAACAAACATGGAAAAACACATCCATAATTAAGGTATTAAACCTTATAAATAAGAAATAACCCTTTTCTCATCAAACACACCATAACAGTTCTTAAAAAGGGTTAATTTCAAAAACACGCAATACCCTAAACATGGGTATTTGACACTCTTAGAATATATAATGAAAACAAAACCAAATAAAGGTACAAACCACCTACCTAGATGTTTTACAATGATCACTCTTGAACATCGGCCTATGAATCGGCCTAGAACGATGTAGATCTATGAAAAGGTTAAAAAAGTTCAACCTTGGATAACTAAAGAGATAGGAGAAATCAGGAAGAGAGTCTCTAGGGAAAGAGATAACTCACCGGTGATATTCCAACGCACTTGAATACATCTCAGTCAGAGATCAGATGGAGGAATAAGAGGTGCTCAAAGATATTCAGTTGTACATCGCTCTCCTGTACGAAACACAGGAAGAATAAGTTTGTTCTAGAGATGAGATGAAACCCTAATCTAATTTATCAAATAAAAAGGAAAATACAAAGTGTGTTCATTTAATGTACATATCGTGTACTAGTCTCAATCGGCCCCCACTTTAGGTGGTCTTCCAGGTCACCTACACAGCCATGTACTCGGCTATTACACGACAAGTACATGGTTATGCACAGAAACTTGATACACGATGTGTACTCCTAAGTACATGAAGTGTACTTATAAAATTCCCCAATTCTTCCTTTTTCCACAAAAGAAACTCGAAATAAATATCCAATCCTGAAATGAAGATCAGGGTTCTTATAATTACACTACATATTTGGCACACAAAACTAAAAACTAAACTATCAGACTTCTCCCTCTATACTTCCTACTCCTTTATGCCCTTTCAGTTTATAGATCATCTCTATTTATAGATCACTGAAACCCTAAACTTTGAACCTTAAAACCTAAAATCTTTAGAAATGGAAAATTCAGGTAGAGTTGAAGAATTTGGACCAAATGAGCCTATTCGATAGCCAAAATATCAGAAAGTTGTTCAAGGGAAGGTAATTTATTTTGATTGGATAAACTAAATTAATCTGTCGATAAAAACTTTGATAAGATTTCAAGTACTATAATTAATTTTTGATGATGGAAATTCAAATTTTTTTGATATATAATTAAAAGAGTTCTATTTAAATGCCTCTTTTAGTTTTGTTAATGATGAAGACACGGTTATGTATAAGATTCATCACAATGAGTTTTCTATCTCTTCTAAACAATTTAATAAGATCTTGGAATGTCCCAATGAGGGTGAATTTAATTTTTATATGAGAAATATATGAGATGATAAATACATATCAGATGATTTAATTTTTGAAACTAGAACAATCAAGAAAATGATGAGAATATATCTCAATGTTGATCAAAGAGTCTTGATGAAGTTCAAGTAGTCTGGAATTGTGAAAAGGATGGATGAGTTAGAGAAATTTATTTATCAAGGTATTTATGTTTTGTTTTTTAAACAATATTAAGATGAACTTTAGTAGATATATGTTAATGTATTTGAGTCCCTACTGTTAAAAGTATGCAAAGATGGGTTTTTACCCTTATAGAAGAATTCTATCCCTTTTATTTCTAAGGCTATGAAAGGTAAGAGACGTTTATTTTAGTTAGATATTTCATAATATCAATATTATTAATTATATAACTATAAGGAATCTAGGATATTTTTGGAGCGAATCTTACAACTATCTTCTTCCAGTTGATATAGAAGAATAGGAAAGGATCATGGTTGGTGCTCAGGGGACATGAATTTTCCTACTATTGGTTCTGTGAGACCAAGGCCCAATGACATAGCAAAATCAAGAGTTTATGAGACTAGTATTCATCAAAAAAGAAGAATTTCAATAAATATTTCTGAGCTAGTGGTAGTTTCCCATCTAAGAGAATAAGAATTTGATGAGCAGGTGGCTCATGTAACTGATAATGTTGAGCAAGTTGCTCAAGGGGAAGATTAATCTAGGGAACTTGTTCCTAATTCTAACAAATTTATCCCTAAAAATATTTCTTTAGTCATTGCTAATTCATTTTATATAGGAATATATATATTAATAGAGGAGTAAGTTCCAAGTTTGGTTGTGGTAGAATTTGGTCATTCCAGAGCACAATCTACTAAGTCTTCTGAATTATTGGAAATAAGTAAAGAAGATTTTGTTTGTAGTTACAATCAAGTGAATGAACATAATTTGACTATAATTCAATAATTATAGATTTGCAGGAAGAATTTTTAATAGCTTAGAATTTATATAGTTTCAAGAGATAAATTTGAGGCACTTCAAGCTCAACTAAGAGAATTTAAAGAAACGCTTATGTCCACGGGTGACCTTGAATAATTTATTAAAATGTTTTCTACTGAGTTCAGATCATTTAAGGAATAATCTATAAAGAAATCATATTTTGATGAACTGAATTAGATGTTGGGAAGATAATTTCAATATCTTAGAGAAAGTAATCAGGATTAAACCTTTTCTTAGTAGAATCCTCCTAACTTGATAAGAAGATTTGAGGAAATAACTATTGTGTTAGATAATTTCAATAACAGTCTGTACACTCTTCAGTGTAACAATACACTTTTAGATGTTCATTTGAAGAATCATAGAAATTTGGTAAATCAACTAACCTCTAATGATTCATGGTTAGGACTAGTGATTCATAAAGTGAGAGATAAGTTGATTTCCTTCATTCAATTTGAAGAAATAATTGATGAGTTTGTTAAGTTAAAATTTATTGAAATCTTGAAGATTGGTCAAGATTCAAAGAATATGCTTCAACTGTGAACAAATGTGTTCAACAATCATTTTCAGAGCCTATTTGTGAAACTCCTTGATATTTATGGTTTTGTTCAGACCATTCCTCATCGTGTTTCACCCTTTACCAATGGAGATTCTGATCAAGAAATAAAATATAATCAAATCCCTTAATTTTGAATATTTCTCTAGTTGATTGTGGTATGTACTCATTATTTTCAAAAACATTTGATCTATATTTCAGTTTAATTTGCTTTTATATTTTTATGTTTTATATCATTTTATTATTTATTTTTAAATTTACACTATCATATAACATGCCTAATTTTTCTACTCACTAGACTATAACATTCATTTATTATTCTGTGAAAAATTAAATTTTTTTTAATCCATTTTTTTCATATGTTTTATATTTTATATCAAAAAAATGAGGGAAATTTTGGGTAAACACAGTGTTTTCATTTTTTCAAGCATCTATTTTCTTTTAAATAAAAATAGTACTGTGAAATCAAAATGCTAAAATAAAAAATTAATTTTCAAAACAACAAGTGTTTCATTTAAAATTTTTATTAATGTTTACAATTCCTACATTTTCTATAAATTATGTTATGGGTTTTGTGATCATCAAAAAGTAGGAGATTGTTGGGTATGTATTGTCTCAATAATACTCTATAAATCTTAGTAATTTTTATGATAAAAAATACCCTTGTTTGTTTTACTAATGATATTACTTTAATTGAGTTCTAGGAAATTAATATTCTTTGCAATATTTTGTAATTATATTCATGTTTTTAATCTGAAAGGGATATTCGTCAAAGTGTTCTGAAATCATTTTAGTGTTTCTAGAAACACTATTCATACCCTACACTTGGAAGAATGTGTATGGATCATAAACCCTACATTTAGATTAGCATGTATAGTTTATCATCCCTAAACTGAATGATTTGCGTATTGACTGATAACACAATGTTTGGATAAAAGTATGGAATATCAAACCAAAGTTGAAGTTAAGAATCATTGTTCATACCCTACATTTGTAGAATGATCGTATGGTTAATCTAGCGTACACTACAAGGATGAACGTATGGATTCTTATTCCAATGTTTCATTTGATACCTATTTTATGCACAGATGAAAGTATAGTTATGGAATCCTATTCTACACAAAGGAACACTATGATGTGTTAAGGAACCCTATTCTATTAAAAGGAATCCTACTCTATGTAGTTGAACCCTACGTTTTTCTATTCAAAAAAAGTGTTTTAATTCTTCAATACAATCCGAGATTCATGCAACGTTCTTGAAATTATTTTAGTCTAATTGAAACATTCTCTACAATGGATTCAAAAGCTCATTTTGATCGACCATATTTAATGGAGAAAATAGCTCCTATTCTTAAGGGAAGTTATGAATCCTCTAGCCAATTTTAATTTGAATACTCGTAATCTATCAGGCTACTTTCTTGGATCTAGAATACCAAAAAAATATATATTCTCTATATATTCTATCACAATTTATTTTGAAACACACTCAAACATTCACATATACAACAATATTCTTATTAATATCTTTTAAAGTGCTACTGCAACAAATGACTAACTCTGTTATTGGCGAAAGAGGATACACTTTTAAAGTTATACATATTTCAACCTCGTACTTCTATAAGAGTACTACTTCTATTTTTTGATATTCAAATTGAATATTATTTTCATCCATGATCACTTTAGACTTATTCTTTCTTGAAGACTTTTATTTCTAAATAATAGGATCCATCTACTGTCAGTTTCTACTAAAAATATGAAGATCAACCCAAACCATCAACAAATCAAACTCTTTTGATTTATTGGGGTATTAACTACTCATACTCAAATGTGTTTGAAGTGTCAAATTATTGTATTAAGATATGGATAACTAGTTCTCTATAAAAGAACCAGAATGATTTGTTTTATCCTTCTTGTAAAGGTGTCAAATTCCTGCACTCAGTTGTCAATTTTAAGGTCTTGTGATAATAGGACCATTCTAGTGAAATTCACCGAGCTCACAGAGAGATCTTTGGTGGAGTGTAATATAGGATCTTTGTGCCTCAAACCACTATAAAATTGTTGTGTTCATTATTTCTATTTATATTATACTCATAATTATCATATCATAAAACATTTCATATCTTTATAAATCAAAAAGGGATTCAAAAGAAATAATCTATAGAGATCTCCTAAAAGACACAATTCACCCCCTCTTGTGTATATTTGTATTATTCCAACCTAAAAAACCTATGATCAAAGAATTCTACTCAGGTGTCCAAGTTCCATGATTGGTTGAGTAAGGTGTGAGTACAACTTAATTGGTCACTACTAATGGGGTCCCAAAAATTTCTATTAAAGCAGTTCATACACATGTGAGATGCTCAAATAAATAAATAAATACAATGAATATGAATAAATAAATAACCATTTTTGATCCTTGGGTTCTAAGTTGACACTTAGGATTGACCATACCTGTTACAACCAGTGTCGAAGTGTCTATAAGCACAAGATGTCATTAGATGTAGGGTCGATACCTAGGTGGTAATCGTAGGTGATCAATAGTCATTAGGCATAAAGTTGATCCCTAAGAGGTAATCCTAGGTGATCAATAATTATCAGACATAACATTGATACCTAAGAGGTAATCCTAGGTGATTAATAGTCATCATGCATAAATATGATCCCTAGAAGGTAATCCTAGTTGATCAATAGTCATAAGGCATAAATCTGATCCCTAAGAGGTAATCCTAGTTGATCAATATGAATTAGGCATAAAACCGACACATATGAGGTAATCTTATGTGATTAATAGTCATAAGTCATGAGATTGATCCTTAAAAGGTTATCTTAGGTTATCAATAGTTATCTGGAATAATTTTGATGCTTAGGATGTAATTCTAGCCAATAAATATTCATCAGTTGCAACATTGATCCCTATGAAGTAATCTCATACGATCGATAGTCATCAAACATAAAGTCGATCCCTATGAGGTAATCCTATGTGATCAATAGTCACCAGGCACAAATCTTATACTTATAAGGTAATACTAGATGATAAATAGTCATCATTCATAATGTCAATCCCTATGAGATAATCCTTGGTTATCAATTGTCATTAGGAAAAAAACCAATCCCAATAAGGTAATCCTATGTGGTCAATTGTCATCAGGCATAAATCCAATCTCTATGAGGTAATCCTAGGTGACCAATAGTCATCAGGAATGTGACTTATTACTATGTGGTGATGCTAAGTAACCAAAATTCATCAAGCATAATAATTAACCCTTTTAATTAATCCAAGGTGATCACTATCACCAAGCGTAATGCCAATCCCTATGTGGTAATCCCAGGTGATCAACAGTAATCAGTCATAAAGTCGATCCCTATGAGGTAATCTTAAGTAATAAATAGTCATTAGGAATAATTTTGATCCCTAATAGGTAATACTTAGATATTAATAGTCACTATTCCCTCATTAGGCTTACATCACTGATCTTCAATATCTAAGGTGAAACCCAGAGTTAACCATGCATACTCACTTGCACTTACCCCCACCAGGGTTAAATATATTTCTGGAACACCCACTGAGCTACCCTAGGTCTCCTCATGACATGGGCACCTGGAAATGGATCCTAGATCCCAATATCATCTCTTAGGCCTAGCTCATTGCTTTGATGGAATAATGTCCCACAACAACACCATGATCATATTTCGGGCTTACTATACTTATAAGATAATCCCCATAGGAACCACTCTAAGAAGATGGCATAATGCCCATCACACATCCCAAGTAATCCTAGGCCAGTCTACTCACCCAACCCCTCATCAATATACACATGACCATCTCACCCAAATAATCACATACCATTGGGGGAATAACACCCACCCACTCTCTATTTAAATATCCCAATGATTATATGACATCTCACAGTTCCATCATGCATTACCTGGACTAATCATCCTAGTCCAACACTTTCATTTATAAGAAGTTGTCTATGGGATCCTATAGTAGGGAAAATACATTAATTTACTTCCATTAACTCACACCCATGAGGTTCCATGTATCTCATAACTCATGTTTATTATTGAGCCCCCATACATCGATGACTGAGGCACCAAGCTAGTTATCAGGGGTCCATAGTGTCCCTCAACACTTACATCCATCCATATAAATTTTATTTTAATTAAAAAAATTATTTAATTTAAAAATTTTGATCACCCATAATGAAGATACCACATACCACATTCTATTTAAATAAAATGCGTAAAACATAGGTAAAATAATAGGGACTAACTACCCAATTGATGGAGTTATCCCCTTTAAAGTAATCCTAGAAACTCTCTCCCAAGTTTTTCTAAGTTCAACCGACCACCATACATTAACACAAGGTCCCATATCAACCTATAAAATTTAAATAAATTAATTATAACACTTTACAATTTAATTTAAACAGGAATAATACCTAAAAACTCATCGAGCAATGCCCACTCACTGAACTTACATGCAAAAAGGTGTGGCATACTGCCAACATGCACCCCGATCTAAGCTGCAATATAAAAATTAATTAATTGTAACAATTTATAATTAATTAAACCATTTTTAATTAATTTTCCAATTCAAAAAATATGCATAATTAATTAAATTCACATCGATTCATCCCATCTCATTGAAATCGAGACTAACTGCCTATGAAAAGTTCACAGTGCACTTCTAACACCATCCTGATAATAATTTACCTTGATAAAAATGCATGAAACCTAGTGTGATCATCCCCTTGGAGACCCTATTAGCTAATCCAAGAAAAATCCCCATAAAATCAGGACAATTCCTCTATGTTTTGGTGGAATCATCACTAAAAACCATCATCCAATGATAACAAGTTAGCAATGAAGAAATAGGAGAAGAAAACAATAAATAACTACCACAGAGTGTTAGATTTACCTTAAGAAGTCTTATGAATCTAATGATACTTGATTCTGAAAAGTATCAAAAGAGATACCCCTATTCGAAGAAGTGACTACCATTTATGTGATCTTGTTGTACATGACTCAAAGGACACCCCACTCCCCCCTTTTACATTTATTTTATTTTATTTCCATTTTATTTTATTATATTTTATTTATATTCTTCTTTACTTTTCCATTTTTCTCTTCTTTACTTCCCTTATTTCCCATCATTTCCTCAAGCTCGGGACATAAAGGTCACATGACACCCTCCCACATAAGGGTCCCTAACCCTTACATGGGATCCTTCTCCAAGTAAGGGTATAAACCCTTACGTAGGGATCATATCCATTTAAGGGTCCAAACCCTTACATGAGTGTTTGTATGGGGGAAGCGGGGTCCTCATCCGCGTAAGGGTTCCAAACACTTATATGTGGTGGGGGGGTCCTCCGTAAAACAAGGGTCCCAAAATCATTCATGGGGGTTTCTCCTCCATGTAATGGTCTCATAATCTTTAGATGAAGGTCATATACACATAAGGATCTGACCTTTATGTGGGGTCTAATACCTGTATCCCTTCCCAACATTTACCCAAGAACCCGTGATGCTTCCCGAGCCTTGTCTATATCCAAAAACATCATATAGGGCTATCTCAACTATTAAATTCTCAATCTGAATCCCAATTCTCAAAAAAAACCCTCTATAGAGTTAAAAACTCAAAAATATCCTTTAATTTCTCAACCTATATGAATGAAAGCCTTTATATCCTTTCTACCATAGCACATCTCATCCCTAAGAAACCCCAACAGTCTTTAACCACAAGACCTGACATATCCTGGTCATCAATTCATGATTGGATCACCGCGTTCTACTCCTAAACACAAAAGAAACTTCCTTTATTAAACTATATACATGAGGCACACTATCCATTAGAAACCAATCCACTCACCCATTTCATCTCTAATACCAAGACAACACTTACCCAAACCTATATATTCTGAGACACCATAGTGTCTTTAATCAATTCATCCCTGACTCATGGTGATCCCCACCACAAGTATCTACCCATAAGGGTTGATTTTTATCCGTAGCAATCCCCACCATATAAATTACCCACTGAAAATGAGTTCTTAGTGGTCCACCGACACTTTTGGTGTGGTTTTCATCTCACCACACCCAATTACATATGAAAAAACCTCTCAAACCTCCTTTGGATGACCTATCTTGAAAATAATCGGTCACACCTATCAATGCACTATCATAACTCTGGATCAAGATACCTTAATTATTGAAGGCTTCTCAAGATCATATAAATTATAACACCAAAGTATGAACCTAAATCTTGATATAATTCCATGGCTGGATCACCAACCATCCACAATGGACATCGTTCTATCACCCCGAGAACCTGTACACCTCTAATACGACTCACACACAGATCACATCAAAAACCATCCCAACCTTGATTTCAATGCAAAAAATCCATCCAATTTTGTATTCAAACCTCAAATATTTTATTCAATAAGAAACCAGATAAACAAAATTTTCCTACACACTGGAATACAAAATACAACTCGACCATATACTAATCTATCTCATCACACCCATGACCCTACCCACATGAGGGTCACTCCTTCGAGGATGAAAATCCATATATTACTTCACGTATTAACTGGACATGTTCATCCCACCCATACCCAAGCTATAACATGAATCAACAATAGCTACCCACTCTCAGTTCACCAGGAACATCATACTTTTCACATGCTGGAATTTAATCTATAATAAGGGCCACACCCTCTAACAACCTATGGTTCTCTCCCCTCTATACTAATTTCCTTATATTACACCTCAATTTCAACCTCAAAAAGTCCAAACAACACATCTTCTTAACAATTTGTGTCAAGTCACACATTTGGGTCAACCGTACCATTACACCCCATTAAAATTCTGATATCTCTTCTCACCATAGATTGAAATTTACCATTTCATAAAACCTATAGGGAAACCATGACTGCAAGAGTTTTATCAAATATATCTATCCTCAACTCACACATGTCCGCTCAATGAACCACATCCCAACTACACCACACATAACCAGCACGTACTACCTCACTATCATCCAACCCAATGGGTGTACTCTCTCGTACCGCCTAATTGTACAAATTGACTCATGTATACATGAGTCACATGTCACTATAACGAGGATAAAAACACCATATAAATGAGTTATTTCAAGTGAAACTAAACCTCATTAAACTACATTAGTTTTCCTCTATGAGGGTACTCCATAACCCATGTTACCAAAATAAGGCATGGCTAAGAAGGTGTATGATACATATCATTCGACTCAAACCATCTCAAGTCATTCCTATTAATATTAGGTTCACATGACAAAATAGATGGAATTTTTCCATGAAATGTTAGTATTATCTAACCTGGGGAATCCTTAGCGCTCCTCTTTAGAATCAAGGCATTTATCCCATGCCATGTTCTACAATATGATCATCCTCTAACCTAAGTTTCATTCAAAAATTAGAAGTTTATAATTGTTCTCTCTTCATCTTGGACCTAATAATCTAGCATCATGATCCATTATCTCATATGGATTAATACCCTAGATCAAAAAGGCTAGAAATCCAATAGATCTTTCCTGAAATCTATAATTGAAACTAAATTCACTCTAAGTGCTTTATATCTTGAAAACCTAATGCATCTCTTAGGCCTAAACCACGCATCTTCTAGTACTCATCACGATAAAATCACAATCATAAGTCATATATATATTCCTATTATATCTAAGGTAAATAATAAGTCTATGATAACCCCTCTCACAGGTTACTCTCACATATCACAACTCACCATAAAAAAAATAGAAAAACATCCAATTATTCAATCCCAACACCCAACTCACTAATATTCGATGTCACATATCAGTGTACCCATGTTCTCCCACCTATCCCATAAACCAAATATTATATTAGACACAAATATTTGGAACTATATCTACTCTTATCCCAAACACCATAAGGAAACTCACATTTCAACACCCAATTTAGGGTCCTCATGTACAGATACTATAACACCCAGATGTTTTTATGAAATATTTTCTCTAAATAATTTTAATTCTTAAATAGATTGCATTTCACATAATTATTAGTTTAAACAAACCAAGATATTCCTTTAGTATAAAATTTCCATTTTAACCTAGCTATTAGGTTAGTGGGAATAAATATAACTAACTTATGAAAATGTATGGTGAAGTCATTCACTACCAATTATTTATGAAAAATATTAATCAATTATATTTTTGTATTAATAAATTTAGTGAATTACTATTATTAAATTAAATTAATGAAATATATATGTTATATAATTAATAAAATATTTTTGATATCAATCCAATATATATTTTTGACATAGGGTACGATTTAACCCTATTTGATGTATAAAAAACCTATATTTTTTAAAAGGGTAATTTTCCACCTTTTATTGGTGAAACCTTTTTAAATTAATTTTTTTACACATTAATAAATTTTATATGAAAACATAAAAATTTTATTTAGAAAAAATATATAAAAATTTACTTTGGATGATTTTTTAATATTTTTCTGATAACTTTCAAATTTTGATGAATAGTAAAAATACACTAAATTTTAATTGAAAATAGATTTTTTCATCAAAATAATTTATATGGTTAAATTATAACATTGAATGGTTTTATAGTATAAATATATTATATTTTTATCATTCAACATAATGTATAAATTCATTTGTAAAAACATTTTATTCTTTTTAATGTTTTAACTTTAAAAACATGTTCTCTCTTTCCAACAATGGTATTAATTTTAAATAAATTACTATAAATTTTGTGTTTTGAATTTTGAAAAAAGGATTTTATATTTGGAATCAGTATGTAACACCCTAACCCTAGAAGCCCAGAGCTGGTGTATTATTACATTACATTGGAATTATTAAAAGGAATAAAATCCCAAAGGACTGTTCAGTTTAGTAGTCTTGGAAAGACAAATTATATACATAATACCCATAATACATTGGGAAAATATAATAAAACATGCTACACAATAAACTGAATTAAAATCCATCCTTGAAAGTTTATTCAAATTTCTCTTCTTCATAACCTGGGAAAAGAAACATAATAAGGGTGAGATAAAATGCTCAGTAAGGGTAAGTACAACGAAAGAAATAATGAATCAATATATATATGGAAAGGTAAATAACTGTGTACAATTTTCATAAAAATAACTAGATAAGTTATAAATAATGTGGCAAGTAAGAAACTAAAAGATATTTCATAAATCAATCAACTAAGAATGAACTACATCCATATATATGTCAATAAAAAATCCCATGGATAAGAAATAACTGATACTAAATGAGTGAAATTGGCTTTTATCAGATGTTGTGTCTCAGGCACATGAAAACCTATTACAGTCAAGACATTTCATAAGACGGTTTAAAACCTGGATAGAAACCTGTTTAATTTGGACAACTTCTTTGCCTAATGAGAACATATTTATACATCAAGGAGCTGTATGAAGTCTGGGATCCACCCGTCATTTCTAGTCCAAATCATTCCTCATATTGAATAATCAAAATAACTAATATTCCTTATCAAATATCCATATTGAATGATAAATACAAATCTATCAATAATTCCCCAATAATCAAATAATTGTCAAAGTAATCACCGTATGAAAAATGGTATACGATTTAAGAAATACTAATATCCATTATATAAAAATATGAATATTCAATTAAATTTACAATTAAAAATGATTACAATAAAGTGATTTATTCATGGTAAGTTAACAATCACAAAAGGAAGTGAGATTAAGAATGTGTGAGGAGATTCATCTTTAAACATTCCAAAGTGTCTCATACCACTTTGAAACATTTAAATCATAGTCACCAAAAAGGTATGAAATTAGATGAATCTTATAATATCATGAGAATAATAGGATTCATGATATAATATATCAAAATGGGAATTAGTTATAGCATAAAAAATAAGTAAGTAGTGAATATGACATTAATCTCACAAATTTAAAAAGTGAGATGAAAGTCCCTTACCTTAACCTTCCTATTGTTGTGTGGTCTTTAACCTCTTTTATAGTGGTTTAAAATATGTTACTAACTAATAACAAAACCACACCCATTATTATAATACCATATGATAAATTTTTACAATATTTTATTATCTTTTTGTTAACACTCTTTCATTATTTTGACTATTTCAGGTGTTAATTTCCTAGTTTTCTCAAGTACATTTTGACTTTTTATTTGTTGTTCTTATTAAATATATCATGGTTTTATAATATATAGAATGTAAAACATGAATAAATTATCTTATATATTCAGTAAATAGGTATTTATAATATCCCATAATATTTGTATATTATAAATGAATTTCAACGTTCATTGAGATGGTAGACCGTACATACGCATGAACGCTACTTTCATTTCATTATTGTATTAAAAAATAAAAACTAAATGATAAATACACACACATATATATATATTATAATTCCAGTATCATATCTATGTTATATATATTTTACATAGGTTTATTAACACTTCCCTTTTTATGTTCCATGTATGTCATGAATGAATCATATCGCTTTGAGGGGCGGTAGTCCACACTTCCTCAGACGAAATTATTGTATTTACAAAACATGGATAGAATAAAGTTATGTTATAAATAAAAATTACAGAATCATAATACATTATAAATAACATATATATCATATATAAATATATTTTCTATCATAATGGTCACATTGGGCGGCGGTAAAGGAGAATTGAACAATCATCGTTTCGTGAGGCAATAATTTGCCATAAACTAATACACTATGTTTGTTACCCATTAGATGGAGGTGTGTGTAAGTGTCAGTAGAACCCTTATCATAAAAAATACTATTATAATTAGTATATTGGTGTTTTTATGAAATTATACAATAAGAAGAGTATAGGGAGTGGGTAAATGGAAATAAAATTAGAAATCATGTGAGAAGGCGTTACCTCTTAATCGGGTAACCTTTTTTGGTTTATACCAAAAGCATCCTTGAATTTATTTATTCAGAATGGGAGGATTATAGGGAGAGGGGAGGGATGTTTTTAGTCTATTTGGATAGAGTTTGGATGATCCAATGTGTCTTTATAGGTGTGAGTAAGGGGTATAGTTCTTGCCTTTTTATAGTAGAGGGGAGTGGCACTTTTGAAAATACCAAAAGGTATTCACTATTGGGGATCAATATTACCTAAAGTGCCTCCAAAATATAGTAAATTAGAATAATTCTTGATACAAACCACATCCACACAAAAATATATGCATTTTAGTAATTTGGTTCCTTAACTTCTAAGATTCTCCATTTTTATCATTTTAGTTTTTATTAAAGCATCTTGTTTTCTGATATAATTAATTTAACCATTAAGACTAAATTTATAAGGACCAGGCCTTAAAAATTACATAATATTGAATTAAATGAATAATTCACATTGAGGATATTTTTAGGTTTAGATTTTTAGAGAGTTAGTCTATAACTAATACATTGAAAAATATTACAAAGTAGACACTTCTACTCAGTTTCCATTTTTTTCATAAAATAAAAACTCTTTGAAAAAAAAAGTCATGTCTAGTTCCATGTTTTAGACGACATGAATTTTCCTTGATCCCATCCTTGACCTCATTCCACATTATGTCCTGTGAAAAACATTTCAAAAAAAAAACTTGGGATGAGAATAAAAATCTCAATAAGGGATACACAAAGAAAGAAAACTGTTAGTTTTTCAAAACAATAAGTAAACCATGAATACTTTAACCTAAGTAATTATTTTCACCGTTATGAAGTAGTAAATACTCTTCACTGAATAAAATATCACTACTTACCCTTTTGTAACCAAAATATTACCATAAAACCCATATAAATAACACATAACATATAAAGGTAACTTGGGACATAAACATACTTAAATGGAATAACTATACGATCGACTTCCACACATATCACTATATGGAATATCCATACGGCTGACTTCCATACCCAATGCATTGGAGGTTATAACGTAACCACCCATCTTGGTATTCACGGCACCACCCATCATTTGGTTTATCATGTAACCACCCATCAAATTTCCAAGTACCATTATAAAATCATATGACATAAAACAAATATAAAGGAAAGAAAACATTTCCACATTTTAATCACAATATATCACTTAAATATATTGACATAACAAATCCATTATCAAAAAAATTTCAATACCAAAATACATAAAAGAGTATATGGTATTTATTTTCTTTTAAAAACATTACGTCTTGTTGAGGAAGCCAAATATCAAATAATACCCGCGACGGCGGAAAAGGTCGTTGTCACCGCTTACGTTAAAAGGAACATTCTTTTTGTCGTTTAGTAAAACGCTTTGTAGAAAAAGATTCCTTTTGAATAAATGTAAAATTCAACAAGTTTTATACACCATATAAAAGAAATTTTTGTATTAATGAAAATATTCCTCAATAAAAGGAGATTGAGATGAAGTCCCTTACCTCGTGTCTGACTTGACTCGATCGTTCTTTAATCTCCTTTAATTTGGGTAACTTCCTTTGGTTTGAACCAAAACGACTTCTTGAAGTGCCTTCTGCCTAAGGTAAGGCTTATAGGTGGATTAGAGGGATGTAGGGAGTTTAATTGGGCAGAGGTTGGAAGATCCAAAAGGCTTGAGAGGTGTGAGTAATTGGTTAGAAGTGGTCTCTTTTTATAAGGGGGAGGAGGGGCTCTTTAGGAAAGTGTGAAAATATTATTTTATTATATAATGATATTCGGTTTCTAAAGGTCCAAAAATCATTAAATTAGAATATAATATGACTCATAGTCGAAATAATATCATTCAATAAGAATTTGTACAGGTTTTGGATGTTATTTTAATATTTATAATCTTATTTATTTAAATCTTTTATTAATGAGGTAAACACTGTATCATTATTATGTCATAAATAATTTAATTTATTTGTTATCTAAAAATTATAAAAAAATACCATGATGTAGAAAGTCTTTTTATATTTATAAATAATATTTTTAGTCAAAAATATTACTTATATAACGCCATATAAAAATTAATTTACTAAAAGATTTTTGTTTATGTCATTTTTGCCTTTACATTAAATTAATTAATCTAAAGTGTCATTATCTTTCATAAGTGGCTCCATGTGGTCCCAAAATAGACCCAAAAATGTCCATGGTTGGCCATTACTCATCCAATAAGGTTAGGAAAAGTGTTAAGGTAATTTTGAATTATTATAAAATTCTTTTAACCATGAATTACCCTATTTACATTTAACCGCAGTAAATAAAAGTCAAAAGTTACTATTCACCGAAAAATATTTTAATCTTATTGAACCACATTTTACTAACTAATAAAAACCATATATGTTGGATTTTTGAAATTCAATTCACAGAAGCAGTAAAATTTCATTTAAATGAAAAATTCAATTTTTTAACTACTACTAAGTGGTTTCACTATTCATCAAAAATTGAAGTTTTTCAGAAAAATATCAAAAATTCAGCCTAAGATTTATTTGATATTCTGATTTCAAAAATGATGTATATTTTGAAAAATTAAAAACATATAAGTGGCATTAATTAATTTAAAATGAATTCCCACTATTAAAACATACAGCGTGTTTTTAAAAAACAATAACTATCAAAAGATTGATACTTGTTTATGTCAAATTTCAAAGTGAAATTAATTCCAATGACCAACATTAGATTAAATGGTAAAAATATATTCTAATTACACTTTAAAATCAATTAAAAAGATAATATAACCATATAAATAAATTATATTAAAAGGGAATTTTGAATTAAAATACAATATTTTTCACTATTTATTAAAAAATGAACTTTATCATAAAAATACCAAAAAAATTACCCAAAGTAAAATTTGATGTCCCTATTCTAAAGAAGGATTTTATTTGGTCAATTATAATGTATTAAAGTGACCAAAACTATATTTAAAGAGGGATCACCATTAAAAGGTGGTAAATTGACCTTTTAATGTAAATTATGCTTAAAATTAGATTCATTCACATTTTAAGACTCTAACTTTTATTGGATAAATGTAAATACATTTAACAAACATGTATAATCATATTGTAGTTAGTTTTGTTCATTCCCGCTAATTCAATGGCTAGGAGTTAACTACTATTTAAAATAATAATATTATATTATTAGTGTGCAGCGTAATATTTCAAAGAAACCCGTTGTTGCGTATCAGGTGCGCTATCGAACATAGAAACTCCTTTAAAGTAAACTTAATATTTATTTCAAAAATATTAATAAAAAGAGAACGTATTATTTCTTTATTTACCTGGGAAGTTACAAAATTAAAGTGATATATATTAGAAAATATAGAGACCCTAAATTATTAATATTTTAACTAATATATAAAATAAAATTCTCATGTGTTTTGGAAATTAATTTTAAAACAAGCGCATGTGACACGCTAAAACACTACTTGAACCCAGATTGTGTTAACAACATTTTTACCATATATGGGTCAATATGTTAATTATAAAAGACTAATTAGTACATTAATAGATCATATTTAATATTAAATAGAACTTAAAAATATCTTGTCATAATATAGGATTATTATTAATTTTAATTCATTAAATAATTTTCATTTATTATAAAATAACAATAATGTCAATTTTGACATTATTTATTTAATGTTAATTTTAAAATATCAACCTTATATTAGAATTCAAATATATTAGGTTTAAAGGTGTGTAGCATGATATATTCATCTATAAAAATAAATAAAGACAATAATTCAATCAATTAAATTCACTTTTAGTATAATTTATTTTAGTTAAATATTAACTAAATAATCACTATATTGACGTTTCTTAAGCATTTTAAGTAACTAAACCATCTCTAAAAATTACTGTTAAATTATTATGATAAAAAAACCAATATATCTTACAAAAGGATATGTATAACTGAAAATATGATTTTTTGTACATATCTCAATGTTTTATAAATGTTAAAGTTAAGGAAAGTTCCCTTTCTGTTTTTTACTTACTTACCCTCTTATATAGGGAACTTCCATTTAATAATATCACACTAACCCATATATTTCAAATCAAGTGGGGAAATGTTCTAATTATTTGCATCCAATGTATTTTGGACAAGTTTCTAGGTCATTTTTTCCTTAATATTAAGGTTTAGTCCCTTATTAAGCTTAATCATACCTTAATCACCATAATTAATTTTAATCCCATCCACTAATAATTTTGGTGAAAAAATTAAGTTGATCTAATTAGAACAAAAATATAATACTAATTACATCTGTTTATATCATATTTTCAAAATTCAAATCACAGAAGTGGGAAAATTATGATTAACGCTAATCCCGCATACGGGGCGAAATTACAGGTTTTTATAGTAGAAAAATGTTCAAAAGTTTGGTGAGTTTTTATATTCAATTTAAAATTAAAATTTATTATAATAAACTTAATTATATAAATAGATGTATAATTGATCTAATATGACTATGATATAATTTATCGTTAATAATTATTTAAATAAAAAGGATGTTTTTAACTAAATTGCAGTAATTATCACTATTCATAAAAAATGTAGTTTCTCATAAAAATACCAAAAATTCACCCTAAGAAAGTTTCAATATTCTAAATAAAAAAATGATGCTTATTTTAAAAAATAAAGTTCATATTATTTTCAAATTTTAGTTTTGAAATAGGTTCTCCATTAAAAGGCTGTAAAAATCGGCCTCATGTGTAACGCAAGTTAATTCAGTGTCATATTTAGCATAAGTTTAACATTGTGTATAAAGAATTCCAATGACAAAGTTATATTTATTATAAAAGGAAAATATTGTAAAGTCTTGGTGTGTCACATTCTCTCTGCCTTAATTAAATTGTGTCCTCACAACTTAAACTTGAGCTCAGTAATCTAGGGATTGAAAATAAAATATTTTTGAAAGATCCACATCATAAAAAGGGTCAATAACTTATTTTCTTAATAAAAGAGAGAGTAAAGTACATAAGTCACATATCTTGGTTCCCTAGTAGGAGAACATAGGTGTAAAATAAAAACATGGATATAGAAGAAAAATCTGACCATCAAGTTCTGATGGAGAGTGCTAGAGAACATGTTCAGATAAAAGTTGTTGAACACAAAACCATAAACCATAGGTGTGAATAAAGGTCATTGATATCATCAAAATGATGATAATAGGATGAAATATTTTCTTCAAAACCATTTTTTCTATAGTTAATGGATTCCTTCATTGTATAATAATATAAGTAAATATACATTTCTATAAACATAATATTTTCCTTAGATTACGCCTCAAACTATTTATACTTCATATTTTAGCACAAGATGCAACATATAGTGAAGTAATACATTACCCTCTAAAATATCATCCAATGATAATATTAAACCATTTTATAAATGGTAAAATTTTCCAGTTTATTATGACCCAATCACTTCTGAATAAAATCACTAAATTTCTAGAATTAACTCTTTATTATCCTTTAATCAATATAAAGCAGCCCTAAATTTTCACATTCTAAATATGTGAATAACTTCATCGTGTATCCTCTTGAAATATGTTAATCACTCGATTCACCATAAAACCTTATGGGAAACATGATTTATTCTTTATTACTTAAGTAAGACTCATGTTATTGGATATATTCCTTAAATACAAAAGTTTTGTAAAATCCATCAATGATATAACAGACCCTAAGTCAACAAGTCATTAATAAGTTCCAAGGTAATAAGCACTTATCAAAATAAATCATTTCTTTATCATTATCTCAACATCAGGAACAAATTAAGTGTTTTCTTTCTCTTAATAATGTGTTTTCCAAAAAAGTTTAACTTTCTACTGAATATCTTTTCTTAGTACCATTCCACATATTGTCTCAAATCCTTTATGAAAAAGTAATGCAGTACAATCCTTATATATTCCATAATTCTTATAATAAATACATTAATGATAAAATAATTAAATGACATAATTATTGAACAATCATATTAATCATTCATCTTCATCTTCGACAATATATTAACTTCATCACTATACAATAGCATCATTTGGGGTATATTTCTTTGAAGCTTGGGAAATTGATTCTCATAGTGTCTCATCTCCTTGGAGTGGAAGCATTAAAAATTGGAAATATTTGTATTACCCTTTCAATCACTAATGTGGTGTCATTTTTATCCACACTTATAAAAAACTCACATTCCATTTAAGCATTTACCAGGGTGATTCTTTCTATAGTTATCACATGTGGGAAAATCCTTCTTTCCCTTCTTCACTTTATCCATATTTTTCTCTACCATCCTCTTATTATATTCAAATCCATAAGACTCATAGAATTATTTACTTATCTTGTTAACACATGATATTATTTCCTCAAATTATGATAATACATGGGAGACTATTTCCCTTCAAAATATTGTATTAATACCATGAATGATATGATCCTTCTCACTATTTTCCTCACATGCATCGGTGACGTTATCATTTATTCTTCTAGGAACCATTTCTAAACATTTTAATATACTATATTAGCTTATAAAATTATGAAAATTCTATAACTCTAAACATGGTATAGTACGTGACATAAATTTATGCACCATGAATCCTAGAATAATAAACTTTGGCTACTTTTGGGAAATCATTACTTCTAAATCATTCATAATGGTAGGTAAAAAAATATAAATTGTTCTAAGCATATCCTTTAAGAGTTTCAAACAAGGTGTGCAGTAAGACCCATTGTTATGTAACAGGTTACCTCAAGTCAAGATCAGAACACCTTATTGGATTTTTTACTCCTAGGTACATCTGTGCCAAAACCATGTCCACTTGTAGTATCAAGATAGGGATGTATTTCTAGGAATTAACACATAATATTTACTATATCAAAATTCAAGGATGTTCTACACTTATCCTAAATTTCTATCTTAGGGTCGTTCTCCCTAATATAGGTTTTCTAAATCTAGTTTCTAAGGTTGTTGATAAAATTCCTTTGATACCAACTGTAACTCCCCGACCCCAGAAGCCCAGAGCCAGTGCATTATTAAATTACATTATCATTATTACAAGGAAGAAAATATAGAAGGACTATTCAATTTAGTAGTCTTGAGAATCCATATTACATAAATAATACCCATAATACATTAGGAAAATAGAATAAAACATGATACACAATAAACTAAAATAAAATCCATCCTTGAAATCTTATTCAAAGTTCTCTTCTTCATAACCTTGAAAAAGAAACATAATAAAGGTGAGCTTAAATATTCAGTAAGGGTAAGTACAAGGGAAGAAATAATGAATCAATATATATTTAAAGGTAAATAATTGAGCACACTTTCTATAAAAGTAACTATATAAGGCATAAAGAATGTGGCAAGTAATAAACTGAAACACATGCCATAAATCAATAAACTGAGAATGAACTGTATCCATAGATATGTTGATGCAAAAGCTCATAGATAAAAAATAAATGATACTAAATGAGGAAAATTTATTTATTATCAGACTTTATTTATTAGGTACATGAAAACCTATTACCAGCAATCCCTTTCACAAGAGAGTTTAAAACATGGATAGAAACCCATTTAATTTGGCCAACTTATTTGTCTCATGAGAACCTGTTGATGCATCGAGAAGCTATATAAGGTTCAAGATCCACCCTTCATTAACAGTCCAAATCATTCCTCATATTTAATAATAAAAATAACTGATATTCCTTATCAAATATCTATATTGAATGAGAAATATGGAACTCTAAATAATTCCTCAATAATAAAATAATTGTCAAAGTAATCACCCTATGAAAAATGGTATATGATTTAGGAAATACTAATATCTGTTGTATGAGAATATGGATATTCAATTAAATTTACAATGAAAAATTATTACAATAAATTTATTACTTTAAGGTAAGTTAACAATCACAAAAGGAAGTCAGATTAATAATATTTGAGGAGAATAATCTTTAACCATTCCAAAGTTTCTTATACCACTTTGAAACATTTAAATAATAATCACCAGAAAGTTATGAAGTTAGATGAATATTATAATATCATAAGAATAAGAGTATTCATGATATAATATATTAAAATGTTCAGTATTTATGTCACACAAAATAAGTAAGTAGTGAATATCCCATTAATATCACAAATTTAAAAAGTGAGATGAAAATCTCTTACCTTAACCTTCCTATTGTTGTGTGGTCTTAAACCTCCTTTATAGTGGTTTAAAATATGTTACTAACTAATAAAAGAACCACACTAATTTTTATAATACCATATATTAAATTATTACAATATTTTATTACCCGTTTGTTAACACTTTCATTATTTTGACAATTCAGGTGTTAATTGCCTACTTTTATCAAATACGTTTTGACTTGTTATTTGTTGTCTTATTAAATATATCATGGTTTCATAATATATAGAATGTAAACCATGAATATATTATCTTATATATTTATTACATAGGTATTTATAATATCCCATAATATTTTGATATTATAAATGAAGTGCAACGTTCATGGAGACAGTAGGTCGTACGTACGCATGAACGCTACTTTCATTTCTTTATTGTATTAAAAGAATGAAAACTAAATGAAACATACATACATACATACATACATACATATATATATATATATATATTATAATTACAGTATAATGTATATGTTATATATATGTTACATGGGTTTATTAAGACCACCCTTTATATGTTACATTTATGGAATGAATGAATCATATCGCTTTGAGGGGGCGGTAGTTCACATTTCCTCAAAAGAAATTATCGTATTTACAGAAATTAGATAGCATAAAGGTATATTATAAATAAAAATCATAGAAGAATAAGAAATTATAAATAACATATATATCATATATAAATATAGTGTCTATCATAATGTCCACCATGAGAGGTGGTAAATGAGAATTGAATAATCGTCGTTTCAGGAGGCAGCAATTCGTCGTACACAGAAACACTATTTTTGTTACCCATTAGATGGAGGTGTGTGTAAGTGTAGGTCTAAAACTTATCATAACAACATAATAGTATATTGAGTATACTGGTGTTGTTATTTAATCATAGAATAAGAATAGTATAGGAAGTGTAGAAATGGAAATGGAATTAGAAAGCATGAGAGAAGGTGTTACCTCTTAATCAGGTAACCTCTTTTTGTTTGTACCAATAGAAACCTTGAATTGATTTCTACCAAATGTGAGGATTATAGGTCTAGGTTAGGTATGTTTTTATTCTATTTTTACAAATTTTGGATAAGCCAATGTGGCATGATAGGTGTGAGGAAGTGGTAGAGTGCTTGCCTTTTTATAGTGGAGGGGAGTGCCACTTTTGTAAATACCAAAAGTCATTCACTATTGTGGGGTCAGTCTTTCCTAAAGTGCCTCAAAAATGGAAAAATAATGAAGTAAACATAAGCATGGTATATAAAAACCTCACCCACACAAACATATGTTCATTTTAATAATTTGGTTCCTTAACTTCTAAGATTCCCTAATTTTATCATTTTGGTTTTTATTAAAGCATCTAGTTTTATAATCTAATTAATTTACCCATTAAGACTAAATTAAAGTTATATTTATTATAAAATATAGATACATAAAATTATTAATATTATACCAACTTTATAAAATAAAATTCTCATCTATTTTGGAAATTAATTTTAAAACAAGCGCACATGACGCGCTAAAACGCTACTTGAACCCGGGCCGTGTTAACAACATTTTTATAGTATATGGGTCAATATGTTAAATATAAAGAAATAATTGGTCCATTAATATACCATATTTAATATTTAATAACAATTAAAAAACTATTTTTATAATACATGATTCTTATTAATTTTAATTCATTTAATAAGTTTCATTTATTGTAAAATAACAATGATGTCAATTTTGACATTATTTATATAATATTAATTATAAAATATCAATATTATATTGGAATTAAAATATATTAGTTTTAAAATTACATAAAATGATATATTAATCTATAAAAATAAATAAAGATATTAATTAAATCAATTAACTTCACTTTTAGTATCGTTTATTTTGGTTAATTATTAACTAAATAATCACTATATTGACGTTTCTTAAGTATTTTAAGTAACTAAACCATATCTAAAAATAATTGTTAAATTATTATGACAAAAATAACCCATATATATTAAAAAATGATATATATAACCTAAAATATATTGTTTTCTACATATCTCAAAGTTTTATAAATGTTAAAGGTAAGGAAAGTTCCATTTTTTTCTTTTTCCTTACTTACCCTTTTATATAGAGAGATTCCATTTAATAATATCAAAATAAGCCATATATTTAGAACCAAGTTGGTACATGGTCAAATTATTGGAGGAAGATAGATTTTGAGAAAGTTTCCTAGTCATTTTGTTCCTTAATATTAAGGTTTAGTCCCTTATTAAGCTTAATCATACGTTAATCACCGTAATTAATTATAATCACATTCACTAATAATTTTGGTAAAAAAATTAAGTAGATATTATTAGAAAAGAAATATCATAAAAATTTCATCCATGTATGTCAAATTTTAAAAATTCAAATCCTAAAAGTGGAAAACATAAGATGAACACTAATCCCATAGACGGGGTGAAATAATGGGTTTTTATAGTAGAAAAACGTTAAAAATTTTGCTAAGTTTTTATATTCAATTTGAAAGTAAAATTGATTATAATGAAATTAATTGTATAAATATATGTATAATTGATATAATTTGACTCTAAAACAAATCTAAAATAAAATTTATCATTAATAATTATTTAAATGAAAAGATTGTTTTTAACTAAATTGCAGTAATTTTCACTATTCATAAAAAAATGTAGTTTCTTAGAAAAATCCCAAAAATTCACCCTAAGATAACTTAAATATTATAAATTCAAAAATTATTCTTATTTTTAAAAATAAAGTTCATAAAATTTTCAAAATTTATTTTTAAACTAGGTTCTCCATTAAAAGGTGGTAAAACTTGGTCTCATGTGTAACGCAAGCTAATTCAGTGTCGTATATAGCGTAAGTTCAACATTGTTTATAAAGAATTCCAAAAAAAAATATTTATTCTAAAAGGGAAATATTATAACTTCATGGGGTTTCACACAGTAGGTCTAAATTATGTAAATAACTTTATTTTATTTTTAGTCATTATGAGTAGTAACTTCGGAAATTTTTATTAACACGGTAAAAGGGTAAATCGAGTAATTAAGGGTAATAATACTATTATAAAGTTACCTTAAAACTTTTATTAATATAATTGGATGAATAAATTTTGATCTAAATCATTCTTGGGTCAAAATGGTGTCCTTCGGAAGCCACTTGGATGAGATTAGGACATTTAATTTATTTAATTTAAAGAATAATTAAATATGACTTACTCAAATTTTAATAACTATATCATTTTTATATAAGGTTATACAGAAGATAAATTTGATTATAAATACTCATTTGAAATCTAAAATGTTTTTATTTATCATGATAATTTATTTTTAATTTTTAGGAAATAAATAATTACCTTAAGTAATTATACTTTGATGTTGTAAAAATTAATTAATTGATGAGAAATCAATAAAACAATTTCTATTAAAATACTAATAACCATAAAAGACCCAAAAACTTGACCAAATATTATTTTTCAAGTATATATCGACCATAACCATGCAAGGGTCGAGTTAGTGAGAATTTGGAGCCTTATAGAGGATATTGTGAAATTTATATTATTTTATTTAAACTGATGTTAAATTTGTCACATTCATAATTTAATAAGTATAACATTTTAAATATTGAATTTTACAGAAGATAAATTCAACCAAAAATATTATTCCAAAATATATTATATTATATTCATCACAATATTTTGTTTTTATTTTTTATTAAATAAATAATTATATTAATTAATTACACAAAATTGATGTAGAAATTATTTTATTAATAGAGATAACAAATAAATGTTATTAAAAAAATAAATTAAATATAATTTGGGATAATTAATATGTCTAATAAATTTGATAGATGAATTTTACCTCTTAGTAATATAATAAAATAGTTTATTCGAAGTTAACTTGTTATATTAATATTTTTAATGATCAATGAATTGGATACTGTCAAAATTGACATTATTGATTATTTATAAAAACAATTTTTTTATTAAATTATTTAAAAATCATGAAACATTTTTAAGAAATATATAATAATTATTACTTGGTATAAAATGTTTTAAGGTATTTATTTATGGTCTAATTGACATCAAATAAGTAAATATTTTACCCTTTTAATATTGAAATATTTGTTACCCTAGTTAAAAGTTAAATAGAATAACCAACAGTTAATTAAAATTAAAAAGTTTAAATTTATATAAAAAATTGTCTAAAATCTATTGGTTGATGAGATTAAAACCCTATCTAATCTCATCTTCGATATTGAGATATTTTGGAAGTTTTTATATGGGGTTTTATTTTATTATAAATTAATATTTTTGGAGATCCAAAAAGTGCCCCTCACCTCAATTTTAAAATCGAACCTCCTCCATCACCTCTTCACTTAACTTTAATCCTTAAATATTGAACATACCCTACTATTTTCCATTATAAACTTACATAGTTATATTATAGAGGTTCTGTTCTTCTTCAAAGACAAACTCTAGTGCTCTAAGAGGATATTTAGATGAAGCACGTTGAAGAAGAGGTAATTTCCTCTACCGATTCTTTCAAAATTATTTCTTATTATAATTTCCCTTCATGAGTTGTTTAATTATAAGGTAATAAATCTAGTATAAGTTATATATTTATATATTATTATGATTATGAAATATAAATATTCCACTTTCTATCCATCCTACAAAAAACAAAATTATCGCATGTGCGTACGTATGACTTATCGTCTCCACGTCATGGTGTAATATGTTTTTCACCATAACCTTACTTGGATGGGTATAATGATTTAAATAATAAATATATATTATTATTATAATATTATATTTATTCTGAAATATTATACACCATTCACTTCAATACCATTCCACAATTATGGGAATGATATCGTCGCTCATGCGTATGTACGAACTTACGTCTCCATGATGCGATGCGATTCATTATACATGATATTCATTAAATAATGATTATATAAATTTATATAATGAATAAATATGATATATATAATTTTAATATCATTTTTTAATGACATAACTATAACCTATGAAGGATAACCAAAACTTATTCTACAAAACATGCATAAGAAAATGTAGCAATTAATACCGAAATAACAAGTAATAATGAAATGTTATTAACAACTAGATGATAATATGATCATATATGATATAATAAAAATTAATATGATTCTGAAATAATTCAATGACATTATTTAAATCATTATATAGGTGTTTTAGATACATACAAAGGAAAGCATACTTAAAAGGTAAGGGATAATTTCACAATCTCATTTTTATCCAAGATTGTTTATACGTAAGTATTTACTGGGGTATATTTATCATCCAAGTACATGTTTCCTAAATATGTAATATTATTTCTATTATTATACAATTTTTTAAATTAAATTTTACCTATTGGTGAGTTTTTATTAAATGGTATGAAATAAATCTTTTGTCGTTATTCGATACGAGGTACTTTTCTACTTTTTTGGAAAAAGTACAAGGAGGATGTTTTTTTAACTTATACTGCATGAATGGATTTTTAAATCTTTATAACACCTAATTTACATGAATATATATCTAAAATATTTCAAGTTTATTTTCAAATAAATTCTTTTCTTTTAAAATTTCTTGCCATTTTGGGAAAAGAAAACGTTTTTGAAGAAGAAATAATATTATCCTTAAGAATTAATTTCAAGTGTTATATCAAAATTAATTTCCTTCTAAGATGGAATTATTTAATAGGTTTATGTTTAAAGTATAATATACTTATTGTTCCTATTATTTAATTATTTTTATAATGGGATTCTATTTATGAAATCCATTTTTCTTACATAGATTATGTTATGGTGGAATGATGTTTACAGAAACCTATTTTATTCCTTGGGTTATGATGAGTTATTTATGTTATTGCGGTACACATAAGAATGATTTCATTATGAGATGGGTGGGACCTATATCTACCTCCAATGCATTTGTTAAAGATTTATATCTCATGATATAGACATGGATGGAATAAGAAATGATCTTGATTCAGTAATATAGGGATGTAATGAGGAATTGAACTTAGTTCAGTAATGGAATTTGTTCGCTATGATGGTCTTGGAAATGAGCCTTGACTAATATGAAATGATTTTCTATACTTATGTTTATTTCAAAAAACTTCATGTCTTATGTTATGACTTTTTGGATTACATTCATTGATTCTTATGAACTTTCATGATTTATCCCATGGCATGATATCACAATATTTCATATGTTTGATAATATTTTAAAATATTATGTTCTTATGTCTTATTATTATGATATGATTGATATCACCCTTGTTTAACCTTAATGAGCATATGATATTACCCTTTCATATATTTCTTTTCACCAAGTCTTGAAGAAGGGTTTCAAGTAAGATATGTCAAAAAGGGTTTTAGTTATGACGAAATAAGTGGGAGACAATGAAGATGTCTTATAAACCAGTTATTTATGTTTCCAAATTTCTAAAGACACTATACCTATATATTACTATCATAGATTTTTTATATTTTGTAATGAATATTCTTTAACTTTGAAGTAAGATCAATGTATGTAAATTATAAGTCATTATAGTTGGTATCAGAGGAAATGTATAGTTAACCTTTGGAAACTAGGATGAGAAAACCATAGTAAGAATAGCAAGGATATGTTGAAGTATATTTTACAATCCTAGTGTTTTAGAAATTATCATGAATAACCTATGAAAAAAACTAAATTTTCCTAAATTGAAATTTTATTCTTGATTATGTGGTTTTCTCATTATGATTAGTGTTTCTCACACTGTGCTTCTTGGTTTTAGTCAATGGTTGGAACTCGAAGGAACTGTTTTAATGTTGAATACGATGGAAAATGCAATAATTTTCCTCCTGGGAAACCAAATGTTATGGTAGATGAAAAGAAAAATCTTGTAGTTGTGCTCACACAACGTTCTCAAGCTATGAATCATGCAGGACTTCTAAACTAGCAACAGAGGGAACATCATTTTGTTGAGTCATTCATAAGGCAGTGTCCAACTTCTTTCAGTGAGTTTTATGATACATTAATGGATGAAAAATAGATAAATACCACTAAAAATATATTTTCAATTCTCTAATGTTCATAACATGATAAATTTATCTTAGCAGACTATCATTTGGAAGGTGAATCTGATCAATGGTGGGAACTTATCATGAATACGAGGTAAAGAGATGAAATTGAATCCATGGAATTGGATGAGTTAAAGAACTTATTTTTCAATAAGTACTTTCCTAATATTATTTGAACAAATATGGAAAATGTGTTCTTTGAACTTAAAAAAATTACGATGAATCAGTTGGTACCTACAAAGAAAATTTTACAAGACTTTCAAGGTATGATTCCATAATTATTATCCAACCTAAGAGTAAAATTGAATAATTCTTTAGTGGCTTAAATCCATGTCTCCAAAGGGAATTATCCATAAGGGACTTCAATATCTATAAAGAAATCATTTTATCTTCTATCAAGGTTGAGATGGAGATTGTAGTAACCCATCAGTCTTATGGGTTTGATAAGAAGAGAAAAATGGAATTCCAGGGAAAATCTAAAGAACACACTGAAAAGAAGATGAGTTTTCACTTGTGCTCAAATTGTGGAAAGAAACATGGAGGAAATTTCCTTAAAGGGACTAGTAAATGTTTTTAAGTGTTTAAAATAAGGTCATCAGGCAGTCAAATGCCGAAGTGATAGGAAAAATATGTCTAATGATTTGAATAGAGAAAATGCTACACAGAATGTACCTCTTATACTTCAATGTTACAAGTGAAAGGAAATGGGGAATTAGGAACATCAATTCCATAATCCAAGGGTTATTTATGATGATAGACATCATCAAACTATTAAGGCCAAACACAAAGGCAAGTCACATGCGATCACTATTGGTGATGTGGAGTATGATAATGAAGTGGTGAAAGGTACACTTATCATATACTCTAAAGTATAAAATTCTTTTTTATTCTATATCCACCCACTCCTTTATTTATGAATAATTTTCTAAGGGTATCATCGTATTACCTCAACAATTATATATTGAGTTATCTATGACAACTCCTAATGGAACCACTGTCTCATCAAAAGTTTATAATTCTTCTCCGGTTGTAGTTTGTGGGAAAGTGATTCCTGAAAATGTTGTGATCCTTCCTATAGTGTAATTTGATATAATTCTTGGTATGTATTAGCTTTCTCCATTTGGATCTCATATCAATTTCCAAGGAATGGAAGTCACATTTCATATTATAGATCAATCTATGATTATCTATCAATGAAAGAATGAATATAACCTTCTAGTAGAAATTTATTCCATCTTATGGGTCTTGATCCATATAAAATTAAGGTTATCTATCTCAAATGGTTGGGGAGAAACTCACAATTAATAATACACCAATTTTACAGGAGTTGATGATGTCTTTCCATAATAATTATCGAGTCTTACACCAAATCATGAAGTTGGGTTCTTAATAGAACTCATACCGGGTGCTATTCCTATTTCAAAGTCATCTTATAGAATGGTCCCAATTGAGTTGCAGGAATTGAAGAATAAACTCCAAGAGAATATTGACAATGGATTTATACTCCCTAGTGTTTCAACTTGGGGTGCACTTATTCTGTTTGTCAAGAAGAAATATGGGTCAATGAGAATTTTCATTGATTATCGATAATTTAACAAGATCACTATCAAAAAATATCTTCTTCCCCACATTGGTGACTTATTCGGCCAACAACACGAAGCTCAATACTTTTCAAGATTGACTTCATTTAGGATATCATCAATTAAGGGTTAATAAGGAGGATATACCAAATACGACATTCCGTACAAGGTATGGACACTATGAATTTATTTTGATGCCTTTTGTTCTTACTAATTCCCCTGCTATCTTCATGGATCTAATGAATCCTCTTTAGAGACTATCTTGGTTAGTTTTTGGTAGTATTTATAGATGATATTCTTGTCTATTCTAAAATCAAGTAATATCATGAAGATCACTTAATAATTGTACTAAATACCCTGATAAAGAATAATATTTATGAAAAATTTAAAAAGTGTGGATTTCAGATTCATACATTTTCATTTTTGGGTCACATGATCTCAATAAAGGGGATATCTATAGATCCAGAAAAACAGAAGTTATTGAAAGCTAGACAATACCAACAACAGTAACTGATATCCAAAGTTTTCTTGGTTTTTCTAGATATTATCAACATTTTTTGAAATATTTTTCAGGATTATCTAATCCACTCACCAATTTGACTTGAAAAGGAGTTAATTTCTTGTGGATGGAGGAATTTTAAGAGAATTCCAAATATCTAAAAATAAGTTTAGCCAGTGCACCTATGCTCACAAAACCTTGTAGTGTAGAAAGGTTTGTGATCTATAGTGATGCATCAAAGAAGGGGTTGGGTTGTTTTCTCATGAAAAATCATATGGTGATATATTATGCCTCACGAAAATTGAAATTCCATCATCAAAATTACTCAACCCATGATTTGGAGTTAGCTATGGTAATATTTGCACTAAAGATATAGAATCATTATATTTACGGTGAAAGGGGATGTTAAGGTTGAGAGACAAAAGTCTAAGGGGATGTTACAACCATTACCCATACCAGAATGGAAATGGGAAAACATCACTATAGACTTTTTCATCGGACTTCCCAAAACATCTAAAGGTTGTAATTCTATATGGGTTATAGTTGATCGCCTTATGAATCTAGAACACTTCATTTCTACTAGAGAGAATTTCTATCTTGATCATATTTCCAAGATATATGTAAAGAAAGTGGTAAGATTTCAAGGAGTACCACTTTCCATTATATTTGATTGGGATTCAGGGTTTTCCTTGAATTTCTGGAAAAGTTTTTAGCAGGCTCTGGATAGATAGTTAATATTTAGCATTGCTTATCATCCTTAGATATATGATAAATATAATAGGAAAATTTAAACTCTATAAGACATGTTGAGAGTTTTCTCTATGGATTTCAAAGTTTTCTAGTATCAACACCTACCTTTGGTGGAATTTTCTTACAAAATTAGATTTCACTCAAGTATTCAAATGGATCCTTATGAATCCATCTATGGAAATAAGTGAATAACTACAACTTATTAGGATAAAGTTGGGGAAATAAAGATATTGGGACCTGATCTTGTTGATTAAAAGGAATAAAAGGTCAGATCTATTCAATAACACATAAGAGTTGTTAAGAGTCGACAAAAAAGTTAGGCTGAAAACCGAAGAAAAGAACTAGAGTTTGAAGTGGGTGACAAGGTGTTTATATGAATATCTACTTAGAAGAGAGTAATGAGATTTTAAAATAATGGAAATCTGATCCCTAGGTATATATATCCTTTTGAAATTATGGATTGTTTTGGGAAGGTATCTTACCGATTAGAGCTTCCACCGAATATCTCACAAGTTTATGATGTGTTCCATGTATCTCTCTTTAGAAAGTACATACATGATTCTTCACATATAATAAACTCATAATTAATACCATTGGAGTAATATATTTCTTATGAAGAATAATCGATAGAGATTTTGGATCATAGCAAAAAAGTTCTATGAAATAAGACCACTCGCTTGGTTAAAGTTTTTCCATGGAACCGCCAAATTGAGGAAGCTATGTAGGAACTTGAGGATATTATGAGGGATATAAATCATCATCTATTTATATACAAATGAAGAATTTTGAGGGCAAAATTTAGTTTAAGGGGGGTAGAATGTAACTCTCACATGTTTTTACGAAATATTTTCACAGAAAAAAATTTAATTCTTCAATATCTTGCATTGCACGCAATCGTGAGTTTAAACTAACAGTGAGATTCCCTTAGTATAAAATGAAAATTTTAACCTATCTATTAGGTTAGTGGTAAAAAATATAACTAACTTATGAAAATGTATAGTGAAGTCATTCGCTACCAATTATTTAAGAAAAATATAAATTAATTATATTTTTGTATTAATAAATTAGTGGATTACTATTAGTAAATGAAATTAATATAATATATATTTTATATACTTAATAAAATATTTTTGATATTCATCCAATCGATATTTTTGACATAGGTTATGAATAAACCCTATTTGATGTATAAAAACCTATATTTTTCAAAAGGGTAATTTTCCACCTTTTAGCAGAGAACCCCTTTTAAATTAATATTTTTGACATATTAATAATTTTAATATTACAAAATAAACATGTTGTTTATAATCGGGATATAAAAAATTACTTTGGATGAATTTTTAATATTTTTCTAATAACTTTCAAATTTCGATGAATAGTAAAAATACACTAAATTTTAATTGAAAAAAAAACTGAAATAATTTATATGGTCAAATTATAATATTGAATGGTTTTAGAGTATAAATAGAATATATTTTTATTATTCAATATAATTTATGAATTCATATTTAAAAACATTTCAATCTTTTTCAATGTTTTAACTTTAAAAACTCATTCTCCCTTTCTGACAACGGGATTAGTTTTAAATTAATCACTACAACTTATGTGTTTCTAATTTTTAAAAATTAATTCCATATTTATAATAAGTTGGTAAAAATTATTTAAACAGCTTTATTTTATTTTTGGGCATTATGAATAGTAACTTCAGTGATTTATATTAATATGGTAAAAGGGTAAATCAGGTAATTAAGGATAATAATACTATTATAAAGTTACCCTAAAACCTATCTTAATATCATTGGATGAATTTTTTTCTACCTAAATAATACTTGGGTCTGAATGGTGTCATTTGGAAGCCACTTGGATGAGATTAGGACATTTAATTTAATTTATTTAAAGAATAATTAAATATGTATTACGAAAATTTTAATAACTATATCATATTTATATAAGGTTATAGAGAATAAAAATTAGATTATAAATACTCATTTTAAATATAAAATGTTATTATTTATCATGATAATTTATTTTTAATTTTTAGGAAATAAATAATTACTTTAAATACTTATACTTTGATGATGTAAAAATTAATTAATTGATGAGAAATCAATAAAACAACTTTTATTAAAATACTAATAACCATAAAAAGACCCAAAAACTTTACCAAATATTAATGGTAGATTATATCACTACCATAACCATACAAGGTCCAAGTTAGTGACCATTTGGAGCCTTATATAATAGATTGTGATAGTTATATTATTTTTTTTAAAGTGATGTTAAAGTTGTCACATTCATAATTTAATAATTATAACATTTTCAATGTTGTATTTTCCAGAAGATAAATTCGACTAAAAATATTATTCTAAAATCTAGTAGATTTATATTCATCATATTATTTTATTTTTAATTTTTATTCAAAAATAAGTATATTAAATAATTACGCAAAATTGACGTAGTAATTATTTTATTAATAGAGATAACATATAAATGTTATTACAAATATTAAAATAAATAAAATTTTGTATAATTAATATGTATAAATAATTTTATAGATGACCTTTACCTCTTGAGAATATAATAAAATAGTTGGTTTGAAGTTAACTTGTAATCTTAATATTTTTGAAAATCAATGAATTGAATAGTGTGAAAATTGACACTATTGATTGTTTATTAAGATAATGTTTTATTAAATTATTTAAAAATCATAAAACATTTTTCAAAAATATATAATAATAATAATATGTTCTAAAATGTTCTAAGTTGTTTATTTATGGTCTAATTTACATCAAATAAGTAAATATTTCACCATTTTAATATTGAAATATTTGTTACCCTAGTTAAAAAATTAAATAGAATATCTAAGTGTTAATTAAAATGATAAAGTTTAAATTGATATAAAAACTTGTCTAAAAGGTATTTTTTTATGATATTACAACCCTATATAATAATATATTAGATATTGGTACATTTTTTAGGTTTTAATATTGGGTTTGATTTTATTATAAATTAATATTTTTAGAGATCCCAAAAGTGACACTCGCCTCAATTATAAAAGGGAACCTCCTCCCTCACCTCTTCACTTCACTTTGAGACTTCAAGCTCAGACATCCCCTGACCTCTCTCCTTATCAAATTCCCAAAATTATATTCTAGAGGTTCTTATCTTCTTCAAATACCAACTCTAGTGCTCTAAGAGGAGATTTAGAGGAATCACATCAAAGAAGAGGTAATTTCCTCGACTGATTATTTCAAACTTTTTTCTTCTTCTACTTTCTCTTCATGAGTTGTTTCATTATAAAGTAATAAATAAAGTATAAATTATGTACTGAGATTTAATTGTGATTATGTAACAACAATATTCCACATTCTATCCATTCTACGAAAAATAAAATCACCTTGTGTGCGTGCGTACAACCTACTGTCTCCACGATGCGATGTGATTCATTATATATGATCTTAATTAAAGAATGATTATATAAATGTATATAATTAATAAATATGATACATATATATAATGTTAATATCACTGTGGAATGATATAACAATGACCTATGAAGTAGAACCAGAACTTATTCGACAAAACATGCATAAGAAAATGATGCAGTTAATACCTAAATAATAAGTAAGAATGAAATGTTATCAACAAAAGGATTATAATATGATCATATATTATAACATAAAAATAAATATGATTCTGAAATAATTTAATGAAATATTTTAATCATTTTATCAGAGGTTCAAATACATACAAAAGAAATCAGATCTAAAAGGTAAGGGATAATTTCACATTCTCATTATTATCCAAGATTGTTTATATATAAGTATTTACTGGGTTATATTTATCATACACATCCATGTTTCCTAAATATGTAATATTATTTATATTTTTATAAAAAATTAAAATTCGATTTTACTCATTGGTGAATTTTTATTAAACTTTATTAAATGAATATTGTGTCGTTATTCGATACGAGGTACTTTTTAACTTTTCTAGCAAAAGTACTAGTAAAATGTTTTTTTAACTTATATAGAATGAATGGATTTTTAAATCTTCATAACACCTTATTTACATGAATATTACTCTACCCGATTTTAAGTTTATTTTCAAATAAATTATTTTCTTTTAAAATTGCAAGTCATTTTGAGAAAAGTAAACGGTTTTGGAGAAGAAAGGATATTTTTCTCAAGAATTAATTTCAAGTGTTATATCAAAATTATTTTCCATATTAGATGGAATTATTTAATAGGGTTATTATTCAAGTATAATATATTTATTACTCCTATTATTTTATTATGTTTATGATGGAATGATATTTATGAATTCCATTTTTTTTACATAGATTATGTTATGGTGGAATGATGTTTAAAGAAACCCATTTTATTCCTTGGGTTATGATGAATGATTTATGTTATTATGGAACACATAATAATGATTTCATTATAAGATGTATGAGACCAATATCTCCCTCTAATTCATTGGTTAAATATTTATATCTCATGATATAGACGTGGATGGAATGGGAAATGATCTTGGTTCAGTAATATAGGGATGGAACGTGGAGTGAACTCGGTTTAGTAATGGACTTTGTCTGCTATGTTGGTCTTGGAAATTAGAATTGACTAATATGAAATGATTTTCTATACTTATGTGTATTCTACATAACTTCATGTCTTATGTTATGACTTCTGGGATTACATTAATTGATTCTTTTGAACTTTCCTGATTTATCCCATGACATGATATCATGATTTTTCATATGTAGGATAAGATTTTCAAATGTTTTGTTCTTATGTATTATGATTATGATATGATTAACATCTCCCATGTATACCCTTACTGAGCATCTAAGATCACCCTTCCATATGTTTCTTTTCCCCAGGTCATGAATAAGGGTATTAAGTAAGATATGTCAAAAGGGGTCTAGTTATGATGAAATAAGTGGGAGACAATGAAGATGTCTTATTAACTAGTTGTTTATGGGTAGTTATACATATACACATTAGGAAACACATGCTATGTAATAAATCTATTAGGGAATTAATCCTCATCGAGCATATGTAAATGATATTACTCCCTCAAGGAAGATAATATCACCCATAAACACATGTACAAAGATATATATATATTTGAATATCTATAAGAATATTTATGTAAAGTAAAACCATAATCATAGGGTTAAATTAAGTAGAATTACACCAAGAAACTGTATGAGAAAAACTATATAGGTTTTTTATGATACTTTAAATAACCGAGAACATTTTATTTCCGATAGTAGTATCATAATTACTCATGAGGGTTTAATCATCAAGGAATCTAATGCCTCTACCAAACCACTAGGGGTCACTAAAAATACCTTACATAGAGGGATTGTATAGTCATAACCAAGGAACATCCCTCTATAAAATCCAAATGATCTATCATCAAGAAAATATACCATGATTAAATTGAGTATAATTCCACAAACCAGTTATACAATAAAACACCATATAATATTTTGTTGACACTTTAAATAGTTGAACCCACTGTCATTAGTGATATCAATCACACACATGCATGTGAATATCATGTGAATGCTACATTCCAAAAGTGATTCATATACAAATACCTCTTATCGATGGGTCAAGATCCAAAAAAATCTCTAAAAAATAAGACTTGTAGCCCTTACCAACATTTACCCGAGAACATGTGGTGCTTATCAAGACTTGGTCCATATCAGAAAACATCATTTAGGGTAGTCCCAACTCTTGGATTCTCGATCCAAACCCCTATTCTCAAAACAAACCCCACTTTGGAGTTAAAAACTCAGATTCCCTCAAAATTTCTCAATCCATATAGATGTAGTTATTTATACTTCCCTCTCAGGGTATCTTTATACCATGAACCCTAGTTTCCATATTGGCTAAATTTAGAGTTTAGGTTAGGATTAATTTGTGTCTTTAGATGTATATGGCTTGTTGAGGCCATTTTCCTCTAAGACCTTTCTATAACCATCAAAGGTGACTTATTTTTGGTAATTGAGGTAGGGGTTTCTGTGCATTTAATTTATTTAACATTTAATTTAAATCTTGAGTGATTTAATTTTATTTATTATCAAAGTATGACAATATGTGATGCCCTTGTTGAATTTTTAAAGATGTTTCTTACGTTTATTACACTTGGAATAAAAGTAATTTCCAGGGTTTTATAGATTTAAATTTCTAAAGTAAAAAATTTATGTTTTCCAAGTGTTTATATAAATACCCAAATGGATCTTTACAAATTATTTTGATGTTAAATGGTATTTGACCCCATTTAGGTATTTGGGAGAATAGATGTGTTGTTTCAAGAAATCAGTTAAAAAATAAAATAGTTTTTTGGGATTTCAAATGGTTTCAAAAGAGATTAAATTTTTAAATTTAAGAAGGGGTCACTTATTGAAATTATTTCAAGTGTGGGATTTTCATATTTTTCATTTTAAATGATTTTTTCCAAGGTTGAGTTTCAAATTATTTAAAGTGACTTGGCATCTAGAGTTTGATTTTAAAAAGACCCATTTGGAACTTTCTAAAATATTTTTCACAATGATCATGAGACCCTCGATCGAGCCCCTTGATTATTTTGTACTTGACATGGATTGTGGCCCCTATGGGGGACGTTTTATATTCTTAGGTGCTGTTGTGGATTTGAAAAAGTTTGTTTCTTGTGAGTATGCTCAAGGTGAGAAGAGATTTATTTGTTATGTTGTATTATTGACATCTGTGTTGATCACATGATGAACTTCTTTACTCACACCCACTTGACTGATCTTATGGGAACCCTAAGATAAGGGGAAAGTTTAGATTCATGCTACACTAGTTTATATTATGAACTAACTAGTTTACCCTAGTTTCATGTTACATCCTTGCTAAGGTAAAGTCTTCAATGAGGATAACGAGAGTAAGTTTGGTGGTTATGTGATTTAGAATACAACGTAGGCTGATAGTTGGTTTTGTTGATTATTTTCTAGGATTGTCTCACTTTACCACCTAGTGAGTTTCCCATGATACTTAGTTCTTATTGAAGATTCCATAGAGGTGATTCCCATCTAATATCTTATTACATCCCCTAGATAGTTTGATTTATGTGGATTAATGGTGTGGTTATGCTTTGTTTTTTCTTCATTTCATGTTCATTGATGATATGGTGTTAGCATGTATTGTATTTCCCATTATTTACAGATTGGTTTTTTTCTAAATGATTTTCACTACCACAAAACAGGGTAAGGGAAGTGACTCGTTTTATCAGCACTAAGCAAAAAAGCGCTGATAAATGGGGGGCCTTTATCAGTGCTAGATAAAAGCACTGATAAAGGGAACTCCTTTATCAACGCTTTTGTTAGTGATGATAAAGGATTCATTTATCAGCGCTATATTTAGCACTGATATTTTTTTTAATAATTTACATAAAATTATTATATTTATATTCAAAAATAATGTTTATTTGTATACATTAACTAAAAAACACATGTTTATAATTAATATATATTTTTTAATAATTAAAATATATATATATATAATGTTTTAAAAAATTATTTCTAAGATTATAATTATATATATTTTTAAATAATTATAAGATTATAATAAATTTCATTAAATAATAAATATATTTATTAGATTTATTAGATTTATTTAGATTGGTTATATTTATTATATTTATTAGATTTATTATGTTTATTAGATTTATTAGATTTATTATAGATTTTTTAGATTTATACTTATTAGATTTATTAGATTAATTAATTGGTTTTTTTTTGATTTTTTTGATTTTTTTGATTTTTAGATTTATTAGATTCATTATATTTGTTATATTTGTTATATTTCATATATCTAATATATTTATTTTATATATAATTAATATATATAAATACCTTTTTAAATATATATATATATATTAATTATTTAATATATGTGTGTTTCTAATGAATTTGGTTAATAAATATATTGATCACGCTTGCATATGTTATGTATCATAATGTTCATTTATACATTATACCCTTTCTTATTATTCATGTTATCCATTGATGACTTGTTTTTTTATTATGTATATTTACTAGGTATTTGATTAATTCATGTTTCCCATATATACTATTAAGTTCTCAAAAATACTTATAAAATTATATTAAATATATTTAAATAATAAATATACTTATTATATTTATAATTATTAAATTTTAATTATATATAAATAATTTTTAACTATATTTATTTGTAATTATAATTACAACTATATATATATATTTAAATAATTATAAAATTATAATAAATTAATATATTATAATTATATATATATATTTATAAATATTTATAATTATACACAAATATTTATAAATATATTTATTTATAGATATAATTATAAATATAAATAACTATATATGTGTAAATAATTATAAAATTATAATAAATATATTTATTATACTACTTATAAAGTTATAATATCATTAAATATATATATTTATAAATATATAAAAATATTTATAAATAAATACAAATATTTATAATTATATTTCCTAAATGAATATAGATATATTAAAATAATTAAAAAAGTATTATAAATATATTAATTATATATATTTATATACAAATATTTATAAATAAATACAAATAGCTATAAATATAATTCTAAATAAATGTAGATATATTAAAATAATTAAAAAATTATAATAAATATATTTATATATATTTATAAAATTATAAATGTATTTTTTAGAATTTTATAATTATTTCAATATATATATATATATAATTAAAAAAATAAATAAAGAAATATTTATTATTATTTTTAATTACAAATAAATATATATTTATTTATTATTTATAAATATAAATAAATATTTATTTATTTAAATAATTATTAACTTATAGAAAATATATTTATTATTTTCATATATAATGTTATATATAATTAAATAAATATATTTATAAATATATAGAAATATTGATAAATAAATAAAGATATTTATATTTATAGCTATAAATAAATACAGATATATTTAAATAATTATAAAATTATAATAAATATATTAAACATATATATTAATAAAATTATAAAAACTAGAAATATTAATTTTTTATAATTTTATAATTGTTTAAATATATATATATATATATATTCATTTATAATTATAATTATAAATGAATATATATTCATATAATTATAAATAAATATATATTCATATCAATAATTATAAAATTAGAAGAAAAATAGTTGTATATTTCTATAATATTTTAAATATATATAATTAGTATATTTATTATATATATTCTAAGATTATAAATATAATAGTTATATTTCTTATAATTTTATAATTATTTAAATTATAATTTTATAAGTATATATATAGTTATAATTATATATATATATATATATTATTCATACATATAATTTTATAAATATATATATTAATATAAATAAATTATTAAGATAATATCTTTATCATCGCTTTTTTAGCACTGATTAAGGTATGTTTTATTAGCGCTTTCTATTTTAGCATTAATAAAGCATACCTTTATCTACACTTTTTTATCTAGTGCTGATAAAACGTTCACTAGGTTTTATAAAAAAAACCCTAACAGTCTCCTGCATCCTCGCACCCCTCAAGCTCTCACGAAAGATGACCCCTACGTTCTCGACCTCTACTTTGCCCCGACCCCAACTCCGTCACCACCGACCCCTCCTCCACCACCACCTCTTCCCCCGCCGCAAACTCCTCCTCCACCACGAACCCACCTCTACCGTGAACCATCGTCTTCCGCTCCTCCATCGCTTTTCTGCCGCGAACCCACCTCCACCTCGAACCCTCATCCACCGCTCCTCCACCACAAACCCCACCTCCACTATGAATCCCTCCGCTGCCGCTGCTGCCTACCCTGACTCCGCCGTCACTGGACCCTACTGTTGCCACTAGAAGGGTATGCTATCACTTTATTAAAAAAAGTTTCATTATAATTTTATCAAACTTACTAGGAAATTCTTGGGTTAGTGTTTTCTATAGGTTATTTCCCTTTTATGGGATGTTTATTGATTGTTATTATTTGATGCTTGTATGATGTTATTGGTGGATATTTCTTTAGAGGGTGTTGGAGGCGAGATTAGGTTTATTTCTAATGTTTTATTATCAATTTATAAATTTATTATGTTTAATTTTTTTCTAAACTCCGCTTTTACTATGCCATAGGAACCCAAGGTAACTATGTTACTAATATTTTGTGTGTCATAGTGATAGAACATGATTCCCTTATTGATTTTCCCATATAGTTAGTGATGTAATTCCCATGTTGCTTCACCTATAGTGTTTTAGATGTGATAGCCTTATCTATTTTCTGATGGTGTTGGTATAGATGGGAACCCTTGGGTTGTTGATTCTACTGATATATGTCTAATATTTTCACATCCTAGGATCTAGTGAGATTCCAATGATGATTTTTTATTTGATGATATTAGCTTTTAGATCCCCACAACACACATTTTTTTCATCACATTTTACATTTCATGGACATGTTACATCAATTTAATTGTGTTTTTTATTATTAATGATAGTTCCACCACTTATCTAATAATCACGAGAGCATCACAATCGAAATTTTTTGGATAAAACATCTGCTTCTTTTTCATAGATGTTATGAGTGGTGATAACCCTAAATCCAACTGACCTAGCTTATCTGGGATGAAAAACACTAGATATAAAATTATCCATCATTTTTCATTAATGGGAATTTAAGTATATTTTGGAAGTTATCCTTTCAAAACAAACCTTCCAATTCCATCAATTTCATGCCAAATCCCTTTATTTCTATGATGATAGATTTGGAACTAGGATATGTGTATACCTAGTAGGTGGAGACTTGAATCTTTCCTAGGATTCCCTTTTAATGTTTTCAATAGGGTGGGTATTATGTCTCTTTCCTTTTCGATTTTGAGTTCTTGCAAGATGTACTAATGAAACTGATGTTTACAATCAAACAACTTTGACCAAAATGAGGCTGGTATTTAATTTCATACAAATTTTATAAAAAAGATGTGGTGATCTACATAATAAAATAGTTTAAGTAAACATGTCATGATTGGAGAACCCAATAATAGTGTAGAAATCATTTAAGAGAGGTTCATATAGTTTATGGTTATAGTTCTTGTTCTAGAAAAGGTGAGGTAGTTTATTTAATGGTAAGTGCAAGGTGATAACTAGACATGAATGAGTAGTGTACTATATTAGTATAAACAACCTCAAGAAGGGGTGCATGGAGTTTATGGACATAGTTCACAAACCAACGATGAAGGGTATGATGTTAATACCAAAATGGGCCTCAAGATCTAGGAGCTCTTTAAAAACTTAGAACAAGGAATGAGAACAATGTAAATCATAACTCAAGTTATTTGAATTGGAATTTAGTTTTAATTAAATATATTTTATCCATGTTTAGTGTCTATGATTTCAATCCCAGATATGTATGACGTTACTATATTATGGGTAATGGGGTATGAATCTTATGAAGTCATTAAATGGTTCTAATATTGGTTGTTGGGATGTGAGGACATATCCAATGGACCTCTATAATAAGTTTAATGGTCATCTAAGATGAACCATATTCCATGTAGTTCAAATTTAGTTGAAATAGAATTGTATTGAGTGAAATTTAAGATCATATGATGAAGAACTTTATGGAAAGGGATTTTCACATATCTAGATCATAAGCAATATGAAATTTTCTTGTTTTAGTGTCGAGTTAGTGGACAAAACCCTACATGAGTTTATGAAGTCCCATACACCAATTTTAAGTTGGAGTTTAATTAGGGTGAAACTGATGACTAAGTATAAAATAAGAAATCTAGATATTGTTAATGGAGAAAAACCTACATGAGTTGAAGACTGAGTATAAAATAAGAAATCTAGATGTTGTTTGATTAGAGGATAAATTGAGTTATAAGTGAAACATATCTTTTCTTGTCCCTACCTATCCAAAGCTACATGAGACACTTTCTAGACACCCTAATCAAATAACCATAATAACACATGTAATGAATCCTTCCACCCGCAAGCACTTTATGATGAATCCCCTCAAAGGGACAAATGATATAATTTAAGTGATTATCAAATCATATTTTATTATTAGCATAATTTTATATATAAATATATAATTTATTATTTTATTACAAATTTAACAAATTATATGAATGAATTATTAACTATTGATATTCAATGTTATGAATTTTTCGTGACATTTAGGTTGATGCATCCATCAATAGTACCAAACCTAGATTTTCTTTATGAATTTTTCTTTAAAAGGTTCTAGAATATTTTGGGAATTGATGTTGTTAACCTCGTGAATGATTTTTAGAGAGGTAATAATTCTCTTGAGACTTGTAATGATACTCTCATCACCTTGATTCTAGAGGTTACTGATATGAGTTCAGTTAAGAATTTTAGAATAACTAGTCTTTATAAGGTCATTTATATAGTATTTTTGAAGATTTTAGAAAATATAATATGGAAAATCATACCATCTATTAGTTTAGTACCATAGTTATTTTCCTATTTTGACTTGAGACATGATGAACTTAAAAGGATCGGGAAAGCAACATAGTTTCTTCTGGTGATGAGTAAAATAGTGAAATTCTTTTTGTGAAAGGAATGACACTTGAGAAATTTTTGATTATGTAATGGGTTCATGCTTATAGATTTTCTTAGGTGTGTTTATAAAGGAAGGAACCAATATTACTTCATGTGAAAGACATATACATTGTTCTTGGGGTGTATAAACAATTTATTTGGTGTGACCCAAGGACCATTGGGATAATGCAGGGTTTGTAGTAAACTGGAACATGAGTGTTTCATGGTTGTGAGTGCGGTCACTGACTATGGAACATATCCATTAGGACTATGGTGTTGTGGTGAAGTATAATTGATATAACTGGACAATGGAAGCATGGATAAGGGATATCTAATGATGGGGACCACAATATCAAATGATTTTGGAAAATATTATTATTACACCTACCTTTGGAATAATGTGATGGAATCATACAACAATGATTGATTTGGGATGAATCGAGGTGTTTTCTATATATCTTTTATTAAGTGTCTCTATTGATATCTATGTATTTGTAAAAATTATTAAGTGTATCTTTTAAAATGATTCAAGTGTTTTGAAATATTTCTTAGAGGGATGTCACTCATTTTTAATGATTAAGATTTTTAGGTAATGAAGTTGTATTGAATGCTTTAAAAAAAGGAATTTGTTTTTTTGAAAGAGTGTTTGGAATTTATTGATTTATTCTGAATAGGATGTGTTATTTTAAAGAGTAATTTTTGTAAATGGTTTGTTTTTTTAATGGTATTTCAAATGTGATTTCTTAAGTAGTTTTCAAAGGACATTTGAACTGTAGTTTTTTCATAATATTTTAAGTTTATATGTTTATAAAATTAGGAAAACCGTTACATTATATCAATATTATATGTATTTATTTTTTAAAATACTAATATCACTGAATCAAATAGTATGTATATGAATAAAGACTGAATTAATTCCAATCATTTGAAAAGAGAGTATGAAGATTGAGTGAAAGAGTTCATCAAGTTTTCAAAAGATCATTCATATGAACCTTCTAAAATCCTTTGTTCCTATTTGAGTTATTGTTATTCAAGAAAAGTTATTCTAGAGAATTTATAAGAACACTTGATCTGTCACAGAATAGATCAAAGTTATAAATGTTAGAATAAACACAAGGAAAAAATTAATATAGCTAGTGGCTGGGAAAATAGTGCATTTTATAGATCATATGATATGATTAAAAGTGTGGACAATGAATAAGATCATATAGAGTATGTGATTACATATGTGAATTATGACAAAGACCGTATTAATAAAATTATAAGGATAGTTGAAGATGAACTTCGTGATTTCCCGAAATTGTTTGAGCAATTAAAGAGTTGTGCAAAGATGCCTTTGTATGGTGGTTGCACTAAATATACAGCATTGTAATCCGTACTGAAGCTGTATAATTTGAAAGAAGGAAATAGATGGAGTGATTCTAGTTTTACATAATTACTTGCTCTCTTGAATGATATGATCTTAGAAGATAATGATCTCTCAATCCAAACACACAATGCCAAATGAATGCTACATTTGATGGTTATGATATCTAAATGAATACATGTCTACCCGAATGACTGTATACTATTTCTCAAGGACCACAAATCACTTACAGAATGCCCAAAGTGTAGTGCTTCACGATACAATAAAGATGAATTCGGTACTATGAAAGTTTTATGGTACTTTCAAATCATTCCAAGGTTGAGGTTCCTCTATGGAAGTGAGGAGACTGTAGGGAAATTGATGTGGCACACTAATAAGAGAAATAAATATGGGAAACTATGTCCCCTTGGAGACTCTCCTTAGTGGAAGAGAATCAATCATGAGTATACTAATTTTGGAAACAATCCGAGAAACCTTCGTCTTGCATTATCTGTAGATGGAGTGAATCCTTTTGGTTTTCAAAGCAACACTCACAGTACATGGCCGATTATGTTGGTAAATTATAACTTTCCACCATGGTTATGCATGAAATGAAAACACATCATGATATCTATGCTTATATCATGACCAAAACAACTAGGTAATTATATGGATGTGTATTTGGCTCCATTGATTGAGGATTTGAAATTATTGTGGGATTCAGGTGTTACTTTGTATGATGCTTATAGAAATGAATATTTCACGTTGAGATCCATGTTGTATGGGATGATAAATGACTTTCCTTTTTATGGGAATTTGTTAGGATATATCATTAAAGGAAGTCCTGGGTGTCCCATCTATGAACAAGGTACACAATAAATTAGGTTGAAACATTCATCGAAAACCATGTTTCAACGACATCACAGATTTCTACCCCGATGAAATAAGTATCGATCTTGGAAGACATAATTCGATGGAAGTTCATAAAAACATACAACACTATCTCCACTAACTAGTGATCAAATGTTTGAGAAAGTAAAATATGTGGACACTAATTTTGGTAAACCGTGTTCAAAAAACCGTACAAAAACCATTTGGAATAAGAGATTGGTTTTTTTAATTACCATACTGGAATTGTCTGTATGTCAGAAACTTTATTGATGTTATGCATGTTGAAAAAAATGTATATGATAGTGTCATCGACACATTTCTAAATGCACCCATCAAAATAGAGGATGGAATTAAGGCTAGGTTGGACATGGTTGACATGGGAATACGAGAAGAGTTGGTGCTAGTGATGGCTGAAAAACGAAATTTTCTTCCTCCTACTGCTTACACTCTTTCCAGGCAGGAGAGATATCATTTTTTCAACTTCTTGAATGAAATAAAGTTTCTATAGGGGTATTCATATAATATCAAGAACATCGTGTCAATGACTGATTTAAAGTTAAAGGTTCTGAAATCACATGACTGCCATGTTTTGATGAAAGATCTAATTCTTATAGCTTTATGTTTCATTTTTTCCAAGAATTTATGTTATATGTTAACAAATATATGTTTCTTTTTCAAAGATATATGTAGCAAAGTTATAGACCCGACGTATGGAAATATAAATTTCAATCATATTATGTGACTTGGAAATTTTCTTACCCCTAAAATTCTTTGATATGATGGTTTATTTGATGGTTCACTTGGTGAGAGAGATTTGACTATGTGGTCCTGTGCACTATAGATGGATGTACCCCATTGAATGGTATATGAAGATTTTGAAAGGGTGTATCAAAAATCAAAGTCGTCCAGAGGGTTTTATTATGGAGCGATATATTGTTAAGGAATCCATTGAATTCTGTACCAAATACCTATTCAATGTGGAAATAATTGGTCTACCGAAATCTCATCACACCGGGCAGCTTGTGAGTAAAAATTATTTTGGAAGAGAGGTTTTCAAAATCAATATTATAGATTGTGAGTATCCCCACCTTTACATTTTGCATAAAAGTTTGGAGGTTGGACCATATATCGAAACCCACAAATAAATTCTTAGGCATTTGAATCCATCAAGGGTTGAAAAATGGATATCAAATACATATAATCAATAGTTTTTAGTATAGTTTCAGAACCATATATTTAAGAAGTTAGATGAAAATCCAGACTCATTTTCATAATGACTTCGATGTCTAGCTAGAGGACCAAGTGTGTATGTATTATCTTATCATTCTTATGTAATTAATAGTTATACATTCTCTACTAATGAACATTATGGAGATAGTACCATGTAGAATAGTGGAGTTACACTTGTTGCTGATGCAATTCATGTTTTCGGTGTTAAGGAAAGAAATCCAATTTATACGAATATGTCATACTTTGGCATCATCAAAAAAATATGGGAGTTGGATTATACGAAATTCCAAGTGCTGATTTTTCAATGCAAGTGGGTTGATAATAGGAGTTTTGTTAAAATAAATGATTTGGGATTTGTGAAAGTTGATTTTAGTAAGCAAGGGTACAATGAAAAACCATTTATAATGGGATCCCAGTCAGTAAAAGTATTTTATGTTCCAGATCCCGCAAATCAAAACTAGTGAATTGTACTGTTATTCACTAAAACCACTAAAGGTTTAGATGAAAATTCAACAGAGGATGACCCTTTCATTGGGATGCCACAATAATTTCATAGTGGTCCTAATGTAGACAGTGTTTTATATGTTAGAGGAGACCACAATGAAGGTATTTGGATAGTTGATAGAGGGGTCAAATATCTTCAGCCTTTAAAAAAAGAGTTCAATAATCATGTTATATATTTTTTGTAATATACATCATTTTATCTTATGTTATTATCTATTGATTATTAATTTTATTTAATATAAATTAAATGTTGAACCACTTATTTAGATAATGACTTATTCACGTGATGATTCTCTTAATCCTGAGGCACAATAGGTCTCTCAACCTACTGCTTCTTGCAGTGCATAGGACCAACAGGTTTCTCAACCTATTGTTGTTGTTTTTCCTAGTGCAGAGGTATAACCACCATCTGTACATGCTGATGCTAGTGATCTAGAAGAACATATTGATGATGTTGAAACCAAGGAAATGGTAGTCAATGAAACACTGACAGTGCAAAAAAATAGAATCACTACAGTTTGACGGTGTTAGAAAAAATCCTTAAGGTAAAAACAAAAGGCATAAAATACATGGTCGGATGGAATAAGTGGGACCAACATGTTAACCCAAACAAGGCTATGTTTGGTAGTTACATTAGAATCATCACTTGAAAATGTGTGTTTATTGATGTATAGTTTTGGCACCATGTTGTCACTGTGCTTAAGACACTAATGTGGGGAGATATTAGGATAACATTATGATATCATTTATTTAATTTACTAAAAAATAAAATAATGAAACATTGAATTACTCTTCATCATCCCTTGTAGAGTGCATTTATAGTGGATGACTCGCACATAGACTATGTATTAAGGGTTTCTGGAAGGATTCAGAGTTGATTTCACATAGTTTTAAAGAAATGTTATCTTAAATATGCTAAAGGAAAAATAAACTTGCACCCACCTCGTATTCATGCACACCTGATAACCCAAGGAGCATGGGATACGTTTACTATTCATCATACAGAACAATCTTTTCATGTATAATGTGTTTGGTAATACATTGTTTGAATATACATGTACTAATCAATTTGAGTGATTATTTTTTATTTATTAAATATAAATTTAGTGCTAAAAATAAGGAACAAGTAGAAAAACCAATGTACTCCTACCATAAAGCAAGAATGGGGTATGCTTCACTTGAAAAAAATTGGTAGGTATTTTAAATCTACCATAATACTTTTATGTGACATAAAACAACACCAAAACTATGATCCTCTATTTATATGAAGATTGATGAATCCAAATCCACTTTCACTTTCATCCTACTCCATTTGCTATGAAAGGATGTGCGTGTAAATAAATATGGGATACTAATATATGAAAACATACAAAAAGTGTGAGAAACATGTGTAAATATGACATAATAAATATTTGTTTTTCTTTAAATTGATATTACATAACAATAATTACTTATTTTCTTATATTTTATATCTGACATAGTCATTGGAATTAGGAACACCCAAACCAGATGTGAATATACTTTCGGTGGCCTTGAAGAAGCCATAAAAGTATGGCAGTGTTAGAGGTGAGAGTTTTGAGGTGACACCCCGAACATTTTTTGTGAAAAAAAGAGGAGGATAAAAGTGAAGAAATAAAAATGATGATAGAAAGAATATCTATCCTTGAAAAACTTATGCAATTGTAGAGAGAGTTCATGACAAATATGATGGTGAAGGGGGGAGAGAAGAAACAACTGAAGAACAACCAGCGTGTGAAGATCCCACCCCACCCCCCACTAGATTTGAGGTGAATAATTCCCCTTAAAACCCTATCTTAGCTGAGGTAATAAATGTTCTAATAATTTTTTATATGAATTGTGAATCAGATAGACACTAATAAATTTCCTGTACTGATATTGTAAAGGGTGAAAATGACTGTGATTTATATCTATCAACACTCACTCATCACCTTTTAGAGAGGAATATGGTGTTCAATATCTAGAACACCATTCTACACAGCAGACCACTTCCAATAGGACATGTCAAAGTGTTGATTAACGTATCCCATGATCTGATCATCGATCTACATGTTCCAATTGATGATGAATATATTCATAAGGTCTAACAAGATCCTAGAAAATTCATCGCATGGCTATCACAGCTTGTAAAAAACATATCGACAAGGAGGTATTCATTTCTAATTTATTTTTCAAGATAAAACAATAAAAGTTAATGAAAAAAAGTATAAACCAATGAATGTTATTATATACAGACACAGATAAGGGGGTAAAAAGAAATAACAACTCAAAACCATCTCAAGGATCAACCAACTGATCAAAACTATATATCGAAAGAACCTTAAACCCACCCATTCTATATCTGAATTTATTATCATTATAGGCTCATATGAATATAAATTTGAAAGATGGTGGGGTTCACATAATTCTTTTTGATGAAAATATGTACAGTGGGGAAGATCCATATTTCATTAGTGTTGACAATGTTAAGTGAAATACTGGAGCATGATTGGCTAGTCGAATCAGTTGTAAATATATACATGAGGTATGTTTTCATGATTTGATTTTCTAAAATCTAATATACTATGATAATTATGACTAAATACATTTCATATTTTTTGCAGGTGTATATATGAAAAAAAATTGAATGGATTTCCTCGTGAACAAAAATATGGACTCATTGGTTGTAATAACCCATTCCCCAGGGCCTATGTCGTGACTACCCCAAGCTCCCCTTTCATAGGCCAGGGGATAGCGACAAGCACTGAGTAGTAATATCCCAAAAAGGGAAGGATTTTGCCTTTAAACTTATACACATGCACAAAGATCAAACTGTGAAAATTAAACACAAGGTAAACCACAACTACCACTGAGACAACTAATGAGAGTGCAATACAAACTGAAAGTACAAAGTGGCCATAATACACATGAAAAACCAAAAAGAAAATTAAAACCTCCATGGTCCATCCACTCGAGACCCCACCTAAATGGTATGTTAAGGGTAGATGCCTATATCCGTAGAAGTATGCCCATCCGTCCTGTCTCATGGAGCACCACCTAGTCCCAGGCCGCTAAGGTCTCTGTCGAGGAATCGATCACCTACACAGGACACGACACATGCGGGAGAAGCCCGTGAAGGGGTGAGTAACACAATACTCAATAGGGACCTCAAACCACAAAGGAAATATCATAAAAAAAATACCACACAAAATGGAACACACAACATAGACAGATCACACCGGGTATAACTCAAAGTATAAAAAGTAGAATTATCAGTTGTAAAGATGAACATTTGTACTACTAAGGGATTCATCATATAGGCCCGCTCATAACCTGGGATAACAGGATCATTAAGACCCGCTCATCTCTAGGGCCAGCTGGATCACTTAGACTCGCTCATCTCTGGGCTAGCTTGATCACCTAGACCTGCTTGTCTCTAGGCCAGCTGGATCACTTAGACCCTCACCTATATGGGGCAGCTGGATCACTTAGACCCACTCATCTCTGGGCCAACTGGATCACTTAGAACTGCTTGTCTCTAGGATAGCTCGATCACTTAGACCCGATCGTCTTTGGGCCAGCTGGATCACTAAGACCTGCTCTTCTCTTAGCCAACTAGATCACTAAGACCCACTCGTCGCATCCTTCGTGTCACAGCCATCCATAGGATTCCTAATTTTAGTGCACTTGATTATAGGAGAATCTACTCCTCAATCCATCAGTCACATCTCAAATTCCAGGAAATCTCACTTAGATTATTCCCAAAGGATCATCTCATCGCAAGGGTCCCAATTCTGCAGAGAGCACATCAATCGGATGCCCGATCTGAAAGATATTGGTAGTTTAGTAAACAGAGGCCGATTGTGTCTGGGCCCAGTCCAACCTGGTCAGACCGACCCGACCAACCTACCCCGGGGGACCCTCATGAATCAACCAGGTTCGGAGAACCTGACCTGACCAGATGGGGTCTCGGTCGGTCCGGTCTGGCCTGATTATTGGGCCAAGCCCATTGGGACTTACTGGACCTGGCCTAGTTCGGCCGTGGGTCTAGCCCACCGGGTCGCCCTGTGACCTAGTTTCATCCAGATCAATCCACAACTGGCAGGCTGGTTCTTTCCGAGCCTGAGCTGCTCAGCGGCCTGGTTTTTCCCATCAGCCCAGCCCACATCAGTGAGTCAGATCTTCTCTATCCGGGGCCACCCAGCGGCCCGGTTTGCACCACCGGCCCAACCCGTATTTCCAATTGGTCCTCCCCTTATCCAGACACCTACTGGGCATCATGTTCGTTCTGAATGCAGCCGGAAGAATCCGGCCGCCCCCTTTTTGCACATCGTGGCCCACTGATGCGGGCCGCTCCTCCAATGTGGCGCCCAAGAGGTGTCACCCTCCAGCGCTGTTCTGTTCACACAGTCTATGTAATTGTGTCATGTGGCACCTCCGATGCAGCCAGGCAGTCGCATCGGCCTGTCGGCAACTGTCTGGCTCCGGGCTGGCGACTCCTATTGTTGTCGTGGCCGGGGTGACGCAACATGGTGTTGCCGCCGCAGTTGGGGGTTGTGGTCTCCTACCGCCACTATGGCCTCACTCCACTACCTCTCAACGATGTCGCGGACCTTCCACCTAGTTCTTCCTAGGCCAATTCATCGCAACCATTTCTCCAAGAATAATGGGAAGGATGGAAGAAGAGGATAGGGGAAGAGGTTGCACATATAAATACCCAAAGAACGATCCAGGTCTTTGTTCGTGTTAACCTAGACGTGTTCTTATTAGCAGGATCACATAGAACCATAAATAAGGTGGAAAGATCACTAAGATAAATATACCCTTTTTCCCCGCATCATTAACCAACCCACATGAATGATCGATTTGCAGGTTAACTTGTTTGTGAGTAAACCCACATTCGTCGTTTGAAAAAAAGAATAGGGAAAATCAAGAATTCTCTTAAAATAAAACCTCCCACCTGGTATAGAATTTTTGGTCGAGGAAGAATGGGATCGCATGCCTCCTTTCCTCATTCTTTATTTTATATCCCATAGTTGCTAGAGATTTCTCAAAGGGTAGAAAAAGGGGCGTTCATCGTTCATCATCTCCACCCACCAAATCCTCAGAGTAATTCCAGGATTGTTCCAACAATCCTGAATTTCTTGTTAGGCTACTAATTGATGAACGTGAATCAATATTTTTGTTATGTTGTGTTGTATCATAATTACACAATATCATTAATGAGGTTCATTAATGAGATTCAACGTCTCCTTGTCTCTACACCATAGCGTTGATGTGCCACTACTCAACAATGAAGAAAACAATTAAAATAACTTTTTAACTTGTTTAAATTCTTTTCTTCCATAAAGTCCAAAAATTAAATTTTTCCTTAAACTTTCATAGGTCGAGGTTAGGCCCTACTTAAGGAGAACATCTCATTATGAACTCAATGATGGTATCATATTTTTAATCTGAGTTTCTGTTTGTGAGTTATGAGGATTCAAAAATAAAATAATTATTTTTATTTAAATTATTTTATTTATGGTTACGTCCTAAAAACCAACATTCACAGCAGGTCTGTGCCAGCCAATATTAAGCTTTACCTAAGGTAACCACACCCTCACAAGCTCAATAGTTCTCTCAAATTTTCAATTTGTGTCACCATTCATGAGTTATAAGGATTTGAAAATAGAATAATCTTTATTCAATTATTTTATTTATGACCAAAAACTAATTCTAACTGTTGGCCCGCGCCGGCCAATGTTAGACTCTACATAAGGAAATAACACCCTCACAAGATCAACGGTGGTCTCAGATTTTTAATCTGAGTCACTGTTCATTAGTTATAAGGATTTGGAAAATAAAATATTTTTATTTAATTATTTTATCTACGGTTATGTCATTTTTATGTTTTCTCACTGGAGCACCATGCTGATTAAACTTAAATCATGCCTAGGGTAAACTCACAATATTGAACACAATGGTGCCCTCATATTTCTGATCAAGGAACCTATTTAAGAGTTATTCCACTTTTTTAGGAAAACTCCTCACTCACACTATTTAAAACTTAACATTTTTCGACGGACCATTCCGATCACAATGGGCATTGGAATTGCACGTTTTCTCAACACCTGGTCATGAAATAATCCCATATAATTTAAAAAAATACATGGAATTATGGGACATTACGTTACTCCCCCCTTTAGGTATTTACTTCTTTTTAATCCAAAAAAGGGCTAATCAAACAAAAGGTGGTACTGAGCATGAATCTGAGTCTCTCACTCCCACGTGATCTCCTGGAGATTCTCATGCTGCCAAGAAACATGAACAAGAGGAATTTACCATCCAATAAGGATCCTCTCATGTCGATCTTCTATCTTCACTAGGTACTCTGCGAATGAATCCCCATCGTCAATCTCCAGCTTGTCATGGTTGATGACGTGAGAAGGGTCGTGCATGTATCTCCTCAACTAGGATCCATGGAAGACATCATGCACCCTCTCTAACTACGGTGGTAGATCCAAGTGGTATGCCACCTCATCCACTCTACGCGGTATCAGGAAAGGTTTGATGAACCTTGGAGATAACTTACCACCACATCCAAATCTTTGTATCCCTCATCGAGGAGAGACTCATAGGAATACATGGCCCACTCCTAAAACTCCAAGGGTATCTGTAACCTATCAGCATATGACTTCTTTCAGCTCTGTGTAGTCTTCATTCACTCTTGGATGACCTTCACCTTCTCAATGGTATCCTATACCATCTATGGACCCATGAGTGTTGACTCCCTTGGGTCTGTCCATCATAACGGTGAACTGCATGGTCGTCCATACGGTGCCTCAAACGGTGCCATACCAATGGTGGAGTGGTTTCTATTATTGTATGAGAACTCCACCAATGGTAGGTGGTTATCCCAACTACGACCAATATCAAGGACACAAGCATGAAGCATGTCCTCTAAGGTCTATATGGTTCGCTCCATCTAACCATCATTATGTGGGTGAAAGGCTATGCTCAAGCATAGCTGAGTCCCAAAATCCTCATACAATCCCTTCCACAACAAGGATGTGAAGCTTCCATCATGATCTGAGACTATCATAGATGGGACTCCATGGATTCGAACAATCTCTTACATGTAGAGGCATCCCAAGCTCTCTATTGAACTCTGCTCTTGAATGGGTAGGAAGTGAGCCGACTTGGTGAGATGGTCTACGATAACCCAAATGGTATTGTTCCCCCTAGAAGTAAGTGATAATACCATCACAAATTCCATTGATATTCCATCCCTCTTCTACTCTGGTACCTCGAGTGGTTGTTTTAAACCTACTGGAACTTGGTGCTCAACCTTCACTTGCTAACAAGTGAGGCATCTCAAGATAAACTTTGTTGCTTCCTTCTTCATCCTCGACCACCAGTACTGACTTCGGAGGTCCTGGTACATCTTCACCACACCTGGATGTACTGCCAAAAGGTATGTATGGAACTCCCTCAACACCTCCTCCCACAACACCACTATTACTACAATGCATCCTCTGAAAATGATGATGTGTTCCCCACCTTTAGAATATCCAAAAGGGGCATGCCCTGTGGACATTTGGGCATGTGTAGTCTCGCAGTTGGCATCCCTGAGTTGTGCCTCCCTGACTCACTATAAGAGTGTAGGGGAAACTACCATTGACTGAAGATAAGTTTCCTTATCTCTATCCACAAAGGATATCTGAAATGAGGCCAACTTCTCTAAGGCCTCATTTAGTAGTTGTGAACTCGATCTCCTCCTGAGAGTATATGATACCATATTCCCCTTCCCAGGAGTACATATTATCTCAAAGTCATAGTCCTGGAGTAACTCTATCCAACAACACTATCACATATTTAGATCCTTCTGATAAAAGATATACTTGAGACTCTTTTGGTCATAGTGGATGATGAATCATTCTCCCATAAGGTAGTGTCACCACATATTCAGTGTGAAGACTATCGATGCCAACTCAAGGTCATGAGTTGCATAGTTCTACTCATGTGGTCTCAATTTTCATGATCCATAAGTAATAACTACTCTCTCCTACATTAGGACACAACCAAGACCGGTTCCTAATGCGTCACAGTACACCACATAGTTTGCGCCCTCCTCTAGAAACCTCTAGATAGGAGCACTCGTCAAGATCTACCTTAGCTGGTGAAAGATCTACTGGAATCCTTTTGTCCACACGAAGGGTTTTCCCTTCATCTTTAATGTCATAATGGGTGCTGCTACTCTGAAGAAGTCAGGTACAAACCTTCGATAGTACCCATCCAACCCATGGAAACTCTTCACCTTAGTAATGCTCTTGGGTGGCTCCCCAGAAAGCACCACCTCAATCTCCACTGAATCCACCACAACTCCAGCCTATAAGATAACATGTCCTAGGAAGTGGACCTTTTGTATCAGGAAATAAAACTTTGAGAGATTTCAGTAAAGTTGGTGTTCTTGGAGTGTTTTCAGAACCATCCTTAGGTGTATCACGCGCTCCTCCTCAGACACTGAATACACTAAGACGTAGTCAATGAAGACCACTAAAAATTGGTCTAAGTATGGCTGAAAGATCATATTCATGAGTCCCATGAACACTTTCGAAGAATTTGTTATAAAAAATTGCATCACTAAGTACTCATAGTGGTCATAGAGACATCTGAAATCCATCTTTGAGATGTCCTCATCTTGTACTCGAAGCTGGTGATAGCCTGATCTGAGATCTATCTTAGAGAACCATCTCTCTCCCTTTAGCTAATCAAAGAGGTCATTAATCCTCAGTAGATGATACTTGTTCTACATGGTCACCTGGTTCAGGCACCTAAAGTAAACGTATAATCTCAAACTTTTATCTGCCTTCTTGGAAAACAACACTTGGGATTCCCATGGTGAAATGTTGGGCCTTATGAAACCCTTCCTCTACAAGTCCTCCAACTGTACCCTCATATCCTGGAGCTCTACAAGAGTCATTCGATATACAGGTGTAGATATAAGTTTCATCCTAGGGTACATATAAATGCAGAAATCTACCTTTCTATGAGGACGTAGTCTTGGAACATCCTATGGAAAGACGTCCTCGTACTCATCCACCATTGTAGGGAACTAAAAACTCAAAACATCTACTGCTACATAGGTAAGTATGGCCACATATTGCTACCCCATTCCCCTATCCTCTAGCTCCCTAAGCCTGGTGTGGATCACATTGGGGTGGTGGTTGTAACATTTCGAAATGTATACCACCTCCTACTACTCTCCCAGCTCCTCTACCACATCTACTGTCCTACAGATTAATTTTTTCCAGTCACTGTGTCTACCCCAGTAACCCATTTACCATTTCAATTTCAGTACAGTGGGTTGTATAATCTCTAGCAAGATGTCCCCTACCATCTCTTGAAAAGCATAACCTCTTTCTAGGATGATTGAAATCACCCTATGATCCTTGATCTGTAGATCCCCTATCTTGGGACCTCTTCTCCGAACATCTCACACATTCAAATCTCTGAGACAAACGTCGGCTTCCTGATTTCCCACTACTGACATCCACTGGCTCTATCTGATCATCCAAAAGACTTTCAACCATAAAGGTTCTCTCTAGCACCCTAGTATGAGTAGGATTGCACATAGGAATAATGTTGTACCAGATGTCCCTAAACACATCTTGCTCAGAGTTTCGATCCCGGAAGCACTGGTCGTATCATATTTATCGAGTACTGGAAAGGTCGGTACGCCTCTAGTAATACTCAACTACTGACAAGTAGTCCTTTTGAAGATGTAGAAACTCTTGGGCATGAATAACCCTTGACTTTTCTAGAAAGATCCCCTTCTATGAGAAAGGTTCTCAAGATCTGACCACGAAAAAGTAATCTCATCATAAGATCAGGTAATCTAAACCCTACCATCAACCTGTTGAGCCACATAGAAATCTTACTACGAGGACCACCATATGATCTAATGGTTCTCTGAATACATAGAAAACTTTGTCACCACCTCAAGCCATTCCTTATCTACCTGTGAGTTGGGCTCGCCTCAGAACCTAATGGGTCTCGATCACTGAAACTCGTGTAAAGAACTGAGCCAACACGTATCCTCTACCAGTAGCTCTGGTAGTAACTGCTAACCAATGGGTGGTGGTAAAGCCGGGACACTGCCCGAAGGTTCCATATCAAGTAACGATCTCTGTACTAAAGCCTCATCACTCTTTATACCATCCTCATGGTCACACACTGTAATCTTGGCTGGCTGGCTGCATGGAGAAATCTTGAAATAGAGAAAGATGAATCACGACTAATAAATTATACCTGGTGAGCTAACTCTGACTCAGAAAGATCATGAGAAAACATTAAAATATGCATGCAACCAGTATTTTCATGTACTGAGTCAGAAAGCAGAATTTGGGGTCCTGGTGTATAGATATGTCAGTCGTCGCACCAACACTGGACTCCCTGGCCTAAAATCCGAACTCGAAACACTTGACACTATTGCCCCCAAACCAAACTCATAGACTCTGGGTTCTTAAGGTATAAATGACCTCCTTTGATACCAATTTGTCATGACCCATCCCCTAGGGCTCATTCAATGACTACCCCAAACCCGCCTTCCATAGGCCAAGGTCTCACAACTAGCACTGAGTAGGCATATCCCAAAAAGGGTAGGAATTTTCCTTTAAACCTATAAACACACACAAAGCTCAAACTGTAGAAAGTAAACACAAGGTAAACCCAAACTTCTACTAATACAACTACTGATAGTACAGTACAAACTAAAAATACGAAGGGGCCATAATACAATCCCAAAACTACAAAGAAAATTACAACTACCATAGTTTGTCTACTTGAGACCCCATTTGAAGGGTAGGTGAAGGGTAGCTAACTCTAGCCGTAAAAGTACACCCATATATCTCATGCAGGTGTGAGTAACACAATACTCAGTAGGGACCCCAAACCACAAAGGAAAGATCACAAAGTAAGACCACACAACAAGGACCATACAACATAGACAACTCACACTAGGTATAACTCGAAGTATAGGAAGTAGAATTATCAGTTGTAAAGATGAACATTCGCACTTCTAAGGGATTCATCATCTAGGCCTGATCATCACTTAGGACAGTGGGATCACTGATACCTACTCATCTCTAGGACCAGTTGGATCACTTAGACCTGCTTGTCTCTGGGCTAGCTGGATCACCTAGATCAGCTCGTCTCTGGGGCAGCTGGATCACTTAGATCATCTCATCTATGGGCCAGCTAGATCACTTAGACCCACTCATATGTGGGCAAGCTGAATCACTTAGACCTATTTGAATCTGGGCTAGTTGGATCAATAATACTCGCTCCTCTCTTGGATAGCTGGATCACTAATACCCGCTCGTCATGTCCTTCGCGTCACAGCCAGCCGTAGGATTCCTGCTTGTAGCGTGCTTGATTCTAGGAGAATCAAATCCTAAAGCCATTGGTTGCATCTCAACTACCAAGAAATCTCACTTAGAGTATTCCCAAAGGACCGTCTTATTGCAAGGGTCTCAACGCCGTAGACGGCGTATCAATTGGATGCTCGGTCTAAAAAATGCTGGTGTTTTAGTAAACAGGGCCGGTTGTGTCCGGGCCCGGTCCGACCTGATCGGACCGACCCGACTGACCCGACATGGGGGTCCCGTATGGCCCAACCCGGTTCGACTGACCCGACTCAGTTCAGTGGGGTCTAGGCTGGCCCAGTCCAGCCTGACCACTGGGCCAGGCCCATTGGGCTTTGCTGGACCTGGCCCGCTTCAGCTGTAGGTCCAGCCCGCCGGGTCGCCCAACAACCCGGTTTCATCCAGCCCAGTCTGCAACTGGTGGGCATGGTTTTTTCCTATCCTGGGTCGCCCAGTGGCCAGGTTTTTTTTATCGGCCCAGCCCGCATCGGCAGGCCAGTTCTTCTGCAGCCCGAGCCGCCCAGCGGCCTAGTTCACACCACCGGGCTAGCCTGCATGGAGTACTGGTCGTCCCCCTACCTGGACACCCACTGGGCATTCGGTTCCTACTACACAATACCGGCAGAAGCCGACTGACCCCATTCCGCACGTCGCGGCCTGCCGACACGGGCTTCTCCTCCAATACGATGCCCGAGCGGCACCGCCCTCCAGCACTGGTTTGCTCATGTGGACCGGTCCTTCCGCGTGACCCGCAGGTTGAGCTCGTTGTCGCGGTCCAAAAACATTGCCTTGTGACGTGTGGAACCTCCGACACAGTAGGGTTATCGCGCCCGCCTACCGCCAACCACCAACCTCCGTGCTGGTGACTCCTACTGTCACCGCGGCTAGGGTGCCACCGCCTAGTGTCGTCGCCGTGGTTGGTTGTCATGGCCTTTTACCGCCACCGCGACCTCTCGTCGGTGTCGTAGCCCGCCTGGCCACGAACCTTCTGCCTGGCGCCTCCTCGACCGATGCGCCACCATCATTGCTCTACAAAGAACGAGAAGGATGCAAGAAGAGGAGAGGGGAAGTGGTCACACATTGTAATACCCAAAGAACAATCAAGGTCTTTGTTCGTGTTGACCCGAATGCATTCTTGTTAACAGGATCATGAAGAAACATATATAAAATGGAAGTATCACTAAGAGAAATATCTCCTTTTCCTCCACATCATTAACCACCCCACATGAACGATCAATTCGTGGGTTAACTTGTTTGTGAGTTAACCTGCATTCGTCCATTGATGAAAAGAACAGGGAAAAGCAAGAATTCACTTAAAATAAAACCCCCTACCCGGGATAGAATTGTTAGTAGAGGAATAATGGGATAACGCGACTCCATTCCTCATTATTGATCCACAACCCACATTTTCTAGAAATTTCTCAAAGTGTGGAAGAATGGGTGTTTGTCATTCATCGTTTCCATCCACCAAATCCTCAGAGTAATTCCAGGATTGTGACAATAGTCCTGCATAGCTTGTTCGGAAATTAATCGTCGAATGTGAATTGGCATTTTTTTACACTGACTCATTAATGTGGATCATTAATGAGATTCATCGACGCCTCATCGCTACACCACAGCGCTGACGTGCCACTGTTCAACAATGAAGAAAACAATTAAAATAACTTTTTAAGTTATTTTAATTATTTTCTTCCAAAAAGTCCAAAAATTAACTTTTTTCCTCGACCTGCACCGGTCAAGGTTAGGATCCACTTAAGAAGAAAATATCATTATGAAATCAATGGTGGTCTCATATTTTTAATACAAGTTACAGTTTCTGAGTTATGAGGATTCAAAAAATTCCTTTTATTAATATTATTTTGTTTACGGTTACGTCCCAAAAACCAAATTTTACAGCCATCCCACGCTGGCTGATCTTAGGATCTGCCTAAGGGAACCACACCCTCACGAGCTCAACAGTCCTCTCAAATTTTCAATCTAAGTCACCGTTTGTGAGTTATAAATATTTGAAAATAAAATAATCTTTATTCAATTATTTTATTTACGGTCAAAAACTACTTCCCACTATCAGCCTGCGCTGGCCAATGTTAGGCTCTGCATAAGAAAAGAACACCCTCACGAGCTCAATAGTGGTCTTAGATTTTCAATACAAGTCACCATTAGTGAGTAATAAGGATTCGAAAAATAAAAAAAAATTATTTTATTATTTTATTTATGGTTATGCCATTTTCGGGTTTTCTCACTAGAGACCCGCGCCGACAAAACTTAAGTTGTGCCTAAGTTAAACCTATCATCCTGAACATAACGGTGATCTTGGATTTATGATTAGGGAACCTGTTTAAGAGTTATTCCACTTTTTTAGGAAAACTGCACACTCACGCTATTTAAAACTTAACATTTTTCAATAGACCATTCTGGGCACACCGGGCCTCAGAATCGCACGTCATCTCAACGTATGGTCTCGAAATAATCCTATATAATTTAAAAAAATTACATGGAATTACATTAGTTCTCATGTCTCCACTATAGAACAAATAGATATAGAATTTGAGAAAGAGGGTGAAATAATGACAGACCAGCTCAAATCATTTAATAGAAAAAATATGGATAATAGATTCTTCTTAATACCAATGATACATGGGTAAAACTGTATAATTTAATCATATCAAATATATTTTATTTTATTTCATTAATTATTTCTTTTTGTTTTTTTAGGCAATATTGGATGCTCATAGTAGTCAATTTGGATACTCTAAAGATTTATTTCTTGGATTCAATGCATGGATACCCAACAAACCGACCACAAATGATGGCGTTTGTAAATTTGTAATATACTATAACCAATATTTCAGAACTAAACATCTAATTATATAATTTATATTATCTTTTAATGAGGATTTATTTATGATAGGGTTGTGCATGAATATCGTCTACATCATGGAATAAGGCTAGGGGAAAAGGAAAATAAACATCACAAGTATTGCGATTGGATAAAAATCAAGGTATATATAATTATATTTCACTATCCAAACACATATAAAAAATTAATTTTTTTTCTCAATATTTCTTCAGTGTCCGAAACAAACAAATGATAAAGACTGTGGTTATTATTTTAGTAAATTTATGAAATAGATCATATTCCATGAACAAACCAGCATCCCTAAAGTGGTATTTTTGAAGATGATTACTATTTCATTTAAAATATATATTAATCATTTGTGTATTTATATTTTTTCAGTAATACCATGATTTTCAAAAAGAATAATATTCATAAGATGAGATAGATTTGTTTAGAAACAAATGGGCAGCATACCTGATGGAAGAATGTATAGAAATAGCATGAAGATGTGACCAGTATGACTCGAAGTGTCTATTTTTATTTAAAATTGTCAGTATTTTTAGTTAAAAGAATAAGTGACATACTGAAAACTGAGCAAATGCATTATGATTATTTTGATACTTTAGGATAAAGATCCATAAGTCATTTTTGACATGTAGGAATCAACCACACCAAAATCCAACATATGGTGTTACTATTATGACTTTAAGTGTGTATTTTTATAATAGATTAACAATAAATTTAGCAAAAAGAACAAGTGACATACTGAAAACTGAGCAAATGTATTCATATTATTTTTATACTTTAGGACAATGATCCATTAGTCATTTTTGATGTGTAGGAGTCAACCACACCTCAATCAGACAAACGGTGTGACCGATATGACTAAAAGTGTCCGTTATCAGTTTAAAATTGATATTTTAGCTCAAAACGCGCCGCTCATTGAAAACCAATAAAAATCGCTCCAATTGTATTTATAATTTAAGAAAAATATTCATAATTTTTTTTATATGTATGAAGCATTATCACATCAAACCGATGCACGATGTGACCGGTATGACTCAAAATGCATGTTTCTAGTTTGAAATGATATTTTAGAAGAAAAAAACAACTAGCATACTAAAAATGAGAAAACATATTTGGATTGTTTTGATACTTTATGAAAAAATATCTATAAGTCATTTGTGACATGTAGGAATCAATTTCACTTAAATCTGATGCATGGTGCAATCGGTATGACTCAAAATGTCTCTTTTTATTTAAAGTTGACATTAATTTTAGTAAAAAAACACAATTGGCATACTGAAAACTGAGTAAACGCATTCATATTGTTTTGATAATTTAGGAAAACGATCCATGAGTCATTTGTGATGTGTAGGAATTAGGCTCACCTCAATAAAACATATGATGTGACCATTATAAGTCCAAATGTGTATTTTTATTTAAAATTGACATTAATTTAAGCAAAAAGAACAACTAGCATACTGAAAACCAAGCAAAAACATTCGGATTTTTTTTATACTTTAGGAAAATGATACATCATTCATTTTTGCGCGGTATGACTGGTATGACTAAAAGTGTCTGTTATCAGTTTAAAATATACATTTTAGCTCAAAACGTTCCACTCACTAAAAAACAAACGCTTTTTGATTGTCTTCATAATTTATGATAGTGATTCTTAAGTCCTTTCTGACATGTATGAAGTATTCTCACATAAAATCGATGCACGATGTGACCGGTAAGACTCAAAAATCATGTTTTCAATTTGAAATGATATTTTAGTAAAAAAAACACAATCAACATACTGAAAACCGAGAAAACGCGTTTAGATTGTTTTGATACATTAAAACAATGATCCATGAGTCATTTGTGATGTGTAAGAATCAATCACCCCTCAATTTCCGACGAACAGTATTATTGGTATAAATCTAAGTGTGTTTTTATTTAAAATTGACATTAATTTAAGTAAAAAAGAACACGTGACATACTAAAAACCGAGTAAATACATTCTTATTATTTTAATACTTTAAGACAATGATCCATGAGTCATTTGCGACATGTAGTAATCAACCACACCTCAATTTGATGAATGATGTGACCAGTATAAATCTAAATATGTCATTTAAATTTGATATTAATTTTAGTAAAAAAACAAGGGACATACTCAAAACCAAGAAAACTCATTCGGATTGTTTTGATATTTTAGGGAAACGATCCATAACTCATTTCTGACATGTAGGAATCAACCCCACCTCAATACGATGCACGGTATGATCTATATAACTCCAAATGTGTCTTTTTTATTAAAAATTGAAATTTTATTAATGTATTCTTTCATATTAATGTTTAATTTATTTCTTTATATTATTACTAACATAATATTTGTTTTCTTATATATGTGGAACCTTTTGCTTGAGTTGGGATGATTTGTTCGGAAAATAATACCATGGACAAACATTTTTGAGAGGGGATCACAGATGTCAAAGGATGAAACATTAATATTTTTAATTGTTTGTTGGATAATTGTAAATTTAATTATATAAAACATTGTTTGAAATGTATATAGAATTGTTTTCAAAACCCTTGTGTGCGATGTTTTGTTCTTGTGTGTGCTGATTTGTTCTTGTGTGTGTTGTGCAGGTGATGTTTTGTGTAGGTGGTGTGTGTGTGATGTGTAGGTGCAGGTGCTTCTGGTGGGTTTTCTATTATATAAACAACACATCACAGGCAGCTAGGCCTTTATCAGTGCTACTTAGAGCATTGATAAATTCACCCTTTATCAGTGCTATTTCGAGTGCTGATAAAGGCACCATTTATCAATGCTAATTAAAACACTAATAAAGTAGTCTTTTATCAGCACTAAAAATAGCACTGATAAAAATTTCATTTATCCATGCTAAAATAGCACGGATAAAGGGGGTATTTATCATCGCTTTTTTTAGTGCGGATAAAGGACACCCTTTATCAGTGCTTTTTTAGCATTGTTAAAGGGGACCCCCCTCTTTATCTTTGCTGAGATTAAAAACACTTTTCTAGCGCTGTTAAAAGCAATTTATAGAGCTGATAAAAGCACTATCTATAGTAGTGTTTCAAGTGTGTAATAAGTAGGGTGTTTTCAAAGAAAGGTAAAGCCTATTTTAAGTATGAAATTTTGAGAAAAATTTTGAAATGAGGAAAAATTCATGGTTCTATTTTCCTAAATTCAAAAGTTTTTATTTCAAGGTTTCAAAGGAATATTTTATTTTAAGTGGTTAGTACCACTAGTGTTTTTCTAAAAAGGGTGAATATTTTTTAAAAATAATAATTTTATGATCTCTGTTTTCTTTATACTTGTGAAAAATCTATTTTCTAAATATAGTTTAAAATAGAATTTATGTGATGTCTTTTAAAAGGAATTGCACAAAGTGTTTAGTTAAATCCTACTAGGAAGGTTTTTCTCACACCTTACATACACACAAAAGTATGTGGGGGAGTCCTTTACACACAAATATATATATAATTTTACATCCATATCCACATTACTTTCCTCATATTCATATAAATTTATCATTTCAATGTTATTATTCCAAATTTATGGCAACATATATTTCCTTAAATTTAATATATTTTATCACATTTGTACTCATTCATCCATATTTTAAAAAACCATTAACAACCGCACCATATTATTGTATTTTTTAATCTAACTATTATTGGACTCCTCATGTATTAATCATGTTTTAATGATCACAAATCTTGTTCAGTCTATAAACCTTGTTAACTCTATGTAATCTATCTCACATCAAATGCACAGTTGTTTAGTAAAAGCTATCCAAATATCTTAAGTGCTATGCACTCAGTTTGGTTACTATATAATATCTTTTGATTTACTTTATAATTATTTCTCTAACAAATTATTACGTTTAATCCACTTCATCAATATCACTACTTAATCCTGAATATAGATATTTTCCTAAGTCTAAGACACCATGACCATGGGACACCGTGAACAAGCAGACACCGTAACCATGAGACACCGTGAACAAGCAGACATCGTGAACATCTAGACACTGTGAACAAGTAGACACTATGAACATCCAGACACCATGAACATCCAGATACTGTGAACATCCAAACACCGTGAACATCCAGACACCGTGAACATCCTGACACCATGAACATCTAGACACCGTGAACATCCAGACATCGTGACATTAAGACACCATGACCACAAGACACCATGACCACAAGACATCGTGACCAATCCAGACACCGTGTGAATGAAACACTGTTTCCATGACATACTGTGACACCATTTCTTAATCTGTTTTTTCGTCTTTAATTTTAATCTCTAACAGTCATATTTGAAGATTTTAAATGCACTGATATAATTAATGTTTATTTATATACATATCATCTGATAGTATGAGGTGAAGAATACATGAAACCTGTCGTCTCCAACACATGAACTCCAAGATAAAAGAGTAATGAGGCCCAAAAAATGAGTGTGGCATTAAAACTGAAAAAAAAAGTTGTTGGGCATGAGCACGACAACGAAGAATACACTTAGAGAAATTTTTTAAGAAAGGATTATCACATGAAACTCGACGCTGCTGAAGAACACATGAAGTATACTTGAACCCCAGAATTGAGAACATATCCACACTATCAAATCATGAAGAAAACAAGACAGATCTATCTAACTTTCTACACTCTGTTTTCCATATAAGGACTTGATTTCTGCATCTGCTTCATCTCAGAATTGCAGAGCTGCAAAGACTAACACTCAGATCATTTATAAACCTATCTCAATATTTATGCTCTGTTGTGTATCATTTTTCTAGCTTTTGAGTAGTGTTTGTATCTGTATAACAACACACTCTGTCTATTGCATCAAATTTAAGGATACAAGATATACTTACTCAAACATCTTTTTACACTTGTTTATACCCACAGATAAGTGTGGAATAGGTCCATGTGTGTCCTGGATTTTAGTACCCACGAAGAACTATGGAAGAGGTCCTTGTGTGACCTGGATAATCTTGTGTACCATTTTTAACCCTGATCCATGGTGTGGATCAATTTTATTTATATAAAATTCTTGGTGGTAGGTGATCACCATGTGGAGTGGATTTGGTATCGACTTGAGACCGAACCACTTGTTTCATATCCGTTGTGCTGCTCAATTTATTCTTCTATGTTTTACTTCTTTACTGTATAATTCAGAAATCTCTAAATTCACTTTGATAGTTAATCTTGTAAAGAAGTTATAATTGTCTTGTCTTAGTAGAATAGACTCAAAGGTAATATTAATAACTAACATTAATATTACTGAGAATTAATCAATCTTATAAGAAGTTATTTAAATATTCAAACGTTCATAACTGTGTTACTTTGATTAACTGGGTTTTATTTAACCTTATTGGGGAAACCATTTTAAGAACACTTTTTAACCATAAATTTGTTTAGATACTCAATTCACCCCCCCCCCTCTTGAGTAATCTACTCTAACCAACATTTGGTATCAAAGGTTGTTTATTAAGACTTTGTTTAACATACCTCAACTGTGATTGTAGTTGTTCTTTAAAGATCTGTAAATTTTCGTTAATTCTAAATTTCTAGCTCTTTCAAAGTATTCATGTATTATAGATAATAGATTTAAAGGTGTTACAACCAACATACCACCATTCTTTAATGTAAACAACTATGCTCAATGGAAAATTAAAATGAAAATGCATTTAGAAAGTATGGGTTTTGAAATTTTTCTTCCATTATAGATGAATATAAGATTCCTATTACTGATAGAATCACATGGGATGAACCTGTCAAAAATGCCTACAATAACAATTTCAAAGCTATGAATACTTTATACTGCTTCTTAGGAGATGAGGAGTTCAATAGAATTTTTTCTTGTAAAACTCCTCATGAAATCTGGGATACCATGTCTGTCTCACATGAAGGAACATTTGGTGTAAAAGAAATTATACTTAATAATTATACTATTAAATATGATAATTTTAAAATGAAACCTGATGATCCTATCTCTGACATGTATCTTAGCTTCAATGATATTGTCAACACAATGATTTCTCTTGGAAGAGAAGTCATTTCCAAGGAACAAATCATGAGAATTCTCATATGTCTGCCTGATAGATGGAGAGGAACATTTGTCCCTATTAGAGAATCACGCGACATCAGAAATCTACCTATAAAATAACTCATTGGGAAACTGATGATGTTTGAAGAAGAGTTGAAAGTCAACAAGGAAGAGGAGGATGAACCAAAAAAAGGAAATCTGTTTCATTCAAGACCACCACCTCTAAACACAAAGATAAAGGGAAATTGGAAGGTTATGTAGAAGGTTCCAGTAGCGAACAATCATCACCTAAAAGTGATGAGGAGATGGCTCAATTATCTAGAAGATTTAAGAGATTTTACAAGAAGAATAACTTTTTCTGAAAGCCTAACTTCAAGGGAAAATATGACCAAAAAGAAAGTTGGAAGAAGGATTGGAAAAAAGTGACAAGACTGATGAAATTGTCTTCTATGAATGTAAATGCAAAGGACATATCAAGGCTGAATGTCCAAAGATCAAGTACAAAAAGAGATATGAGGAAAAGGACAGGAAGTATAAAAAGGCCATGAAGGCAACCTGGAGTGCTTCTGAGGATAGTTCAAGCGACTCAAAAACACCACATGATGAACAGGAAAACAAATCCAATATGTGTTCTATGAAAAACACAACTGACGTAACACTGGACTCTCCTGTACATAATTCATACTATTCTAAAGATGAGAGTGACTCTGAAAATATGACTAATGAAGAAATGTTTGAATACTTTAATATGCTTGAAGAAACATGTAATGAACTAAAAGAAAAATATAAATCATTGAAGAAACAACATGATCTTACTGTGACTATTAAATCTGAACTCACAACTGAAAAAGAGAAAAATTCTCAACTGCTCAAAGAGAACAACGAATTAAAAATGTATAATGATAAATTTAAGAATGCCCTAGAAAAGTTTACCAATGGGAAAAATATCCTTACTCTAATTCTAGGTAAACAAATTTCCCCTAAATACAACACTCGCATTGGTTATCAACTTGGAAAAAGAAGCCTTGGTAGAAAAAATTTTGTTTCAAAATCTAGAACATATAGTTTTACTCCCAGTTCTGGACACAAATCAACTAGTTCAAGTTATGATAGACAATCTACTGTTTCAAGTTTTTCCGGACCAAATAGAGTTTATTTTTAAAATACTTTACATAATGCTTATAGGAAACCTATGAGGAAGATATGGGTTCCTAAAGCACTTATTACTAATATTACTGGACCTAAAAAAGTATGGGTACCAAAATCTATTTTTTGCTTGATCATTTTATAGGAAATCTGCTTAAAGAGTTCCTGTAAAAGTATATGGTACTTAGACAGTGGGTGTTCAAGACACATGACAGAAGACTACTCATGCTTCAAGAACCTAGTAAAAATAGATGGAGGACATGTCACATTTGATGACAATGACAAAGGAAATATTATTGGCCTCGTCCAAATCGGTAACTCTAACTCAATTTTAATTTTAAAATTATAGTTTGTTGATGGTTTGAAATATAATCTTCTTAGTATCTCACAATTATGTGATGATGGATTTCATGTTATATTTGAAAATGATTATTTCAATGACTTTAATTATAAAGAAGAATTAGTATTTTCTGCATTAAGAAATGAAAATGTTTACTCTGTTAACTTAGATTCCTTAGCCTCTCAAAATGCTTCATGCTTAATTGTATTTCATAAAGAGTCTTGGCTATGGTACAGGAGACTAGGACATTGTAATATTCACTCCCTTAGAAAGATAACTAGAAAAAATATTCATTAAATACTTACCCAAACTTGAGTTTCAAAATGAAAAAGTGTGTAATCCTTGTCAAAAGGGAAAACAACACAAAATTTCCTTCAAACCAAAGAAAGAAGTGTGAACTTCTCAACCTCTAGAACTGGTTCACATGGATTTGTTTGGACCATCTAGAGTTTCTAGTTTAAATGGTAAGAACTATGTTTATGTTCTTGTAGATGACTTTTCTAGATATACTTGGACCTTCTTTTTGGCTCACAAAAGTGAAGCCTGCAATTATTTTACTAAATATGAAAAGTCTGTAGAAAATATTAGTGGAATTAGAATTAAATCCTTAAGAAGTGATCATGGTTGTGAGTTTGAAAATAAAGAGTTTGAATCCTTTTTCTCACAAAATGGTTATAGTCACAATTTCTCTACCCCTAGAACACCTCGACAAAATGGAGTTGTAGAAAGAAGAAATAGAACCCTGTAAGAGACTGTTAGAACAATGCTTAGTGAATATGACCTACCTATTTATTTTTGGGCTGAAGTTTTCAATACAACATGCTACATAATCAATAGATTGTTGATTATACCTATTCTTAAAAGGACTCATTATGAGTTATAGAAAAATTGATAACCCAAAGTTAACTACTTAAAAGTTTTTAGTTTCAAAGTCTATATCCTTAATACTAAGGAAAATCTTGAAAAAATTTCATCTAAGAGTGATGAAGGTATATTTTCAGGATATTCCATGTCTATGAAAGCCTATAGAGTGTTCAATAAAAGAACTAAATGTGTGGAAGAATCTGTTCATATCAAATTTGATGAAACAGATCCACATGAGCCTAAAACCATTCTAGAGAACCTAGAGGATGATGTATCAAATCTGAACATTAATTCAAAATCCTCAAACCTTTCTATGAAATAATCTCTAAAAACTTTCAGTTCTATAAATTCCTTAGACTCAGGCTACAATGAACCTGAATCTGTTGATGAACCTGAAATAACTAGTCCCTACTTTTCTAGAGCTATTAGAACTCTTAAGAACCATCCTTTAGATGCTGTTGTAGGAGACCTAGACAAAGGAACTCAAACAAGATCTTCTCTTAGAAATCAGGTTGAACATCAAGTCTTCTTGTCACAACTTGAACCTAAAAACATTAATGATGCTATCAATGATGAATTTTGGGTGATGGATATGCAAGAAGAACATAATCGGTTTGAAAGGAACAAATTTTGGAAACTTGTTGAAATACCTAAGGACATATTCATTGTAGGTACTAAATGGGTGTTTAGAAATAAGGCAGATGAAGCTGGTAACATAGTTAGAAACAAGTCTAGATTGGTTGCACAAGGATATAGTCAAGAAGAAGGAATTGACTATGAGGAGACCTTTTCACTAGTAGCTAAACATGAAGCCATCAGAATCTTTCTTGCTTATGCTGCACATCTGAATTTCAAACTATATCAAATGGATGTTAAGAGTGAATTCTTAAATGGGTATATAGTTGAGGATGTCTTTGTTGAACAACCCCTGGTTTTACAAACCCCCATTTTCCAAATCATATTTTTAAATTACCAAAAGCTTTATATGGTTTAAAACAAGCTCCAAGAGACTGGTATGATAGGTTGAGTATTTTTCTTATTTCCAATGGTTTTACAAAAGGAATAGTTGATCCTACCCTTTTTATAAAACGAATTTCTAATAATGTTTTAGTTGTTAAAATCTATGTAGATGACATTATATTTGGATCTTCAAAAAACTCCTTATGTATTGATTTTTCTAAAATGATACAAAATGAATTTGAAATGAGTTTAATGGGTGAACTAAAATTCTTTCTCAGATTTCAAATCTTTCAAAATAATGATGGTATTATTTTATCTCAAAGTAATTATACTAGATATATTCTAAAACGTTTTTAATTGGATATCACTAAAAGTGGTGACACTCCCATGAGTACCACTTGTAAGTTGGATCTTGATGAAGATGGAAAATCTGTTGATCAAACAACTTATTGAGGAATGATTGGAAGTTTACTCTACTTAACTTCTAGTCGACCTGACATTATGTTTAGTGTGTGTATGTGTGATCGTTTTCAAATAAATACAAAGGAATCTCATTTGAATTTTGTAAAGAGAATTTTCAAATACTTCAAGAATACACCTAATCAAGGAATATTCTATCCTAGAGGCCAATCATTTGAATTAGTTAGTTATTCGGATGCTAACTTTGGTGGCTATAAGTTAGATAGAAAATGCACCTCTGGAACATGTCACTTTTTAGGCAAGTCACTAGTTTCATGGTGTAGTAAGAAATAGAATTCTATTGCATTATCTACTATAGAAGCTGAATACATAGCTGCTGGTAGTTGTTGTGAACAAATCTTGTGGATGAAACACACATTACTAGATTATGGATATCAATTCAGGCATGTACCTATAAATTGTGACAACACAAGTGCTATTAACATCTCGAAAAATATTGTTTCACATTCTAGGATAAATCATATTGATGCAAGACATCACTTTTTGAGAGATAATTATCAAAAAGGTGATATCACTTTGGAATTCATTGGTACTGAGTATTAGCTTGCTGATATATTTACCAAACCATTAAATTTTGAAAGAATAAACTACATCATACATGAACTAGGCATGATAAATCTTAATTAAATGTCTTACTATTTTATATATTACTATTTTATATCTTATTGTTTCATGTTTAAGGTCTCACAGTTAGTATTTCATGATTACTGTCTGACAGTCACTGTCTCACCATAAGGTTTAGTCACTGTCTCTCCGTAAGGATCAGTCACTGTCTCACTGTAAGGACCAGTCATTGTCTCACCATAAAATTCACTCATTATCTCACCGTAAAGACCAAATATGGTCTCACCATAATGATTCTTTGTGATTTTTATTTTACAAAGTAAAAACTATTTTGCGGTAATTATTCATTTCACCTTTTTTACTTTCCCATGCTTTTAATTTTGTGACGTTTGGTACTCCTAAATGACAAAATAAAATAATTTTCACTTGTCCTTCACTTGATCTTTCTTCCATTCACTCAATTTGTAACCCTTCTCCAACCCTTCAACCCCTATCTCTATCTCAAACCTTCGGTGAATTCCTAGGATGAAACACCCCTTGTCGTCGACTCCTGATAAACATAGCTCAAAGAAGAAGAAGATTGCACCCAAGCTAGCACCCGAAGGTCCTCTAAATCCAAATCTGGTGAACTGAGTAGTAGTACCTAAGAAAGAGATATTCCCTAATTGGATTTTGTCAAGTAAGTATATGGTTTTGAAAGTTTTAAAAGAGAAATGCTAGTTAGAATGGTTTTCGAAGGAAGATAGACCTATCTACCCTAAGCTAGTGGCTCAATTTTATCACTATGTTCAATTCTCCTTTGATTCTGAAGATGGTTATGTTATGAGAAGCTGGATAAATGTCCACAGATTCAAATTATCTTCAAGTTTATGGGCTTTATGCCTTAGGATACCTCATGATGGCATCTATGATGACTATCAGAGAGGACCTCCACCTTCCAGTGAATTTTTTATTTTGGAATATGCTTTGAAAAGCTTAACTAGAAATGGCACCAAGAGGAGAGCCATTACTGCAGAACTGGATGGAGAATCTAGACTGCTATTTAATTTTATACAGAACTTTATTAGCCCCATAAAAGGTGATTTTTCTATTCTAAAATATCAGGATGTGTTTCTGATTCATCATATGAAAAATGGGCACAAGATCAGCCTTTGTAAGTGTGTCATACACCATATGTGTGAGCTGATCAAATCCACATCCAAGTCAACCTCCCTATTTTATTCTCGGCTTATCCCATCCATGCTTCATGCCAAAGGTATGGTTGGACCTAATGAAGAAGTTATCAAAGATTGTGAGTTCTTCCTTTCAAAAGTTATTATCAAGAAGATGAAAATCAATTGGAATCCTTGGAAAAATGCATGGGTGGAAGACAATGACAGGATCTATGAGAAATTAAATCTAGTAGAACATCCCTAAAGACCAAAATATACTTATGATCCTAGTTTGGAACCAGATGAAGTTGTTGAGTATTCTGAAGAAGAAGAAGAAGAGGTTGTTGTGCCTCCCAGGGAAACTATTTCTGATAAAGAAGACAGTACTCTTGTCCCTCATGTAGTAAGTGAAAATGAAATCTCTGCTTCTAAAAATGTTGTTGATTTGGAAGATTAACCTGAAGTTGAAATAGAATCTGTTTCTAAAGGAACCGAAAAGAATGGTATGGAAGATCTTATAGAATAAGAATTACCTGTTGTGCAAGGAGATGACCTTGAGGAACTCCCAGTGGAACAATCTGTTCCTGAAGTCATTCCTTCAGCTGAGGAAAGGATGGATATAGATTTTCAGTTGGCTAGACAGGAAATGGGTGAGTAACTAAGAGATGAATTCATTGAAATAGATCAAGACCCTAAGACTCTCAATCTTGAGAAGGATGCAACTGTTGAGGGGGAGCAACCCCCAAATATGGAATCTATTGAAGTACCAAACCCGATTCATCCGAGCCCTGTAGACACTCGGTATAAGTTCCACATATTTTATGATGTGAATGAATCCCAGGAAGTCTCAGTAAAAGTCCTAGACCTTTCCACTATGTTTTAGTTGAAAATGAAATCTGATCCTAAACCAACCTTGGTGACTAAAGATGATCTGAAAGATTTTGGAGCTACCCTTTTGTCTGGAGTTGAAAAACTATTGAATACCCAGCCATCTCCTGTAACAAATATAAGTGAGATAGATGCCTCACTGTTGTTGGAAAAAGTTATTTGGCAGATTTAACCCAAAATGCTTCATGAGATTCAAGAAGTCGGAGTTGAAAATAGACTGCTTAGTGATGAAGTGAAGACTTTAAGAGGTATGATTGAAGACATGCAGCAAGTGATGAATTCGAGATCAGAGCTTGTTTCTCATCCTATGGAGCCTGTCATTCCTCAAACCCCACAGAATGTTGTCTCTCAGATTCAACCTCATCTAGCTTCCTTAGTTGAAAAGGTCGCTGAAAGAAACAAACAGATTGTGAAAGAAATGCGAGATCTTGTTGTTAATCTTAACAAGCTCACTGATGAGTATACAGAGTGCCTTCAAAAAGTGCTAAATCAACTGAAATATCTCACCTCAGCTGTCAATGCTTCTAAGGAATCTATACAATCATCTCAATCTTCCTTAAACAATGATCTACTCAGAATAGTGGTCAAAAAAGAGCTTCAGACTATGCATAGTGGTTTCAATACAGATTATCTATCTGAAGTTATCAATAATAATGACAAAGTTCTTGATCTGGTCCAAATCCATTCAAAAATTGCTAATGATGCTCAGAAAGAAATGGCCAAGAAAGTGGATTTCTACTTCAACTGAATCTTCTCAAAGACTGACATGACCAATCATTTCAAATACCTTTTGGAGAATCTAAGGATTCCTCCTGTAACTCAAGCTTTCAAGACTCAAGTCCAAGAGCTCACCGATTTCACTCATCTGTTGGATAAGTTTATGGAAAACAAGGATGACTTTGATAAAGATATGAAGTATGGTGGAGAGATCATTACTGATTTCATCAAGATTATGAGGCCTTATCTTCATGTGCAGAGTACAACCATTGTTGCTCATGCGGCTGCACCTCTGAGTCCTAGTTTTCCTACATTCACCTCTTCCCTTGCCTCCACTTCTATGTCTGTCAGTCAGGAATTGAGTTAGATCATGCCTATAATCCTTGATCAACAACTGCCTCGGTATTCTACTACACCTACTTTGGATCCCTCTATTTTTGAAGGTTTTCCTTTTCCTTCTCTCTCAACTAGCTCACTCCCTTCTTCTACTTCAACCTCTGCTCCTATGGCTTCCTCTTCTGCTGCTGCTACTGCTGTTAAGGGAAAAGAGAATACCAGCCAGTGAAGAAGGACAATTCTTACTTTCTTTTGATAGGAATCTTGTTAACTTTATTTTCCTCTTTTTACTTCCTTTATTTTTTATCTAATACATTCTGCACTTTTCTTGTCTCTTTTGTCTTTCTTTTTCTTGCTACTTTTTGATAATCCCAAAAGGGGGAGAAATATCTCTATAAGAGAACACTCACTCTAAATATGTTATATACACATTTGAACTATGTTGTTAGAACAAATATACACTCTAAATATACATGATTTGTGATCATCAAAAGGGGGGAGATTGTTGGAATCCTCATGTATTAATCATGTTTTAATGATCACAAATATTGTTCAGTCTATAAACCTTTTTAAATCTATGTAATCTATCTCACATCAAATGCACAATTGTTTAGTATAAGCTATCCAAAGCTCTTAAGTGATATACAATCAGTTTGGGTACTATATACTATCTTTTGATTTACTTTATAATGATTTATCTGACAAATGATTACATTTAATCCATTTCATCAATATCACTTCTTAAGTCTGAATACATATATTTTCCTAAGTCTAAGACATCGTGACCATGAGACACCGTGAACAAGTAGACACCGTGACCATGAGACACCGTGAACAAGCAGACATCGTGACCATGAGATACCGTGAACAAGCAGACACTGTGAACGTCTAGACGCCATGAACAAGAAGACACCGTGAACAAGCAGACACCGTGGACGTCCATACACTGTGAACAAGAAGACACCGTGAGCATCCAAACACCGTGAACATTCAGACACCATGACATCCAGACACCATGACCACAAGACACTGTGACCACAAGACACCATGACCACAAGACACCGTGACCAATCTAGACACGGTGTGAATGAGACACCATTTCCATAACATACTATGAAATTGTTTCTGAAGGACCCCGGGACACCCTGAGAGGGGAGGGGTGAATCAGGGTGACCACTTTTTCTTTTAATGTGATGGATCTTGTTCCCACGTTGGTAGGAACTTTTTGAACCTGTATGATGATTATGATCAGAAAGAAAACATTCACAAGCACAGAGAAGACACATCCATTTTTACTTGGTTCACCACTAAGGGCTACGTCCAAGGAGCAGACGCCGACAGGTTGTCGGTCGTACCAAAATCCACTATGCTTCACTAGCTGTAGATTACAAAAGTTCGGGTACAGTCGCTCTGTCCCAGGCTCACTGCCTTTACAAAGGTTCAGGGATAGATCACTACTTCCCTCGGGTCACTCCCGTTGACTCCCCCTGGCTCACTGCCGTTGGTGAAGTCCCACTCAGTTTATAGACGTGAAGGTCTCTTCTTCATTTGCATAAGAGTGCATCCTTTGTTTTATGTAGATGCTCTATTGAAGTCCAATTCTCACCAGAAGAAGAATATCACTTTTCCTCAAATGTACCGAGTAGTCTCTCGGCTTTCGTGCAGCTCCAAATAGGCCAGTGGGCTTCAGCAAAACCAGGCGCGCTTCTCCAAGACAGTCGCGCAAGTACCACTACGGCGCGCAAGTCCAAACTGGCGCGCAAGTGTCATCAACACACATGCGCGACTCTTCCTTCCCCAACTACAAACTTGCACGGTCCACTTCCTTTCTCTTCCAAACCTCCTTGGGCGCACAGCCAAAAACCGACGCGCAAGCTCTACTTGCGCGACAAAACTACCACCTGCGCGACTCAACCACCTGCGCGACGAGAGCTCGAACAATCTCTCGGCCTTGAACTCCGTCAGAAATGAGGAGGGGTGGTCCAGTATTTATAGGGAGTGAGCCGCCATAGGAGCAGTGCCCGCCCGCATGTGATATTTTTTAAAATTTAAAAATATTTATATATTTTATTTGTACTCCTATATTATCCTATTCTACTTGATTAATTTTAAATTGTGTATATATATTGTTGGCCCCAAACAAGTTGAAAAATCTTGGGAGAGGAGGTCAATGATAATATGTCCATCTATTTTAGATGACCATCACCAATGATCTAGTTTAGGAACATCTTTCTCCGTTACAATATTTTTTTTTTGAACAAAAACTGTTAGAAAAAATAAAAGCGACAAACGCACAAACGAACAACACAACGAACGAGAAACAAAAACAAACTTTTTTCCCTTCAGACAAGTCTAAAAAATTAAAACGGATGCACAATGACTAAAAAAAATATGTTCAAAAAATAAATGTTGACACCAGAAATTTTTAACTCGGAAAACCCAAAAGGGAAAAACAAGGAGACCTGGTACATAAATCAGAATCCACTAAAAATCAAGAGTACAAGTCATGAACTCCCAAAGATGATCAATGTCTCAAAAATAATACTCATATAAAATAGCGGATCAAAGGCAAAATGTAAATGTAGTTTGAAAACATTCTAAAACAAAGAACGCAGACAAATAAAGAAATTCAAAAAGATATGGGTGTGAAAAGCAAGTGTTCTTTGTCCGAATAAAAGGTACAAATAAAAAACACCAGGATCATATCAAAGAGCACCGCAAATGAAAACCAACCAAACCTAGAGAATTTCGCAGGTTGCAAATCTAAAAAAAAATTGTATGAAACCCTAACCGTACTACGCCTGGAAGGAAGAGAGTGAGTGTGCTTTGTCTAAAAAACATCTGCCTAAAAAAGACATGACCCCTCAAGCCTTTTTCCATTTTTTGTATTTTTTTAATGAACTACATGAGGTCCCCACATGAGGAGGACTCCCAACAAACTCCCCCTCCGACTCAAATGAGGATCACCACCATCCCTGCATTCAGTCGACAAGTCTCAAACTTACCTTTAGGTAAGCTTTTGGTCAACATGTTTGACCCATTTTCATCTGTGTGGATCTTCTCAAGCTCCAACTATATCGAATCAAGGACGTTGTGGATCTAATTATACCAAACATCGATATGTTTTGACATTCCATGAAAGGTGAGATTCTTTCCCAAACAAATAGCATTCTAACTATCAAAAAAATAAAACATACCCGTCCTGATTAAAATTCAACTCTCAAATAAAAGTTTTCATCCACAAAAAATCTTTACATGTCTCTGTACTTGCAATAAACTCAAATTCAGTGGTAGATAAAACAATACATTTATGCAATCTACACACCCAAGATACAACCCCCCCCCCACACACAAGTGATCAAATAACCTAAAGTAGACTTTCTTGAATCCACATCTTCTACCATATCTAAATCTACAAAGCCACAAAGCAAAGGTTCCCCATTGCCAAAACACAATCTCAGACCAGAAGTACCACGAAGATAACAAAATATATACTTCACTGCTCTCTATAAAGATTAGATAGAAAACAGCTAACCACACCAACTGCATAAGCTATATCAGGTCTAGTACATACTATCACTTACATCAAACAACTAACAACAGATGATAAGATATGTGTTGCATCTCCTCTCTCTCTTCATCAGTAGAAGGTGATTGATTAGAACTGAGCTTAAAATGTAAAGTGGAGTACTAACCACTTTCACTCTGTCCATGGAAAATCTATGAAGAACCTTCTTAATACATATCACCTGAGATAACCATAATTTCTTGGCCTTTCTATCATGGGAGATCGACAGGTCAAGAATCTATTGTAATGGCCTCAAGTCTTTCATCGCAAAAGACTACCAAAGATCCTTATTCAATTGGTCAATTCTAAAAGCATCATAACCAACAATGAGCATACACTACTACAAAATAGGCATTTAACAGCGCTAAAAATGTACTTTATCAGTGCTAGAGAAATGTTGACTACCAGAGTGAGATTAAAAGCCCTACGATTTTATTAGCGCTGATAAAGGGGTGTAAAAATTTGTTACTGAACATACATAAAGGGGTGTACGGTAGTGTGCTGGAACAACACACTGTAACACCAGTGCAGTGTGCTGTAGCAACACACTGCAAGAACAGTGTAGTGTGCTGTAACAACGCACCGCAACACCAGAAAAACCACTAAATATCAACAAAATTGAGTACCAAAACAGAATTTAAATGAAATGAAATTTAAAAAACAAATACAAGAAAAAAAACTAACATTTCAACCATTATTTTATACAATTACATACGTACAAATTATTACATACATTCAAAAACATCAATATTATTTTGTCTTTTGATCCTAAACCTGACTCATGTTATTGTCGAAAAAACCACCTCTGCTCGAGAAAAAGAACACACCTGTATAAGAAAACAATTCTTATGTTAGTAATAATATAAAGAAATAAATTAACATAAAGTGTTAATTTTAAACTAAACTTTGAGTCATACTAGGAACACTGTGTAATAGATTGAGTTGTTGTTGATTATTGCATGTCACACCATTTCTTGTTCGTCATCAAACATTATCTATGTGAAAATTAATTAAATAAGTATAAGATAAAAATGATAAGGAAATCAATTAAGTAATAGCAGATAGAATGATGGGAAAAAAATCTAGGCTCGTTTTCTTGGTTTTGGCAATGTTATACACATTTTAAACTAAAATGACACTTATATATTGAGAAGACACACTTGGAGTTATACCGATCACATTGTGCGGCGGATTGAGGTGAAAATGATTCATACATGTCCCAAATGACTTATGGGTCATTTTTCTAAATTATAAAAGCAATACGAATGTGTTTACTCGGTTTTGAGTACGTCTCTTGTCTTTTTGACTAAAATGTCATTTTAAACTGAAAACACGCACTTTGACTCATACCGGTCACATCGTGTGTCAGTTTGACGTGATACTAATTCTCACACGTCACAAATGATTTATGAATCTTTTTTTCTAAATTATCAAGATAATCAAAGTGCATTTGCTCGATTTTCAGTGAGTGAAACTTTTTGAACTAAAATGTCAATTTTAAACTCATTACAGACACTTTGAGTCATACCATGCACATCGTGTATTAGATTGAGCTTTGATTATTTTCTACAAATAAAAAAAACGACTTATAGATCTTTGTCCTAAACTATTTTCTACACCCCGACACGTCCGCATCCGCCGGCCCCGTCAGCACCCCGCAGCACGCCCTCGCCAGCGTTCCCACCGCCGCCCCTAGCATCCTGCTTAGCAGATTCATGGAAACCCCCAGCTTCAGCGTGTCTCGAGGGCACCTCCCCATGCCTCCACCGCTACCTATCCCACCGCCATCACCACCGCTATTATTGCTGATCCCACCGCCACCGCTATTACAACCACCGCCTCCGCCGCCTCGACCTCCAGGAATAACACCCGAGCCACCACCTCCGCCTATCACACCACCATCGCATCCCCCTGTCCCTCCGCCTCCGCCTCTGTCGCCCCCACCACCTCCACCCGAGCAAGCTCCGCCGTAATGGTTGCCAGAGACAATAGTGAAAAGCAGTAGGTTGAGAGAGAGGAAAAGAGCCACAGAGGAATTGGGAGCCGCCATGGTTGAATCGATGAGAGAGAGAGAGAGATAGAGACAGAGACTGTGAAGAGGGTAAAGAGGGGTCCGACATCCATCCCTTTTTATAGGGAGTGATCCGCCATAGGTGCAGTGCCCGCCTCCCATGGCGAGGCTGTTATTATTTCATCTACTAATTGGTTTTTTAACTCAGTTTTTTGAGCGGTAAATGGGTCTATAGATAAAGATTTTCTTTAATTATGTTTCTGAAGTACACATTTTTTTAAAATTATTTCATACATATAAATAATTAGCATAATAGCTTAAATTTTGAATATAAAATTTAACAAAAATAATTTTAAGAAATTGACACTAACCTATATAAAATAATAATCATGAGACCGATTTTGTAAAATGACCCACATGTCGGATCATCCAATGAAAGGGCCGGAGAGGGAAAAGAAAAAATCACCAGCACATACAAAAGAGATTTATCCTAGTCAAAGACCAAGAAATAAATGGAAAATGAGAGGACCACTTTATCCACATAATAAAGAACTGGGAAGGGAATGTGTTTGTTGTTGATGTTGTTATTTTTTTGTATAAAAACCCTAACTGAACTCTACAATTAATGTTATTTCCAGCATAACATGTTCCCTTGCAGGTGTACCGGGCCCCAACTCTCAAATGCTAACCGCAACCTGACTAGGTAAAAACGGTATCCCCATGCTACCCTGCACTATCAAGGCGTTAAATCACACGACATGAAATTACCTCAACCGAAGCATGCAACCAGTGGGAATCAAACATTTAACCTGACGACCACAACCCTCGACCTTAACCACTGGGCCACTCCGTAGGGGCAGGGGAATGTGGTTGTGGGGCGCGGGCATGTAATATTTTTTAATTTTTTTTTAAAATATATTTTTTATTTGTACTCCTATGTTATCCTATTCTACTTAATTAATTCTAAATTTTGTGTCTATATATATATGTGTGTGTGTGTGATCATTGGTGATGGTCATCTAAAAGAAATCGACATATTATGATTTGCCTCCTCTCCAAAGATTTTTCAACTTGTTTGGAGATGAATCATAATACGTCGATTTCTTTTAGATGACCATCACCAATAATCACATATATATATATATTGAACATACCCCCCCCCAAAGCATGCCCTTCCCGATGTAACCCTCCCCCACTGAAGCAAGTACCGGATCTTGGGTCTTAATTACACACCATGAAGAGACTAGTTAAAACCGTGCTTCCCACATTGCCCTGTGCTATTGAGCGATTAAATTTCGAGGCGGTGTAATTATGATGGCTAGCGCAACCAGTAGGAATCGAATCTCAAACACAAAAGTTCCCAACATACAATCGTACCCACACTATCACAGAATCATCTTTACACAATGCTGCCTTTTAACAACGCTAAAAAAGTGATGTTAAAAGGTGCACTTTTCAACGGTAATAAATGCGCTAAAAAGGGACCTCTTTATGAGCGCTTTTTTAGCGCTGATAAATGTACCCCCTTTATTAGCGCTTCTGTTAGCGCTGATAAAAAATACTTTTATCAACACTTTTCTTAGAACTTATAAAAGGTATATTTCATAAAAAAAATTATAATTAAAAAATATATATTAATATATTAATATATTTATAATGATACAAATATAATATATTTTATAAAATATGATTTATATAAGGATAAATACGCATTTACACTTAATATATAAGATATTTAGTGAAAATGGATTATAAAATAATTAAAAATATATTAATTAATAAGTTACTAATTATTATCAAGTAATAGTAATTTAAAAATAATTTGAAGACAGAAAAAATAAAAATAATAATAAACGCTCTAAAATAAGTTGAAAATGTGACTCAAACTTCAAACGACAATAACTTTTGATCCAAGTGTCCATTTGGACTCTACCATATATCAAATCAAAACCTGTGATGGGCGCTACGTCATTTTAACCAAGGGAACCCCGATCACTATTTTTAGAAGCTAAAAAAGGCCCAAAAGGTCTCCAAAACTGAGTTTTTAGTTGGTGTATCCCAATTTTTTAACATTCAATGGAATTTTAGTCTCGTTTAAGGGAGTCTTATTGGTTTTTTTTGGTTGAGAGTGAAATTAATCCCAGGGATTACATTCATATCGATATTATGGTTTTGAAATTTTATTGTTTTTCATAATGTAGTTTCACTTATAATCAAATATATAAAAATATATACATATTTTTGTATATGTTCACACATAAAAGTTTAATTTTATAAATATATATGTAAACATATTTACATGAAAAGTATCCTTATAAATATATAAATCTCATCTAAATAAAAAATAATATACATTTTATTTAAAATAAAATTTATGAATATTTATATACATATACAATTAATTTATATATAATGTTTATATATATATAAATATATTTGTGTGTGTATTGAAAAATAGATTTATATTTATCTATATATTCTAATATATGTACATAAATATTAATATATAATATATCTAAATAAATATAAATATGCATAATTACATTTATAGGTGCACACACATATATAAATATATGCATGTATGTATTTTTAAACACAAACACAAAAAAACATATTTTATATCTGTATTTAAACACACACACATATATATATAATGTAAAAATATATATATATATATATATATCATAAAATGCAAAACAAAACAATATAGACGAGTGGAAGAGGCGCGGGCATATGAGAGGGAGGTCTCAGGTTCAAAACCCACCAAAGACAGGGGTGTGCTGGTGGGTGAGTAGGGGTGCATAGCGATGTTAAAGGGGTAAGGGAGACAAGTGTTATTAAAAGGGGTGGGTGGGGGTGGAGGCTGGATAAGCACTGTTATAGGGGGGGGTCACCCTCTGATTTGAGGAAATAAAAAATTTCTTTTTAAAAATTTCTTTTTTTGGACATTTATTGGCGTTTTTTTAGCACTAATAAAAGAGGTCTTTATCAGTGCTTTTTTTAGAACTAATAAAAGGGAATCCCTTTTAACAACACTTTGATTATCAGAATTTTTTTAGCGGTGATAAAGATTTTTTTAGCGTTGTTAAAACCTTATTCTATAGTAGTGCCGCTAACCCCCTCAGGAAAACACCCTTTCCAATTTTACTTGGTTCACCCACACTAGGATAATCCAAAAAACATACACTGAAAGCGTAATGATTTACCAAAATCACTAAGCGAACTGTTTGTTTATAATGTTCGGAACGGACTCACTATCCCTCCTGGTTTACAACTGATTAAAATTGAGAACTCACTCTCTCAATTGAAGCAAACATAATGCTTCTCTAGAAGAATCTTTAGATGATCTCAATATGCTTGGTAATGGTTCACACTATCATTAGTGTGACATGAAGTTCCTTTTTTATCAATGACATTAATTTCACTTACCAGGTAATTTTTTCTATACAAAAGTCCTCCTCTGCGTAAAATCTACTACATTAATATTGATCTCATAAATCCTTTGAGGCTGACTCCTTCACGAATTTCCTTCCTTAACGAACTACCTTCCTTTGTGCAAGTTGTTCTCAATCTTCTGCTCACTACATAAGTTCTTCACAACAACATAATTTTTTCACAAACTCTTTTTTTCCACGCAATTGCTTAGTGGAATCCTTCTTTTTCGTAGATGAATCAATTTCTCCCCTCTTAGAAATTTTCTAATGTTTTATTCTCTACTTAATGAAACACTTAAGGGGCCTTTATGTATGCAAAGGGACCTGAAAAATATGATAAGTAAAACATTACTATTTTCCCTCTACGCAAACCCATTTCACGTACAATTTTCCTTTCATGGCCTGTAGAAATCACTGCCACACTTTCACAAGTGATGAAACCACCACATAACCCTCTGTGAAATTCCTTTGTGAACATCTCCACCTATGTGAAATGTTTTTCTTTGCAAGATTGATTCACAAGATTATTTCTCATTTACAAAATCCTTCCTTTGTGCAAGTTATTTCTTTGCACAAACCATCCTTCATGAAACTCCTTTGCTCAAAATAGTCATTTTCACAAAACAAATCCATTGTGAAATCTTACCCTTTGTGAAATTTGTGTTCCTTCACGAACTTCCTTTATTGATTTTTTACGCAACTTCCCAGACACATTTAACTGCTTCCAAAACCACTCCATCATGAATGTTGCAAGGTCTTTAAGGTCCTAGAATTTTTCCAAAACACTTTTTCAACAAACGCAACCCCAAAATTTCTAAAATTTCACCTTGAGGGATTTTTTTCTAACAATCTACCCCTTTAGGTTTATTAACTCTTCAAAATCCTTAGCCATCCCATTGGAAAATCTTGTGCACTTTCTGATTCAAACCCCACATTCCCTTTTCCACTTTAAATAGTGATCAAAGACTCACCCAACATGAACTCTAAGTGCATATGAGTCAATATCAACATGAGAAACAAGAATAAAATGAAAAGTTTATGAATGAATCAATTTTTTCAGCTCTTAGTTTCCACCTGACCTTCATTCCCAACCAGTTTGCATCATGATTTTTCTTCATGATATTTAGTTCATACCATAAAATCTTCAACGTTATTATGTTCAACCCTTGATCTCATCTTAATGTTTGAAAACCATGCTAGCCACAACTTCACTACTCCTCTTGCACCTTTACTCCTCTTGATTTAACATTGAAGAGATCCCCCTTCACCATCTTTACCATGACACACCTATGTCACTATTGAATTAAATTTTATGTAATTATAGACTATTTTGAAATTCTAGGTGTAACCGATAGTCGGGTGAGTTTTTGTTGTTTTGGGTTAGCTACAATTCTAGATAATATTAGGTTTCACCACAACCAAGAGAGGTCATGTCGTGAGGGTCTTCCATGGGGGTATCACACCAAGATGAGGGGAGGACACACCATGATGAAAACCAGGTAGAGGGGACATTTTTTATGGAGGGACATCACACCATAATGAGGGGTGGTCTCACCAAGACCTAGTTTACCCAGATTTAATTTTTTGGAATTTTATCTTTTTCCCAATGATATTTAAGCTTGGTTGGACTTATTTTCCTTCTTGCTTCATTCACCTAATTCATGTAAGAGCTCAAGGGAGATCCTCCCTTAATCTTTCTAGTATTAATCCTCCCTCCTTTGGTTCTCAATTAGATCGGAAGGCGGGTCTCTCATTTCTTTCTTCTTTCTAATTCCTCTTACATTCTTGTAACATCCCACTGACCGGAGGCCAAAAATTAGTGTCCTGACTAAAAAATCCAAATGACCTCAGACACACCTCCTTATATGCCAAGGGATATTAACTAGTATCAAGAGTCTATGGTGGTGTCGTGGTGAGACTATACCCCATATAATAGTTAGAAACACCAAAAATAACCAAACATTGTCCAATAAGAATAAATGTACATCATATTACACATAAGTAAATAAAACACATTATACTATAACAAATGAAATACAGAAGCAAGAATTCATACTGACTTACAGTCATGCCAGCATACAACAACTAGTCTCCCACTAGTCCGATCACATATACACAATAAATAAATAAAATAAAATACAGTGAGGCCTTATTATCACCCCATGCCTCATCTCATCCCAGTATCCAGTTTATCCGAGCTATCCCACTTGATCATGTTATTGGTTCAAATCATAGCGGAAGCATGCGTTGTTGGGTAATATATTAAAATTTATTTTAATAATTGTTGCTTGAAACCAAGAGAGAGGATCTTATATGTCAAATTTATAACTAATTTATTTAATATCTAAAGAAATAAATACGCGGTCTTAAGAACTTTCTTCAATGATGATTGTTGATAATCCAAAATGTACCTTTTGGATTACCTTAACTGCTCTTGTGAGGATCCAAGGGTAGAATAACTCTAGCGGTGATCCACACGTGCTTGGTCTCTGAGTAAAGCAACTCATTCTTCAGGCGCTAGCACGGTGAATCGAATGCCTTGTGTTGTTCATTCTTGATCTCTCATTCCTTGGTCTTGAAGAAATTATCTCTTGGGTTTCCCATTCTTGATAGGGAGAGAGGAGGAGGATTCGAGAGAGAATTCACTATGCGTAACAATTCTCTATTCCCAAACATGGAATTGGTTTTGAGTGAATTACAAAATAGACATAGTCGTTTATTTATAGATATGAGATTTCAGTTATAAAATTTAATTGCATAAGAACCATTAAATATAATTATAACCATTAATTAAATCTCATAACACATAATAATAAGAAAAATATTATTATTTTGTGGTGCACCAACTTGTGAAAAATGAATAAATAAAATTTTCTTACTCGTAAATAATTATTTTATCACCAGTCACAGTCTCGGTTCGTTCGAACTCCTCTTGTATTTATTGAACACCCAATTAAATATTTTATTCTATTAAATAAATATTTTATTCACAAACTAGTAAATAAATATTTATTAAATATTCAATAAAATAAATAAAATATTTTATTCACAATCCGATGAATAAATATTTATTTAATTTATGAAATCAATACAACTTAAAATAAAATTATTCCTTAGTCTTGAGAATGAAATTTACTCCATTAATTAAATTCGAAAATAATTTAATCAAGATCACCAAAAACACTTAGTGTGTGACTCTCTATGACTCTTTCCCATTGACATTAGGCGAGCTTGCCTAAAATCCAAGATTATTGTCTAGCAATGGGTCAAGACATCTAAGAGAAATAAATTAAAGTCATAATGATGAAAATCATGTACGAATGATCACTATGTAATATAATCCCTTTTTCACATAATCTCATCAAGCAGGTTGCATGATGGTGTCATCAACCTATATGCTTGATACATCATTATTTTACTATCTTAAATAAACTCATAGTTACACCATGACCATGGAATTTAGGGTGACGATTATAATTCAATCAAAGGGCCAAGATATCAACTTCTATAAATATGGAAGGGACAAATCCTTTCTCGACTTATCCATTAATAACATTTCATTCATGACACACCGAACGTAGCATACTTCTTGCTATATGTTGGCGTGGTAGTTTTCTTCAGAACATCTAAGTGTGCGGGTCATGACATGCATTAATGATAATCTTAAATTCTACGGAACATTACACACACTTGCAGATAGAAATATCTGATGACAACAAAACATGTAGAATTCTTACTGGTGGGTCTGTTCTCATAATCTCTCATCTTGGAGATTACCAAGTGTGAACTTTATAAGAAGAGGTCTCATATTCTTATAAGTACTTGCACTTGACGTTCTATATACTATGTTTCCCATCATAGTATGTTATCAAACTGCATAACTATATTAAGAATATTGTCATAGCACTTTAAGGTTCTCATCATAGCATGGAACTATTATAACCTTATCAATGAGATAAATACTCTAGAACATTATTACATTACGGTCATGTAGAACAATGAAAAATATGTAATAATATGTTTAATTTAATATTTAATACATCAAATATTCATTTAATCAAAGTAAAAACAGTTGGTTTTAGGACGACAACTCTAACAAACTCTCACTTGGACTAGATCCAACTGCCTATGACTTTTAGTCTGCTAGAACTCACATGATAATCATGTTTCTGTTGAGTCAAGGCTTTAGTCAAGGGGCCTGCCACGTTGTCTTCCATGGAAATAATGCTCACTGTAACTTTAACTCTATGAGAAAAATCCCTCAAAAGATGATATTTTTAAATTATGTACTTCATCCACTAATGTGACCTTGGATATTTTGCGAGATCCATCGCTACAGTATTATCACAATAGAGTGTGTTGGGATATTTACTTATAGGTACCACATCAAGATCTTGGACAAAATTACGCATCCAAACTGCTTCTTTAGCTACCTTAGAAGCTGTAATATACTCAAACTCTACTGTATAATCTGCAACCACATCTTGGTTTTAGCTCTTCCAACTCACATAACCTCTATTAAAAATGAAGATGTATCTAGTTTGTGACTTCATGTCATCTTGATCAGTTTGGAAACTAGCATCTGCATATCCTCTAATGAATATTTCCTCATCTACTCCATAAACCAAGAACATACCCTTGGTACGTATCAGATACTTAAGTATAGTCTTAACTGCCATCCAATGGTGGTCACTTCGATCAACTTGATATCTACCTACCACACTTAATGTGTAGGCAATATCTAGCCTAGTACATAGCATAATATACACGAATGAACCAATCGTTGATGCATATGGAATCCTATCCATTATATTTATTTCCTCATGGGCTCGATGACACATTTTATTGAAAAGATGAATGCTATGTGACACTGGAAACAATCCCCTCTTGGATTATTCCATACTGAATCTCTTCACTATCTTCTCAGTGTATGTACTTTGACTTAGGCCAAGAAACCTCTTGGATATATCACTATGGATCTTTATCCCAATAATATATGCTACATATCCCAAGTCGTTCATAAAAAATAATTTATTCAACCATTCTTTAACAGATTATAAGACTGGTATTTCATTTCCAATAAGTAATATGTCAACATATACTATTAAGAAAACAATTTCACTTCCACTAAACCATTTGTAGACACATGGCTCACATTTATTCTTTATAAAACCAAATTCCATTATGGATTTATAAAAATGAATGCTCCATGACCAGGATTTTTTCTTTAATCCATAAATGGATTTTTGCAGCTTGCATATCTTATTTGCATCCTTTTGAGTCACAAACCCTTTAGGTTGTGTCATATAGAAATCTTCCTAAAGGTTCGTGTCAAGGAAGTCTATTTTTAAATCCATTTTCCAAATCTCATAGTCATGGTAATCCATATAAGAAAGTATAATTCTTAGGGATTTTATCATTTCAGCTGGTGAAAAGGTTTCATTATAGTCAATACCTTGATTGTGTTTAAACCCTTTTGCAACCAGTCGCACCTTATGGGTAATAACTTATCATTTCATGTCCAGTTTATTTTTGAATACCCATTTGAAACCAAAAGGCTTTACATCCACTATAGGATCTACCAAAATCTAGACTTTGTTTTGGTACATGAATTCCATTTCATAATTCATGGATTCTTGAAACTTGGCAGTATTTGTGCCACTTAATACTTCCTAGTAGGTTAGAGGATCATTATTATCAACTAATAATGAGTCACCATTCCTGATAACTAGAAAACCATACTGTTCTAGTTTTCTAACGTCTCTTGTACTTATATGCAGTTCTTGTGTCTCTGGAACAATTTATTCTTCCATGGGGCTTTGTGGAATTTTATCTTGTACCAACTCTTGTGTACCTTGATCCTCGACTTCATCGAAGTTTATCTCACTCCCACTATATCTTTTGGAGATGTTCTTCCTCTAAAGGAATGTAGCATCTATTTCCACTAACCCTTTTGTCTGAGGGGTTGTATAGGTAATATCACCTTGTTTCCTTAGGATATCCTATAAAGGTACACTTTGTGCCTCAGGTACAATTTTTTTCCTGAAGAGGCCTTAATAAATGCTTCGCTTCCCCACACATGTAAATTCTATAACATAGTTTTTCTTCAACTCCAAAATCATATGGAATACTATTTATCAATTTATTTGGTACTTATTTTAGTATGTGTTCTGCTATTTTTAACTCATATCCCCAAAAGGATAATGGAAGAATTTTAGGACTCATTATTAATCTCACCATGTCCAACAAGGTGTGGTTCCTCCTTTCACTTACACCATTACAATGAGGTGTGTAAGGATGAGTGATATGGGATAGGATCCCAAACTCCCATAAGTAATCAATTAAGTCTTGATTAAGATATTCTCTACCTCAGTTTGAGTGGAGTTTCTTAATCTTTCTACCAATATGGTTCTCAAATTCATTCTTGTATTCCTTTAATTTATCAAAATAATCCGCATTATAACTCATTAAGTAAATATATCCATATCTACTAAAATCATTAGTAAAAGTTATGAAGTATGAGTACCCACCCCTCGCTTCAATAGGAAATGGTCCACACACATCGGTATGAACTAATTCAATAATATCTTTATCCCTTTAACCTTTCCCACTAAATAGGGATTTGGTTATTTTTTCTTGTAAACATGTGTGACATACACCAAGTGGTTTTAGTTTGAAAGAACCTAAATATCCATCTTGATGTAATTTTTCAAGCATTTTTCATTTACATGACCTATCCAGTGATGCCAAAGTTGGGTGTGGTATGAGTCATGTGAAGTAACTTTGTTATTGATTTCCATTACCTAGTTCATATAATACAACACACAAAGACCGTTATGTAAATATTCCTTACCATAACAAATGCTATCTTTATAAAAGAAGAAAAATTTATTTCAAAATTTGAAAATGAATCCATATGTATCTAGTATGGATACAGAAATAATGTTTTTGGTAACTGAAGGCACATAATAATAACCCTTTAAAACCAAGATCATTCTGGTCGTCAATGTGAGGTGGTAGTCCTCGATAGCTACAACAACAAGTTTAGCTTCATTGGATACTTGTAGATCTACCTCTCCTCGGTCAATTTTTCTAAATCTACTTGGTTCCTATATTTGAATACATATTTGAGCACCAAAAGTTGTATCTAATTCCTAATTTTTATAAATAAATAAATTGCACTCGATAACAAACTCACCTGAAGATTCCCCTTTCTTCTTTAGCTGGGTACAGTTTTTCTTCCGGTGGCCCTTCTTTCCACATGAAAAGCAGACAGAATATTTTTCCCTTGCTTCCCCTTTGATATTATTCTTATTCTTGTAAGGGCATGTAGAATATTTGGGCTTAAATCTATTTGCTTTACCTTTCCATTTTTTCACTATATGGAAAGAAGTCTTGTCGTACTTCATATCTTTATCTACTTGGCAAAGGAGGATAAAAAGATTTGGTAGAGACTTCTCAGTGTTGTTCATATTAAAATTCACAACAAAACTGGAGAAGCTTTGAGGGAGTGATGCCAGAATGGGATCAGTGACTGGTTCATCGGGGAGTTTAAACCCTATAACCTCTAGGCGCTCAGTATATCCAATGACCATGACTACGTGAGGCCTGTCTGGGGAACCCTCTCCAAGATTACTTTGAAAGAGCGTCTTGGAAATCTCAAATTGTTCTTATCTAGCTCTCTCTTGGTAAAGACTATAAAGGTTCTCAAGAATACTATATGAATCCATGTTTTTGTGAGAATTCATGAGTTAACTAGACATAGATGAAAGCATAAAACATTTAATGTTGACCACGTTGTTCATATGTTTTTTGTAGACTAGGAACTCTTCATCACTCGCCTATTGAGTAGGAGGATCATGCATTGAGTATTCTAGCATGTAAGATTTATGTTCATGGAATAGAACAACCCAAAGGCATCTAAACCACTCTTGAAAGTTACTGTCAGTGAGGAGATTGTATTTATCAAATATTGATCATAAGGATAGAGATATTTTCATTTTATTCTACAATTAAAGGAGAAGATTATTAGTACTTTTCTTAATTATATATTTTGTGAGAAATAATTAATTCATTTTATTAAATCTACCACTATTTTATGAAGTCCTAATATCCCTCACCACTGAACTTGGAATGTATAGTTGCTATGAAATTCTAATAGAAAGGATCCATATTCCCATTTTCATAACCCCAACAATGTTTGGTCAAGCTATTTTGAAGGTATTTATGTAGGAAAGTCTTTTACAACTGTGGGCTTGCAACACCTTGATCCGTTGAGTGGTGTAACATCTCGATTTTGGGTTCCACCCAAAGGTTCCCTATATATAGTTGGTCACATGACCTCAAGCACATTTACCCAAGCACTAGAGACTGCCGACTAGTAGTGAGGGCCAAAGTCTGATAATGGGGAAACTATTCCCTCATTGGAAGAGTATACATAGTGGAATAAAAAATAGTAAAAAACAAAAAAAGCAGTAATACCATACAACAAAAGTAAATAGTGTAAGAATAATAGTAATATAACAACTGGAGCATATATGAATGATGCATGTTACATGTGTCTAGAAAAGTATCCAAACAAGTTACAATGTTGAAAATACAATACTAAAACCAAAGTAAAAAAAAGTAGTTAACTCCAACAACATCGTAAGCCTCAGCTTGGTCTCATGCTCTCCAACTCTAACAATAATCAAGTACCGGATGAAGAAGGGATCTTTCCTTTATCTACACCTATAACCATATAATCTATTTGAGTCCAAAAGAATGACCCAAACAGGGTGTGAGATGAATCCTAGTAGGAAAACACCAAAAGATTTGTACCTAACTGTCAATGAATATATATAGCAGGTAATATGAAAAAATGAAGCAATAAACTTGGAAGTACTCAAAAGTAAACAATACTATAGTTTTTAATTACATTCATTTTCATTTAATAATTATTCAAACTGTTGGATAATGAATCTCGATATCTAGCCTAATATTTTTATCCCTCCATGTAATAGTATCAAAATAGATGTCTCAGATTACCATCTCAACAAATAAGTGAGACTGAGTCCAAGATTGTGCTTTGGATTGGAAGACTCATCACAATCATTCAATCATTCAAAAACAAACCTTTGGGAAAGTTCTCACGGTCTAAACCCTCTGGTTTATCATATCATCAAATCAGTAATTAATGACCCTCTCCAAAATCTCACACAGTCTAACCCCTTTGGTCTCACATAGCACTAATCATTTACAAATGACCACCTGGGTAGCTCTCATAGTAAATACCCCCATTGGTCTTCATAGAAACAATAAACTATAATGACCCCCTGGCAGCTCTCACAATCTATGCCCTATGGTCCAACATTCATTTAATAATGACCCTTTGTGCAGCTCTCATGGTCTAACCCCTCTGGTCTATAAAAACCTGACAGCTCTCACAGTCAATGCCTTGGGTCTAACATAACAAAAAATAATTCATTCATAGATGACCCTACCTCAGGAAGCGCTCATAGTCAATTCCACTTGGTCAAACATTCACAATGTGAAACACATGCATCTCATATAATCAGTAACTCCATCCTAACAACACGAGGCATGGAAAACAAAGTAATCCTAATAGGAATTCTAGACCAAACAACCATAATCAATAAAACAATGGAAACATACCCATAATCAAGGTATAAAACCTTATGTATAAATAATAAACCCTTTCTCAAACAAACGAACCATAGCAGGTATTAAACAGTGTTAAATTCCAAAACACGCAATACCCCAAACATGGGTATTCAGAACTTTAAGCACATATAATCCAAAGACAATCAGATAAAGGCACAAACCACCTACCTTGATGCCGTACGATCAACACTCTTGAACATCTGACCTTGAATCAGACCAGAACGAAATATATCCATAAAAGGTTAAAAAATGATCAACCTTGAAATATTCACGAGAGAGGAGGAATCAGGAAGAAAGGGTCTAGGGAAAGAGAGAACTCATTGGTGGGAATCCAAAACACCCGACAACATCTCAATCAGAGTTTGGATGGAGAATAGGGAGGAGCTCAAAGTTCTTCGACCATTCGTCACTCTCCTGTACAAACCGAGGGGAGAAGAAGTGTTTTCTGGAGATGAGATGTGACCCGGATCTGACTCATCAATTAAAAAGAAATGTACACAGTGTGTTCATTTAATGTACACATTGTGTACTAGCCTCAATCAGTCCCCGATTTAGGCGGTTTTCCAGGCCACCTACATGGCCATGTACCCAGTCGTTACATGGCCAGTACAAAGCTACGTGTGGAAACCGGGTATACAATATGTACTCAAAATTACATGGTGTGTACTTAGAAAATTTTCCATTTCTTCCTTTTCCTCAAAAACAACCCAAAATAAATATCCATACCTGAAATGAAGATCTGGGTTCTTACAAACTTCCCCCTTAAAGAAAATTTTCCCTGAATTTCCCTTCCAAGGGTGGCGAAGAAGAAACTTCAAAAAACTCTGGCCACTATGATCACACATTGGACCCCCTCTCCCAAGTCTCATCATGTACTTTCCCATGTTACCATAACACCAGTACTAGAGGAACAGACCATCCACGGATAACCTTCATGCTACGATCCATAATCTGAATAGAGTGCTCCTCAAAGGATGCATCCACCTCCAAATCAACCTCCTCGAGTTGAAAAACATGAGACAAGTCTAAAAAGTAATGTTGTAGCTAAGAAACATAAAAGATGTTGTGCGTAGACCAATACCTCTGAGGTAACTAAAACTGATAGGAAACTGGCCTGACTCTCTCCAAAACCTCAAATGGCCAAATGTATCTCGATGAAAGATCTCTCTGCCTCCTAATCCTCTTGTTCCCCAACCTCGGTGTGAAACGTAAAAAAACATGATCTCTGACCTCAAACTCTAGAGTTCATCTCTGTCAATCAACATACAATTTATGGTGAGATTTTGTAGTAACCATCCTCTTTAGAATCAACTCCACCTGCTCAGTGGTCTCCTAGACAAGATGGGGTCCCATCATAGCTGCCTTGCCTGCCTCCAACCAACATAGGGGTGATCGGCATGACCTACCGTAAAAAGCCTCATAAGGTGCCATCTAAATCATTTCTTGAGAACTTTTATTATAGGGAAACTCTACTAGGGGTATGTGTTCCTCTTAATATTGCCCAAAATCCAGGACGCATTCTTGAAGAATTACCTCAAAAACTTGAATTGTGCACTCGGACTGGCCATCTGTCTGGGGATGGTAAGTTGTACTCAGAAGTACCTATGTACCCAAAACTCTCTATAGTCCTTACCAGACATGAGAAGTAAATCAAACATCCCTGTCTGAAAAAATAGAGTGTGGAACCCCATGAAAACATACAATCTCTTGAAGGTAAAACTTTCCAAGATCATCAACACTGAAGGTTTCCTTTATCGGCAGGATGGGTTCAACCTTCATGAGCCTGTCGAGATCAACTCACATGGTATTGTTACCACGATACCTCCAAAATTTGAAAAAAAGAACTCTACAAAGCGCACCCCTAAGCATTCCAACAATGCTACTAGAGTGTTTTCCTTTAACTAGGTGAACCCAAACACAACTGAGGTCATAACCGTGACCTCACACCAAGGAAAGGTCAAACCCAAAACTACATCATAAAAACTAGTCATGCAATCATTCCTCGAAATACATTGTGGATTTTTATAGCACACCCACCCTTAATTGGAGGGGTGTTCTAATTGGCTCACTCGAACCATACACATGGAACAAGAATGATAAAAAATAAAACCATACTCTAGTGACTTATCTTAGAAACACCTGGCTTAGAAGTGTGATGTATTGAAACAAAAAAGAACACCTTTTTCTAAGGTACCACATGATCACAACAAACCCATTCACTGAAGCCTACATCTGTCTCTCGGTGACGCTCCTATGTCACACCATCCCTTGATCACTAAAAATTTCATGCCATAGAACAAACAAAACGTAATTCTAGATCTATCCCAAATAAATTATTACCTCTTTAAGAATTACATATGAGCCCAACTAAAAGTTTTAGATAACCTCATATGAATCAAATTGGAGTCCAAGGAACTCACCAAGGTGGTACATACTCCCCATACATGTGATACCTTGGTGTAAATCCCAAAAGTCCACATAAGAAAACTAACTGAACCCAGAATGGAATCTGCCTGGTGGTTACATCAAGGAAATGGTAGGCATCAAGAGTCTGTCCAAGGTGTTCTTACATGGAAACTCAATTATCACTCAAGATTAACTAATCCTCTGCTAAAACCACTCATCCAATGCAAAACATGGAAAGAGATCACGAACTAGTCCAATGATTTCCAACTGTAGCACGACGTATATCCGAAAATCTCTTAGTGAACCTAGGATGACATCAAGATAAGGGACTTGATTGCATCTTAAGAAAGAGAACACTAAGAGGTCTTCAAAGATTACCATAAAAGGATAGCTGAACCACTACTGGTCAACCTCACAAAGGAAACATGGATTTACTTTCCAACACATCACCCTTTAACCGATCACTGCAACATTATGCTGTCTAGAAATAACCAACATGAAACAAGACTCGTAAGCCTTAAAAGCATTCTATAAAAAATGACCATTTCCGAATGGTCCTTTATTGTGATCCTTATACCTGGAAGGAACACATTTGAAACAAAACCGACGTGACTCTCCCTATCTTGGAGTGTCTCATATGTCGAGAAGGAGTAGCCACTGTCAAACAATCTATTTCAGAAGAAACTTAATGCATGTGTATTGTTCCATGAACCACGATCACCACGTCACATCACTTGGCATGAATACAAAAAGATAAAACTGACTGACATGTCAAAAAACCTGTGTCCCAGAAAGTCCTCCCAAGTAGTGGGATGAAAAAGGTTCCATAGCTTAGGTAACTCTACACCAGAGATAGCCCAAGAACATACACTACATCTCAAATATCAACAATGTAACTAAACTCAATGACTCATTTAAACATTTAACACTCGACAAGTGTCACATATATCGATATACACTACCCCAAGTTTACAAAATCAATGACACATTATGGGGTACTATGCATAGGTTGTCCACCCTATGCATCCTAGTACCGGATGGCTTACACAATAAATAGCTCAAAATCACATCATTTACACAACCATTAACTCAGATGATGACATACCAAGTCATCCATCACTAATGAAAAGGGAGGTTTACATGACCTCCTAACATCTGAACTTGCCCAAGGAATATCTAACCCAGAGAACCAAGTGATCCTCAAGCTTGTTCCTGCATAAAAAGTAAAGGCACAATGACCACCCCTCCAAACTAGGATGTCATTTAAAACAAGAAGTCCTACCATGGACAACTACACCTGGACCGCACCAACATTAAAAGCTCTTAGCGGAAAACAAGACAACCAACTCTAAGAGTGATACCTACCATGGGCTAGCATCTTACAAAGTATAAGCATCAAATTCCACTAATAGGTTATGCAAAACAGATTCACTAGGTTCAAAATCCCATGGGAAACTACATTAGCTCAACAACTCAAAGTAATACATGCAAGTCTCACCAACTTTCCATTAAAACATTTAACAACCCTAGAATTCTGTCATGAATGACAAGTTTTCCAGTAATATCCTTTTAAAAACCATTTCAAACTACAAGGATCTTGTTAAACCAACCTGAGTCCTAAAAAAAGAAACCCAATAGAAGTTTTTTAACCACACGAAGCATGAACACATAAGCAACTCATTCTAATAAAACTCCCTTCCAAAGCACGTAAGCATATGAATCGTACAAAAGATCTTAGAATGATAAATATAAAGGGCATCCCATGATAGGTATCTTTGAAAAGGTACACAGACAAGGGATCCTACTAGGGATTCCCTAGAATCAATAGGTCTAACAGACTCAAATAAAAACGTCACGAGAGATAACTCACAGCTCTTATCAGATAAAAAGGTCTCAACTAGGTTGGTCCGAACACCCAACCGATCATTTACGCATTTTTCTCACTCCCAAGAGACAACTACAATGGTAACTGGAGGAAAAACCTATCCATTTAGAAAAGAAACCCCAAAACACCTATTAGGAGATCTTATGATTCTCCACTGGTTCAACCATCATGATCTACATGGAAAACTAATTATAAAGGGCTACTCACATGTCCAAACTGACATTGGGAAATAAAATAGGAACATACCTTCAAAGGGTACAAAAGATGACTACACAATGTGTAGAACTCACACATGGTTTGTACACTAATTCTCTTACATAAGTGTGCACTCCTTCTTGCCTAGGTGTGTAAACATCACATGTACACGACATGCCATCCAGGAACACAACGTGTACTCAAGTGCTCCCTCCTGGCCAAGTCCATCTACATGGCCAGCCTCACATGGGTTCTGTCTACTGAAACTACACGGGGGTGTACTTAATCTACAATTCATGTCACTAACAAGATTTAACAACTTGGTTTTTTCTCCCACATGGCTGGAACCACGTGGTTTCTCCTGGTGTAACACTACACAATGTGTTCAGCCCTAACACGACATGTACTACTTAGGTTTCATCAACCCATGTTGTTGGTCACATAGTTGGATACACGAATGATAAATACATAGTGTGTATAAGTTAGACACGACGTGTACAACCTATGTTTCATCCACCCGTGTCATTGGTCACATGGCTGGATACACCGTTATTTATAACACATCGTGTACAATCTAGACACAGTGTGTTCTACTAAAAGTTTCCCAACCCCGTGTCTCTACTCACACAGTCAGTCACACGATCAAAGACTACACGACATGTACATAAAATACATGGCATGTACTTAACAAAATTTGTTTCCTTCAGAACAGAAGAATACATGGCGTGTTTTCATAACACCACATGCTGTGTTATCTAGGTTTCCAGACAATAAGCCTTTGGAACTTCTCTATAACCCTTAAAAACATAAAATTTTGTCCAAGTAATGACAAATTACGACCCGCGAGAGCCCATACTCCCCTTGAATCAAAGTTTGGAATCTTTTTTCACATCATAACTTGAAAAAATTTAATTAAATTTCAAACATGATCCACCAAATTCTAATCCAAGAGGGTCCATAACACCTCAGGGACCAAATATTAGCATTCATAAAAATGAAACTTTACATATACCCATAACCTATAAAAATATCTGGTATTTTTACCATGAAATATATTATAAAAACATGCATATCTAGTACAACATCTATCATAACAGCATGCAATCAGTAATGCATCCTAAATGGAATGACAAGAATGCATGACTTGTGATCTCTAGCAAGTGAATATATGATGCATGAGATGACATACCCTCATCTCATAGAGTTGCAACAGAAATAGAATCAACATAATATAAATCATAATAGCACAAAACAAGTGATTCACACAACGGTGAAATCAAATCACTTGTAACAATTGCAAAAACCAGAAAAATTGAAATATTCGAGGTAACTTGGCTTTTCCCTATACATGGGTTAGCTACTCCCGGGAACAACTTATTACCAACTACCTATTCCTTCATATCCCTATCTATAGGCTCCAAATAGCAAGATAAAGAAAAAATAAACTCCTCCTCTCATACCACTTTGTAACATCCCGGTTCCAGGTGCCGCCCAAAGGTGCCCCATACCTGGTTGGTCACATAACCTCAAGCGCATTACCCAAATTCCATAGGATGATGACTAGTAGTGAGGGACAATGTCTAATAATTGAGAAACCATTCCCTCATTTTCAGAATATACATAGCAAAATAAAAAATAGTAAACAAGAGCGGAAGTAGTAATACCATTCAACAAAAGTAAACAGCGGAAGACTGATGGTAATATAACAACTAGAGCATATATGAATGAGGCATGTCACATGTGTCTTGGAAAGAATCCAAAAAAGCCACAATTATGGAAATAAAATACTAAAACCAAAGTATAGAAAAGAAATAAACTCCAACAACATCCCAAGCCTAAGCTTGGTCTCATTCTCTCCATCTCCAACAGCAATCAAGTACCTGATGAAAAAGGGTGCTTGCCCTTATCTATACCAGCAACCATATAATCTGTTTGGGTCCAAAAGCATGAACAAAACATGGTGTGAGATGAATCCCAGTAGGAAACCACCAAAATATATGTTCCTAACTGTCAGTGAATATATATAGTAGGTAATATTCATAAATGAAGCAATAAACAAGGAAGTACTCAAAAGTAAACAATCCTACAATTTTCAATTACATTAATTTTTATTTATTAATTATTAAAACTATTGAATAATGAATATCAGGATATATCCTAAGCTCTGTATCCCTCCATGTAATGGTAACAAAACAGATGCCTCATAATACCATCTCAACAAAAAAGTAAGACCGAGTCCAAGCTTGTGATTTGGCTTGGCAGACTCGTCACAATCATTCAATCATTCAAAAGAAACCCTCTGGGAAACTTCTCACAGTATAACCCCTCTGGTTTAACATATAATCAAATCAATAATTAATTATACTCTAGGAAATCTCACATAGTATAACCCCTTTGGTCTCACATTGCACTAATAATTTACAAACGACCACCTAGGTAGCTCTTATGGTCAATAACCCCTTCATCTACATAACAATAATAAACTATAATGACCCCATGGTAGCTCTCACAGTCTATTCCCTATTTTCCAACATTCATTTAATAATGAACCTCTGGGTAGCTCTCACGGTCTAACCCCTCTCATCTATGACCACCTGACAGCTCTTACAGTCAATGCCCTAGGTCCAGTGTAACAATAACAATTCATTCATAGATGACCCTACCTCGATAATCTCTCATATCCAATTTACTTTGGTGAAAATTTCACAATGAAAAACACATTCATCTCATATAATCAGTAACTACATCCTAACAACATGGGGCATGGAAAACAAAGCAAACCTAACAGGAATTCTAGACCAAATGACCATAATCAATCAAAAAAGGGAAACACGCCTATAATCAAGGTATAAAACCTTATGCATAAGAAATAGTAGCAGTGGAAGAACTATAGCAATAGCAGGCACTATAGCGGCAGAGGGGAACTATAACGGCGACAGGGTACTATAGTAGCGGCGGTTACTGTGATGTACTGTAGCAACACGGGTACTGTAGCATTACTATTCAAAGAATGGTCTTTGGGCCAAAAATTTGGGCCTACGGGCCATGTAATGGGCTAAATGCCCACCAGGCCTTTGGGGTATGTAATAGGTCTCCCTATACCTAGTTAAAGAGGTCTTTGCTTTCCTTTAATTATAAATGAGGCTTCGACCCCAACCTTAAAAAAATAGCCCCTTTCTCAAATAAAAAAACCATATTAGGTATTAAACATGGTTAAATTCTAAAACACACAATACCTTAAACATGGTTATTTGGAACTTTAAGCATATATAATCCAAATACAATTAGAGAAAGTCACAAACCACCTACCTTGATGTCGTACGATCAACACTCTTGAACGTCCGCCCTTGAATCGGCCTAGAACAACATAGATCTACAAAAAGGGTAAAAATGATAAACCTTGAAATACTCATGAGAGAGGAGGAATCAGGAATAAGGGATATAGGGAAAGATAGAACTCACTGGTGGGAATCCAACACACTCAATGGCATCTCAATCGGAGCTCGGACGAAGAATCGGGAGGTGCTCGAAGTTCTTCAGCCATTAGTCGCTCTACTGTATGAACTGAGGGGAGAAGAAGTGTTTTCTAGAGATGAGACATGACCCCACTATGACTAATCAATTAAAAAGAAAAGTACATGTCCTGTTCATTTAATGTACACGCCGTGTACTAGCCCCAACCGACCCCCGCTTTAGGTGGTTTTCCAGGTCACCTACATGACCATGTACTCGACCATTACACGGCTAGTACATGGCTACACTTGGAAATGGGGTACATGGAATGTACTTAGAAAATTTCTCATTTCTTCCTTTTTCCTCAAAAACAAACCGAAATAAAGATCCATACCAAAAATAAAGATATGGGTTCTTACAAGTGGACTCCCCAATCCATAAATCCTGACTTGGATTTTCTCAACACTTATCTCCAAATTACACCAAGTTTAGAAAGGACTACTCCTCTTGATGTAAAATGGTTAAGTCAACTTGAAACTTTTATAAGAATTCCCCTTATAAAAGTAATTTTTCCAGCAAGGGTTGGTCAAACACATAGTTCTATTGAGTTTTGTTCCTAATCAAGTAACAGAAGGCTTAGTCTGACTTAATATTAGAATGAGGGATTTTATTTTATTATTTATAAAATTTTATCTTGTTTTATCCTTTACATATCTTGTTAATATATAATTAGATGTTTCTTTAATTAACTAACCATGTTTGGATAAAAAATTTACACATAAACAATTTTATTTAAATTCCATATTTTGCAAATTAATTAATTCATTTATGTGATCACAGTATTGCATAAATAAATATAATTTTAATGAATCAGAACGAAAATAAAAAAATAATTAAATGACCTGATCATGATCTTATTTAATAGTTGATTTAATGAGTGGAAATTAAATCAACCTATGGCCTAGGGGAAATAACTCCTTATGTTAGACTTGGCACGATCTATAACATTCCATGTGTCCACCTATCTATCACTAAGTTGGAATCATTATGGTTCCATCTTGAACCATCCCCATATGCCTTGGGATGGTCCATTAATTACAAATATTTATTACTCACATGCAGGTGAGGGGAAACAAAGGATTGGTTAAAGGGAATTACATAAATATCCTTGGACATGTAGGTCCTACATAATAATGGAGGGAGGGATGACTCGCATACCATATTTTAATTTACTATTAAATAATTGGAAAACCATGTAATAAATTTAATTAAATAATTGCAAACACATACATAGGTCTTGGTCAAACTCATGAATGGTCACACATTCAAAAAATATTAAAAAGTAAATAGCTAACATTATTGGGAACCACCATGGTTAAATCGATGAGAGGGAGGGAGGGAGGGAGAAGAGTGTGAAGAGGCTAAAGAGGGGTCTGACGTCCGTCATTTTTTATAGGGAGTGAGAAACCATATGTGTAGTGACCGCCTCCCAAGTTGAGATTCTTTTTATTCTATCTATGAATTATTTTTTAACTCTATTTTTTGAACGGTAAACAGGTCTATAGATAAATATTTTCAATTATTATGTTTTTTAAGGACACATTTTTTTTAAATTATTTCATACATATAAATAATTAACATAATAGATGCAATAAAATTTTAAATTTTGAATATAAAATTTTAAAAACATTAATTTTAAGAAAGTGACATTAACCAATATAAAATAAGAATCATGAGATCGATTTTGTAAAATGACCCACATGTCCAATAATCCAATGAAAGGGTTGGAGAGGGAAAAGAAAAAAATACAAGCATAGATAAAAGAGATTTATCCGAGTCAAAGACCAAGAAATAAATGGAAAATGAGAGGACCAATTTATCCATTTAATAAAGCACTGAGAGGGGAATGTGGTTGTTTTTTTTGTTTTTTTGTACATAAACCCTAGCCGAACTATATAATTAATTCTCTTCCCAGCATAGCTTGTTCCCCTATAGGTGTACTAGGCCCCAGGTCTCTAATGCTAATCGCAACCCTACTAGGTAAAACTACCTCTCCATGCTTCCCTACACTATCGAGGGGTTAAATTGCATGGTGTGAAATTTCCTAAGCTGAAACTTGCAACCAATGGGAATCGAACACTAGACCTAATGCTCACAGCCCTCAACCCTAACCACTTGGCAACCCCATGGGGGTAGGGTAATGTGGTTGTGGGGCACGGGCATGTAATATTTTATTTTAAATTTAAAAATATTTATATATTTTATTTGTACTCCTATATTATCATATTCTACTTAATTAATTTTAAATTATCTCTCTCTCTTTCTCTCTCTCTCTATATATATATGATCCCTAGTGATGGTCATCTAAAATAAATTGACATATTATGATTCGTCTCCACTCCCAATATTTTTGAACTTGTTTGGAAATGAATCTTAATATGTCAATTTCTTTTAGATGGCCATCACTAATGACCACACACACACACACACACACACATATATTTGAACATACCCCTCCTCCAAGCATGAACTTCCTGATGTAACTCTCCCCCACTGAAGAAAACAGAAGATATTGGGTCTCAATTACACTTCATGAAGAGACTGGGTAAAAATTTGCTTCCCAACTTTGCCCTGCACTATTGAGTTATTAAATTGCAAGGCAGTGTAATTATGATGGCTAGTGAAACCAGAAGGAATCAAATCTCAAACACCGAAGTTTCCAACATACAACTGTGCCCACACTACCATAAAATAGGTCTTACAAAGAGCTATCTTTTAACCGCACTAAAAAACATACTGTTAAAAGGTTCTTTTATGAGTGCTGATAGAAGTACCCCTTTACGAGAATTTTTTTTGCACTGATAAAGGTATACCTTTATAAATGTTTTTTAGCGCAGATAAAAGGTACTTTTATCAGTAATTTTCATAGTGCAGATAAAAGGATGATTTCATTAAAAAATTATTTATCATTAAAAAATATATATCAATATATAAATATATTTATAATGATATAAATATAATATATTTTATAAAATATGATTTATATTAGGCTAAATATTCAGTTACAATTAATATATAAAATATTTAGTGAAAATATATTATAAAATAATTTAAAAAATAATATTAATTAATAATTTGTTAATTATTATCGATTAATGGTCATTTAATAACAATTTAAATATAGAAAAAATAAAAAATAATAATAAACAATCTAAAATAAGTGGAAAATGCGACTCAAACTTCAAACAACCATAACTTCTGATCCGAGTGTCCGTTTGGGCTCTACCATATATCAAATCAAATCCTGCTGATGTGGCTCTATTTTTGCATAGTTTTTCCATATCTTTTTACTTAATTTTTATTGATTTAATTAGTTATTTAATCACTTTATACTAAATAATTGTACTTTTGTATTTTTTTAATTAATTTTGTTAATTAATCAATTTTTATAATTAATTATATATTTTTAGTCTTTAAAATAATAATTTTATTCTTACTTTACTTTTCTAATTTAATTATTTCTTAATTAGTTTGGTTAAATTAAATTTTCTTGACTTTTTAGTAAATTAACATTTTTATAAAAAACTATTTAATCATTGTATTACTTCTTAGTCTTTATTTTAATATTTTATTATTTAATATAGATTCATTAAAATTTGTTAACTTTATTTATTAATATGTTCTAATTAATTAAGTTAAGAGTTTTAGTTTTAATTAAAGAAAATAGTTCACTTTTAATTTTATGTGTTCACTTAGTTATTTAATTAATTAACTTAGAGTTTTAAAAAATTAATTATTTAATCTTATGTATACAGTTATATGATATATTCATTTTCTATTGATTTTAGTCTACCGGTAAGGTAGACAAGAACTATCGGTAACCTACGGGGTCACCGATGCTCTTCATTTTTATTCTCTGCTACTCTGTAATTAATTTATATAGTTATTTCAATTTAAGCCTTTTATCAATTCAGTTTATCAAATATCCAGTTATTAATTTAAGTGTTATCAATTAATACTCTTTATTATAATTTTAAAGTTTTAAGTTTAACAAAAATTATGTTTTAATTAATGGTGTTTAGCATTCTTTTAATTAATTATTTTCTATCTTTTTATTTAGTTTACTTAAGTTTTAATTTTAAGTTTAATCTATTTTTTTAATGTCACCATTAGTTTTTTTATTCTATCGGTGACCCTTGGTTCTACCGGTAACCCTTTATGTGTTCCTTCAATCGGTTTCCCTTTTTATTAATATACTGGTACTGTTTTATTTATATATATTAGTGACCTTTCTTTTTAAGTCACTGGTGAGTTTTTATCTGCAACAGTGACCCGCAGCTACCCATCCTACCAGTTACCTTATTTACTTTTATTTCTAACGGTGACCCTTATTTTTGACTACCAGTGACCCTTTGATTTTTGAGCCAACGGAGACCCCATTTTTTTTAAAGCATTGATTTTAAGCTAACGGTGACCTTTCTTTTTTTTATACTAACAGTAACCTTTTTACTTAGTCTATAGGTGAATTTTTAGTTTTCCCCAACTATGAGCCTTTTTCCACTATCGGTAACCTTATTTTTTTAAAGCTGACGGTGATCCTTTTGTCTTACTCTACCCGCGACCCATTATATTTAAGCCAACAGTGACCCTCATTCTCACCGTTCACTGCTTCTCACTGTTAGTCTTATCCTTTTCCTTTGCTTCAATTCCTCTCCCTCACCATTGCACCCCTCTCTCTCACTGTTAGACTTCGTCCTCTGCACCTCACCATTCCGTTCACACAGCATCCCCTGCTTCTCACTGTTCTCACTTCCGAAATTGAAAACTCGAACCAATCTCAAATCAGATTCAGAATTTAAACAAGAACCATTTCAGGTCGACGCCACGAGACCCAATGGCGTCGAGCTAAAGCTGAGGAGTCCACCAGAGAGGGGTTCGTCCCGCTGTTCTCCACCGTGGGAGTGTAGAAGGAGGTCGCCGCTGCCCTGTTTGGAGAAGAAAACGAAATTTCCCCCCCCCCAAGGGTTGCGCCGAGATTGGGGGGGAGAAGTTTAAAAAAAACTTAAAAAAAACTAATGAACTAAAATAAATTTATAATAAAAACTTAAATTAAAAACAATAATAAACAGTAATAATTATAAATAAAAATAATATATTTAATAAAACTGAATTATAAAAAATAAATAAAATTTTATGTAATTAATTGATAGTTTTTTCTAAAATAAAATTAGAATAGATTATTAAAAAGATTATTAATTATAATTTAATAATAGGTATTAATAATTATTTAATAATACAAGTTAATAAAATTAAATACTAATAATAAGTTATAAATTAAATTATAATTAAACTAAACTAGTTAACTTAAAATGTTAATAATGTAAAATTTCAAAATAATAATAAACTTAATGTTTATAATTTAATTTAATAATGTTAATTAATTAAAAAATAATAATTTATAAACAAATTAGCATCAAAATTAATAATTAATATAAATTTTTTTAATAATAATAATAATAATAATAACTCTATTATTAAAAAATTCGATCAACTTATAATATGTAAATTATCATAAATTATCTTTTATAATTAAATAATAACTATTTAATAATAAATTTCATTTCATTATAAGTAATTAAAATATAATTACTAATTATTAGTAATAGTAATAAAATAATTTATTTAATAACATTATTTAAAAGTTTACTAATTCTTTTAATTTTTTTAATAAACAAATTTCTTAAACTATAATTCTATATTTCCTTAGCGTTTTAATTTTTTTGTTTGTTTTTCTTATGCAAGTTCATTTAAGAGTCAAAAACACGTCCAATTGCACTTAACTAAGTCATCCAGAGTTAGTTACATGAGGAAAACTAGCACAACGTGCTAGTCGCGAAAAAACACACGTGTGCAGTGCATATGTGAAGAGTTTTTGAAGTCGGTGGAAAATGTTTGGTGACAAAGCAGAAGAAAACATGATACTTAAGCAGAGAAAGCAGCAGAAAGGGGGGACATTCATTAGATATAGACATTAATTGATTTGAGAGAGGTAGATTCACTCAACACATTGGAAGATCTAGTTCTAAGTAGAGGTAGTGCAGAGGGCGACTCTGGAACCACTTCCTGGAGCTAGAGGAGCGTAGGAGCAGAGTATATTTCGGAGAGTGTGACTTCCCTTGTGTTTAAATTCTTGGACTCTATTTATCATTTCTTCAATTACTGTTATGATATTAAACATGTTTTCTAGCTAAATCATTTGGTTCGGTGATAAATTGAAGTTTCACCGATTACTTTTGTATGTTCTTTTCACTTCATCTTTAGATGTATTCAGTATTGATCGGTGAGATCGATATTGAGTTCATCCAACTACTTTTACCACTAGAAAATAATCTTAAGATTTCACAGTTATTTGGCGAGATTGATTGTGGAAACACTTTTCAAAAGATAATAGATTCAAAATATTTCAAGGCTTACGGTGAGTTTGTCTTGCTATTAATTTTCAAATAGTTCACAGTTGATTAATTTTGGAGTGGCGAACTCTTAAATTGGTTGTCTTGTGTGACTTAACTCCTGGCGTGGGAGGTGAATCATAATCTTTACAGTGGTACTCTGCAAAAACCTTTAAGTGAATCAGAATACCATCAAATCCAGTAGAATAGAGATTATTCCTCGAGCATTTTAATAGATTGTTCTCTTATCAGTGTACTATATCTCTGTCTCTCTTTTCTTTCAACTGTCTCTAGCTTCAATCTAGTAGGATACATTGTTTTCAATATTCTATCTCTTTACTTATTTATAAAAAGTAAAAAAAAAATTAGAGTATTCACCCCACTGCAGACAATATTGGGGTTTTTGAAGGTTTTTAGAAGAATAGTGGCCAAATTTACCTTCCCTATGGGTTCAACCTTTCTTTCCACATATACAGTAGTTAGTAGGAATATAAATTTTAAACTTTTACTGACTGTAACGACGGTTTAGGTCAAGTTTTTGGTGCCGTATCTGGGGAACGAACCAACCATTACTCTAAAAAAACTAAAAAATCACATATATAAAAATATTAAAAAACATTGAAATATTGAAAACTATTAAAAAATAAATCTACTTCATTTCTTGTTTAATTTTTGATGTTTTCTTTAATTTTTATTACTTTCTACTATTTTTTTCATGATCACAAGAACTTATGGTGTTATATTAGAGCCCCTAAACCTTGAATTAGATAAACATATCACTACTCTAAGAAATAAGAACAAAACTAAAATGGGAAAATTATATAATATAGTTCCTGATAATAACTTTCAAAACCATCCAGAACTCATAGAATAAAATGAAAGGCCTAGGATGAGGGAGTTTCAACTTCCTCAAGTTTCAAGCAATCCATCATCTATCAGACTTATTCCTAAGGTCAGAAATTATAAACTTAAACAATCACACATTTCACTGCTGCCTACTTTTAATGGACTGTCTAATGAGGACTATTTAGCCGTCATTAGAGACTTCTATAACACTGTGCAGTAGTTACCTCTTCTAGGACTCACAGAGAATGAACTTAGAATGAGAGTCTTTCCCTTTTTCCTTAAAGGGAATGATAGAAATTGGTTTCTAAGTCTAGATGAGAACATTTTTGAGAACTGGGATCAAGTGTATAGCTCATTCATCATGAAATTCTATCCCCAAATATTAAAAGGAGAAGTTAGAACTAAGATAACTAGTTTTTATCAAGAGGATGGAGAAGATTTCCATGAAGCTTGGGATATATTCATGTATCTTCTTAGGCAGTTTCCCCACCATCAACTCCCATCTCACCTTCTCATGGATGTGTTCTATAAAGGGCTTTCCTCCTCTGAATATAATCTAGTTGAAAAAGCTGCTGGGGTTAATTACAATGATAAGACAGATGAAGAACTTAGACAAATTTTTAATAATCTTGCACTAAATTACCAACATAAAAATTCAAGAAGGAAAAGAGTCAACAAAAATGTTAACACAAACACTGGTTCAATGGATGAAACTCAATCTCAACTTGCTGAAATCACCAACCAACTTCAATCTTTAATGAACCAGAATTCAAAAAAAACTGTTAATCAACTAGGATGTAAAAATACTAACCAATCTTTAAGGGAACAGTGGTCCTGTGTGGTATGTTTGGAAATACTGAAAACTTCTGTCCTAATTTTGATATGCCATCCCAACAACAAGAAAATTAGAACTTTGTTAACTATGGTCCTAGAATTCCTCCTAAGGAAGATCCATTTTCAAACAATTATAATCAAGGCTATATGAACCACCCTAATCTGTTCTGGAAATATCAAGGCTCAATTAAACAATCCACTGCCCCTAATTACTCTAATCAACCAAGACCAAACTTTCAAAATCAATAGATGGGTGACTCTTCAAATGTACAAGAAAAAAATGATAATAAAATATCTTCTAAACTTGATCTAATTTTGAAAAAAATAAACCCTCGAGAAGAAAGATACATTACTCAGCTAACCAAACATCAAAATCAATATGAGTCCGATAAAATGAAAATTAATGTTAGAATGCAAAACATGGAAACACAACTTGGTCAACTTGCTAGAGATTTTTCATCTAGGAAAAAAGGTAGAATTCCTAGTACCAATAAACTTAACCCTAGAGAGAATGCTATGGCTGTTGTCACTAGAAGTGGGATAAATACTCAAACTGTTAATGAAAAACCCACTGAAAATACCCAAAATGAAAATCTTCTTCAATCTGGAAATAAAAATCTGTTTTGCACACATGCTGGAAATTCATAGAAAATTAATGTAAATGATCAAAATATGAATTTTTCATCTGAGACTCAATCTGAAACTTCATCTAAAAATCAAAATAATAAAGGAAAATAAAAGGTTGAGGAAGAGATGAGGGATATACCTACTGTCCTTAAATTTTTTTCTCCACCCATCCCTTTCCATGAGAAGCTAAAACCACAAAGTAACACCAAGGATGAACTTCTTCAGTTCCTTGGTCTTCTTTACAAAATTCAGGTAAACATTCCTTTCATTCAAGATTTAATTCAAATCCCATATTATTTTAAATCTCTTAACAAAATTGTTTAAAAATAAACTTTAGAAGAATTTGCTACTTACAGCCTCGCTGAAGAGTGCAGTGCTGTACTCTAAAAAAATCCCACCTAAACTAAAAGATTCAAGTAGTTTTTTCATTCCTTGCACATTAAGAAATTTTTATCAACTCAACTATTTGTGTGATTTAGGTGCGAGAATTAATCTTCTCCCATACTCACTATTTCAACAGTTGAGATTGTGTGACCTTCAACCCACCACAGTCATACTACAGTTAGCTAATAGATCATTCACTCATCCTATGGGTAGGGTAGATGAATTGCTAATTGGGGTTGGGAAGCTATTTTTTCATGAAAAAATTTTAGTCTTAGACATGGAGTGTGATCAAGAGGTTCCCATCATCTTGGGTAGGCCCTTATTGGCTACAGGTGGTGCTTTTATTGATTTCTCCAAGGGCCAATTAATTTTTAAAATTAGAGAACAATAAGAAGAGTTCAATGTGTTTAAAAATGTCAAAGGACCTACTTTTCCTAAAAACTGTTCAAAGGTAGAGTCTGTAGAAGATGAGAACTCAACTGGAAACTCTGAAAAATTTGAAAATCAATTTTTTATTAAAGAAAATAATTGTGAAGCTCAACATCCTGTTGAATCTGTTTTAGAATTTGAAAATTCTACTCAAACTCTTAATCTAGAAAATATTCCAGAACTAGACAACTGTTCAGTTTCTGCTGTAGAAGGGTCCTCTGTTTCTGAACATGGGAGATTTTTGAGTGAATTTGAAGGTGTTTTTGTTAACACCAACCATGTTGAGAACTTTTATGATATTGAGGGAGAATTTTTAATATAATTAGATGATTCTTCTCTGATTAACTTGTTAAAATCTGATCTGGAAAGTCTAGATAGTGTACTGCCCACTTTGGACAGAAACACTGTTATCTCTGGAATTGAGCATGAAATTGAAAATATTTAATCATTTAATACTCCTTATAAGAGATATGTTGAAGATCTTGGACCTCCCAGGCCTAAGAGTCTTCTTTCTAGTGTAGAACCACCCACTCTTGAACTGAAACCAATCCCAGCTCATCTTAAATATTCATTTCTGGGTGAGAAATCCACTTTGCCTATAATAATTTCTGCTAAGCTGAATGAAAACCAAGAAGAAATATTGTTAAATGTTTTGAAAAAGTTTAACTCTTCCATAGGCTGGACAATAGCTAATATCAAGGGTATTAGTCCCCCATTCTGTATGCATAAAATACCTATGGAGCCTGATCATAAGCCCAGGGTAGAGTGTCAAAGAAGGTTAAATCCAAACATGAAAGAAGTTTTGAGAGAAGAAGCGATCAAATTGCTAGACACTGAAATGATATATCCCATTTCTGATAGTGCTTGGGTCATCCCAGTCTAGGTTTTCCCCAATAAGGGAGGTTTCACTATAGTTAAAAATGAAAAAAATGAAGAAGTCCAAGTTAGAAAAGCCACAAAATAGAGAGTCTATATTGATTATAGGAAGCTTAATGAAACCACTAGGAAAGACCATTTTCCAATGCCCTTATTGGACCAAATGCTTGAAAGGATTGCTAGAAATGAGTTTTTCTATTTCTTGGATGGGTATTCTGGTTAAAACCAGATTCCTATTGATTTAGAAGATCAGGAAAAGACGACTTTCACATGCCCCTTTGGAACATTTTCCTACAGGAGGATTCCCTTTGGGTTGTGTGGAGCTCCAACCACCTTTCAAAGGTGTATGATGGTTATCTTTTCAGATATGATTGAGAGAAATATTGAGGTTTTCATGGATGATTTCTCCATTGTGGGTAGCACTTTTTATACTTGTCTTGGAAATCTTAAGTTAGTCTTGGAAAGATGGATTGAAACCAACCTTGTTCTTAATTGGGAGAAATGTCAATTCATGGTTACAGAAGGTATAGTTCTTGGTCATAAAGTGTCCAAGAGAGGTCTAGAAGTTGATACTGCTAATATTGGTGTTATTTAAAAACTTCCTCCTCCTGTAAATGTTAAAGGTATTAGAAGTTTTCTAGGGCATGCCAGTTTCTACCAGAGATTCATAAAAGACTTTTCTAAAATAACTAAGCCCTTATGTTCCTTACTGGTCAAGGATGCACCTTTCATCTTTGATGAAAACTGTTTGAAATCATTTAACCCGCTTAAAGAGAAATTCACTACATCACCCATTATCACTACACCTAATTGGAAACTACCTTTTGAGCTTATTTGTGATGCTAGTGATATGGTTGTTGGTGCTGTCCTTGGACAAAGGAAAGATAAGAAGTTACATGTGGTGTATTTTGATAGTATACTACTAGATGGTGCCCAAAATAATTATACCACTACTAAAAAATAATTGTTAGCTGTTGTGTTTGATTTAGAGAAGTTTAGACAGTATCTCTTAGGTTCTAAAGTAATTATTTTCACTGATCATTCCACTCTAAAGTACTCGCTGTCTAATAAAGAAACTAAACCTAGGCTGATTAGATGGATTCTATTGTTACAAGAATTTTATTTATAGATTAGGGATAAGCAAAGAGCTAAGAATTTAGTTGCTGAACACCTATCTAGGATTCTCTTACTAAATATTAATCTTAAGATCCTAGGTAGATTAACTCTTACTTTCCTGATGTAAACCTGCTCACTATGTCAATCAGGCAATCTGATTGGTTTGCATATTTTGCCAACTTCCTGGCAGCATGTGTTTTCCCCAAAAATATGTCTAATAACCAAAGAAAGAAATTCATTTCCGAGCTAAGTAATATCTTTGGGATGATCCCTTTTTGTTTAGGAGATGTGCTGATGGTATTCTTAGAAGATGTGTTCCTAAAGAAGAGATGTTTCCTGTCTTAGAAAATTGTCACTCTTCACCTTGGGGAGGTCACCATGGTGGTGAAAGAACTGCTCAAAAATTCTTACAATCTGGTTTCTATTGGCCTAATCTTTTTAAGGATGCTAGGAATTTTGTGGTTGGGTGTGATAGATGTCAGAGGCTAGGAAATGTTGGTAGGAAGTAGGAGTTACCCCAAAAAGGAATTCTGGAATTTGAAATTTTTGATGTCTGGGGGTTAGATTTCATGGGTCCATTTCCATCATCTCATGGGAATGAGTATATTCTTGTTTCTATAGACTATGTTTCAAAATGGGTTGAGGCAGTAGCACTTCCCAACAATCAAGCTAACTCTGTAATAAAATTTGTCAAGAAGAACATCTTTACAAGATTTGGAGTCCTGGGAGATTTTATCACTGATAATGGAACACACTTTAAGAATTATAAGTTTAAATATTTGATGGAGAAATATGGATGTGTTCATAAAACTGGTACTCCTTATCATCCACAGTTCAGTGGACAGGTGGAAATTTCTAACAGGGAACTGAAACAAATACTTGATAAAACTGTGTCAAACTCTAGGAAAGACTGGTCTCTTAAATTGGATGAAGCTTTATGATCATATAGATTTGCTTTCAATACCCCAATAGGTATGTATCCTTATAGGCTGTTGTATGAGAAATGTTGTCATTTACCTGTGGAGTTGCAACACAAGTCTTATTAGGCAGTTAAGGCTCTAAACTTTGAATTTAAGAGTGCTAGTGGGAGTAGATTACTTGAGATGAGTGAACTTGATGAAATTAGGAGAGAGAGTTATGATAATTCAAGGATTTATAAAGAGAGAACTAAAATCTTTCATGAATCTATCATTCAAAACAAATAATTCAAACTTAGACAGAAGGTCCTCCTCTTTAACTCTAGACTTAAACTCTTTCCTAGAAATTTGAAATCCAAGTAGTCTGGACCTTTTACTATAGTGAGAGTTCTGAAGAATGGAGCTATAGAAATCGTAGGTGAAGAGAATAAACCCATGTTGGTTAATGGGCAGAGAGTGAAACTTTATTTTGAGGGATAGCTGAAGGGATTGCCGACTTTCACAGTTCTGGAAAACTGATCATGAATAAAGTCTGGCTAAAGACTTTAAAACTTAGCACTGCATGGGAGGCAACCCATGGTTATTTTTGTCTTTATGTTGTTTCCTTTTAACCTTGAATAAAGTACAGCTTATGTGTTCTGTTTTTGTGAAATACCTGTTACTTCTTGTTCTTTGTATCCTGGTTTTGTTTCAGGATTAAATTATGCTGATGTTGTGTCATTAAGGGGGAGGAATTCCCAAGCTAAGTGCTAATGATAATCTCTTTCAATTCCTTATAAAGGAACTGATAACATCTGACAGATGAGTTATGCTACTACAAAACTAAATTTTGACACCTTTAGAGTGTTTGACGGTGAAAAAAAGACACAAATTAATGGACAATTAATAGTGATTTTCAACAATATTACTACCTTGAGAGATCCCATCAGTTAATATGATCAAGCACTGAAAGTACTTAGAGTACTACCCTCTAAATAGAATGGAATATCTGCAGCAATTCAACAATCATCACCAGTCATAAATTTAACTATGAAGGGATTAATTAGAACATTTATTATGTATGAAATAGAAATGAAAGATGAAGTTGAATATCACAAGATTGTAGTAAAAAGGGAAAATACTGCTCTCAAAGTAAGAGCTCAGAAGCATAACTGAAAAACAAAACAAGAATTCAAAATAGACAAAAATTCAAATTCCTCTTATTCTAAAATGGAACTGGCTCAACTATCCAGAAAGATCAAAAAATTCTAAAAAAAGAAAAGAGGCATTAGAAAATACTTTAAGAAGGATAAAAATGAACCTCGTGTAGTAAGATGCTATGAATGTAAAAAATTGGGTCACATCAGATGTGATTTCCCTCAATTGAAAGATGAAATAAGAAGGAAAAAAAAGAAATATCATAAGAATTAAGATTATGAGAAAAAAGGAAAACGAGCTATAAAAGCTACGTACAGTGTATCTGGAGGCTCCAGAAGATCTTCAAAATATGATTTAGAAAAAGATCCATATAATATTAAAGAAAATATGTGCCTTATAGATAATGAAGAAGAATTGGTACAAACTTATTATTCTTCTACCTCTGACTCTGATAGTTGTTTAAATAATAAATTTGTAATGTCCCGGTTCTGGAAGCTGCCCAGAGATGTCCCATAACCGGTTAGTCACATGGACTCAAGCGCATTTCCTCGAATGCTAGAGGCTGTCGACTAGAAGCGAGGGCATTGGGTGTGATAGTGGGGAAACTATGCCCTCATTGGCAGAGTAACACAGTGGAATTAAAACAGATATACAATAGCGGAAGCGGTAAACATAATAAGCAACAGTAAATAGTGGAAGACTGATGAAGGAACAATTGGAGCACATATATAAAATGATGCATGATATATATGTCTAGGAAAGCAGCCAAACAAGTCACAATTCTGAATACAGAACTAATATAAGTACAAAAGAATAGCAAGTAAACAACTCCTCAGCATTGCAAGCCATGGATTGGTCTCATGCTCTCCATATCCACATCAATCAAGTACCAAAAGTAGAAGGGCGCTTTACCTTATCTATTCCTGCAACAATATAATCTGTTTAGGCCCAAAAGTATGGCCCAAACAGGGTGTGAGACTAAATCCCAGTAGGCAACCACCACAATATCTGTGCCTAACAGTTAGTGAATATATGATAGGTAATAAATAACAGGAATCAGTAAACCAGGAAGTACTCAGCAGCAAAAAATCCACAGTTTCAAAGCATTCAGTTTCATATATCAAGAAACAACTAATCAAAGTAGGAAAACACAAAAAGGTAACCCTATGGGAAGTAATCACAACCTATCCCCTCTAGTCCCACCTAACAACACAAGCAAACAACTAAACACAAAAGGTAACCCTCTAGGAAGTACTCACAACCTAACCCCTCTGGTTCAACCAACAAGTACAAGCAACCATATGGGAAGCACACTCAGTCTACCCCTATGGTTCAGCTTAAGCATAGACTCTTTGAGGAAGAAATCGATGTCAATTCCTCCTATAGTCTCGTATCGGTAACAAAAGGTGCTCTAGGGAAGTACTTACGTCAACAATCCCCCTATGGCCTGCGTCGAGGAACTACAGACACTCTGAGGAAGCACTTATGTCAATCCCCCCTATGGTCTCACATCGTAATAGTAAAATAGACACTCTGGAGAAGCCCTTACGTCCATTCTCCCTATGGTCTACTACACCAGGTTCTCATAGTCCTGTGTAAGTCAAACAAGTATAGCAATGCATATCGGCCAAAGTAAACCTCAACAACTATTTGGCTAAACAGTATACAACATAACAGCATGTCAAAGAAACAATCACACCATTCTACAATAGTAGGCATGAGAAAAATAAGGCAGCCTAATAGGCTAAGTAGTACCAAAAGGTCATAACTAAAACATGAATGGGAAAACACCACCAAAGCATAGAAAATAACCCTATTCACATTTCAATTAACCTCTATTCAAGCATAAAAGCATAGTAGAAAATTATCAGGGCTAAAACGGTAAACACACAATACCCCGTTCATGGGTATTGGGAAATTTTGCACATATATCTCAAAGAATTTCAATAGAAAGGCACAAACCACATACCTCGATGTTGGTAGATCTCTATACGTGAACCTCAAGCCTTGAATCACCCAAGAACACCGTAGATCTACAAAATGTCTAAAACATTCAATATAAGATAACTTGAGAAGGTGGAGGAATCAGGAAACGAAGCTCAAGCATAAGGAAGAGATTATCGAGGCGATACCAACACAATCGATGATGGTAAATTTGGATAACAGATGCTTGATCAGGGTCTTGGAGGAAGATCACGGCCATACAGGTTCTCTCGGATGAACTAGGTCGAGAAGTAGATAGTTTTGTCCGTCAGACGCAACCCCGATGTGTTTAATGAAAAAAAAATGCACAGCGTGTGCTTGCCTTCACCGGCCCCTGCATTAGGTGGTCTCCAGGTCACCACACATAGCCGTGTGCATGACTGTTATATGGCCTGCACCCGGCTACCCGCGGTAACCGAGTACATGGTGTGTTCTCATAAGGTACATGGCATGTACTTAGAAAATTTCAAGAAACTCTTCTTTTTCTCAAAAACACCAGAAAAAGAAAAAAAATACATGAAAAGAGGATCCTGGTTCTTAGAAACTTCCCCCCTTAAATAAATTCATCCCTGAATTTCCCTTGCAAGGAGGCGTAGAAGAAGAATCCCCGAACAACTCTGGCTACTGCGATCATACATCGGTCTCCCTCTCCCAAGTCTCATCCTATACTCGTCTATGCTTCCATAGCACTCGTACTAGAGGAAGAGATTGGCCATAGATAACCTTCATACTTTGATCAATAATCTGGATAGGATGATCCTCGAATGATGCATCCACTTCCAACTCAACCTCATCAGGTTGGAAGACATGAGATGAGTATGAGAAGTAATGTCGAAGTCGTGAAACGTGGAAGACATCGTGAATATCCTGGTACCTCTGAGGTAACTTCAACCGATAGGCAATCGGCCCAACTCTCTCCAACACCTTAAACGGCCTGACGTACCTTGACGAAAGCTTACCCTGTATTCTAATCTTCCTATGTCCCAAACTCGGTGTGACACACAGGAAAACCTGATCTCTGACCTTGAACTCCAGAGGTCATCTCCACTGATCAACATAAGACTTCTGTCGAGACTGTGAAGTAGCCATCCTCTTCTGAATCAACTCTATCTGCTCTGTGGTCTCCTAGACAAGACGAGGTCCTAACATAGCTGCCTCTCCTACCTCCAGCCAATATAAAGGTGATCAACATGACCTACCATACAAATCCTCATAAGGTTCCATCTAAATAGTTTCTTGAAAACTATGGTTGTAGGAAAACTCCACAAGAGGTATGTGCTTATCCCAAGAACTTCCAAAATCTAGAATGCATGATAAAATAATGTCCTCAAGTACCTGAATCGTACGCTCAGACTGGCCATCTGTCTGGGGGTGGTAAGATTTACTCAGAAGCACCTGTGTACCCAAAGCCTTCTGAATCCCCTTCCAGACCTGAGAAGTAAAACAAGCATCCCTGTCTGAAACAATGGAGTGTGGAACTCCATGAAAACGTACAATCACTCGGATGTACAGCTGTACCAGCTCATCAACACTAAAAGTCTACTTGATCGGCAAGAAGTGAGAAAATTTCGCAAGTTTTTCAATGAAAACCCAAATAAAATCATTCCCTCGAGGTGACCTCGGCAAACCCGTCACGAAGTCCATTGCGACATCATTCCATTTCCACTCAGAAATCGGTAACTACTGCAAAATCCCTAATGGTCACTGATGTTCCTCCTTCACCTGCTGACATGTGGAACACCTCATCACAAAACCATAAACATCTCTCTTCATACCTGGCCACCAATACTAACGGTGTAGATCATGATATATCTTGGTGACACCAGGATGAACTTCCCAAACTGAGGAGTGAAAATCTCGCATCAGCTCCTCGCATATGTCTGTTGGAACCAATACGCACCCATGAAAATGCAAGATCTCATCCCCACCTATGGTCTATCCATGAATAAGGTCCTCTCCTAACATGCTTTCCCGTAGGACTAGGCATTCAGAATCTGATATCTTAATCATTCACACTCGATCAAGAAGAGTATAGGTAACAGATAAAAAAAAAGAAACGTCTGCCTCTGTCTGTTGTGCATCTCCAAATGAGTCTTAGAGAACAGATCCATAAGCTGCCACTCACTACTGGCCTCCTGAAATGACTATATCTGAGTCCTCCTGCTCAGCGCATCATCCACTGCATTGCCTTTTCCAGGCATGTAGGCAAGCTCAAAGTCAAAAGACTAAAGGTACTCATCCCACATTTAATGTCTCAAATTCAAGTCACGCTGAGTGAAGATATACTTCAGAATTTTTTGGTCGGTGAAAACCACAAATTATCTTCCAGAAGATAATGTCTCCAACAACGTAAGGAATGGACAACTGCAACCAACTCAAGATTGTGCGTCGGGCAATTCCTCTCATGTGACCTCAACTGCCGAGACCTGTATGCAACGAATCCTTCCCCTTGTATAAGCACTACTCCAAGCCCGATACCTGATGCATCACAGTACACAATATAACTCTTTCCCGGCTCTGGAAATACTAGTATCGGTGCTGAAGTCAACCTCCCTTTCAGCTCCTAAAAGGCTGACTCACAAGAATATGACCACAAGAACTTTGCACCCTTCTTAGTTAGACCCATCAGTGGCGTTTCTAAGAATGAAAAGTCTTGTATGAAACATCTATAGTATCCAACCAGCCCTAGAAAACTCAGCAACCCAAAGATGTTCTTCGGATGCTCCCAGGAAACTACTGCTCTCACTTTCTCTGGGTTTACTAATACTCCTGTCTCTGAGATAACATGACCCAAGAAGTGAATCTGGTCTATCCAAAAGTAGAATTTTGAGAGCTTAACATATAACTGATGCTCTCTCAGTGTACTCAAAATGATCTCAATATGGGTATCATGGTCATGTCGAGTATGAGAGTACACCAAGATATCATCCATGAAGACTACCATGAAATAATAAAAGTATTGATGGAACACTCGGTTCATCAGTTCCATGAAAACTGTAGGCACGTTTGTGAGACCGAACGGCATAACTACATACTCATATAGACCATACCTGCTTCGGAAGGCTGTAAGAGGTATATCAGATGGTCCAATGTGCAACTGATGGTAACCGGATCTCAAGTCAATATTTGAGAACACCTAGGATCCGCTAAGCTGATCAAAGAGATCATCAATCCTCAGTAAGGGATATCAGTTCTTGATCGTCAAATAATTCAACCTCTGATAATCCACACAAATCCGGAGAGTACCGTCTACCTTTTTCGCAAATAGAACAGGCGAACTCCAAGGAGAAGTACTGGGTCGGAGGAAACCCTTTTCTTTTAACTCTTACAATTATTTCTTGAGCTCCTATAAATCTGGTGTAGCCATCCTATAATGAAGAATGGACACTGGTGCCGCTCCTGGAACAAGCTCAATAGAAAAGTCTACCTCTCGTTCTGGAGGAAAACCTGAAAATTCTTCTACAAAGACATCCTTGAAACGATCCACCACTGGAGTAAAGTTGAACTGTGAAGTCCCCTAGTCATCCAGATATAGACTAGAGATCTGGGCTGTAACTCCTCCCAACCCATGATGCTCGGGTCCTGTTCTGCTCACCTGGACATCCTATTCTCCCTTATGAATAAACGATCTTCCCTTTGGTGATGTAAAACTCACCCTATGATGATAGAAATCAACAACAGTCTGGAAAAGAACTAACCAGTACATTCTAAGAATGAAATCATAGCCTGTCATCTCTTGGACATATAGGTCCCATAAGAAGTGACACCCACCAACCTCAATAGGGAACTCCTTGAACTAAGATACACTAGCTGTTCTAGTTCCCAACTGAGTTTCTAGCGTCAAGATATCGACAGAAGAAAGGATAAAGAGCTCAAGGGTATCTACAACAGAAACATATCTAATGCTATGGGAATCCCCTATATCGAAAAGAGAAAAAGATAAAACTGAGGCAACAAGAATGGTACCTCGAACTATAGAGGGTCTGGGATCCTGCTCCTGCTGGGTATGCTCCACTACAAAAGTATGACCTACACTGCGGCCCTGTGACCCTGCATGACCACTCTGAGTTGATCCACCCTGTTGTCGCTGAAAGAACGGTGACTAGCTATCACAACCATGACATCCACCTCGGCCTGAAAGGCCAGAATAACTACAGTTCCTAGACTGGTGAGAAACTGGTGGTGCTTCTCCTAAATGAGGAGTCATAGAAGAACCCCTGTCACTAGCTGTTGGTGAAAAGATCTAACAAAAACACTGAAGATGATCCATCTTGCCACAAGATAAGCACTCAACTGGGTCTCTCAGGCAATGTGGTCTCATATGCCCACTCTTCCCACACTGGTATCATACCACCTGGTTGCCAGAAGAAGTCTCTATCCTCCTTATATCTCCACACATAGACTCCCTATGACGCTTACTACTGTCAGTAGGAGGAATACTAACCCCATATGTTGAGCCGATCTGGTTCACAACTCCAGAATCCCTCAGATTTCACTCTATGATCAGCGCCTAGTTGACTATAGAAGTAATGGAAGTCAGACTGAAGATGTTCACTTGTGATCGGATGTCATGCCTTAGACCATCCTCAAACTTCCTTGCCAGGAATAACTCATCACCTTTTGGAATAGGCGTGAAACATTGTAGCTCGATGAAGTGAGAAGAATAATCCATAACAGAAAGAGTACCCTGATCCAAACTCATGAACTCTCAGCCTCGATCGACCCTCAAAGTCTCCAGATAGAACAAGTCATAGAAGGCATGCTGGAACTCATCCCAGGCCATAACCTGCTGGGGTCCTTCCTGTGAGATCACATCCCACCATCTCTTGGCGGAATCCTGAAGAATGTACGTAGTGATATTCACCCTCCTCTATGAAGGAATCTCCAGATGTTCGAAGATAGAAATCATGGCTTTTAACCATGACTCTGTAGCCTGAGGTCCTCCTTCCCCAGTGAAAGTGGGAGGATGCTGCTGTTGGAAAACCCTCGCCAGCTCTGCCATAGACGAGGCAAGATGCAGTACTCCTTGGAAGGTTTTCATAAACCTCATAAAGATCTCCCTAAACTGTGTATCAACACCTGTGTTAGGTATAACTACTGGTGCCAAGACTGGCACAACTGGAGGATCTGTAGGAAGTCCCTGATCAGCCATATCCGGTGTCTGATCACCGCCCTGTAACTGGCGTAAAACCGTAGGACATATCGGTGGCATTACTATGTAAGGTCAAATGCACAACTTAGCTCAATATTATCAAGGACTGAAAACTAGGAGTGTAAGAAGGGAACAGAAGAAGAAAACATTCAAGTTTTTCAAAATAAGGATACACGGCTTGTATAATTCCTACACGATGTGTTCCCTGAACCCTTCACATGGATGTATACTCCTGCCAAAACTGGTTGTGTAACACCCCTAACACATGGCCTATTGTTCAAAAACACGGCGTGTAATTGAATTCTCTTACCCTACCCAAGTCCTTCTACATGGTTAAGAAACATAGATCTCCTGGAATAAGACTACACGGCGTGTTCGTGTCATACACAATGTGTAATAGATGAGCTTCACTGCCCCGTGTTGTTGGTGACACCGCCAGATACATGGATCACACTACATGGCATGTTCCATATGGACACGATGTGTTCTACGAAAATTTTGTTGACCTGTGTTGTTCGTTACATGGTCGGGTACTCGAGTTACACTACACAGCATGTTCCAGACAGACACGGCGTGTATTAGAAAAGACTCAACTGAACCGTGTTGTTAGTGACACGATCGGTTTACACGGTCTACAACATGGTGTGTACATCCAGTACACGGCTTGTACTAACAAAGATTCCATACCCCGTGTCCCCACCCACATAGTCTGAGACACGGTTAGAGACTACACGGCGTGTACATACTGTACCCAACGTGTACTTAAGAAAAACAGTTTCTTCCCAAATAGAAGAACACATGGCGTGTATTCAACAATACACACCATGTATTCTGGGGTTTTCTGGATAGTAAGCCTCAGAAACTACCCCAGATCCCAGAAAAACACTAAAACAAACCTCAAAGTTCCAAATTCTGATCCGTGAGGGCCCGTACTCCTCGCTAATCAAAGCTTGGCATCTCATACATGCTATAAACAAGGTAAACAAGTCAACGATCAATCAAATTCCGGTCCATGAGGGCCCATAACACCTCAAGAATCAAAGTTTTGCGTTCATTAAAACAAAACCTTACACAAACAATGTAACACCCCGAAGTTTTCAAACCTCATAAATGAAATTTGGGCATTTTGTGCCTTTGAAGTTCTCTCTTTAAAACAATCAGATTGCAAAATATAAAAAAACACGTAACTTTTATTTATGAACTCAACACTGAAGGGTCTTACAATTTTTTGGGTTACAAGAAAAGCTCACTAACCAAATATCCCAACTAAGAACCCGATTACAATAATGGGGAGACCGCTTAAAACTACTAAGATCCCGAGTATGCGGTAGGGGTTTCGAGCATCCATCATAAGAAATATGAGGGTGGCTGAAGCCACCGCGACCATGCTCAACACCAAGGGGATCACACGAACCATCTTCTTTGTTTCTCCTTCAGTCACCTGGGGTAAGGGACACCCCGAGACCAGACCCTTTTTTTATAAGCTCCCCAATCGGACCGTTGGACCTCAAACGACTATATTTTTGACCGTTGTTTGACCAAAGTATCCAATGTTTTGTTTTTGACCGTTATCCAGATAATGTTTAAATTCAGTTTTTGTCGATGTGTTAAGACTTATTAAGTATGGTTTTGAAATAATTGATAAGTGATATGTATTTCCTTTTATATATATAGTTGTAATTATATATATATATATATATATGGTTTTGGTTTATTAGCATAAAATTTGATTAAAGTTAAATTGTTATAAAATTATCAATAAAACTAATGTTTTTATAAATTATATTTACGGTTAGATTCTCATAAAATTGTTAATGACGTATATTTACCCATTTAAAAAATTAATTTATGACTTTCTTTATATAATAATAATAAATAAATAAAACTACACACTTATGTTCTTATTAAAATCTAATAATTTTGTTGCTTTAATTTTGACATTCTACGTATTTAGATATTAACTTATTAATATTAAACACTTTTTCTTTTTGTTTCAAAATAATCCGAATGTAATTTTTTTAGTTTATGATTTATGAAATCATAAGTATATATTTTATTATACTTGAATTCACTTTTTTTTATGTATAAAATTTATATATGTGTATTTATATGTTTTGATAAAGGAAATAGAAGAAAATGAAAAAAATATAATTTATGTTTTAAATAGGGGATTAATAGTTTAATATATAGGTGTTTTAATAACCCTTGACTTAGGATAATATTAGTTTATTAATAAGGTTAAATTAATGATTTTATAATAGGTTTAATAAAATAATAAGATAACAATTTTTTGTTTTTTTTTGTTTTTTTAAGATAAAAACGATAAAAAAAGAGAATGAATCGGGGGGGAGGGGTCGCGTGTTTAAAACACCGCAGAAAGCTTGAGCCGTCCGATCCGGCGCCCTCCAATCGCAACCATCCATCCCTTTTAATACCACGTCGCATCCGGTCCGTCCGATCTGGACTATTTTAATCCTGGTCGTCCACCGTTTTTCGCGTTTTCCTCTCTCCCCGCAACTTCTCCTTCTTCGTCGCGCACACCGTCGGACCAGTAGGATGTAGGGTTCCTTGTTTCCTCCGCCAAAGCCGACAATGGTTACCTCTTGTCAATGTCGGCGCCACCCTCTTAATTACCAGCCTCAGTTCCCTCGACATCTCCCCAGTTGTTAAGCCGTTTCTTCTTCTCTTTTTTTTAAACTCCATGTTGCACCGAAGCTGAAACGTTGCACCCGAGCTCTCTCGTTCTCTCCTCGTCGTCGCCTCGTGCTCTTCTCCTCCTCGTCGATCAGGTAAGGGTCGAAGTCGGTTTTTAAAGTTTGTTTTAATCTTCGGTTTTCATGTATGTAAACATATACGAGATATATATATATATACATATATATACTTATATACTTAAACTTATGCATGTGTATGGGGATTGCATACATCATGATCCATGTATTAGGCCCTCCCCGTGTCTACTAACTTCTTTGGGGAAGGAAAAAGATTTTATCTTTTCACTTCGATGGTTATATGTACGTATATACGGTTTATATATATATATATATATATATGTATAATTCCATAAACTATACCATTCTATAATTCTTTTTTTTATTGATAAGGAATATTCTGAAAATTTATAACCGGTTCTTTTCTTTATATAAGTAAAAAGATATTAACATTTTTACTTGTTTCAGTTTCAGGTAGAATTTAAATATATATATATATATATATATATATTATTTTTGGTAGGTATGTGTACCTAAATGTATATAAATACCTTTGAATGCATACACCCTTTTTTCCAGAATATATGATGAATGAGTATGATTATTATGTTTTAGTACTTTTGGTATAACGTGATGAGTTACTAAAATTATATATGCCCTTAAAACAATTAATCCAAGGGAGATGCCAAGACTATTTATATACATGGTTATATATATATATGGTGAAGTTTTAGGATTGGTTTAATATCAAAATGACTTTTCTAATTTGAAAATTTTCATTTATCAGCGTTTTGACAATTCTTGCACTTTTTTTAAAAAAGTGTGGCGTGAACTATCAGGACTTGGTTATATATATATATATATAACCATGTGTATGTATGCATCATGTGTAATCACACCCGAATGTCATGGAGAATCCCTCTTCTACATTTAGGATCTGAAATAAAATGGTGGGAGACCAAGTCTAATTTGAGTGTTATTTAATTAATTGAAACACTGAGTCACATTTACATTAATATGAATTTGGTTCCCATGTTTTGTAATTTATTACTTTATAGCATGATGAAGTTTATCAAAAGAACTTGCACAATTATATACATATGTTTTTTTTCCAAAGGTGGACTTGAATATGTACATTGTAACTTCAACTGCCTGTATAAAACACCCATGAAATCCAATTATCATCATATGTAAACGACCATGCTTTAATTGGGTATCATGATGTATGGAATGTTAAAGTGTTATGCCCTTTTTTCTTAAAACCCAAGATTTCAGATGTTAACTTCTTATGTGCACGAAGCCTTAGCATGCATGTCATAATGTTTTTAATGATAGAACTGTTCACATGTTATGAATATGTATGTGAAAATGGGGTTTAATTATGAATGTATGGAACCCCATAAATGAATGACCATGTCAAGATATGTGAGGGATGTATAGGACTTAAATGTTTATGGACGGGTGCGCCCGGAAATATATAGCGCTCCAATGCATTGGGTAAAGCAAGAGTCTCATGAGACGTTATGTGCAACGGTCTTGGCGAATAGCCTTGGCTCGTGCTATCATGTGCAACGGTCTTGGTGAATATCCTTGGCTCGTGCTATCATGTGCAACGGTCTTGGCGAATAGCCTTGGATCGTGCTATCATGTGCAATGGTCTTGGAGAATAGCCTTGGCTCGTGATATCATGTGCAACGGTCTTGGCGAATAGCCTTGGCTCGTGCTATCATGTGCAACGGTCTTGGCGAATAGACTTGGCTCGTGCTACCATGGGAAACGGGATTGGCGTTTGGCCTTGACCCGTACTAAAGTTATGTTTTAAGGTCATGACGCGAGGTCTTGACAAAGTCCAGTATTATGAATCCCCTCTGCATGTAATGATAAAGGTTAACCAGGGGTTAGTTCAACTAACAGGACAACCCCTAGTTGAAAGCTCCCAAGATCATGAAAATGTACTTTATGCAACAAGAACTGTTTTCATATGGTAAACTGTTAGATGATCTGCATTTTACTCATGATCCATGATATGCATGTCTTCCCGCTTAGTCATAGAATTCTTTTAGAAGTAAAGTAACTTTGTTTTTAACATTATGCATTATTTATTCTTCTTATATTGCGCACTCTGATCATGTTTAAATTAAATCTCATTTCAAGTACGTGCTTCTTTGTGCAAGTGGTTTTCAAAGAAAAATGGATCTCATGTTTTAAGAAAAGATAATGTTTTAGTTTTATCAAAGTGTTTTATTTTCTTCAAAAAGGTCTTCTTTGAGAAATGATTTTCTTAAAATGTTTTTAAAACCCTTACTAGGCATTTTTGCTCACCCTACGTTTTGTTTAAAAATTTTCAGGCATGGAATGTACTGATGAAGTTTATCAGAGCAGCTGGTTTCCCAGAATCCTGAGCCTCGCGATCATCTGTAGTCATGGGACATGATATAATTTTTGTAAATGTTGTAATGGAATGATAAGTATATCATGTCTCATGAGGAACCCTGGGTTTTGGGGTCTCTACATTTGGTATCAGAGGATAGGTTCAGGAAACTCTATAAAACCAGGTGATATAAATATATTGCTAAGACTAACTAAGAAAAAATGTTATAACTTTCAGATGGCTGATGTTCCTACCGACCTTTTTTCACTCCCCACTGAGGCTCTAGAGAACATTATATCTCTAGCTAGCCGTGAGAACTTTCTAAACTATGCCCAAATTCGCATGACGTGTAAGCACTTGTACGATGTGTCAAACTCATCTAGGGTGCTTAATCTCCACCGGGGAATGGGGATGGATTATCTCATAATGATGATGACCCGGTTTCCCTCTTATGCACGTCGGGGAAGGTATCACGAAGGACTCTTCCGAGTGTTTACAACTGGCGAGGAATTTGGCACAATGCTAGATAACCCTTTTCAAGAAGCTGCTGCTGCCGGAGACCTCCGAGCGGCTTATCTATGCCAGGTCCTGCACTATGGCTTCTGGGGCCAGTTAATGGACTTCGGAGCGTTGGAAAATGAGTCCACACATGTGTCTCTTAGGCAAGAAGTGTACACCGATGTTTCCCAACTCCATACCCCCCATGCTAAACTCAGGAGGCGTTATAAATGTTCCCATGAGTTTAGTCCTGTATGTTCATCCTGTGTGTGGTTTGAAGAGTTAGGAAGTTTTTCCACTCTTTGTGGCGTACGTCTTGTGAACTCAGACTTTGCCGTGTAAACTTTTTCATAAATGGAAGTTTCTTGTTTCCTTTCATGTCTCCACCTTATCTATGTTGTTAAGAGTTTCCCCTCGATGTTTGTTTTCAGATGGCTGGACAAACGAACGTCTCATCCCTACCCGATGAGCTAGTGGAAGTCATCTTGATCAAGGCATGCATGGTGGATTATCCATCCTTTATCCACCTGCGAGGGTCTTGCCAGCGTTTTCTCGATCTAGAAAATGGTCCAGAGATTCTTCGGTTATTTCAAGAGAATGATCGCGTCTTTCACCTCATCGCTGCTGCTCAACTCCCCTGCTATAGGCGAAGGGGAATGTACTTTGAGGGCCTGTTCCAATGTTTCACTCTGGCACAAAACTTTTCTGCCAGAGCGTGTTTCCTCGTGGCCGCCCAGGATGGCCAGCTCAGTGCAGCTTATATGTTCCAAGTCCTGAACATCAGTCTCCTCAACCGCATCATCCCTCTCGACTACCTCGAGCAGGATGTGGCCAGAAGAGTCATCAAGGAGTTTATCTACTCAGACATATCCAAGCTTTGCATCGCACAAGCCTCCCTTTGGAAGCCCGTGTGCAGTACACACGACCAGGAGTTCAAGGAGCACTGTTCGAGGTGCATCTGGACTAGGAAAACTGAAGAGCTGTGTGCCAACTTTGGTGTCCCGTTAACCGAGCCAGACCCGCTGTTTCGGTAGAGTTTTATGTTTGGGGTTTCAGTTTCTTTTTTTTATGATAGAATTGCGGGGACGCAATTATTTGAAGGGGGAGATAATGTAACACCCCAAAGTTTTCAAACCTCATAAATGAAATTTGGGCGTTTTGTGTTTTTGAAGTTCTCTCTTTAAAACAATCAGATTGCAAAATATAAAAAAACACATAACTTTTATTTATGAACTCAACACTGAAGGGTCTTACAATTTTTTGGGTTAAAAGAAAAGCTCACTAACCAAATATCCCAACTAAGAACCCGATTACAATAATGGGGAGACCGATTAAAACTACTAAGAGCCCGAGTATGAGGTAGGGGTTTCGAGCATCCATCATAAGAAACATGAGGATGGCTGAAGCCACCGCGACCGTGCTCAACACCAAGGGGATCACACGAACCATCTTCTTTGTTTCTCCTTCAGTCACCTGAGGTAAGGGACACCCCGAGACCAGACCCTTTTTTATAATCTCCCCAATCGGACCGTTGGACCTCAAACGGCTATATTTTCGACCGTTGTTTTCCCAAAGTATCCAATGTTTTGTTTTTGACCGTTATCCAGATAATGTTTAAATTCAGTTTTTGTCGATGTGTTAAGACTTATTAAGTATGGTTTTGAAATAATTGATAAGTGATATGTATTTCCTTTTATATATATAGTTGTAATTATATATATATATATGGTTTTGGTTTATTAGCATAAAATTTGATTAAAGTTAAATTGTTATAAAATTATCAATAAAACTAATGTTTTTATAAATTATATTTACGGTTAGATTCTCATAAAATTGTTAATGACGTATATTTACCCATTTAAAAAATTAATTTATGACTTTCTTTATATAATAATAATAAATAAATAAAACTACACACTTATGTTCTTATTAAAATCTAATAATTTTGTTGCTTTAATTTTGACATTCTACGTATTTAGATATTAACTTATTAATATTAAACACTTTTTCTTTTTGTTTCAAAATAATCCGAATGTAATTTTTTTTAGTTTATGATTTATGAAATCATAAGTATATATTTTATTATACTTGAATTCACTTTTTTTTATGTATAAAATTTATATATGTGTATTTATATGTTTTGATAAAGGAAATAGAAGAAAATGAAAAAAAATATAATTTATGTTTTAAATAGGGGATTAATAGTTTAATATATAGGTGTTTTAATAACCCTTGACTTAGGATAATATTAGTTTATTAATAAGGTTAAATTAATGATTTTATAATAGGTTTAATAAAATAATAAGATAACATTTTTTTGTTTTTTTTGTTTTTTTTAAGATAAAAATGATAAAAAAAAGAGAATGAATCGGGGGGGAGGGGCCACGTGTTTAAAACACCGCGGCAAGCTTGAGCCGTCCGATCCGGCGCCCTCCAATCGCAGCCATCCATCCCATTTAATACCGCGTCGCATCCGGTCCGTCCGATATGGACTGTTTTAATCCTGGTCGTCCACCGTTTTTTGCGTTTTCCTCTCTCCCTGCAACTTCTCCTTCTTCGTCGCGCACACCGTCAGACCAGTAGGATGTAGGGTTCCTTGTTTCCTCCACCAAAGCCGACAGTGGTTACCTCTTGTCAAAGTCGGCGCCACCCTCTTAATTACCGGCCTCGGTTCCCTCGACATCTCCCCAGTTGTTAAGCTGTTTCTTCTTCTCTTTTTTTTTAAACTCCATGTTGCACCGAAGCTGAAACGTTGCACCCGAGCTCTCTCGTTCTCTCCTCGTCGCCGCCTCGTGCTCTCCTCCTCCTCGTCGATCAGGTAAGGGTCGAAGTCAGTTTTTAAAGTTTGTTTTAATCTTCGGTTTTCATGTATGTAAACATATACGAGATATATATATATATACATATATATACTTATATACTTAAACTTATGCATGTGTATGTGGCTTGCATACATCATGATCCATGTATTAGGCCCTCCCCGTGTCTACTAACTTCTTTGGGGAAGGAAAAAGATTTTATCTTTTCACTTCGATGGTTATATGTACGTATATACGGTTTATATATATATATATATATATGTATATATATATATGTATAATTCCATAAACTATACCATTCTATAATTCTTTTTTTTATTGATAAGGAATATTCTGAAAATTTATAACCGGTTCTTTTCTTTATATAAGTAAAAAGATATTAACATTTTTACTTGTTTCAGTTTCAGGTAGAATTTAAATATAAATATATATATATATTATTTTTGGTAGGTATGTGTACCTAAATGTATATAAATACCTTTGAATGCATACACCCTTTTTTTCAGAATATATGATGAATGAGTATGATTATTATGTTTTAGTACTTTTGGTATAACGTGATGAGTTACTAAAATTATATATGCCCTTAAAACTATTAATCCAAGGGCGATGCCAAGACTATTTATATACATGGTTATATATATATATGGTGAAGTTTCAGGATTGGTTTAATATCAAAATGACTTTTCTAATTTGAAAATTTTCATTTATCAGCGTTTTGACAATTCTTGCACTTTTTGTAAAAAAGTGTGGCATGAACTATCAGGACTTGGTTATATATATATATATATATAACCATGTGTATGTATGCATCATGTGTAATCACACCCGAATGTCATGGAGAATCCCTCTTCTACATTTAGGCTCTGAAATAAAATGGTGGGAGACCAAGTCTAATTTGAGTGTTATTTAATTAATTGAAACACTGAGTCACATTTACATTAATATGAATTTGGTTCCCATGTTTTGTAATTTATTACTTTATAGCATGATGAAGTTTATCAAAAGAACTTTCACAATTATATACATATGTTTTTTTCCAAAGGTGGACTTGAATATGTACATTGTAACTTCAACTGCCTGTATAAAACACCCATGACATCCAATTATCATCATATGTAAACGACCATGCTTTAATTGGGTATCATGATGTATGGAATGTAAAAGTGTTATGCCCTTTTTTCTTAAAACCCAAGATTTCAGATGTTAACTTCTTATGTGCACGGAGCCTTAGAATGCATGTCATAATGTTTTTAATGATAGAACTGTTCACATGTTATGAATATGTATGTGAAAATGGGGTTTAATTATGAATGTATGGAACCCCATGAATGAATGACCATGTCAAGATATGTGAGGGATGTATAGGACTTAAATGTTTATGGACGGGTGCGCCCGGAAATATACAGCGCTCCAATGCATTGGGTAAAGCAAGAGTCTCATGAGACGTTATGTGCAACGGTCTTGGCGAATAGCCTTGGCTCGTGCTATCACGTGCAATGGTCTTGGCGAATAGCCTTGGCTCGTGCTATCATGTGCAACGGTCTTGGAGAATAGCCTTGGCTCATGATATCATGTGCAACGATCTTGGCGAATAGCCTTGGCTCGTGCTATCATGTGCAACGGTCTTGGCGAATAGCCTTGGCTCGTGCTATCATGTGCAATGGTCTTGGCGAATAGCCTTGCCTCATGCTACCATGGGAAAAGGGATTGGCGTTTTGCCTTGAACCGTACTAAAGTTAGGTTTTAATGTCATGACGCGAGGTCTTGACAAAGTCCAGTATTATGCATCCCCTCTGCATGTAATGATAAAGGTTAACCAGGGGTTAGTTCAACTAACAGGACAACCCCTAGTTGAAAGCTCCCAAGATCATGAAAATGTACTTTATGCAACAAGAACTATTTTCATATGGTAAACTGTTAGATGATCTGCATTTTACTCATGATCCATGATATGCATGTCTTCCCTGCTTAGTCATAGAATTCTTTTATATGTAAAGTAACTTTGTTTTTAACATTATGCATTATTTATACTTCTTATATTGCGCACTCTGATCATGTTTAAATTAAATCTCATTTCAAGTACGTGCTTCTTTGTGCAATTGGTTATCAAAGAAAAATGGATCTCATGTTTTAAGAAAAGATAATGTTTTAGTTTTATCAAAGTGTTTTATTTTCTTCAAAAAGGTCTTCTTTGAGAAAGGATTTTATTAAAATGTTTTTAAAACCCTTACTGGGCATTTTTGATCACCCTACGTTTTGTTTAAAAATTTTCAGGCATGAAATGTACTGATGAAGTTTATCAGAGCAGCTGGTTTCCCAGAATCCTGAGCCTCGCGATCTTCTGTAGTCATGGGACATGATATAATTTTTGTAAACGTTGTAATGGAATGATAATTATATCATGTCTCATGAGGCACCATGGGTTTTGGGGTCTCTACAAACAATATCCTATAAAATAGCAGGCATTTTATCAAGGAAACTATCACAAAAACATGCATATTCTACACAACATATATCACAACAACATGAAATCGCTAATGCACCCTAAATGGCATGGAAAGAATGCATGACATGTGATTTATAGAAAGTACCTATATGATGCATGAGATGGCATACCCTCATCTCATCAGGTTGTGACAAAAATAGAACCTTAATAAAATCAACAATAACAACACAATACATGTGAGTCACCCAACAGTTAAAATAAAATCAATAGTAAAATTGCAAAACCAGAAAAACTGTATTAACTAGGTAAATTGGATTTTCCCTGTACACGAGTTAGCTACTCCTGGGAAAAAAGTATTAAAAAGTACCTATTCCATCATATCAATGACTATAGGATCCAAACAGTAAGTCAAGAGATAGTAATGCCTCTAATACCACTTTGTAATGTCCCGGTTCCAGAATCTTCCCAGAGACGCCCCGTACCCAGTTGGCCACATGGCCTCAAGCACATTTCCCCGAACGCCATAGGCTGTAAACTAGGATCAAGGGCCTTGGGTGTGATATTGGGGAAACTATGACCTCATTGGAAGAGTAACACATAGGAATTAAAATAGATATATAATAGCGGAAGTGGTAAACATACTAAACAACAATAAATAGTAGAAGACTGATGAAGAAACAACTGGAGCACATATATAAAATGATGAATGGTACATATTTCTTTTAAAGACCCGGAATTTACATGTAATTTTTTTTATTTAAATGGGAATTTTAAAAGTTCGTGAAAATTGACGGCGCATGATTTCGGGGCCCGGTGTGCCCGAAATGAATTTTTGAACTTTTTTTTTCAGCTACGTTCAGTAAACATGCTAGCTGGTTTTTGTAACTTTTGAATCGTTGCTTGGAATTAAAATCTGATGGCACTGTTGAACTCACAGTGCTGATATTCTATTAAGGGGACCTTTACCTTGACCGTAGTAGGTTGAGGGTGAAAGATAGAATTTGGATTTTTCGTGGAAGGAGAAATAAAATAAAACAAAATTTTATTTTATTTTTCTTTTTGTTGAAACCTCCCATGTGGATTGTTTAAAGGTGGGGTCCACCTAAACTAAAACCTCTCACATGGGTTTTGGTGGTGGTTATTGTAACACCCCAAGCTTTCACGATACACTTCTCTTTCAATAATACAATAGCTTGCATTGTACGCAAGTTCGAGATCCTAACATACTGTGACCAATCAAAGTAGCCGTTATAAATAGTAATACCCACTTTTTCAAATTATATAAATTTTATATTTCAAAATGGACTTCATTTTTGTATTCGGAATATCGAAATTATCCTAAGTTGAGTTTTTTGTAATTTTCTGAGAACTTCCAATTTTCTATGAATAGAAAAATACTTAAAAACAACTTTTTTAATAAAAATAATTTATAGTGATAAATTATACTATTGAGTGGTTTTAAAGTATAATTAGAATATATTTTTACCATTTTATCCAATGGTGGTCATTATAATTAATTTCACTTTGAAATTTGACATAAACAATTGTCAATCTTTTGATTGCTATTGTTTCTTAAAAACATGCTATTTGTTGCGACAACGGGAATTAATTATTAAATTAATTAATTCAACTTATATGTTTTGAATTTTTTAAAAGAGACATCATTTTTGAATTTGGAATATCAAATATAGATTAGAGTGAATTTTTGGTATTTTTCTGAAAAACGTCAATTTTTGATGAATAGTGAAACCACTAAGTGGTAGTTTAAAAACTATTTTTTCGTGTAAATGAAACATTACCACTTCCGTGTATTGAATTTCCAAAATCCAACATACATGGTTTTCATTAGGAAGCAAAATTTGGTTCAATGAGATGAAAATAATTTTTGGTGAATAGTAACTTTTAAGTTTTATTAATCGCGATTAAAGGTAATTAGTGAAATTTAAGGTAAAAATGATATTATAAAAATATGAAAATACCTTTAAAATTATCCTACCCTTATTGGATGAGTCATGTCCGACCAAGACAATCCATGGGTCAACTTGGGGACCCCATGGAGCCACTTGGGTAAGAAAATGACATTAATAACTTTTTATTTGAAGTAAAAATAAAAATGTCACAAACATGTACTGTTTTACTAAAACAATTTTTTTGAAGGGGTTATACAAATCACCTTATCCTCTAAATATATAATTTTGGGACCTTTGAAATCCGAAAAGTACTTTATAATAATGTAACATTTCATTACTTTCCAAGAGTGCCCCTCCTCTCCTCTTATAAAAGGCCCCCACCTCTACCACATTATTCACACCTTGAAAGCCATTTGGATCGGCCAACCTCTGACCAAATACTCTCTCAACTTCTCTCTATTACTCCTAGAATCCTCACTTTTGACATAATTCTTCCCAAGTAAGCCTTTGGCTCAAATCAAAAAGAGTTACCCGATTTTAAGGTAATGTCTTCTCTTATGTTATTTTGTTTTATGTTGCTTCTCCAACCCCTTAAAATATTTTTATTCCTTTATTTTGTAACAACACCAGTATCTTCAATATACTAGGATGTTTTTATGATAAGTATTTGATTTAAACTTACACACACCTTCGTCTAATGGTTAATGAACATACTGTTTCCCTGGGTGGCGAAATACTGCATCACAAAACGATGATTGTTCAATATTCTTTTAACACCTCTAATGGTGGCCATTATGATGAAACTATTTCTATATATGATATATATTATGTTTATGTTTTCCTTATGCTTCTGTATTTCTCATTTATGTCATACCTTTATGATTTCCATTATGGGTAAACGTGATAATTTCATTTTAGGAAGTGCGGACTACCGCCCCCTCAAAGTGATTTGAATCGTTAATGCCATATGTGGGATGTATAAAGGATGGAGTAAATGATATTATATATGATATTATATTGGAATTATAATATACCTTTATATCATTGTTATTTCATTCCATTAAATACGAAATAGAAATGAAAGTAACGTTCATGCGTACGTACGACTTACCGTCTCCATGAATGGTGCATTTCATTTCTTACCTCTAAATGTTACGTAATATTATGAATGAATGTATATAATGGATATATATGATATATATGATATCTACATCCTGAATATAATTCTGGAGATAATGGATATTCTACCACATAAACAACTTGTAATTATAAGAAGTTTATTGTTGACTCAAGTACCAAAGATCGACAAAATGACCATTATTAACTTAAATGACTACATAATTTTTGTAACATTGTAATAAGTGATATAAAAGGGATAATGAACTTGAAAAAGGTTCTTAATCAAGTATATATTAACTCTATTTTATTATTCAGGATATTAAAGAATGGTCGAGTGAAGTCGGACACGAGGTAAGGGAACTTCTTAACCCAATTTCCGTTCTTTGGGTTAATCTCCTACTTTCAAATTATGTCATGATATTATTATGTACTATCTTGTATTTGTACTTTATTTATGTGTACTTATAGTGAATACACATAATATATCTATTTTATTTAAAAAATGATCTTTGTAAGGGAACTTCTTAACCCAATTTTCGTTCTTTGGGTTAATCTCCTACTTTCAAATTATGTCATGATATTATTATGTCCTATATTGTATTTGTACTTTATTTATGTGTAATTATAGTGAATACACATAATAGATCTATTTTATTTAAAAAATGATCTTTTTAAGGGAACTTCTTAACCCAATTTACGTTCTTTGGGTTAATCTCCTACTTTCAAATTATGTCATGATATTATTATGTCCTATATTGTATTTGTACTTTCTTTATGTGTACTTATAGTGAATAAACATAATAGATATATTTTATTTAAAAAATGATCTTTGTAAGGGACTTATCTCAATCTTCTTTCATTGAGGCATATTTGGTTTTATACACAACTTTCCTTTATACGGTGTATAAACCCCTTTGACTTTTACTTTTATTCAAAAGGAATCTTTTTATACGAAGCATTTTTACTAAACAACAAAAGGAATGTTTTTTATTACGTATGCGGAGACAACGACTTCTCCGCCACCATGACTATTATTTGGGTTTCAGCTTCCTCTATAAGCCATAAATTTTTTTAAATGAAAAATAAATACCAAGATTTAATTTTCTTTTATTTTGGTATTGAAAATATTTTTGAAAGTGTTTTTATTATATCAATGTGTTGTATTGATATCTTGTGATTGAAATGTGGAAATGTTATGTCTCCTTTATGAATGTTTTATGTGATATGATTATGTTATGGTTTATGATATGTTTAAACTTGTTCATATGAGGAATGCATTGGACTTAATAAGTGACGGTTGGATCCCGCTCTAGCTCCTCAATGAATCGGTAGGTCTCATGAGACAAACTAGTGTCTTGGCACGAGACATTGACAAAATCTTATTTGTAGTCTTGGCACGAGGCCTTGGCTGCATGGTTATGATAGTCTGGAATTATGAATTCCATCATTATGAAAGTGGTTATTGATATTGCATGTGATTATTTGACTAGTATAATATCCATGTGAATAAGTAAATGGCATTATTTCATTTTATTTTTTCCATATTATGCTGAAGTTCAAGTTTAAAGGGATTTTGTTTTAGTTATACGTTGCCTTAAATGTTAATGTTTATTTATGAAAGCTTCCTCTATATTTTTATCCTTACTGAGCATCTGAGCTCACCCCTTCCAATGTTTGAATTTTTCCAGGATGTGAAGAAGTATATTAAGAATGACCTGTAGGGATAGTATGAGGGGATATGAAGACAAGATGTTGTTGTAGTTTTTTGTTACTTTATGATGTAATGTAAGACTTATGAATGTATCTAGTGTTTCCAATGCTACTAAACTAATCGGTCTTTCTAGACTTGATCTTTTGTGATCATACCAATGTTATGCAATAATGCACCGACTCTGGGTAACTGGGGTCGGGGCATTACAGTGACCACCTGAGACTAAAACCCCATTGAACTCCCCACTTAATGGGAGAAACCCATTGAACTCTCTCATTAATGAAGAGTTAACCCATGGACTTCCTCCCATTAATTAATTATGCCTTGTCAATTGATTAATGTTGCCAACTTGTTTTGTGCCAACAATTTAAAATTGGACAAACACTTTTTATTTTGGTCGGCTATTCTTTTGAGAGAATTGGTTGGAAAAGGTAGAAGCTTGGGGATAACTTTAGAGAAAAGTTCTCCAACGAAGAACTCTTCTCCTTCGACGAATATTTCTCCAACGAAGAACACCGTCGAAGGATCTCCAATGAAGAACGAACCGATGATCGGGAAATTCTGACGTCACCGGCTTCACCCCTTCTAACGTCAAAAATCAATCAAGGTAGGGGGTTGTTTGAATTTCTTCCCCTTACCTGTTCTTGATGATTCATCGTAAATCAAGAAGAGATTATAGCTGCTTGCTATCGCTCTAACGCGGAGGGTACGAGCCAAACAAACATGGCCCGACCTCTCCGTAATTCTCGTGATAAATTTTTGTGTTCTTCGCGATAGAAGAGGATGGAAACCAACCTTGGTGGGGCACGAGAATGGCGGCCGACACCACTGCCGGCCGCGACGAAGGTGACAAACAGAGGGCGGCCGGTCAAGATGGCCACCAGCGAAGGTTCGGTGCACGACCGCACCACACAACCAACCATGGAGGATCACCGCCACGTGGCCTCGTTGTGACGCCTCTTGGCCTTTCCATCCATGGCCACCACCACCCCGCGGCCGCACCACCCGCGGCCATTGTCGCACCGCCCTCTAGCTTCGCCACGCCGTCCTGTGGCCTATCTGTGCCACCCTGAGGCCTCGCTGCGCCGCCCTGTGACCTCGTTGTGCCTCCCTGTAGCCTCACGGTCCTCTACAACCCTCTGCGGCCTCGCGGCCCCACGTGACCTCCGTGGTCCCCTCATGGCCCTCCATGGCTTCGTGGCCACCTGAGACCTCTGCGGCCCTCACGACCTTCGTACCACCCCGCGTCACCTCGCGCCGCCCAGGCTGGGCTGCAAGTCCGGGCCGCCCAGCATGGGCCAGGCTGCCCATCGGGCCGGGTCTACCCAAACTGGGTCGGCCCAGGTTGGGTTGGGCCAGGTCAGACCAGACCCGAACCCACTTCGACCCATTTTCTCTCTTTTGGACATAACTTTGGCACTAGGCGTCCGTTTTCAAACCATCAACGACACTGTAAACCTTGGAGTGAGATGGTCCCTTTAGTATACCCCACTAGAGTTTTGGATAAATTTGGGTAGTGGTCAGGTTGGATCAAGCACGAATCCAATCAGGCCTTCGGGACTAAAAGGCTAATAACTTACAGACCAGGTGTCCAATTGATGCACCGTCTGTTGTGTTGAGACCCCTATTACATGTCAGTCCTTTGGGATAATTTTTTGGTGGGACTTCGTGGCATTTGGAGTATCTAATAGTGGCTTGAGGAGTGGACTCTCCTAGAGACGAGCAAGCTTAGTGCGGGAACCCAGTAGCTGGTTGTGACGTGAAAAATGAAGAATGATCCTATGTGGTTCAGCACCGAGAAATCCTGTGTGGGTCAGCACCGAGCGATTCTATGTGTTTCAGCACCGAGCAATCCTATGTGGTTCAGAACCTAGCGATCTTGTGTGGGTCAGCACCGAGCGATCCTGTGTGGGTCAGCACCGAGCGATCCTGTGTGAGTCAGCACTTGATCCTTCGTGGGTCTGCTTCTTAACATATTAAGATGAACTAGTAGTTACATCTAATCATATCTACTACTGTACTTAAGTTATACATAGTGTGAGATGAGTTCGTACCTATGTGGTACTTTCCTTTGTGGTAATACCTTGGTGGTATTCTTCTGTGTGGCGTACCTGTGTGGTACTTACCTTCATGGTATTCCTTCCTTTGTAGAACAATTGATCTTTAGGCTTTGAGTTGGACTCTGTGTTTTCCTCATGATTGAGATGGTTATACTAGATAACTTAGGTATATGTATGGGCATATACCTAAGTAGGCTTGTTAGTTGATTTCATGCCTTTTGGTTTATCCTTGGTGGGTTTTGTGAGACCTTGAGGGTCTCGGGGTCCCTACTGAGTATCGTTATACTCTCCCCTGCACGGGCTATGCCCACACCTTGTTGTGTTTGGTGCAGACGACAGACAGCGCTGATTGAGGCTGACGGTATCAGGGCTAGACGGGGCCCAGAGGTGGACCATACGGCGTGACAGTATGTAGAGAAGATGGGTGGACGTGGGGTGATGAGGAGGCGATCTGTAACTACCCTTTAGGTAGGAACCTCGAAGGACGACCCAGTAGCTGTGTTCCTTCTTTTTCAGTTGTATTTTATTTCAGTTGTACTTATACTATTACTATTGGGCTTGTATTCCGACCCCTTTTTACTTTCAACACTATTTTTTATATACAGTTGACTTGTGTTCGTATCTTACTGTGTGATTGGTTGCATGTGTTTATAGGTTATAAAGGAAATTCCCTCTCGGTTATAGGGAATATGTCTTTCAGTGCTAGTCGCCAACACCTGGCCCATGGAAGACGGGCTTGGGGTAGTCACGGCATGGGCCCCGGGGGTTGGTTTGTGATAAACTGGTATCAAAGGAGTTGGTTCTACCATAGAACATATGACTCTAATATTTCTTTTTAATAGTAATAGTGTTAAGTGTAGTGAGTGTGGTTATCAGTTTAGGGAATCCAGTGTTGGTACGGCGACCAACGTATCCATACACCAGGACCCTGACTTCCGATTTCTAACTCAGTACACAAAAACACTGATTGCGTGTGTGTTTTGAAGAGTTTTCTTTGTAATCTATTTGAGTCAGCTCACCAGTTATAACTTTTTGACCGTGGCATACCTGTTCCTTTTCAGGATGCCTCCACATAGAAAGCAAGCTAGGGTTCTGGGAGTAGTATTCACTGATAGCCCACCGAGTGACGAGGCCTCGGTGTAGGGCCCTCTTCCAGTAGAGGCACCAGTGGTACCATTACCCATTGGGCCACCGATGCCACCGACCCCAACAGTATAGGGTGCACACCACTTGAGAGCTTTGCACGAGTTCCAGCACCAGAGGCCACACGGTTTTAGGGGAGAGACGGACCCATAGGCGGTTGAGGATTTGCTGGAGGCTATGGTGAGTGTCTTTCAACTGGTAGGGAGACCAGCTGATCTCATGGTGATCCTTGTCGCCAGTATTCTACAGGCAGAAGAAGGAAGATTTTGGAGCTTGATGCTCCAGGATCATGATGAGGTGACACTTCTCTGGGTAGACTTCGAGAGCCTGTTTCGAGTAGAGTTTGTCCCAACGACTCTTCGCGCAGTGCGCATTCAAGAGCTACTTCATCTGCAGCAGGGCAGCATGACTGTGGCTCAGTACTCAGCGAGGTTCACTAACCTCTCACGCTACTCCACAAATATTGTGCAAGACCCATTCTTCAGGGCCCAGACCTTCGAGCTGGGACTCGAGTGGGAGATCAGGGCTTCGATGATCTCACTCAGCATTATGACATAGGCGGGGGTGTTAAAGCGAGCCCTTTTAGTAGAGAGTTTCCTTGTTGAGCAGTCACCAGTAGCAAGACCCACTACCAGTCATCACGTAGAAGAGTCTTCTGTAGCTAGTAGCAGACATATGTCGCAGATGTCTAAGAGGACCAGACCTACAGGTGGACGACCGCAGGATTCAGGGTCGGTTGTGCGGGGCACCCAAGGCAGATCCAATCATGCCAGGAGCGGGTAGTGTTACGCATGCGGTGGGCAGGGTCACATGGCTCATGACTGTCCGAACTGCCATATGGATGATTAGAATATGGTCAAAGGACCGCCCATGCAAAGAAAAATACTTGACTGAGGAGGTCCACAGGGAGCAGGCGGATGTGGCAGAGGAGATGGTCGTGCAGCTGGCAGTGGGAAATGATTCGAGATGTTACCGCCGCCACAACCAGGTGGTCCAACCCAACCATAGGGAGAAGGAAGACAAAGGCAAGCTCAGCTCCAGGTAGCTGAGGCCTACGATCAGGACACTCTGGAGATGATACAAGGTACGATCTGTGTCTACTCCACCTTAGCTACAGTACTTATAGACACAGGTTCCTGTCATTATTTTATTTCCACTTCCCTCGTTCGGAGCTTGGAGATTATGATGGAGTATTTGGCTCGATACTTACATCTAGAGACTCCTACGAGAGAAAATTTGATGATTACACACTGGTGCCGGCAGTGTGAGATTACTCTAGGAGGTGAGAGCTTCGGCTGGGATCTCCTAGTAGGAGCGTCGAGGCCTTATGATGTCATCTTGGGTATGGACTGGTTATCAATAGTCCATGATGAGATAGACTGTATTAGGCGCAAAGTGCGGTGTGTTTGCATGGATGGGACCAGGTTTACCTTCACTATAGAGAAGGGAGCCTTTGTAGCATAGGATGGACTTACCCAGAGGAGACTATAGCTGATCACTCATTTGTTGGCTAGCTTTACCCTTGGAGCAGTTGATGTGGAGAGTTTGAGATATCCTGTAGTGGTGGACCAGTACACGGATGTCTTCCCTAATTATGTTCCAGGTCTACCTCCTCATAGAGAGGTAGACTTTTACATTGACTTGTACCTCAGGATGACACCGATATCTACACCAGCATATCAGATGCCTCCCGCGGAGCTTTGTGAGCTGCAGGTATAGCTAGAGGACTTGCAGGGGAAGGGATTCATATGGCCCAATGTTTCTCCTTGGACAACCCCTATTTTGTTCACCAAGAAGGAGGATGGGAGCTTGAGGATTTTTGTTGACTATCGGTGCCTAAACCAGTTGACCGTGAAGAACAAGTACCCACTTATGAGGATTGATGACCTCTTTGATTAGATTAAGTGAGCACAGTGATTCTCAAAGATAGTCCTCATATTAGGCTATCACCAGCTCAGAGTACAGGATGAGGATGTGCATAAGACGACTTCCAGATGTCTGTACGACCACTATGAATTCTTGGTTATACCATTCGGCATAACCAATGCTCCAGCGGTGTTCATGGGACTCATGAACATGATCTTTCAGCCATACGTTGATCACTTTGTAGTAGTCTTCATTGATGACATTCTTATCTACTCGGCTACTGAGGAGGAGCATGCCTATCATTTTCAGGTGGTACTAGACACACTCCGAGAGCACTAGATTTATGGTAAGCTCTCGAAGTGCCAGTTATGGATCCGAGAGGTTCACTTTCTGGGATATGTCATATCGGAGGCTGGAGTTGCAGTTGATCCAGTGAAGATTGAGGCGGTACTTTCTTGGGAGCCACCCAAGAGTGTGACAGAGGTACAACGTTTCCTGGGTTTGGCTGGATACTACTGGAGGTTTGTGCCAGATTTCTCCAGAGTTGGAGCACCTCTATTAGCGTTGATGAAGATGGGGAAACCCCTCGTGTGGTCAGAGAGATGCCATCAGAGTTTTCAGGAGCTGAGGCAGAGGCTGACTAGTGCACCCATCTTGAGGCTACCGGAGGAGGGCATAGGTACATAGTCTACTACGACACATCAGGGACCGGGCTTGGATGTGTCCTGAGGCAGGAGTGATCAGTGATCACTTATGGTTCTCGATATCTGAGACAAAATGAGCAGAACTACTTTACCCATGACTTGGAGTTAGCAGTAGTGGTCTTCTCCTTGAATATATGGATACATTACTTGACGGGTGAGCATTTTACAGTCTACTCGGATCACAAGAGTCTCAGGTATATCTTCTCTCAGAAGGACCTGAACCTAAGACAACAACGTTGGCTTGAGTTCCTCCAGAACTATGACTTCAAGATAGTCTATAATCTTGGTAAAGGGAACGTTGTAGCAGATTCACTCAGCCGAAGATCTGGTATATAACTGCTAGGTGAGGCGACAGATCAGTTGGCCGCTTTGCAGATATCCTTCGTGGAATGTGATGGAGCAACTTTCCTTCAGTCTCTTACAGTCACTCCACCACTTCTTCAGTGAGTTAGGGAAGCGAAGCATGGGGACGCTGACTGTGAGGCTCGACGTGCTCAGATATCTATAGGACAAGCACCTGATGGATTTTATGAAGGTGGGGAGCATTTCATCCTCTTTAGAGGACGTACCATGGTACCAGTATCACTTCAGGAGGAATTATTGAGGGAGTTCCACACATACCCTCTAGTGGTACATCCAGGATTGGAGAAGATGTACCAGGACCTCCGACGACAGCACTGGTGGACGGGAATGAAGAAACCAGTAGCAGAGTTTGTCTCTTGGTACCTCACTTTCCCATAAGTGAAGGTAGAGCATCAGGTACTAGCAGGATTAGTTCAACCTTTTGAGGTCCTAGAGTGGAAGTGGGATGGGATATCCATAGACTTTTTGATAGTAATTCCATGTACATCCATAGGTCATGATTCTATCTGGGTGATTGTCGACTGACTCACCAAGTTGACCCACATACTACCGATCAGAGAGCAGGGTTCGGTAGATATATTGGGACACCTCTATGTGTAGGAGATTATGCGGCTACATGGAGTACCCTCAACGATTGTCTCTGATTGTGATAAATGTTTTACTTCCCAGCTATGGAAGGGGTTGCAGGCGGCTTTCGGGACACAACTTCATTAGAGCACCGCCTTCCATCCTCAGACGGATGGCCAGACTGAGCGGACCATTCAGACCTTCGAGGACATGTTGCGTACTTGCGTCCTTGACTTCAGTCATATATGGGAGGATCACTTGCCTTTAGTGGAGTTTTCATACAACAACATATATCACTATACCATTGGGATGGCACATTTTGAGGTGTTGTACAGGAGACCTTGCAGATCACCTCTGTGCTGGACTGACCCAGGGGAGTCAACACTAGTGGGATCAGAGATGGTACAGGCTACCACAGAGAAGGTGCAGATCATCTAGGTGCAGATGAAGACTGCACAAAGTAGGCAGAAGTCTTATGCCGACAGGATATGGAGACCTCTGTAGTTCGAGGATGGCGACCACATCTTTCTACGGGTCTCACCTCGACAAGGTTTGTGGAGATTTGGCCGAGGTGGCAAGTTTTCTTAAGGTTCATTGGACCCTTTCAGGTCCCCAGTAGAGTTGGCAAGATGGATTACCACTTAGCTCTTCCACCTCAGTTGCACTAGGTGCACAACGTCTTCCACGTATCCCAGCTGAGAAGATATGTGCACGACCCTTCTCACATCATCGACCATAACTAGCTAAACGTCAATGATGGGGAAACTTTTAGGGAGGTTCTAGTAGATATTGAGGATCGACAGGAGCGGGTCCTTTGTGGGCAATCAAAACCTCTAGTGCACATTCGTTGGCAGTACGAGAACCTCCATGAGAGCACATGGGAGCGGGAGGCTCATATTCGTGCTTAGTACCCGCACTTGTTCCCTTAGTTTGAGTTGTGGCTTATGGGGAGGCAAAGCCCTGAGGTTGGGAGAATGTAAAGACCCATAATTTCCATCTAATTTTTTTTAACTAAATGGAAATTTTACAAGTCTACAAAAATTGACGGCGCGTGATTCTAAGGCCCGATGTGCCCGAAATGAATTTTTGAAAAAAAATTTGGGTACGTTTAGTAAACGTGCAAGCAGATTTTTGTAACTTTTGAACTAGTGCTCGGAATTGAAATCTGAGGGCACTGTGGAACTCGTTGCGCTGGTATTCTCTTAAAGGGACCTTCACCTCGACCGTAGTAGGTCGAGGGTGAAAGATATAATTTGTGTTTTTCGTGGAAATTGAAATAAAATAAATAAACCTTTATTTTATTTTTCTTTTTGTTGAAGCCTACCATGTGAATGGTTTAAAGATGGGGACCACCTGAACTAAAACCACCCACATGGGGTATGGTGGTGGGGACCACCTGAGAATAAAACCCCCTTGAAATCCCCTCTTAATGGGAAAAACCCCTTGAAATCCCTCATTAATGAAGAGTTAACCCATGGACTTCCTCCCATTAATTAATTATGCCTCGTCAATTGATTAATATTGCAAACTTGTTTTGTGCCAACAATTTAAAATTGGAAAAAAAAATTAATTTGGTTGGCCATTCTTTTGAGATCATTGGTTGGATAAGGTATAATCTTGGGGAGAACATTGAAGAAACATTCTCCAACGAAGAACTCTTATCCTTAGATGAACATTTGTCCAACGAAGAACACCGTTGAAGGATCTCCAATGATGAACAAACCGGGGATTGGGGAAAGGTCGATGTCACCGACTTCACCTCTTCCAACGTCAATAAGAAATCAAGGTAGGGTGGTTGTTTGAATTTCTTTCCCTTACCCGTTCTTGACGATTCATCATAAATCAGGAAGAGATTATAGTTGCTTGCTACCGCTCTAACGCGGAGGGTACGATCCAAACAAACATGGCCCGACCTCTCCGCAATTCTGGTGATAAATTGTTGTGTTCTCTGCGAGGGAGGAGGAAGGAAACCAGCCTCGGTGGGGCAAGAGAACGGCGGCCGACAGCACCGTTGGCCGTGACGAAGGTGACAAATGGAGGGCGAACAGTCAAGCCGGCCGCCAGCGAAGGTCAGTGCGCGACCGTGCCGCACAGCCAGCCCCGGCGGATCGCTGCCCGACGGCCTCACCGCGCCGCCCTGCGGCCTCACCACCGACAGCCACCACCGCCCCGCGACCTCACCGCCGGCAGCCACCGACGCCCCGTGGCCTCGCCCCCCGCAGCAACCGCGGCCACCGCCGCCCCGCAGCCACCGCCGCCCCACAGCCACCGCTGCCCCGCGGCCACCGCCCGCCCGCGCTCGCCCCCCCCCCCCCCCCCCCGCGGCCTCACCGCCTGCGGCCGCGGCCGCCCGGTGGCATCGCCGACCCCACCCGGCCGTGTGCACGACCGTTACACGGCCTGCACCCGACTACCCGTGATAACCGATTACACAGCGTGTACTCATAAAGTACACGGCGTGTACTTAGAAAATTTCCAAAAACTCCTCTTTTTCTCAAAAACACCAGAAAAAGAAAAACATACCTGATCCGGGTTCTTACAAAATTGGATGCTTACTGTTCTATGTTAGAAGAAAAATATGATTCTTTAATAAATAAATATAAATCATTAAAAAATATACGTAATGTTGTTTTAGGTGAAAGAGACTCTATTCTAAAACAAAATCAATATATAATTGAAAAATTCAATTCATCTACATCAAACTGTATTGATCATGAAAAAAGGATTAAAGAATTATAGGTTGAAGTAGAATCTTATAAAAGTGAGCTAAGTATTTTAACTAAAGTAGAAAATTATCTGAATGAGATTCTTGGAAAGAATGTTATTAAAATAGAAAAGTTTGGAATAAGAAGAAAGGGTAAAAAATCTAAATTTTAGAAAAAATATTTTGTACCCAATACAAAAAATGATAACTATTATTATTATGGAATAAAAGGTTATTCTACTAACAACTATTACTTGAGAAATTCTCAAATTAATGTTATTCAAAAGCCTTTTATTTCTCAAAAAATATCTGAAGCAAGTGATGTGAATTTTAGAAAAATAAGTCAGATCTGGATTCCTAGATCATTACTTATTGACAATGTTGGACCCAAGAAAATATGGGCACCAAAACGAACATATGATTAATTGATTATGCAGGAAAAATTCCACAGGAAAAAAAATGTTATATGGTATATGGACAGTGGATTCTCTAGACACATGAGTGGAGACTCATCAAATTTCCATACATTGACTCAAATGGATGGAGGTCTAGTCACTTTTGGTGATAATGCCAAAGGAAAAATTGTTGGAGTTGGAACTGTTGGAGTTCCAAATACAATCTCAATCAAAAAAGTGTTGTATGTACAAGGGTTAAAGAACAACCAGATGAGTATCAATTAAATTTATGATGATGGAGTTTATGTTGATTTTTCTAAAAATTCTTGCTTAGTTTTTAAAGATAAATTGATTAAATTTAAAGAACCTATAATTGAGAATGTTTATACATTGTATTTTAATTCCTTGTGTAAACATAAAGTGAATTATTTAACTGTTAAGATAAATGAGTCATGGATCTGGAATAGGATACTTGTACATTGCAATATATATATTTTACATAAATTATCTAAGAAACAATTAGTTTCTAATTTTCTTAGTCTTAAGTTTGAAAATTATAGATTCTATGATGCATGTAAAATAGAAAAAAACACAAATCATCTTTCAAATCAATTAACAGAATCAATAATTATAAACCATTAGAACTTATCCATGTTTGGACCATCTAGGGTAGAAATTTTTCCAGTTAAATTATATGTTTATGTTTTAGTTAATGATTTTTCAAGATTTACTTGGGTATATTTTCTAAAATTAAAAAGTGAAGTATTTACTGTTTTTGAAAGATTTTAAAAAATTGTTCAAAATGAAAATATTGTAAAATAATTTAATTAAGAAGTGATCATGGTGGATAATTTGAGAATTGAGAATTTAATTATTTTTTCTCAAATTAAGGTATTAAATACACCTTCTCTACACCAAGAACACCTCAAAAAATGGATTTGTTGAAATAAAAATAGAACTATTTAAAAAATGGAAAGGACCATGCTGAATGAATACAATATTCCTACCTATTTTTGAGAAGAAGCTCTAATCATAGCTTTCTATATCATGAATAGAGTTTTAGTAAGACCAATTATTAAAAAGACACCCTATGAACTCTAGAATAACAAAAAAACAAAAGTAAAGTACTTTAAAGTATTTGGATGTAAGGTATATATCTTGAATACTAAGGATAAACTTGTTAAATTCAATCTAAAAGATGATGAAGGGATATTTTAAGGATATTCTCCAACTTCCAAAGCATATAGAGTGTTTAATAAAAATTCAAGGATTTTTGAAGAATCAATTTATGTGAAGTTTGATGAAACTGACCCTTTTATTAAAGATAAAGATCGAACAGATGAAATTATTGATTCTTTGGAGAACATGCGACTTGAAAACCCAAAAGATGATTTTGAAAAAGATTTAAATAAAATTCAGTTCAGTTCATAAGAACATGAAACTAAAGAACCTGAAAGTGTCTTACCAAGAAATTCTAGAACCTTAAAGAATCATCCTTTAGAAACTGTTATAGGAGACCTTGACACATGAATTAAAACTAAAAGCAATATAAGAAATATAGTTGAATTATATCCCTTTATATCCCAGTTAGAACCTAAATCTATTGATGAATCTTTAGAATATGAGAGTTGGATGTTATCCATGCAAGAAGAACTAGACTAATTCAAAAGCAATAAAGTTTGGAAATTATTAGAAAGACCATCCAATTATTCGATAATAGGAACTAAATTGATCTTTATAAATAAATAGGATAATTAAGGCATCATAACTCAAAACAAAGATAGATTATTAGAAAAAGGATATAACTAGGAAGAAGTTATATATTATGATAAAACCTTTTCACCTGTATCTGGATTAAAAGCCATTAGAATCATTTTAGCTTATGCATCTCATATGAATTTTAAATTATATCACATGGATGTTAAATATATTTTTTTAGATGGTTATTTAATAGAGGAAGTTTATGTTGAGCAACCCCTGGGTTTTAAAAACCCTCATAAACCAAATTCTAATTTTAAACTTACCAAAGAACTTTATGGCCTTAAACATGCACCTAAAGCTTGGTATGAAAGATTAATCTCCTTTTTGTTGTAAAATACATTTTCTGTGGGATTAGTAAATCCAACTATTTTTAAGAAAACTTTTTTCTCTAATATTTCATTAGTATAAATTTATGTTGATGATGTTATTTTCGATTCAACAAATAAAAATCTTTATAATGATTTTTCAAATCTAATGCAAAAATAATTTGAAATGAGTATAATGAGAAAACCGATTTTCTTTTTAGGATTTCATATTTATCAAAAAAATTATGGAAATGTTTTAAATCAAAGTAAATATATTATTGATTTATTGAGAAATTTTGGACTTGAAAATAGTAAGCCATGTACAACTCCCATGTGTATAAATATAAAACTTGATTCGGATGAAACAGGAAAACCATTTGACAACAAGTTATATAGAGGTGTGATTGGTAGTTTATTGTATCTTACTACTAGCATATCAAACATAATGTTTTCTGTATGACTATGTTCAATATTTTAGTCAAATCTAAAAGAATCTCATCTTACAAATATTAAAAGAATTTTTAGATATTTAAAAGGAACTATTTTCCAATCTCTCCTTTTCCCCAAAACTTCTAATTTTAATTTAATTTCATATTCAGATGCTGATTTTAGAGTTTTTATATTAGATAGAAAAATCACTTTAAGGAACTATCAGTTTTTAGGAAAATACTTAATATTATGGTCGAGTAAGAAACAACACTCAGTTTCCATGTCAACAGCTAAGACATAATATATATCTCATAGCAGTTGTTGTATGACAACCTTTCTCTTTATTACACACTTAAACATGATTTATTACATAAAATATTCACCTGTTACAACATGGAAGATCGAGAGGTCTAGTGTATTTTGGGATTAGGAACATTACATAACAACTTAAAACATGGAACACAATATCTTATTAAAAACTTCCTTTACATGACCACTACATTCCCTCGTACTTAGCATTGCATGGGATAACCTAAGGACATGCATAAGAAAAGGGTGATCTATAAAGCCCAGTAAGGGAATAAACATGGAATAACATGAGGAATACAATACATGTTAGACAATAGTAATATCAATTGATCACAAGAGAAACATGAATATAAAGGCATGATAAATCATGATAATCGTAACATGGAGATGTGGCAAAAACATTTAACATGATATTAGCATGATCCAAGGCTCATTGCGCATGGATCATGAGTAAGCCCTCATTGCACATAAAGCACGAGTAAACCCTCATTTTAATTGAATTATAATGAGTCAACCCTCATTTCACATGATGTATCATCATACTATACTTTACCCAACTCATTGGAGCACTATCACGACGCACCATTCCTAAACATTTCATTTCATGCATAAGTGTGACACATAGATTGTAACGACCCGAAATTTTGAATAAATATTGTTTCCTAATTTTGCGTGTTATTTTATTTTTATACTCAACAAAAATATTTCATTAGATAACATGAGTATAATTAAAATGAGACCGTTGGGTTTTGACTGTTATATGACCATTGGTCAATATGACCGCTGGAAACTAAACGTTTTGTTTTTTTGTCTCTAAATACAAGTGATCTTGGTTAATTAATATAGAAAGAAGATTCGATGGCCTCACCCAGTAGTCTTGGACCGATTGAAGCCCATCTAATAGAACTTGGGAAGGAGGTAGCCCGACTGGGCTTTGCTCTGGACCAAACCCAAGCCGAACTACATCGTGTGAAGCTAGAACGGAATCGCCTTCACGAGAAGTTCAAAATGCTAGAAATTACTACTCGTGCGATGTTGCCCGAGCCACCCTTGGATTCTCTCACCTCAGCACACCATACACTTAGGTCCTATGCTGGTGTGATAAGGGGCTATATAAGGAGACCGTAACTGCCCTGTGTAATCCTTTGTTTTAAATAAAAATTTTGATTTCTTCTTATGATGAAGTTTATGAATTTTCAAATGTCCGGATAAATATAATATGCATATTTTTGGTGAATTTTAGAGAAAGGATATTTTAAAAAAATGTTTATGTAAACCTTAAATAATTAAAAATGTGTAATGATTTTCAAAAAATGGTCTTATACAATTATGTTCAGTACGAAATTTAGAGTCTAATAAGATCAACTTAATTTTTGATGAATAGTAAATTATGAATAGTTATTTTATGCTTAGGATTAGTAATGTGACCAAATGGATTAGTAATCTCACTTAAATAAAGCATTAATATAATCTAGGCACCTTGATTAAGTAATGTGATTCAATAAAATGGTTAAATAACGGTTTCATAAATTATTAGTCAAGTATTAGTTTTTTCGGGTGAATAGTGTTTTTTAATTAAAAAATTATTTAAAAATATTTAGAAAATTATTTTTATAAAATAGATTTCATTTTTGAACTCAGAGCATCGATATTATGTTAAGGTAATTTTTGGGAATTTTTCTGAAAAAAATGAATTTTCGGTGAATAGTGTATTTATTTAAAAATTAAATTAAAAATATTTAGAAAATTATTTTTATAAAATGTAGTTCATTTTTGAAATTAGAGCATCGATATTTTGTTAAGATGAAATTTTGGTATTTTTCTGAGAAAGTTGAATTTTCGATGAATAGTGAAAATACAGTTTTTAAGTTACGGGTGTTAAATGACATCATTAAATGATGTATTAAGTATTTAATCAATATGGTCGACTTATGAATAGTAAGATAAGGTATTAGGTGTCTCAAGTGGCCAATACCATGGGAAAATACCATGGGAAAATACCATGGGAAAACCCATGGTTTTTCCAAAACCACTAATGAGGTGTCCCTTGGCCATTAATGCCTTGTCCCCTCACTTTCCCTATAAATACCAAGTCATCCTCTCATCCATTCGACTCCCAACTATCCCCCAACGAAGCTCTAGTATCATTAACTCCCAAGGAGTCCTCCCAAGGTGCCCCCAATCCCTCAAGTTCCCAACCTTTGAGTTTTAATAGATACGTTTTAAGGTAAGGGATCCAAACTCTCTCTTTCTTTTCAAATGCTCTCTTTTAAGTCATTTATTTTATGCTCCATGTTCTTATGTTGGAGGATGTTCTTTTATATTTCTCTTACTTCCCTTTTCATGTTCATATAATGAGAGATCCCCTCTTACTCTCATTATTTAGTTTTATGAATGTTTAAGTGGCGCCGTTAGGCTGCCGAATTTTTTGTAACGGATTCTTTCTCCCTTCTCTTTTTTCAAGATCTATTTTCATGTAAAGTCTTTCGTGTTCCTTTTTATTATGTTGGGGTATGATCTATATATATATCATACTGATATTTTATGATAATATGATGAGATAACCCATTTGATCTCTTCAATTCAGTATTTTGAAGTTTTAAGTGGCGTCGTTAGGCTGCCGAATTTTTAAGTGGTTCTTTCACCCTTCTCGTTTTCAAGTTCTACTTTCATGTCAAGTATTTCAAGTTTCTTTTTATTATGTTGGGGTATGATCTCTATATCTATAATACTTATCTTTTATGATCATATGATGAGAGACCCTGTTTTATCTCTTCAATTCAGTATTTTGAAGTTTTAAGTGGCGCCGTTTGGCTGCCGAATTTTTTAAGTGGTTCTTTCACACTTCTCGTTGTCAAGTTCTACTTTCATATCAATTCTTTCAAGTTCCTTTTTATTATGTTAGGGTATGATATATATATCTATAATACTGATATTTTTTGTTCATATGATGAGAGACCCTATTTTATCTCAACAATTCAATTTTTTTGAAGTTTAAGTGACGCCGTTAGGCTGCCGAATTTTCATAAGAGAACCTTATTTTTGTCTTCCTTCTATGTTTTTCATTTCATATGGTATATCTTTCAAATTTCATTACCATGTTCTTATACCCTTTATATTCTGTCCCCTACTGTTTTATGGATCATTTATGAGTGGGTGAACCATGTTCCCTCTCTTTTCAATGTTTTCTAAAACCTCGTAACATAGCCGTTATGCCGCAGAATTTCCGTCTCAAAATGTATCTCTCTTATTCTCAAATTCATTTATTTTATTAAGTGAATACTCAAAGATATTTCTTCTAAAGGGGTATTCACATATATACCAAAATGTTCTATTTTAAATTCTGGGATTTACATACATGAGACCCACTTTCCCTTTCCGTGGGTTTAAAGTGACATAAAGATCATGTCTTTAAAGCAGTTTTTAAAACGTTACGATTATGAAATGAAACCCATTTCTTTTATGCTATATGGGTTGTTTATGAAATGATTGATGATGATATATGTGGATCACATGATAATAAATACATTTCAAGGGTGCGCCCTGATAGCGCTCCAATGCATTGGGTAAAGACTTAATCTCTAGAGATGACTATTTTTTAACGACGCCTTGGTGAATAACCTTGGTAATTTTTAATGACACATTGGGGATGGACCTTGGTGAAATAGAAATTATTGTCAACATTAAATGTTGTAGCCACATATTCAAGTTATTAAACACATTATTTTTATTATGATATGCGTCTTGATTTCTTTCTCATGCCTTAATGTCTTTTTTCATGACATTGTTGATGTATCTCAAGTTCACATGTTAAATGTTGCCCCTTGTTTCCCTTACTGGGCCTTCTGCTCACCCTTTCTTTTGATGTATGTCCCCAGGTTATGAGATGCAGTAATGAAATTAGGATGAAAAAATGAATAAGTCTTTCAATTGTTTAAGAAGAATGTTTTTTTCTATCATGTAATAAGTTCCTGGTTTCCAAGACACTGAACCTTAAAGATCCTCGATTTTTGTATAATGTAATGAAAGATTATGTGATAAAAAGGCGGGATGCTATAGTTGGTATCAAAGGATGGTTTAGGTATTTTTGGAAATTAGGATATGAAAACTTTAAGAAGAACACTATAGAAAAGTTTAAATATAGGAAACCTTCCTGGTATTTTGGTGAGTATTGAGTAAGGGGTTTCCAAGAAAATACATCATTGTCTGGATACGAGCAGGTAGAGGTGGCTCTGGAACAGATGTACATAGGGGTAAAACCCGAAAAAACCGCTTTGAGCTAGACTTGAACGGGAACTGGTACATGACAACGGGCCTTGCTGCACTCTTGGTTACGACACTCCCGGGGATATGCTTTGGTAAATTCATAAGCTTAGTATGAACCATTATTAAAATAACAAAGATAAAATAAAATAAAGATTCACATAAGAATATATTATCATAGATAACCTAGATTGGGACCTAGGGGATCACAAGTCAGGGTATACTTTTCTTCTACAAGTTTATCCTTCTATGCTTTAAGTTTACTTTTAATGATTATTGGATAAGTATTTAAGCCCCTAATTTTACTTTCTTTCCTTAGTTAATGGAGGGAAATGGAAGAACATGTCCCAACAACCAATGTGATAGGAAATGTGATGATTGCCGTATTAATATGACAGAGATGATTAGGGGATAAAAAGATGATTATTATTTTGGAAGACATTCACTATTTTGGGAAACCTATTTGATTGAGGTAAATAGATTACTACGATATTTTCTTTGAGGAGTAAAGGTTGAATTATATTTTGAAGAATCGATGAATTTAAGGTGAACTTATGGTATTATAGGTTACTTATGGAAATTATTGACCTATCTTGGGGAAAATATGTTTAGGTCAGTTACTTTTGTTATAAGATGTTAGGAGTGGTTGATGTTGTTTGGAGATGAACGATAAAGTTTATCTTGGAAGACTATGTTATCAAGTCCTTCTTGTGTTTGGGTTTCAATCTTAGTTTGGGTTATTTTGAGGAATTTTAAGGACAATTATTTACGGAATGGTCTATGATGAACTTTGGGAAGTACCGTGGAACTTTGAAGATTTAAAAGTAGTTTCCCTTCCTATGGGATTCTTTCTTTTTGAAGAGTTTTTTTATCTTACCCTTTCTGTTTTTGGGATAAATGTTTAAAGATAGATAGTTTTTCTTTTGTGGAATATGTGGTTCTCTAGAAGATTATTCTTGTGCTTTTGATGAGACCAAGTGTTTTTGAATGCTCATCATTTGGAGAAAAGATTAGTTTTGGTAGAAACTTATTAAAGGATTAAACTCTACTTGAAGGTAGGTATATTTCCTTATATTTTTATTCTATGTAGTAAATGAATTACTCAAAACTATGAAAAGGAACATAAAACAAAAAACGTTGTCTGTTAACTTTTCCTACTAGGAAATCAAATACCGTTTGACCCATCATAAGTTTGTGATTTTCTTGTTGTTAACTTTCTCCTAATCATGTTTTCTATCACTCTCCCTTAGAACGTGACCCTTTTTTCCCTCCATGTCCATGTTTTCCTACATGGAATCCTAGTATGGGTTAACTCGGGTGACCTTTGTACTTCCCTTTCTTTCTTTTAAAGTAATAGTTTTACTGACTCCTTTTTCGGTGTCGGACTTTCAATGAAATTTCAAAACCCAATTTTAAAAATTTTGAGGACGCAATTTCTTAAGGGGGGAAGATTGTAACGACCTGAAATTTTGAATAAATCTTATTTCCAAATTTTGTGTGTTATTTTATTTTTATACTCAACAAAACTGTTTCATTAGATAACATGAGTATAATTAAAATGAGAATGTTGGTTTTTGACTATTATATGACCATTGGTCAATATGACCGCAGGAAACTAAATGTTTTGTTTTTTTTGTCTCTAAATACCAGTGATCTAGGTTAATTAATATAGAAAGAAGATTCGATGGCCTCACCCAGTAGTCTTGGACCGATTGAAATCCATCTAATAGAACTTGGGAAGGAGGTATCCCCACTGGGCTTTGCTCTGGACCAAACCCAAGTCGAACTTCATCGTGTGAAGCTAGAACAGAATCACCTTTGTGAGAAGTTCAAACTGATAGAAATTACTACTCGTGTGATGTTGGCCGAGCCTCCCTCAGATTTTCTCACCTCAGCACACCATACACTTAGGTCCTATGCTGGTGTGATAAGGGGCTATGTAAGGAGACTGTAACTGCCTTGTGTAATCCTTTGTTTTAAATAAAAAATTTGATTTCTTCTTATGATGAAGTTTATGAATTTTCAAATGTCCGGATAAATATAATATGCATATTTTTGGTGAATTTTAGAGAAAGGATATTTTAAAAAAAATGTTTATGTAAACCTTAAATAATTAAAAATGTGTAATGATTTTCAAAAAATGGTCTGCTACAATTATGTTCAGTACGAAATTTAGAGTCTACTAAGCTCAACTTAATTTTTGATGAATAGTAAATTATTAATAGTGATTTTATGCTTAGGATTAGTAATGTGACCAAATGGATTAGTAATCTCACTTAAATAAAGAATTAATATAATCTAGGCACCTTGATTAAGTAATGTGATTCAATAAAATGGTTAAATAACGGTTTCATAAATTATTAGTCAAGTATTAGTTTTTTTTGGTGAATAGTGTTTTTTAATTAAAATTTTAATTAAAAATATTTAGAAAATTATTTTTATAAAATAGATTTCATTTTTGAACTCAGAGCATCGATATTATGTTAAGGTAATTTTTGGGGATTTTTTTGAAAAAAATGAATTTTCGGTGAATAGTGTATTTATTTAAAAATTAAATTAAAAATAATTAGAAAATTATTTTTATAAAATTGAGTTCATTTTTGAAATCAGAGCATCGATATTTGGTTAAGATGAAATTTTGGGATTTTTCTGAGAAAGTTGAATTTTCAATGAATAGTGAAAATACAGTTTTTAAGTTACGGGTGTTTAATGACATCATTAAATGATGTATTAAGTATTCAATCAATATGGTCGACTAATGAATAGTAATATAAGGTATGAGGTGTCCCAAGTGGCCAATACCATGGGCAAATACCATGGGCAAGCCCATGGTTTTTCCAAAACCACTAATGAGGTGTCCCTTGGCCATTAATGCCTTGTCCCCTCACTTTCCCTATAAATACCAAGCCATCCTCTCATCCATTCGACTCCCAACTCTCCCCCAATTAAGATCTGGTCTCATTACCTCCCAAGGAGTCCTCCCAAGGTTCCACCAAGCCCTCAAGGTTCCAACCTTTTATTTTTAAGAGATACGTTTTAAGGTAAGGGATCCAAACTCTCTCTTTCTTTTCAAATGCTCTCTTTTAAGTCATTTCTTTTATGCTCCATGTTCTTATGTTGGTGGATGTTCTTTTATAATGCTCTTACTTCCCTTTCCATGTTCATATAATGAGATATCCCCTCTTACTATCATTATTTAGTTTTATGAATGTTTAAGTGGCGCCGTTAGGCTGCCGGAATTTTTGTAACAGATTCTTTCTCCCTTCTCTTTTTTCAAGATCTATTTTCATGTAAAGTCTTTCGAGTTCCTTTTTATTATGTTGGGGTATGATACCTATATCTATCATACTGATATTTTATTATCATATGATTAGAGACCCCATTTTATCTCTTCAATTCAGTATTTTGAAGTTTTAAGTGGCGTCGTTAGGCTGCCGAATTTTTAAGTGGTTCTTTCACCCTTCTCGTTTTCAAGTTCTACTTTCATGTCAAGTATTTCAGGTTCCTTTTTATTATGTTCGGGTATTATCTCTATATCTATCATACTGATCTTTTATGATCATATTATGAGAGACCCAATTTGATCTCTTCAATTCGGTATTTTGAAGTTTTAAGTGGCGTCGTTAGGCTGCCAAATTTTTTAAGTGGTTCTTTCACCCTTCTCGTTTTCAAGTTCTTCTTTTATATCAATTATTTCAAGTTCCTTTTTATTATGTTGGGGTATGATCTATATATCTATCATAATGATATTTTTTTGTTCATATTATGAGAGACCCTATTTTATCTCATCAATTCATTTTTTTGAAGTTTAAGTGACGCTATTAGGCTGCTGAATTTTTATAAGAGAAATCTTATTTTTGTCTTCCTTCTATGTTTTTCATTTCATATGGTATATCTTTAAAATTTAATTAACATGTTCTTATACATTTTATATTATGTCCCCCTACTGTTTTATGGATCATTTATGAGTGGGTGACCCATGTCCCCTCTCTTTTCAATGTTTTCTAAAACCTCGTAACATAGCCGTTATGCCGCAGACTTTCCGTCTCAAAATGTCTCTCTCTTATTCTCAAATTCATTTATTTTATTAAGTGAATACTCAAAGCTCTTTCTTATAAAGGGGTATTCAAATATATACCAAAATTTTTTATTTTAAATTCTGATATTTACATACATGAGACCCGCTTTCCCTTTCCGTGGGTTTAAAGTGACATAAAGATCATGTCTTTAAAGCAGTTTTTAAAACGTTATGATTATGAAATGAAACCCATTTATTTTATGCTATATGGGTTGTTTATGAAATTATTGATGATGATATATGTGGCTCACATGATAATAAATACATGTCAAGGGTGCTCCCTGATAGCGCTCCAATGCATTGGGTAAAGACTTAATCTCTAGAGATGACTATTTTTTAACGACGCCTTGGTGAATAACCTTGGTAATTTTTAATGACACATTGGGGATGGACCTTGGTGAAATGGAAATGATTTTCAATATTAAATGTTGTAGCCACATCTTCAAGTTATTAAACACGTTATTTTATTATGATATTTCTCTTTATTTCTTTCTCATTCCTTAAAGTTCTTTTTCATGACATTGTTGATGTATCTCAAGTTCACATGTTAAATGTTTCCCCTTGTTTCCCTTACTGGGCCTTCTGCTCACCCTATCTTTTGATGTATGTCCCCAGGTTATGAGATGTAGTAATGAACTTAGGATGAACAAATGAAGAAGCCTTTAAAGTTTTTATGAATAATGTTTTTTTTGTATCATGTAATAAGTTCCTAGTTTCCAAGACACTGAACCTTAAAGATCCTCGGTTTTTGTATAATGTATTGAAAGATTATGTGATAAAAAGGCGGGATGTTATATAGATCATATAACATGGAATCAATCAACATCATAAGTTATTCCACGATTAAGGAATGTGGAATAAATACATGAAATTACCATTCAATATGTATATGTTCATAAAGGTGAATACCCTTGATAGAGACATGGGTATGGTATTCATTACACTACGATCTTGGCTTGGAAAAAATGTGGTGCAATTTTGGAAGCTTAACGACATGACATAAGAATTAATAAAAATGGTTGATGATAGAAAAATGAGTGTCTCATAATATGTACATTAAATGGATAGTAAGGGGGTCATATAGATACATGTCCCAAAAAATGTAATGGAATTTAGATACTTAATACAAAATAATTGCTTGAATGTAAATGAGGAGAGAGAAATTCCTTATGGAATTTCGGCATGGTAACAGGTGTACATGGGAGGCATTGATGAGAGATAAAGGGGATCTATCATTATTCAAACATGAATAGGGTAGTATGGGGGAGGTGAAAAATCATGCCCCAACATTTATAATTGAAAAATAAAAGGGCATAACAATATAAGGAAACTTGGACGTAAATAAGGAAAGTGAGAATCCCTTACTTGGAAGTGTGATCTAAAAGGATTGGAAGGGGCTTGAGAGAGGCTATTTGGGAGATTGGGGTGCCTTGGGAGGATTATAGAGAGAGGAGGGAAATTTTTGGACGAAATCCAAGGTATTTTAGTGATGATTATGTGGGATCTTGGGTGGGTTTATATAGGAAAGGAGAAGGAATTATTTATTAGTTAGGTTTGGAACACCACACATTAAACTAATCAAAACCACAAACCAGTACATGATTTTTTCCCATGTTTTATTTATAAAGGGTAGTTGAAAACAATATTTTATAATTCCTATGACCTAAATTCTTTAAATAATGGGGTTTCTTATGTGGAGGTGAGTCACACTCTCAAGGGAAACAATTTAAAAAGATAAAATGTTTTATAAGTAATGGAGGGTATACTAAGGCATCATAAAATTAATGAAACAAATATAAAATAAAATTATTTTAAGGATAAAACATATATTGGCCAAAAATAATGTTTATAGTATTTTATTACATCACTATTGGGTCATTATTATGTCATAAAACACATTATATATTTAAACGGTATTTAATTTTTACCAGAAAATTCGACTATCTCAAAAAATTATGAAACATTCACCGTTGGATAATTTTGACATTCTAATTCCAAAAATAATATTTATTTTAAACAAATAATTTTCTAAATATGTGAATTTTTACTTTTAAAATAAAAACCGACATTTATCTAAAATTCATGGGTTTTGACAAAAACAGCTTTCAAACCTCAATAAAAATTACAATTACATTCATAGAATTATTCGATCATTTTTATTTAATAAAAAATAATTTAATAATAATAATATTTTATTAAAATATTATTTAATTCAAAAATCCATTAATTCATCAAGATAGATTTCTTAGTTGAATATTAACTGAAAATACTATTTATGCTTTAAAAACTATTTACAAAGTAACAATAATAAAAAGACTATATATTCTCTATACTAGAATAATGTTCATAATAATAGTACTAGGGTCTTTTTATATAACCCATTAAAACACCTGTGTAATACCTTAGGGTAAGGTATGCGATGGTGACATACTCTTGGGGTGGATCAGATAACATTGTTTGAGTGGTAATCTCTATCAACTTTCACTTCTCTCATAGGTGGTTCTTCTTGAGCATAACGTATTCAAGCTCGGATTGGGTTTGGTCAAGAGACAAGGCCAATGACGCCACCTCCTTCCCGAGCTCTGACAAATGGGCTTCATATGGGGAAAGTCTACTGGATGAGGTCATCACTTCCTTTGTCTAAATAAATTGGATTTGTTAAAGTCATATATTTATACTAATCATGTGATCACTATTCAACGTGTATATTATCAAAAATCGCAATTCTTAAAAATATTTTAAAATCCAAAACATAGAACCAAATAAGTGCATACATTTTACATAACCATAATAAGAAATTTAAATAGACCAAGAGAAATTTTCATTAATGAATTTTTGGGTCATTACAATCTCCCCCCCCCCCCTTAAGAAATTTCGCCCTAGAAATTTCCTTTTTCCACACTAAAACAGATGTGGGTAACTCTACTTCATCACTTATTATGATTCCCATGTCTCTTATTCAAACTTTTGGTTTTTCCACAACACCTTGACGAGGGGCATTGTCTTATTTCGTAGAACCTTTTTTCTCTACGATCTAAGATCTTCACTAGTTGATCCTCGTAAGAAAGATCATCCTATAGATGTACTAACTATAAATAGAGTATATTTGAAGGGTCTGGTATGTACTTACTTAAGAGGGATACATGAAATACATCATGTACTTTGGCCATGGTAGGTGGAAGTGCTAGTCGATAGGCCACAACCCCGACACGATCAAGAATATCGAAGGGGAAGATGTACCTAGGAATTAACTTCCCATTCTTTCCAAACCTCATGACCTGCTTAAATAAAGATATGTGTAGAAATACCATATCTCTAACTTTAAACTCAAGGCCTCGTTGACGGTTATCTGCATAACTCTTCTGTCGACTCTGGGGTGCCTTGATATGCTACTGAATGGTTTTCACCTTCTCCACCATTTCTTTGACCATTTCTGGTCCTAGCAGCTTACGCTCACCGAACTCATCCCAACATGTCAGTGTTCTGAACCTCTTCCTATAAAGATATTCATAAGGTGCCATTCAGATGCTCGAGTGGAAACTGTTATTATAGGAGAATTCAACCAGAGCAAGATGTCAATCCCATCCTCCTTTAAATTTCACTGAACATGATATTAACATATATTCCAGTGTCTTAATAGTTTGATAAAATTGGCTATAAGTTTGAGGATGATAGTCCATACTGAAGTTCAGTGCAGTATCCAGAGCTTGTTGAACACTCTTCCAAAACTTAGAGGAAAATCTTGGATCTCGATCGGATACAATAGATAGTGGTACTCTATGAAGACTTACCAAATATCTGATGTAGATACGTGCCAGTTGATCCAATGAGAAATCCTCCAAAATTACAATGAAGTGTATAGAATTTATTAGACGGTCTACAACAACCCATATTGCATTGTTGCCTTTGGATGTCTTCGAAAGTCCGGTGACAAAGTCCATGGTGATGTTTTCCCATTTCCATACTGTTATGGTCAATGGTCGCATCATCCCCTTAGACTTCCGCCTCTCTGCCTTCACTTACTAACATACCAGGCACTTTGATGTATTTTCAGTGATCTCTTTCTTCATATTATCCTACAAATAATTCTCTCGGAGATCTTGATACATCTTTGTGTTTCTTGGGTGAATAGAGAAATTTGAACTATGTGCATCATCCAAAAGTTCCTTCTTCAGCTTTGGACTTTATGGAACACATAATCTTTTCCCAAATCTTACAATTCCTTCTTCATTAACATTGAACTCTGATGATTTCCATTTTCTAATAACTTCCACTTTATTCTGAATTCCCACATCATCCTTTTGATAATCCTTTATCCTTTACAAAAGAGACAGTTTAGCAATCATTTTTGAAAGGATTGATGATGTTTCCTTCTTTATGATTCCCATGTCTATCTTCATCAATTCTATGAAGATTGGATCCTTCTAAATTCTCATCAATTATATAATCGTTGGGTCCTTTCTACTTAGAGCATCTGCCACCTTGTTCACTTTCCCAGGGTGGTAATGGATTGAGCAGTCATAGTCTTTGATCAACTCTAACCATATTCATTGGAGCATGTTCAAATCTTTCTATGTGAATATATACTTGAGGCTTTTTTGGTCTGCATATATTTCAAACTTCTACCCAAAGAGATAATTTCACTAAATTTTTAAAGTGAAGATCACTCCCGTCAACTCTAGATCATGCGTGGGACTGACTTGAGGCATAGACAATGACTTTTTCCTTTTTGACTCAAATTCCATCAAAGGGAGACTTATAAAATTTTAAATAATAACATTCCAAAAAACTTTAAAATGTGATACAACACTTATAGAAGTTTTTTTCCTAATGATTTAATATCATTTCTGTTGGGGACTCAATGTTCTTAGAAAACATAAAAGACATAATAATAGGATATGAATTGAAATAAATTATGACCTATACTACTTTTAAGTAGTGGTTACATGTAATTTATTTTTCATTGTCCATATTAGCATAGGAATTCCCATTCTCCCTTGATCAAGGAGATCGTTGATGCTCATCATGCTTCTCAGCACTTGCAATCGAGCATCGTCTAGGATAATGCCCGACTTCTCCACATTTATGACATAGAACCGTGTAATATTCCTTATATGGAGATTAGTTTCCATCCATCACGTTATCCATTATTTCATGGAAATTGTATAATTTTTCCCCTCCTTTCCACACTTAAAGTATCTCCTAATCCCTTTGTGACATTTCCCTTGGTTCCTCTTTCCACATTTTTTTCACAAAGGAAATTGGGTCTTCTTTCCATTATCACCATTATTAGATTGAATTTCATGAGATTTCATCTTCCTCTTCCTTGATGTCCTTGGGAATTCAAAAAAGTACCAATTGTTAATCATGATTTTTGATAGCTGGTTTGGAATTATAACGATATGTCCTACTTGATCTCCCATTTTATTGGGAATCTCACCGAGACATTCATCACGTTTCCCTTCACATTGTTTGTTATCCATATTCCTCAGATTACCAGCCATTGGTTGGAATAAAAGGAAAGTTAGGGGTAACACATAAAGGATAATCCAAATACAAAAATAGATGACTTATAAATTACTTTTATTTCCTTTACTTATGAAACTATAATCTTCAATCTATGTTATCCATGATATACTTTATAACATATATTCTTAGGGGATTTTTTTTAAATTCCATTAATAATGGTTCATACTAAGCTTGTGAATTTACCAAAGCCTATCCCTCAAGAGTATCGTAAACAAGAGTGCAGTAAGGTCCATTTTTGTGTACCAGGATACCCTGGGTCAAGCCCAAAACTCCTTGTCGGAGTTTTTACTCCTAGGTACATCTGTGCCAGAGCCGCCTCTACCTTCTCATATCCAGACATGGATGATTTTTCTTGATAAACCACTTACTCAATAATCACCAAAACTTAGGGATGTTTTTATAATACTTAGTCTATTCTCTAAGTCTTCACTATGGTTTTCTAATCCTAATCCCAAAAATAACTAAACCTATCCTCTGATACCAACTAGGAAAACCCTTCTCTTTATTACACACTTAAACACAATTTATTATATAAACTCTTCACTTGTTACAACATGGAAGATAAATAGGTCTAGTTTCTTTGGGGCTTAGGAAAATTACATAACAACTTAAAACATGTAACACAACATCTTATTGAAAACTTCTTTTACATGACCACTATATTCCCTCGTACTTAGCATTTCATGGGATAACCTGAGGATATGCATAAGAAAAGGGTGATCTATAAAGCCCAGTAAGGGAATAAACATGTCATAACATGAGGAACGCAATACATGTTAGACAATAGTAATATAAATGGAGAAAAAGAGAAACATGAACATAAAGGAATGATAAAGCACGATAATCGTAACATGGATATGTGGCAACAACATTTAACATGATGTTAGCATGAGCCAAGGCTCATTACACATGGAGCATGAGTAAACCCTCATTGAAAATGAAGCACAAGTAAACCCTCGTTGCACTTGAATTAGCATCAGGCAACACTCATTTCACATGATGTATCATGATACTATACTTAACCCAATGCATTGGAGCGCTATCAGGGCGCACCCTTCTTAAAAATTTCATTTCATGCATAAGTGTGCCACATAGATCATATAATATGGAATCAATCAACATCATAAGTTATCCCACGATTAAAGAATATGAAATAAATAAATGAAATTACCATTAAATATGTATATGTGCATAAATTTTAATACCCTTTATATAGATATGGGTATGGTATTCACTACATTATGATCTTGGCTTGGAAAAAAACGCAGTGCAATTTCGGCAGCATAACGGCGTGACATAAGAATTCATAAAAATGGTTGATGTGAGAGAAATGGTTGTATCATAATATTTACATGAAATATACAGTAAGGGGGTCATATAGATACATGTCCCAAAAAATTTAATGCAATTTAGATATGTAATACAAAATAATTACTTGAATTTAAATGAGGAGAAAGAAATTCCTTACGGAATTTCAGCATGAAAGCAGGTGTACATGGGAGGAATTAATGATAGAGAAAGGGGATCTATCATTATTAAAACATGAATAGGGAAGTATGGGTGAGGTGATAAATCATAACTCAACATTTATAATTGAAAAATAAAATGTCATAACAATATAAGGAAACTTGGACACAAATAAGGAAAGTGAGAATCCCTTACTTGGAAGTGTGATCCCAAAGGCTTGAGAGGGGATTAAGAGAGGATTATTGGGAGCATGGGGCACCTTGGGATGATTCTAGAGAGATAAGGAAATAGTTTGGAAGAACTCCAAGGGATTTGAGTGAAGAGGAAGTGGGATCTTGGGTGGGTTTATATTGGAAATGAGAAGGAATTCTTTATTAGTTAGGTTTGAGACACCTCACATTAAACTAATCAAAACAACAAACCAGCGCGTGGTTTTTTCCCATGATTTTTTTCCAAATATAAGTGGAAAAAAATATTTTATAATGAAAATGGACAAACTTCTTAAAATAATGGGGTTTCTTATGTAGAGGTGAGTCACACTCTTAAGGAAAAAATTTTAAAAAGATAAAATGTTTTATAAGTCATGAAGGGTCCACTAAGCCATCATAAAATTCATAAAAAATATAAAATCACATTATTTTAAGGATAAAACATATATTTTCCGGAAATAATGTTTATAGTATTTTATTACATCATTATTGGGTCATTATGATGTCATAAAACACATTATATATTTAAACAACATTTAATTTTTACCCAAATATTCGAATGTCTCAGAAAATTATGAAAAATTCACTGTTGGATAATTTTGATTTCCTGATTCCAAAAATAATATTAATTTTATCTAAATAATTTTCTAAATATATGAATTTTTACTTTTAAAATAAAAAGTGATATTTATCGAAAATTCATGGGTTTTGACAAAAACAGCTTTCAAACCTTAATAAAAATTACAATTGCATTCATAAAATTATACGATCATTTATATTTAATAAAAATTAATTTACTAATAATAATAATATTTTATTAAAATGTTATTTAAATAAAAAATTCATTAATTCATCAAGATATATTTCTTAGTTGAATATTAACTAAAAATACTATTTATTCTTTAAAAACTATTTACAAAGTAACAATAATAAAAAGAATGTATATTCTCTATACAAGAATAATGTACATAATCATAGTACTAGGGTACTGTTACATAACCCCTTAAAAAACCTTCATAAGACCTTAGGTTAAGGTGCACAATGGTGACAGACTTTTGGGGTGGCTCGGATAACATTTCTTGAGTGGTAATCTTTATCAACTTCCACTTATTTTGTAGGCAGTTCTGCTCGAGCTTAATATATTCAAGATCGGCTTGGGCTTGTTCAAGAGAGAAGTTCAATGATGTCACCTATTTTTCGAGCTCCAAAAAATGGGCTTCGTATGGGGAAAGTCTACTAGATGAGGCCATCACTTCCTTTGTCTGAGTAAATTGGATTTTTTAAAGCCCTATATTTATACTAATCATGTGATCACTATTCAACGACTATATTAGAAATGATCAAAATTATTAAAGGTATTTTAAAATCCCAAACATTGAACCAAATAAGTACATATGTTTTACATAACCATAAGAATACATTTAAATAGACCAAGAGGAATTTTCATTAATGAATTTTTGGGTCCTTACATGTTGTGCATAAGTTTTGTAGATGAAACACACTCTACTATATTTTAGACTAAATTTTAGAAATATACCTGTTTTATGTTATAATAGTAGTTCTATAAATATTTCATAAAAATCCTATAATTCATTCTAAGACTAAGCATATTGATATAAGGCATAATTTTCTGAGAGATCATGTTTTTAAAAAGGATATATCTTTACAATTTGTTAATACTAATATCAATCAGCTAATATTTTTACTAAACCACTTCCCTCTACAAGTTTTGATTTTCTTAAGGGGGAGTTAGGTTTATTTAATTTTTATATAAATGTTTATTAATTTTTTTATAGTTTTAATTCATTTTAATTTATTTTAATTTGTGTTAATTTCACTATTAAATTATTATTTCATTTATTTGTTTAAATATTTTTTTTGTTTGTATTCTATTTTTTATACTGCATTTTTTCAAAATTAAAATTTTAATGATTACTCTAAAGTCCTGGTTCCGGGTGCCGCCCAAAGGTGCCCTGTACCCAGTTGGTCACATGGGTTCAAGTGCATTTCCCCAAATTCTACAGGCTGCCAACTAGAAGTGAGGGCCTTGGGTGTAATAGTGGGGAAACTACAAAACTCCAACATCATCACAAGCCTTCTGTAAGGACCCAGCCCCAGTTGCCCAGAGCTGGTGCCTTATTTGATTAAGTTGGAATACATACAAGGAAAACAAATCCCAAAGGACCGAGTAGTTTAGTATTATTGGAAACAAGTTACATACGTAAATTTTAATTTACATATGGAAATAAAAAACAACACTAAATTATTCCACTAGCAACATCATGTCTCCTAGATTATGCTTGCATGTCATTCATAATTTACTTCTTCATATCGTGAGAAAAATGAAACATAAGAAAGGGTCAGCTCAAATTCTCATTAAGAGTAATAAATATAGCGAAATATAATATAAACATTAGACATGGTGAATAATTGAAAACACATGCCTTTATTAATAAACATGAACACATTATGGCAGGAAAATGAGCTGAGTAAATAATGCCATGTTAAAACATAATCATGGGTATTCTACTAGTTGAATAACTACATGAACTTTCAATTACTAGCTTCATAATGAGGGAAGTGAATATGCCAAACATTCTGAAACATTTTTTCATGGCCTTGGCCAAGACATCTAGTGATTAAGGCCTCGGCCAAAATCCATATCACATTGGGAAAGCCCTCGGCCAATTCCACATCTATTTGTCTCATGAGACCTACCGATGCATCGAGGGGCTATAGTGGGCCCCACTCGTCACATAATAAGTCCAATGAATTCCTCATATGAGCAGGGATCAACATAAACAATATATACATTCATATTGAATCTATCATATGAAATTTAACTAACTTTCCCCAATCATTAAACATAAAACACTAACCATTCAGAATAATATGGTGAATGGTTTTAGGATAGATCATCCACAATAGAGTTAGTCATAAACCATTAAATAAAATATGGTAGATGACTTCATAAATGACTGAACCCAATAATACCATGGAATCAACAAGAGTGTTTAATTAGACGAAAACACCCTTATAAAATCATTAAGTAATTCTTGAGACAAATACTCTTTTATTTTGAAGAGAATAGTTATTTTGGAAAAATCATTGTATAAAACCAAAAGTTAAGTAATATTGTATTTTCATAATAAAACTAGTGTTTTTATAAGAATAATGGTTTCTAAAAAAATATTATATATTGCCCTTAAAAATAGATATGAATTTGAGAAATTCCCTTGTATCAGGCTCGTATTTTTGGAAACAGTTTTGAGAGCTTCTTTTAAAACATGTAACTATCCAAAAAATAGGGAAGGATTATGGTTGGTGTGCATATATATAATACTTTAACATAATTTATTATTAGTACATAATAATACATAATAATTTCATCAAGGAAATTAGACAATAAAAGTAACCCGAATGAAAATGGAAGTTTGGGTGGAAAACTCTTACCTTAACTCCAAACGTGTTCCGATCTTGTACTTAAGCTCCTATAATATGAAATTATACTTGTTAATAAATTATTTCAGAACATATTATACATGTATTTAGTTTACCATAATTTTGGTTAGTTCATTTATGTCTTTATTGACAAGTTATTGTATTGAATTTTGTCATTCTGTAGTGTTCGTTTCCTTTATTTTGATATTCGGTTCACTTGTTTTTATGTAATAAAGTTCATGTGGAATGGTTATAAATATCTAGGGTTGGAATTATATATTATTAATTAACATAAAGAATTTATAATGGTCATTTTTATCATTTGGTTACATGGAATGAGGATGAATCATTAGATGACCACCACTTCGATTATTCAGCGGTATTTGGAATATTATGAACTAGTTTTGTCATATAACTTAATTATATGTACATATTATGGTTCCTGAATATTAATTATAATATAATACATATTTTATAGTCTAGTTCAACCATAAATATGGTTTCATGACCAGTAATGAAGAAGAAATTGAAGAACGAAACTTCGTCATCCACGAAGGTTATAAATCGGAACCTCATGGACGTCGATTTCGTTTATAAAATAAAAGGGAGGGAGTAATAATATATATGATGGTTCTTATATTAACAAGATATAAATCCAGTATATAGATGTTACTGGAGTTATCATGATCATTTTTACAGAGGAGGTGAGGAGAGGATAACAAAAGAAGATAAATTGAAATGAAACCAAATGAAAAAGAAGGGTACTTTACCTCTTGAAATAACCTCCTTGAGAAACTCATTAAGGGAAGGGGTTTTTGTATTTTGGAAAGACAAAAAGCTTCTCGGACGTGGGGAGAGACTAGGGAAGGGGAATTGGGCAGAACTTTGAGGATATTCAAGGCTTAGAGGTGTGAAAAGAAGAGGGAGTGGTGAGGGGTTTTATAGTGGAGGAGAGGGGTAATTTTTGAATATTTAATTCATTATTTTATTATTTCCCTCAAGAGAACCAATAGTATTGTTTCATGTGACCCCTAATAGTAATAAGTTCATGTGAGTTCGAACCAAGTGGTGTTTCATCACTTGTGATGTCATGAATAGTGAATTTAACTGATAATTTGTATATACGGTATTTTATCGTATTTCACTATTCATAAAAAATTCTAGAATTTTAGAAAACTCCCAAAAATTCACCCTTACCATTTTTCAACGTGTAGAATTAAAAAGTGAAATCCATTTTTCAAAAATAATTTTCTAAATATTATTAATTTAATTTTTAAATAAGGTCATAGTTAATTCGAAAAATAACAATGTTGAAGTGAAATTAGTTTTATGTGACATTGAAAAATTAATTAAGATCCCATTATCATATTACCTTAACAAAATAAAATAATATTATTATTTAATATTCATAAGGGTCATATTAATATTCATATTAATATTTATAAGGGTATGTTACTATTCACCAAAAATCAAGTTTGTTCCATCAGACTCCAAATGACTTACTGAACACAACTCTAGATGACCATTTTTCGAAATTCAAAACATAGAAGAGGCAAAGTTGTGTTTAATGGTTAAAATTGAATTCTATATTTATTTTCAAAACCTTGGGGTGTCACATTATCCCTTCCATACAAAAATTTCATCCTCAAAATTCACAGAATATTACCTAAAAAGATTTGGGTATGTCTTTAACATAAGTTCCTAAGGCTCCCATGTTGCGTCCTCCATCTTATGGTTCCTCCATAGAACATTTACAAGTCGAGTCATCCGATTTCTCAATACTTGTACTCTAATATCAAGAATATTGATAGGATCTTCAGAGTAAGATAGATCGAGCTCAAGTTCCACTTCTTCATAAGTGAGTACATTTGTTGGGTCTGGTATATACTTTCTTAACATTGATACGTGGAACACATTGTGAACCTTGGAGAGACTAAGAGACATTTCCAAATGGTAAGCTATGGCTCCAATTTGGTCTAGAATTTCAAAAGTTCCGATGTACCTGGGACTTAATTTTCCCTTCTTACCGAATCATATAATACCCTTCCATGGAGATACCTTTAAGAAAATGTGATCACCTTCTTGAAACTCGAAATCCTTACTTCGGTTATCTGCATAGATCTTTTGACTACTTTGAGCTATTTTGATATGGTTCTGGATAATCTTCACCTTTTCCATTGTTTCTTCAACAAGTTATGGGCCCACGAGCTTTCTTTCACCAACATCATCCCAGCAAGTTGGTGTATGACATCACCTCCCATATAATACTTCAGAGAGTGCCATCTGTATACTTGAATGCAAGCTATTGTTGTACGGAAATTCTACGAGAGGTAAATACTTATCCCACATGCCTTGAAAATAAATTGAACAAGACCTAAACATGCCTTCCAATTTTTGAATTGTCCGTTCCGATTGTCCATCAGTTTGTGGGTGGTAGGTAGTGCTCAAACAAAGATCAGTATCTAGGGCCTTCTGAAGACTTTTCCAAAATATTGATGTAAAATGTGGATCACAATCAGAAACAATCGATAGGGGTACTATATGAAGTCTCACAACTTCATTAACATATAGTCTTGCTAGATGTTCAAGTGGTAGATCTTCTCTTATAGAAAGAAAATGTGCTGAATTGGTAAGATGATCAACAATGACCTATATTGCATCATTCCTTCTAGGAGTCTTTGGTAGTACCATAACAAAGTCCATCGTGATATTATCCCATTTCCACTCAGGTATGGGAAGAGGTTGCAATACTCCTCCAGGTTGTTTCCTTACAACTTTCACTAGTTGACAATCCATACATCTTGACACAAAATCAGCAATCTTCCTCTTCATGTTGTCCCACCAAAAATGTTTCTTCAAATATCTATACATCTTAGTGCTTCGAGGGTGTATAGAGAAATTGGAACTATGAGAATCATCCAACAATTCCCTTTTTAGATCAGGTATATCAGGAACACAAAGTCTCTTCCCAAATTTCAAAATTCCATCTTTATATACGAAGTCACTCAATCTCCCATCATTCACAGCTTTAATCTTCTTTTGAAACTCCCCATCACCAACTTGAGAATTTTTTATCCTTTCTAGTAAAGATTCTTTGGCAACCATTTGAAAAAGCATTGATGTTTCACCTTCCATGGTTATTCCCATATCCATCTTTACTAGATCCATGAAAATAGGATCCCTTTCAACTATCATCTTTCTCAAAACTCCATGATCATTTCTGCTCAAGGAATCTTCCAACTTATTTGGCTTCCCTGGGTGGTAGTGTATCGTGAAATAATAATCCTTGAGTAGTTCAAGCCATATCCTTTGCCTCATGTAGAGTTATTTTTGTGGGAAAATATACTTCAAACTCGTTTGATCAGTATAAATCTCACATTTTTCACCATAGATATAATATCTCCATATCTTCAAATCAAAGATTACAGCAGCTAACTCAATATCATGAGTAGGATAGTTTTGCTCATGAATTTTTAGTTGTCGTGATGCATAAGCAATAACACTATCATTTTTCATAAGGATACAACCAAGTCCTTTCTTTGAAGCATCACTATAAATAACAAACTCATCATTCCAATGATGGTAGAGTCAATATAGGAGCATTGACTAATCTTCTATTCAGTTATTTGAAACATTCTTCACAAACTTTTGTCCAAACAAATTTAACCCCTTTAAGTGTGAGCTTCGTTAGTGGGTTATCCAGTCGAGAAAAATTCTGCATGAAATGCCGATAATAACCTGTTAAGCCAATAAAACTACGTACCTTAGTTATGTTTGTTGGTGTGGTCCAATATTGGATTGCCTTTGTCTTTGCAGGATCAACTGGGATATTATCCTTAGAGACAATATGGACAGGAAAAGAAATCTCCTGAAGCCAGAATTCACACTTGCTAAACTTCCCATATTATTCATGTCTTCTAAGAGTCTTCAGGATAATGCACAAGTTATTTCCATGTTCTTCGCAGCTTTTGGAGTATACCAAGATATCATCAATAAACACCACTACAAAATCATCAATATATTCCTTGGAAACTCTATTCATTAGATCCATGAAGACAGAGGGTGCATTAGTCAATCCAAAAGGCATCACTGTAAACTCATAATGCTCGTACCTGGTTCGAAACGCTGTTTTCGGAATGTCTTCCTTCTTCACACTCAACTGATGATATCCAGATCGAAGGTCAATCTTTGAAAAGTATTGAGCTCCAAGCAGTTGGTCAAATAAATCATCAATGTGAGGTATGGGATACTTGTTCTTTATTGTTATAGCATTGATCTCCCTGTAGTCGATACATAACCTCATAGATCCATCTTTCTTCTTAACAAAAAGGACAGGGTCTCCCCATGGAGAAACACTAGGGTGAATAAATCCCTTATTACTCAATTCTTATAGTTGTTTCTTTAGTTCCACTAATTCCACAGTGGCCATTCTATAAGGGGTCTTCGATATGGGCTTTGAACTAGGAATTAAATCAATGGAAAACTCAATTTTTCGTTCTGGAGGATGTCCAGGTAAATATTCGGAAAACACATCAACATATTCTCTCACAATAGGTACATTTTCTATTTGAACATTCCTTTCCTCACCCATAGTTATTTCTTTCTCTTCCTCCCCAATAATTGAATTTAGTTGATCTACTGGGGGTGGATCTATATAAGAATCAAGTGGTGACGCTTTTTCTCTAAAGATATGGTGTTCTTTATCATCGTCATAAAAAATCATAACCTACTTATTCTTACAATAAATTTTTGAATCATGGTATAAAAGCCAATCCATACTGAGGATTATATCAAATTCAATCATGGGTATGACGATAAGATCAACAGATAAAGAACATTTATATGCCTTAATGGGAACTGATTCATAAAACTTTGTAGCAATGATACTTCCATTATGAGTTTTGACTTACAACTCCCTTGTTAAATCAAATTGGAAATATCAAATTTTCTTAGAAAATTGGGAAGATATGAAACAATGCGATGATCCAGAATCAAATAAAGCATTGGCTAAACTTGAGGAAACAATTAAAGTACCTGTCACCACATCATTAGGAACTTCAACCTCTACAGTTGTGATTGCATAAGCTTGTCCCTGATCCCTTGGCCTTTTCTGTTGCATATTACCTTGACGTTTTGGACAATAATTAGCATAGTGTCCCATCTCCCGACAACTATAGCATTGAACATCATTGGCTTCCTTCTTCCCTTTGTAATCACTAGAAAGATGGCCTTTTTGACCACATTTTTAGCATACTCATTTTCCTTTTAATCATGCACCAGGTTGTTTCCTTCCACACTTGTCACATGGTTGAAATTCAACTCTTCCCTTCTTCCCTGTTTCCTTATTTCCTTTCCCGGGGTTTTCAGCAGCCCTCTTCTTTTCTTGTTTTCCCTTAAAGTCATAAGACTTAGAGAATTTTTTTTCTGTCTTGATGGAACATGAAACTATATCCTCATATGATGAAAAAATTTGGGAGAACAGTGCCCGCCAGAGGAATGGATTTATTCCATCAAAGAATCGATAAATTTTTCTCGTTGGATTTTGTATATAGTCCACATCATGTCTTGAAAACCTTGTGTAGTTGGCTTCATACTTGGCAACATTTTCATCCTCCTTCTGCCTCAGATTCAAGAATTGTCTCTCCATATCTTTTTTCTGCTCACGAGGAAAATATTTTTCTAAGAATATTTCCTTAAAATACCTCCATTCCATCTCTTCTATCTCTTCCTCCTCCTTTTTGTTTTGGATTAATGACCACCACTGATTCACATCTCCTGATAGACGATATACTGTCATGACAACCTTCTCTCTTTCATTACATCCCAAGGAGAGAAATATCTTCTCAAGGGAACATATCCATTGCTCTGCTACAAATGGGTTTGTAGTACCGTTGAATGATGGAGGCTGTTGTCGCATAAAGCGATCTAGCATGGATCCTCCACGTGGTGGATCCAGATGCTCCATACGAGTAAGGTTATTATTCATAACTTGATTAAGTTGTCCCGGTATATTTATGAGTTTCTTAGAACTAGAAACAGCACCAGAGCCAACATCATTGCCTTGCGTTGGAGGAAAATTCCTACAGGGGACACGTGCATTCATGTGATTTCCATTCTGTCCACTAGGCGCCATATCTAGATAATGGCATACACTATATTAGGTTATGAATCAAAATGTATAATCTTAACTTAAAAATACTCAGAAAAATTGAGATCTTACGTATGACTAATCCCAAATTCACAAAAATGGTTTCTTTGAAGAATATTTACATTAAACTTCTTCATAATGGCTTGTAAAGAAAATGTTAATTATCCTAAGCATACCCCCTAGGAGTGTCGTAACCAAGAGTGCAGTAAAGCCTATTGTCGTGCACCAGTTCCTGTTCGAGTCTAGCTCAAAGCGGTGTTTTCGGGTTTTACCCCTAGATACATTTGTGCTAGAGGCGCCTCTACCAGCTCATATCCAGACAGGGATGCATTGCTCGAATGATTCACATAATCTATTCCTTACCAAAATACCAGGACGTTATTGTATGTATATCCTCAAAGACTAACTTAGTGACTCTTCCCTAATTCTACATTTTCTAAATCTAGTTTCCAAGTATTCTACTAAACTTCCTCTGATACCAACTGTAAAGGACCCAACCCCAGTTGCCCAGAGCCGATGCCTTATTTGATTAAGATGGAATACATACAAGGAAAATGAATCTAGAAGGACCGAGTAGTTTAGTATTATTGGAAACAAGTTACATACATAAATTCCAATTTACATATATAAAGGAAAAACAACACTAAATTATTCAACTAGCAACACCATGTCTCCTAGATTATGCTTACAAGTCATTCATAGTTTACTTCTTCATATCCTGAGAAAAATGAAACATAAAAAAGGGTGAGCTCAAACGCTCAGTAAGAGTAAGCAATACAGCGAAAGATAATATAAACATTACACATGGTGCATAATTGAAAACACATGCCTTTATTAATAAACATGAACACATTATGGCAGGAAAATGAGCTGAGTAAATAATGCCATAATAAAACATAATCATGGGTATTCTACTAGTAAAATAACCACATGAACTTCCAATTACTATATTCATAATGAGGGAAGTGCATATTATGGACATTTTGAAACATTTTGTCATGGCCTCGGCCAAGACATATTGTGATTAAGGCCTCATCCAAAATCCATATCACATTGGGAAAGGCCTCGGCCAATTCCACGTCTATTTGTCTCATGAGACCTACCGATGCATCGAGGGGCTATAGTGGGACCAACCTATCACATAATAAGTCCAATGCATTCCTCATATGATCGGGGTTCAACATAAACAATTTATACATTCATATTGAATCTATCATATGAAATGTAACTAACTTTCCCCAATCATTAAACATAAAACACTAACCATTCGGAATAATATGGTGAATGGTTTTAGGATAGATCATCCACAATAGATTTAGTCATAAACCATTAAATAAAATATGGTATATGACTTCATAAATGATTAAACCCAATAATACCATGGAATCAACAAGAGTGTTGAATTAGACGAAAACACCCTTATAAAATCATTAAGCAATTCTTGAGATGAATACTCTTTTATTTTGAAAAGAAGAGTTCTTTTGGAAAAATCATTGTATAAAACCAGAAGTGAAGTAAGATAGTATTTTCATAATAAAACTAGTGTTTTTAGAATAATAATTGTTTCTAAAAACAGATTATATATTTCCCTTAAAAATATATATGAATTTGAGAAATTCCCTTGTATCGGGCTCGTATTTTTGGAAATAGTTTTGAGAGCTTCTTTTAAAACATGTAACTATACATAAAATAGGGAAGGATTATAGTTGGTGTGCATATATATAATACTCACACAAAATTTATGATGAGTACATAACAATACATAATAATTTCATCGAGGAAATTATACAATAAAAGTAACCCGAATGAAAATGGAAGTTCGGGTGGAAAACCCTTACCTTAACTCAAAACATGTTCCTCTCTTGTACTTAATATCCTAGAATATGAAATTATAATTGTTAATAAATTTTTTTAGAACCTATTATACATGTATTTAGTTTACCATAATTCTGGTTAGTTCATTTATGTCTTTATTGACAAGTTATTGTATTGAATTTCATCGTTCTGGAGTGTTCGTTTCCTTTATTTTCATATTCGGTTCACTTGTTTTTATGTAATGAAGTTCATGTGGAATGGTTATAAATCTCCAGGATTGGAATTATATATTATTAATTAACATAAATAATTGATAATGGTCATTTCTATCATTTTTTTACATGGCATGAGGATAAATCATTAGATGACCACCACTTCGATTATTCGGCGGTATTTGGAATATTGTGAACTAGTTTTGTCATATAACTTAATTATATGTACATATTCTGGTTCCTGAATATTAATTATGTTATAATACATATTTTATATTCTGGTTCGACCATAAATATGGTTTCATGACCAGTAATGAATAAGAAATTGAAGAACAAAACTTTGTCGTCCACGAAGGTTATAAATCAGAACCTCATGGGCGTCGATTTCGTTTATAAAATAAAAGGGAGGGAGTAAGAATATATATGATGTTTCTTCCATTCACATGATATAGATCCAGTATATAGATTTTAATGGATTTATCATGATCATTTTGATAGAGGAGGTGAGGATAGGATAACAAAAGAAGATAAATTGAAATGAAACCAAATAAAAAAGAAGGGTACTTTACCTCTTGAAATAACCTCCTTGAGAAACTCCTTAAGGGAATGAGTTTTGGTCTTTTGGCAATACCAAAAGCTTCTTGGACGTGGGGAGAGACTAGAGAAGGGTAATTGGGGAGAAATTTGAGGAGATTAAAGGCTTAGAGGTGTGAAGAGAAGAGGGAGTGGTGAAGGGTTTTTATAGTGGAGGAGAGGGGTAATTTTTGAATATTTAATTCATTATTTTATTATTTCCCTCAAGTCAACCAATAGTATTGTTTCATGTGACCCCTAATAGTAATAAGTGCATGTGATTTCTAACCAAGTGGCCTTTAATCACTTGTGATGTCATGAATAGTGAATTTAACTGATAATTTGTATATACGATATTTTATCGGATTTCACTATTCATAAAAAATTCTATAATTTCAGAAAAATCCCTAAAATTCACCCTTACCATTTTTTTATGTGTAGAATTAAAAAGTGAAATCCATTTTTCAAAAATAATTTTCTAAATATTATTAATTTAATTTTTAAATAAGGTCATAGTTAATTCAAAAAATAACAATGTTGAAGTGCAATTAGTTTTATGTGACATTGAAAAATTAATTAAGATCCCATTATCATATTACCTTAAGAAAATAAAATAATAATATTATTTACTATTCATAATGTTCATATTACTATTCATATGGGTATGTTACTATTCACTAAAAATCATGTTTGTTCCATCAGACTCCAAATAACTTACTGAACACAACTCTAGATGACCATTTTTTGAAATTCAAAACATAGAGAGGCAAAGTTGTGTTTAATGGTTAAAATTGCATTCTATATTTATTTTCAAAACCTTTGGGTGTTACGCCTTTGCTTGGTCCCATGCTCTCCAACTTCACAACAATCAAGTACCTAATGAAGAAGGGTTATTTACCTTATCTATACTTGAAACCATATAATCTGTTTGGGTCCAAAATCATGACCCAAATAGGGTGTGAGGAGAATCCTAGTAGGCAACCACCAAAAGATCTATGCCTAACTGTCAGTGAATATATATAGGAGGAAATATGGAAAATGAAGAAATAAAATAGGAATTACTAAAAAGTAAACAATCCTATAGTTTGAAATTACATTCATTTTCATTTATTAATTATTCAATCCCTTGGATAATGTAACATTGGGATCCAACCTAAGCTCGCCATCCCCTGTATAAAAGTAACAGTAGACATCTCAGAAGACCATCTAAAACAACCAATAAGACCGAGTCCAAGCTTTTTCTTTGTCTTGGAAGACTCATCACAATCATTCAAACATTCAAAATAAACCCTATGGGAATGTTATCATAGTCTAACCCCTCTAGTTTAATCATATCATCAATTATGTAAAATAATAAAGACCCTCTGGGAAAGATCACACAGTCTAACCCCTTTGGTTCTACATAGCACTAATCAATTACAAACGACCACCGGAGGGGCTCTCATGGTCAATACCCCTTGATCTGCATTGCAAAAAAATTTATAATGACCCCCTGGCAGCTCTCACATTCAATTCTCTATGGTCCAAAATTCATTTAATAATGACCCTATGGGTAGCTCTCATGGTCTATACCCCTCTGGTCTATGATCCCACAACATCTCTCACAGTCAATACCTCTGGTCTATAATAACAACAATTATACATAAATGACCCTACCTCAGGAATCTCTCATAGTCAATCCCCCTTGGTCATACTTTAACAATGTGAAACACATGCATCTCATATAGTCTGAAACTCTATCCTAACAACATAAGACATAGAAAACAAATAGGCCTAATATGCTTCCTAGACCCAATGGACATAATCAAACAAACATGGGAAAACACATCCATAATCAAGGTATTAAACCTTATGAATAATAAATAACCCTTTTCTCATAAAAAAAACACCATAGAAAGTCTTAAAAAGGGTTAACTTATAAAACATGTGATACCCTAAACATGGATATTCGACACTCTTAGCATATAAAATCCAAATACAGCCAAAGAAAGGCACAAACCACCTACCTCGATGTTGTACAATGAACAATCCGGAACGTCGGCCCTTGAATCGGCCTAGAATGGCGTAGATCTATGAAAAGGTTAAAAATGGTCAACCTTGGATAACTCAAGAGAGAGGATAAATTAGGAAGAGAGTCTCTAAGGAAATAGAGAACTCACCGATGGGATTCCAACACACCCATTGGAGTCTCAATCGAATATCAGACAGAGGAGCGTGATGTGTTCAAAGATCTTCAGTCGTACGTCGCTCTCTTATATGAAACACGGGAATAAGAAGTTCGTTCTGGAGATGAGACGCGACCCCACTATGATTTATCAAATAAAAATAAAAGTACACGGCGTATTCATTTAATGTACACGCCATGTACTAGCCTCAACCGACCCTCACTTTAGGCGGTCTACCAAGTCACCTCGAGTTTCCCTTACAAGGGTGGTGAAGAAGAAACTTCAAACAACTCTATCCCCTGTAATCGTACGTCACCCTCACTCTCCCAAGTCTCGTCATGTTGTCGCTCGTTCTACAATAGCACCCATACAAGAGGAACTAACTGTCCATAAAGAACCTTCATACTGTGATCTACAATTCGAGTAGGATTCTCCTTGAAGGATGCATACACCTATAACTCAAACTCCTCGTGTTAAAAAACATGATACGGGTCCAAAAAGTATTGTCATAATTGAGAAACATGAAATACGTTGTGCATATATTGATACTTCTGAGGTAACTACAATCGATAGGAAACTGGTCTGACTCTCTCCAAAACCTCAAATGGCCCGACGTATCTCGTTGAAAGATTTCCCTGTCTCCAAATCCTCCTGTGTCCCAACCTTAGTGTGACATTTAAGAAAACTTGATCTCTAGCCACAAACTCCAGAGGTTGTCTCTATCGATCATTATAATACTTCTGGAAAGACTGCGCAGTAGCCATCCTCTTATGAATCAACTCCACCTCCTCAATGGTCTCTTGGACAAGACGAGGTCCCAACATAGCTACCTCTCCTACCTCCAGCCAACATAGGGGTGATCAGATTAGACTACCATATAAAGACTTATAAGGTGTCATATGAATCGTCACCTAAAAAATGTTATTGTAGGAAAAATCCAAAAAAGTATATGTTTCTCCCTACAACCCCCAAAATCTAGGACGCATGATCGAAGCATGTCCTTCAAAACCAGAATCATTCACTCGGACTAGCCATCTGTTTGGTGGTGGTAAGTTGTACTTAGAAGTACCTATGTACCCAAAGCCCTCTATAGTCCCTTCCAGACACGAGAATTAAACTATTCATCCCTGTCTGAAATGATAGAGTACAAAACCCCATAAAAACGTACATCTCAGATGTAAAAACTTCTAATCTCATTAAAAATGAAGGTTTCCTTAATCAAAAAGAAGATTTCAACCTTCATGAGCCTGTCAAGATCAACTCACATGGTATTATTACCATGATACCTCTAGCATTTGAAAACAAACTCTACAAAGCCTGCCCCTAAGCATTCCAGTGACGTTACCGGTGTGTTTTCAATTAACTGGGTAAACCCAAACACAACTGAGGTCATAGCCGCAACCTCACACCAAGGAAATATCAAGCCCAAAATGATATCAGAAAAACTGGTCACGCAATCTTTCCTCAAAATTCATTGCATATTTTCACAGCACACCCACCCTTAACTAGTGGGGTGTTCTAATTGTCTCACTCGAACCATACTCACAGAACAAGAATGATAATGAGTCAAACCATCCCTGAGTGACTTATCTTAGAAACTTATAGCTTAGAAGGCTAACATAATTCAATATAAAAATAACGCCTTTTTCTAAAGCACCACATGCTCACAACGAACCCATTCACTGAAGCCTACATCTGTCTCTCGGTGACTCTCCTATGTCACACCATACATTGATCAATAAAAAGGTCATGCCACCACATGAACAAAATTTAATTCAAGATCCATTCCACTAAAATTATTACCTCTTTAAGCATTACATCTGACCCCAACTAAAAGTCTAAGATAACCCCAGATGAATCAACCCAGAGTCTAAGGAACTCACCAAGGTGTTCCATACTTCCTGTACATGTGGGACTTTGGTGTGAAGCCCAGAAGTCCATATAATAAAACTAACTAAACTCAGAATGGAATCCTCCTGGAGGTTACATCAATTAAATTGTTGGCATCAAGAGTCTTTCCAAGGTGTTCTTACACGGAAACTCAAATATCACTCAATATTAACCAAGCCTCTACTGAAACCATGCATCCTACACACAACATGGAAAAAGATCATGAACCAGTCCAACTATTTCCAACTGTAGCACGGTGTATAACCGATGCTCTCCCAGGACAACGTCAAGATAGGGAACACGATCGCCTCTTAAGAAAGAGCAACCTAAGATGACTTCAAATATTACCAGAAAAGGATAACCGAACCACTACCGGTTGACTTCCTAAAAGAAACCCAGCTTTACTTGTCGATGCATCTTCATTTAATTGATCACAATAATGTTTTACTACCTAGAAAGAGACAACATGAAACATGACTTTCAAGCCTCTAAATAATTCAAGTAAAAACGTCCCTTTTCAAATAGTCCTTTATTGGGATCCTTCTACCTGGAAAGAACACATTTAAAATAGAACCAACGTAACTCTCCCAACCTAGGAGTGTCTTATATGTCCAGAAGGACTAGACGCTATCAAACGAACTAATTTAGAAGCAACTTAGATGCATGTGTGTCATTCCATGAACCATGATCACCATGTTACATCCCTTGGTATGAATCTAAAAAGATAAAACTGACTGGTGCTTCATAACACTAGTGTCCCAGAAAGTCCTCCCGAGTAGTGGAAAAGATCACATAATAATTGGCTCAAAAGCACATCATTACACAACCATTAACTCAGGTGACGATGTACCAAGTCATCCATCACTAAAGAAAAGTGAGTTTTACATGACCTCCTAATAATTGACCATGCCTGAGGCATTTATAACCAGGATAACTAAGTGATCCTCAAGCTTGTTCCCACATCAAAAGTCAAGGCACAATGACCACCCCTCCAAACAAGGATGTCATTTAAAACCACCAGTCCTACCAGGGTTAACGACACCTGGACTACACCAACATCAAAAGATATCATCAGAAAACAAGAAAACCACCTCTAAGAGTGCTACCTATCAGAGGCTAGCATCTTATGAAGAATAAGAATCAACTTCCACTACCAGGTTACCTAAAACAGATTCACTAGGCTCAAAAGCCCCTGGAAAACTACTTTATCTCAAAAGCTCATGTAAAATAGTAAATTCTCACTAACCTTCCTCTAAAACCTTTAAAAAATCTAACATTCCATCACGAATGACAATTTAGAAAGTAAGATCCTTTTTAACAACAAATAAAACTTACAAAGATCTTGTTAAACCAACATGGTTCCTCAAAAAGGAAACCCAATAGCAGTTGTTTAACCACACAAAGCATGAAAGAAACATAAATTCATTCTATTCAAACCCCATTCCAAAGCATGTAATCAAAGGAATCCTACAAGATATCTTCAAATGATAAACAACAAGGGAATCCCATGAAAGGGATCCTTAAAACGGTACACAAATGAGGGATCCTAATAGGGACTCCCTAGAAGTAATAGGTATCACAGAATCATAATCCAAAAGGCACATCTCACACAATAAAGTAATTAAAAGTAAAACATTATGAGAGATATCTCACAAATCATATCAAATAAAAGGTCTCAACTACGTTGGTTTGAACACCCAACTGATCATTTACGCATTGGTCTCACTCCCAGGAGACCACTACAATGGTAACTGGAGGAAGAACCTCTCAAATTAGAAAATAAATCCCAAAAACCCTATTAGAAGTCCACATAAAACTCCAAAGGTTCCACCATAATGATCTACATGGAAAACCACTCAGAAAGGACTACTCACGGGTCCAAACTGACATCGGGGAATAAAAAAGGAACAAACCCTGAAAGGGTACAAAAGATGAATAAATGACATGTAGAACTCATACATGGTGTGTACACTCATGCTCTTACATAGGTGTGTACCCCTACCTTACTAGGCATGTAAACATTACATCTACATGACATGCCATCGAGGAACACGACGTGTACTCAAGTGCTCCCTCCTGGCCATGTCCATCTACACGACTAGCCTCACACGAGTTATGTCTACAGAAAACTACACGAGGTGTACTTAATCTACACGGCGTGTCACTAACAAGATCCAACAATATGAATTTTCCCCCATGTGGATGGAACCACATGGTTTCTCCTGGTGTAAAACTACATGGTGTGTTCACACTAGACACGACATGTATCACAAGGTTCCATCCACCCGTGTCGTTAGTTACATAGTCAGATACATGGTCAAATACTAGACAACATGTGTAAGATAAACACGACATGTACAACCAAAATTTGATCCACCCATGTCGTTAGTCGCACAATAGGATACATGGTCTCTATAGCACAACGTGTACTCCTAGTACACGACATGTTCTATCAAACATTTATCAACCCCGTGTCTCTACTCACATAGTCAGTCACATGATTTAAGAATACACAGCATGTACATACGGTACACATAGTATACTTAATAAAAGTTCTTTCTTCCAAAATAGAAGAACACATGGCATGTGTTTATAACACCACACACTGTGCTTTCTTGGTTTCCAGACATTAAGCCTCTAAAACTTCTCTAGAACCCATGAAAACTTAGAATTTCATCTAAGGAATGACGAATTCCAACCCGTGAGAGCCCATACTCCCTTAAATCAAAGTTTAGAATCCTTAGTCATATCATAACTTGATAACATTAAATTAAAGTTCAAACATGATCCACCAAATTCTGATCCAAGAGGGCCCGTACACCTCAGGGACCAAAGTTTGGCGTCCATCCAAATGAAAATTTACACATTCCAATACCCTACCAAAATAGCAGGTATTTTTTCACAAAATATGTCACAACAACATGAATATCTAGAACAAAATCTATCACAACACCATCCAATCAGCAATGCACCCTAAATGGAATGACAAGAATGCAAGACATGTGATCTCTATAAAGTGCTTATATGATGCATGAGATAGAATAACCTCATCTCATTGGGTTTCAACAGAAATAGAACCACAATGATATAGATCATAACATAAAAAAACAAGTGAATCACCCAAATATGAAATAAAATCAACTATAATAATTTAATAACCAGAAAAATTGCAATATTCGAGGTAATTTGGCTTTTCCCTATACACGAGTTAGCTACTCCTGGGCTCAAATTATTACCAACTACCTATTCCTTACTATCCCTATCTATTGGATCCAAACAGTAAGACAAATTAGAAAATAAACCGTTATTAAACCATTTTTGATGGCCCAATCTATCCCATGATCATGATATTGTCCACTTTGGGCCTAGACCGCACAGTTTTTCTTTACTTGGGCTCTAGACTTGAGGCATTCCCCATGAGAAGTCCTTATAATGGGAGAGGTATCCACACCACCTTAGAAAGGGGTAATTCATTCTCCTCCTCCTTCACTATGGGATTTCCATAACCCACCCCATCTATAAGGGCTCAATATCCTCACCGGCACATCAAATGGACACCACCTCTAATACCACTTTGTAACATCCCAATTCTAGGTGTCGCCCAAAGGTTCCTCGTACCCGGTTGGTTACATAGCCTCAAGCACATTTCCCCAAATTCTAGAGGCTGCTGAATAGCAATGAAGTCCTTGGGTGTGATAGTGGAGAAACTATGCTCTCATTGGCAGAGTAACACAATTGAAACAAATAATAAACAGTGGCAGAAGCATTAATACCATAAAACAGAAGTAAACAACGGAAGACTGGTATTATAAACAACTGAAACATATATAAATAAATGATTCATGTCACATGTATCTAGGAAAGTATCCAAACAAGTCACAATGCTGGAAATACAATATTAAAACCAAAGTACAGAAAACAGTAAAATCCAACAGCATCACAAGCCCTTGCTTGGTCTCATGCTCTCTATCTCCAAAGCAATCAAGTACCTGATGAAGAAGTTTGATTTCCATTATCTATAACTGCAACCATATAATATTTTTGGGTCAAAAAGCATGACCCAAATAGGGTGTGAGATAAATCCCAATAGTCAACCACTAAATGATATGTTCTTAACTATCAGTGAATATATATAGCAGACAATATGCAAAATGAATCAATAAACTAGGAAGTACTCCAAAGTAAACAATCCTATAGTTTCCAATTACATTCATTTTCATTTATTAATTATTCAATATGTTGAATAATGTAACCTCAGGATCTTGCCTAAGCTCTACATCCCCCTGTATAAAATTAACAACAGATGTCTTAAAAGACCATATAAACCAACCAAGTAAGACTGAGTCCAATCTTGTGCTTTGGCTTAGTAGACTCTTTATAACCATTCAAACATTCAAAAGTAACCCTCTGGGAAAGTTCTCACAGTATGAACCCGCTGGTTTAATCATATCATCAATTCCGTAAAATAATAAAGACCCTCTGGGAAAGCTCACATAGTCTAACCCCTTCGGTTCTACATAGAACTAATCAATTACAAAAAACCACTTGGGTAGCTCTCAAGGTCAATACCCCTTGGTATGCATTGAAAAAAAATTATAATGAACCCCTGGTAGATCTCACATCCAATTCCCTATGGTCCAACATTCATTCAATAACGACCCTCTGGGTAGCTCTCAGGATCTATACCCCTCTAGTCTATGACCCCATGATAGCTCTCATAGTCAATACCTCAGGTCAACAATAACAAAAATTATACATAAATTACCCTACCTCGGGAATTTCTCATAGTAAATCCCCCTTGGTCATGATTTAACAATGTGAAACACATGCATCTCATATAGTCTGCAACTCCATCCTAACAACACGAGGCATGGAAAACAAGAAAACCTAACATGAATCCTATACCCAATGACCATAATTAAACAAACATGGAAAAACACATCCATAATTAAGGTATTAAACCTTATGCATAAGAAATAACCCTTTTCTCATCAAACACACCATAACAGTTCTTAAAAAGGGTTAATTTCAAAAACACGCAATACCCTAAACATGGGTATTTGACACTCTTAGAATATATAATGAAAACAAAACCAAATAAAGGTACAAACCACCTACCTAGATGTTTTACAATGATCACTCTTGAACATCGGCCTATGAATCGGCCTAGAACGACGTAGATCTATGAAAAGGTTAAAAAAGTTCAACCTTGGATAACTAAAGAGATAGGAGAAATCAAGAAGAGAGTCTCTAGGGAAAGAGATAACTCACCGGTGATATTCCAATGCACTTGAATACATCTCAGTCAGAGATCAGATGGAGGAATAAGAGGTGCTCAAAGATATTAAGTTGTACATCGCTCTCCTGTATGAAACACAGGAAGAATAAGTTTTTTCTGGAGATGAGATGAAACCCCAATCTAATTTATCAAATAAAAAGGAAAATACAAAGTGTGTTCATTTAATGTACATATCGTGTACTAGACTCAATCGGCCCCCACTTTAGGTGGTCTTCCAGGTCACCTACACATCCATGTACTCGGCCATTACACGACAAGTACATGGTTATGCACAGAAACTTGATACACGATGTGTACTCCTAAGTACATGAAGTGTACTTATAAAATTCCCCAATTCTTCCTTTTTCCACAAAAGAAACTCGAAATAAATATCCAATCCTGAAATGAAGATCAGGGTTCTTATAATTACACTACATATTTGGCACACAAAACTAAAAACTAAACTATCAGACTTCTCCCTCTATACTTCCTACTCCTTTATGCCCTTTCAGTTTATAGATCATCTCTATTTATAGATCACTGAAACCCTAAACTTTGAACCTTAAAACCTAAAATCTTTAGAAATGGAAAATTCAGGTAGAGTTGAAGAATTTGGACCAAATGAGCCTATTCGATAGCCAAAATATCAGAAATTTGTTCAAGGGAAGGTAATTTATTTTGATTGGATAAACTAAATTAATCTATCGATAAAAACTTTGATAAGATTTCAAGTACTATAATTAATTTTTGATGATGGAAATTCAAATTTTTTTGATATATAATTAAAAGAGTTCTGTTTAAATGCCTCTTTTAGTTTTGTTAATGATGAGGACACGGTTATGTATAAGATTCATCACAATGAGTTTTCTATCTCTTCTAAACAATTTAATAAGATCTTGGAATGTCCCAATGAGGGTGAATTTAATTTTTATATGAGAAATATATGAGATGATAAATACATATCAGATGATTTAATGTTTTCTCTTTTTGAAACTAGAACAATCAAGAAAATGATGAGAATATATCTCAATGTTGATCAAAGAGTCTTGATGAAGTTCAAGTAGTCTGGAATTGTGAAAAGGATGGATGAGTTAGAGAAATTTATTTATCAAGGTATTTATGTTTTGTTTTTTAAACAATATTAAGATGAACTTTAGTAGATATATGTTAATGTATTTGAGTCCCTACTGTTAGAAGTATGCAAAGATGGGTTTTTACCCTTATATAAGAATTCTATCCCTTTTATTTCTAAGGATATGAAAGGTAAGAGACGTTTATTTTAGTTAGATATTTCATCATATCAATATTATTAATTATATAACTATAAGGAATCTAGGATATTTTTGGAGCGAATCTTGTAACTATCTTCTTCTAGTTGATATAGAAGAATAGGAAAGGATCATGGTTGGTTCTCAGGGGACATGAATTTTCCTACTATTGGTTCTGTGAGACCAAGGCCCGATGACATAGAAAAATCAAGAGTTTATGAGACTAGTATTCATCAAAAAAGAAGAATTTCAATAAATATTTCTGAGCTAGTGGTAGTTTCCCATCTAAGAGAATAAGAATTTGATGAGCAGGTGGCTCATGTAACTGAGAATGTTGAGCAAGTTGCTCAAGGGGAAGATTAATCTAGGGAACTTGTTCCTAATTCTAACAAATTTATCCCTAAAAATATTTCTTTAGTCATTGCTAATTCATTTTATATAGGAATATATATATTAATAGAGGAGTAAGTTCCAAGTTTGGTTGTGGTAGAATTTGGTCATTCCAGAGCACAATCTACTAAGTCTTCTGAATTATTGGAAATAAGTAAAGAAGATTTTGTTTGTAGTTACAATCAAGTGAATGAACATAATTTGACTATAATTCAATAATTATAGATTTGCAGGAAGAATTTTTAATAGCTTAGAATTTATATAGTTTCAAGAGATAAATTTGAGGCACTTCAAGCTCAACTAAGAGAATTTAAAGAAACGCTTATGTCCACGGGTGACCTTGAATAATTTATTAAAATGTTTTCTACTGAGTTCAGATCGTTTAAGGAATAATCTATAAATAAATAATATTTTGATGAGCTGAATTAGATGTTGGGAAGATAATTTAAATATCTTAGAGCAAGTAATCAGGATTAAACCTTTTCTTAGTAGAATCCTCCTAACTTGATAAGAAGATTTGAAGAAATAACTATTGTGTTAGATAATTTCAATAACAGTCTGTACACTCTTCAGTGTAACAATACACTTTTAGATGTTCATTTGAAGAATCATAGAAATTTGGTAAATCAACTAACCTCTAATGATTCATGGTTAGGACCAGTGATTCATAAAGTGAGAGATAAGTTGATTTCCTTCATTCAATTTGAAGAAATAATTGATGAGTTTGTTAAGTTAAAATTTGTTGAAATCTTGAAGATTGGTCAAGATTCAAAGAATATGCTTCAACAGTGAACAAATGTGTTCAACAATCATTTTCAGAGCCTATTGGTGAAACTCCTTGATATTTATGGTTTTGTTCAGACCATTCCTCATCTTGTTTCACCCTTTACCAATGGAGATTCTGATCAAGAAATAAAATATAATCAAAGCCATTAATTTTGAATATTTCTCTAGTTGATTGTGGTATGTACTCATTATTTTCAAAAACATTTGATCTATATTTCAGTTTAATTTGCTTTTATATTTGTATGTTTTATATCGTTTTATTATTTATTTTTAAATTTACACTATCATATAACATGTCTAATTTTTCTACTCACTAGACTATAACATTCATTTATTAATCTGTGAAAAATTAAATGTTTTTTAATCCATTTTTTTCATATGCTTTATATTTTATATCAAAAAAATGGCGGAAATTTTGGGTAAACACAGTGTTTTCATTTTTTCAAGCATCTATTTTCTTTTAAATAAAAATAGTACTGTGAAATCAAAATGCTAAAATAAAAAAATAATTTTCAAAACAACAAGTGTTTCATTTAAAATTTTTATTAATGTTTACAATTCCTACATTTTCTATAAATTATGTTATGGGTTTTGTGATCATCAAAAAGGTGGAGATTGTTGGGTATGTATTGTCTCAATAATACTCTATAAATCTTAGTAATTTTTATGATAAAAAATACCCTTGTTTGTTTTACTAATGATATTACTTTAATTGAGTTCTAGGAAATTAATATTCTTTGCAATATTTTGTAATTATATTCATGTTTTTAATATGAAAGGGATATTCGTCAAAGTGTTCTGAAATCATTTTAGTGTTTCTAGAAACACTATTCATACCCTACACTTGGAAGAATGTGTATGGATCATAAACTCTACATTTAGATTAGCATGTATAGTTTATCATCCCTAAACTGAATGATTTTCATATTGACTGATAACACAATGTTTGGATAAAAGTATGGAATATCAAACCAAAGTTGAAGTTAAGAATCATTGTTCATACCCTACATTTGTAGAATGAACGTATGGTTAATCTAGCGTACACTACAAGGATGAACGTATGGATTCTTATTCCAATGTTTCATTTGATACCTATTTTATGCACAGATGAAAGTATAGTTATGGAATCCTATTCTACACAAAGGAACACTATGATGTGTTAAGGAACCCTATTCTATTAAAAGGAATCCTACTCTATGTAGTTGAACCCTACGTTTTTCTATTCAACAAAAGTGTTTTAATGCTTCAATATAATCCGAGATTCATGCAACATTCTTGAAATTATTTTAGTCTAATTGAAACATTCTCTACAATGGATTCAAAATCTCATTTTGATCGACCATATTTAATGGAGAAAATAGCTCCTATTCTTAAGGGAAGTTATGAATCCTCTAGCCAATTTTAATTTGAATACTCGTAATCTATCAGGCTACTTTCTTGGATCTAGAATACCAAAAAAAAATATATTCTCTATATATTCTATCACAATTTATTTTGAAACACACTCAAACATTTACATATACAATAATATTCTTATTAATATCTTTTAAAGTGCTACTGCAACAAATGACTAACTCTGTTATTGGCGAAAGAGGATACACTTTTAAAGTTATACATATTTCAACCTCGTACTTCTATAAGAGTACTACTTCTATTTTTTGATATTCAAATTGAATATTATTTGCAACCATGATCACTTTAGACTTATTCTTTCTTGAAGACTTTTATTTCTAAATAATAGGATCCATCTACTGTCAGTTTCTACTAAAAATATGAAGATCAACCCAAACCATCAAAAAATCAAACTCTTTTGATTTATTGGAGTATTAACTACTCGTACTCAAATGTGTTTGAAGTGTCAAATTATTGTATTAAGATATGGATAACTAGTTCTCTATAAAAGAACCAGAATTATTTTTTTTATCCTTCTTGTAAAGGTGTCAAATTCCTGCACTCAGTTGTCAATTTTAAGGTCTTGTGATAATAGGACCATTCTAGTGAAATTCACCGAGCTCACAGAGAGATCTTTGGTGGAGTGTAATATAGGATATTTGTGCCTCAAACCACTATAAAATTGTTGTGTTCATTATTTCTATTTATATTATACTCATAATTATCATATCATAAAACATTTCATATCTTTATAAATCAAAAAGGGATTCAAAAGAAATAATCTATAGAGATCTCCTAAAAGACACAATTCACCCCCTCTTGTGTATATTTGTATTATTCCAACCTAAAAAACCTATGATCAAAGAAGTATACTCAGGTGTCCAATTTCCATGATTGGTTGAGTAAGGTGTGAGTACAACTTAATTGGTCACTACTAATGGGGTCCCAAAAATTTCTATTAAAGCAGTTCATACACATGTGAGATGCTCAAATAAATAAATAAATACAATGAATATGAATAAATAAATAACCATTGTTGATCCTTGGGTTCTAAGTTGACACTTAGGATTGACCATACCTGTTACAACCAGTGTCTAAGTGTCTATAAGCACAAGATGTCATTAGATGTAGGGTTGATACCTAGGTGGTAATCGTAGGTGATCAATAGTCATTAGGAATAAAGTTGATCCCTAAGAGGTAATCCTAGGTGATCAATAATTATCAGACATAACATTGATACCTAAGAGGTAATCCTAGGTGATTAATAGTCATCATGCATAAATATGATCCCTAGAAGGTAATCCTAGTTGATCAATAGTCATAAGGCATAAATCTGATCCCTAAGAGGTAATCCTAGTTGATCAATATGAATTAGGCATAAAACCGACACATATGAGGTAATCTTATGTGATTAATAGTCATAAGTCATGAGATTGATCCTTAAAAGGTAATCTTAGGTTATCAATAGTTATCTGGAATAATTTTGATGCTTAGGATGTAATTCTAGCCAATAAATATTCATCAGTTGCAACATTGATCCCTATGAAGTAATCTCATAAAATCGATAGTCATCAAACATAAAGTCGATCCCTATGAGGTAATCCTATGTGATCAATAGTCACCAGGCACAAATCTGATACTTATAAGGTAATCCTAGATGATAAATAGTCATCATTAATAATGTCAATCCCTATGAGATAATCCTTGGTTATCAATTGTCATTAGGAAAAAAACCAATCCCAATAAGGTAATCCTATGTGGTCAATATTCATCAGGCATAAATCCAATCTCTATGAGGTAATCCTAGGTGACCAATAGTCATTAGGAATGTGACTGATTACTATGTGGTGATGCTAAGTAACCAAAATTCATCAAGCATAATAATTAACCCTTTTAATTAATCCTAGGTGATCACTATCACCAAGCGTAATGCCAATCCCTATGTGGTAATCCCAGGTGATCAACAGTAATCAGTCATAAAGTCGACCCCTATGAGGTAATCTTAAGTAATAAATAGTCATTAGGAATAATTTTGATCCCTAATAGGTAATACTTAGATATTAATAGTCACTATTCCCTCATTAGGCTTACATCACTGATCTTTAATATCTAAGGTGAAACCCAGAGTTAACCATGCATACTCACTTGCACTTACCCCCACCAGGGTTAAATATATTTCTGGAACACCCACTGAGCTACCCTAGGTCTCCTCATGACATGGGCACCTGGAAATGGATCCTAGATCCCAATATCATCTCTTAGGCCTAGCTCATTGCTTTGATGGAATAATGTCCCAAAACAACACCATGATCATATTTCGGGCTTACTATACTTATAAGATAATCCCCATAGGAACCACTCTAAGAAGATGGCATAATGCCCATCACACATCCCAAGTAATCTTAGGCCAGTCTACTCACCCAACCCCTCATCAATATACACATGACCATCTCACCCAAATAATCACATACCATTGGGGGAATAACACCCACCCACTCTCTATTTAAATATCCCAATGATTATATGACATCTCACAGTTCCATCATGCATTACCTGGACTAATCATCCTAGTCCAACACTTTCATTTATAAGAAGTTGTCTATGGGATCCTATACTAGGGACAATACATTCATTTACTTCCATTAACTCACACCCATGAGGTTCCATGTATCTCATAACTCATGTTTATTATTGAGCCCCAATACATCGATGACTGAGGCACCAAGCTAGTTATCAAGGGTTCATAGTGTCCCTCAACACTTACATCCATCCATATAAATTTTATTTTAATTAAAAAAATTATTTAATTTAAAAATTTTGATCACCCATAATGAAGATACCACATACCACATTCTATTTAAATAAAATGCGTAAAACATAGGTAAAATAATAGGGACTAACTACCCAATTGATGGAGTTATCCCCTTTAAAGTAATCCTAGAAACTCTCTCCCAAGTTTTTCTAAGTTCAACCGACCACCATACATTAACACAAGGTCCCATATCAACCTATAAAATTTAAATAAATTAATTATAACACTTTACAATTTAATTTAAACAGGAATAATACCTAAAAGCTCATCGAGCAATGCCCACTCACTGAACATGCATGCAAAAAGGTGTGGCATACTGCCAACATGCACCCCGATCTAAGCTGAAATATAAAAATTAATTAATTGTAACAATTTATAATTAATTAAACCATTTTTAATTAATTTTCCAATTCAAAAATTAGGCATAATTAATTAAATTCACATCGATTCATCCCATCTCATTGAAATCGAGACTAACTGCCTATGAAAAGTTCACAATGCACTTCTAACACCATCCTGATAATAATTTACCTTGATAAAAATGCATGAAACCTAGTGTGATCATCCCCTTGGGGACCCTATTAGCTAATCCAAGAAAAATCCCCATAAAATCAGGACAATTCTGCTATGTTTTGGTGGAATCATCACTAAAAACCATCATCCAATGATAACAAGTTAGCAATGAAGAAATAGGAGAAGAAAACAATAAATAACTACCACAGAGTGTTAGATTTACCTTAAGAAGTCTTATGAATCTAATGATACTCGATTCTGAAAAGTATCAAAAGAGATACCCCTATTCGAAGAAGTGACTACCATTTATGTGATCTTGTTGTACATGACTCAAAGGACACCCCACTCCCCCCTTTTACATTTATTTTATTTTATTTCCATTTTATTTTATTATATTTTATTTATATTCTTCTTTACTTTTCCATTTTTCTCTTCTTTACTTCCCTTATTTCCCATCATTTCCTCAAGCTCGGGACATAAAGGTCACATGACACCCTCCCACATAAGGGTCCCTAACCCTTACATGGGATCCTTCTCCAAGTAAGGGTATAAACCCTTACGTAGGTATCATATCCATTTAAGGGTCCAAACCCTTACATGAGTGTTTGTATGGGGGAAGCGGGGTCCTCATCCGCGTAAGGGTTCCAAACACTTATATGTGGTGGGGGGGTCCTCCGTAAAACAAGGGTCCCAAAATCATTCATGGGGGTTTCTCCTCTATGTAATGGTCTCATAATCTTTAGATGAAGGTCATATACACATAAGGATCTGATCTTTATGTGGGGTCTAATACCTGTATCCCTTCCCAACATTTACCCAAGAACCTGTGATGCTTCCCGAGCCTTTTCTATATCCAAAAACATCATATAGGGCTATCTCAACTATTAAATTCTCAATCTGAATCCCAATTCTAAAAAAAACCCTCTATAGAGTTAAAAACTCAAAAATATCCTTTAATTTCTCAACCTATATGAATGCAAGCCTTTATATCCTTTCTACCATAGCACATCTTATCCCTGAGAAACCCCAACAGTCTTTAACCACAAGACCTGACATATCCTGGTCATCAATTCATGATTGGATCACCGCGTTCTACTCCTAAACACAAAAGAAACTTCCTTTATGAAACTATAGACATGAGGAACACTATCCATTAGAAACCAATCCACTCACCCATTTCATCTCTAATACCAAGACAACACTTACCCAAACCTATATATTCTGAGACACCATAGTGTCTTTAATCAATTCATCCCTGACTCATGGTGATCCCCACCACAAGTATCTACCCATAAGGGTTGATTTTTATCCGTAGCAGTCCCCACCATATAAATTACCCACTGAAAATGAGTTCTTAGTGGTCCACCGACACTTTTGGTGTGGTTTTCATCTCACCACACCCAATTACATATGAAAAAACCTCTCAAACCTCCTTTGGATGACCTATCTTGAAAATAATCGGTCACACCTATCAATGCACTATCATAACTCTGGATCAAGATACCTTAATTATTGAAGGCTTCTCAAGATCATATAAATTATAACACCAAAGTATGAACCTAAATCTTGATATAATTCCATGGCTGGATCACCAACCATCCACAATGGACATCGTTCTATCACCCTGAGAACCTGTACACCTCTAATACGACTCACACACAGATCACATCAAAAACCATCCCAACCTTGATTTCAATGCAAAAAATCCATCCAATTTTGTATTCGAACCTCAAATATTTTATTCAATAAGAAACCAGATAAACAAAATTTTCCTACACACTGGAATACAAAATACAACTCGACCATATACTAATCTATCTCATCACACCCATGACCCTACCCACACGAGGGTCACTCCTTCGAGGATGAAAATCCATATATTACTTCACGTATTAACTGGACATGTTCATCCCACCCATACCCAAGCAATAACATGAATCAAAAATAGCTACCCACTCTCAGTTCACCAGGAACATCATACTTGTCACATGCTGGAATTTAATCTATAATAAGGGTCACACCCTCTAACAACCTATGGTTCTCTCCCCTCTATACTAATTTCCTTATATTACACCTCAATTTCAACCTCAACAAGTCCAAACAACACATCTTCTTAACAATTTGTGTCAAGTCACACATTTGGGTCAACCGTACCATTACACCCCATTAAAATTCTGATATCTCTTCTCACCATAGATTGAAATTTACCATTTCATAAAACCTATAGGGAAACCATGACTGAAAGAGTTTTATCAAATATATCTATCCTCAACTCACACATGTCCGCTCAATGAACCACATCCCAACTACACCACACATAACCAGCACGTACTACCTCACTATCATCCAACCCAATGGGTGTACTCTCTCGTACCGCCTAATTGTACAAATTGACTCATGTATACATGAGTCACATGTCACTATAATGAGGATAAAAACACCATATAAATGATTTATTTCAAGTGAAACTAAACCTCATTCAACTACATTAGTTTTCCTCTATGAGGGTACTCCATAACCCATGTTACCAAAATAAGGCATGGCTAAGAAGGTGTATGATACATATCATTCGACTCAAACCATCTCAAGTCATTCCTATTAATATTAGGTTCACATGCCAAAATAGATGGAATTGTTTCATGAAATGTTAGTATTATCTAACCTGGGGAATCCTTAGCGCTCCTCTTCAGAATCAAGGCATTTATCCCATGCCATGTTCTACAATATGATCATCCTCTAACCTAAGTTCCATTCAAAAATTAGAAGTTTATAATTGTTCTCTCTTCATCTTGGACCTAATAATCTAGCATCATGATCCATTATCTCATATGGATTAATACCCTAGATCAAAAAGGCTAGAAATCCAATAGATCTTTCTTGAAATCTATAATTGACACTAAATTCACTCTAAGTGCTTTATATCTTGAAAACCTAATGCATCTCTTAGGCCTAAACCACGCATCTTCTAGTACTCATCATGATAAAATCACAATCATAAGTCATATATATATTCCTATTATATCTAAGGTAAATAATAAGTCTATGATAACCCCTCTCATAGGTTACTCTCACATATCACAACTCACCATAACAAAAATAGAAAAACATCCAATTATTCAATCCCAACACCCAACTCACTAATATTCGATGTCACATATCAGTGTACCCATGTTCTCCCACCTATCCCATAAACCCAATATTATATTAGACACAAATATTTGGAACTATATCTACTCCTATCCCAAACACCATAAGTAAACTCACATTTCAACACCCAATTTAGGGTCCTCATGTACAGATACTATAACACCCAGATGTTTTTATGAAATATTTTCTCTAAATAATTTTAATTCTTAAATAGATTTCATTTCACATAATTATTAGTTTAAACAAACCAAGATATTCCTTTAGTATAAAATTTCCATTTTAACCTAGCTATTAGGTTAGTGGGAATAAATATAACTAACTTATGAAAATGTATGGTGAAGTCATTCACTACCAATTATTTATGAAAAATATTAATAAATTATATTTTTGTATTAATAAATTTATTGAATTACTATTAGTAAATTAAATTAATGAAATATATATGTTATATAATTAATAAAATATTTTTGATATCAATCCAATATATATTTTTGACATAGGGTACGATTTAACCCTATTTGATGTATAAAAACCTATATTTTTTAAAAGGGTAATTTTCCACCTTTTATTGGTGAAACCTTTTTAAATTAATATTTTTACACATTAATAAATTTTATATGAAAACATAAACATTTTATTTAGAAAAAATATATAAAAATTTACTTTGGATGATTTTTTAATATTTTTCTGATAACTTCCAAATTTTGATGAATAGTAAAAATACACTAAATTTTAATTGAAAATAGATTTTTTCATCAAAATAATTTATATGGTTAAATTATAACATTGAATGGTTTTATAGTATAAATATAATATATTTTTATCATTCAATATAATGTATAAATTCATTTTTAAAAACATTTTATTCTTTTTAATGTTTTAACTTTAAAAACATGTTCTCTCTTTCCAACAATGGTATTAATTTTAAATAAATTACTATAACTTCTGTGTTTTGAATTTTGAAAAAAGGATTTTATATTTGGAATCAGTATGTAACACCCTAACCCTAGAAGCCCAGAGCTGGTGTATTATTACATTACATTGGAATTATTAAAAGGAATAAAATCCCAAAGGACTGTTCAGTTTAGTAGTCTTGGAAAGACAAATTATATACATAATACCCATAATACATTGGGAAAATATAATAAAACATGCTACACAATAAACTTAATTAAAATCCATCCTTGAAAGTTTATTCAAATTTCTCTTCTTCATAACCTGGGAAAAGAAACATAATAAGGGTGAGATAAAATGCTCAGTAAGGGTAAGTACAACAGAAGAAATAATGAATCAATATATATATGGAAAGGTAAATAACTGAGTATAGTTTTCATAAAAATAACTAGATAAGTTATAAATAATGTGTCAAGTAAGAAACTAAAAGATATTTCATAAATCAATCAACTAAGAATGAACTACATCCATATATATGTCAATACAAAATCCCATGGATAAGAAATAACTGATACTAAATGAGTGAAATTGGATTTTATCAGATGTTGTGTCTTAGGCACATGAAAACCTATTACAGTCAAGACATTTCATTAGATGGTTTAAAACCTGGATAGAAACCTGTTTAATTTGGACAACTTCTTTGCCTAATGAGAACATATTGATACATCAAGGAGCTATATGAAGTCTGGGCTCCACCCGTCATTTCTAGTCCAAATCATTCCTCATATTGAATAATCAAAATAACTAATATTCCTTATCAAATATCCATATTGAATGAGAAATACAAATCTATCAATAATTCCCCAATAATCAAATAATTTTCAAAGTAATCACTGTATGAAAAATGGTATATGATTTAAGAAATACTAATATCCATTGTATAAAAATATTAATATTCAATTAAATTTAAAATTAAAAATGATTACAATAAATTGATTTCTTCATGGTAAGTTAACAATCACAAAAGGAAGTGAGATTAAGAATGTGTGAGGAGATTCATCTTTAAACATTCCAAAGTGTCTCATACCACTTTGAAACATTTAAATCATAGTCACCAAAAAGGTATGAAATTGGATGAATCTTATAATATCATGAGAATAATAGGATTAATGATATAATATATCAAAATGGGAATTAGTTATAGCACAAAAAATAAGTAAGTAGTGAATATGACATTAATCTCACAAATTTAAAAAGTGAGATGAAAGTCCCTTACCTTAACCTTCCTATTGTTGTGTGTTCTTTAACCTCTTTTATAGTGGTTTAAAATATGTTACTAACTAATAAAAAAACCACACCCATTATTATAATACCATATGATAAATTTTTACAATATTTTATTATCTTTTTGTTAACACTCTTTCATTATTTTGACTATTTCAGGTGTTAATTTCCTAGTTTTCTCAAGTACATTTTGACTTTTTATTTGTTGTTCTTATTAAATATATCATGGTTTTATAATATAGAATGTAAAACATGAATAAATTATCTTATATATTCAGTACATAGGTATTTATAATATCCCATAATATTTGGATATTATAAATGAATTGCAACGTTCATTGAGATGGTAGACCGTACATACGCATGAACGCTACTTTCATTTCATTATTGTATTAAAAAATGAAAACTAAATGATAAATACACACACATATATATATATATATATATATATATATTATAATTCCAGTATCATCTCTATGTTATATATATTTTACATAGGTTTATTAACACTTCCCTTTTTATGTTCCATGTATGTCATGAATGAATCATATCGCTTTGAGGGGCGGCAGTCCACACTTCCTCAGATGAAATTATTGTATTTACAAAACATGGATAGAATAAAGTTATGTTATAAATAAAAATTACAGAATCATAATACATTATAAATAACATATATATCATATATAAATATATTTTCTATCATAATGGTCACATTGGGGGGCGGTAAAGGAGAATTGAACAATCATCGTTTCGTGTGGCAATAATTTTCCATAAACTAATACACTATGTTTGTTACCCATTAGATGGAGGTGTGTGTAAGTGTCAGTAGAACCCTTATCATAACAAAATACTATTATAATTAGTATATTGGTGTTTTTATGAAATTATACAATAAGAAGAGTGGGAGTGGGTAAATGGAAATAAAATTAGAAATCATGTGAGAAGGCGTTACCTCTTAATCGGGTAACCTTTTTTGGTTTATACCAAAATCATCCTTGAATTTATTTATTCAGAAGGGGAGGATTATAGGGAGAGGGGAGGGATGTTTTTAGTCTATTTGGATAGAGTTTGGATGATCCAATGTGTCTTTATAGGTGTGAGTAAGGGGTAGAGTTCTTGCCTTTTTATAGTAGAGGGGAGTGACTGACTGACTGAAAGTTATTTTTTATTCATAATAAACAAGAACTAGTAACAACAAAATAAAACCCTTCAAGGGGGACGGAAATGGTGCAGACCCAGGGCATCCTCTCTAACCACACGCTGACATTCGAGGGGAAGAGAGAGGGGACTATCAAAAACCACAAGGGGATCCTCCTGACTGCCCTGGCGGGCCAGCAGATCAGCTGCGAAGTTAGTTTCTCTCCAGCTATGATGGATAAACCTTCCATGGTTGGATTCCGCCTTGCACCTACGTATAATGTAATTCAAGTCCCATGGAACCCCAAACCTTCCTTGTACCGCTTTAACCAGGACCTCTGAATCAGATTCAATTTCTGAAACTTCCAATCCCTTCTCCTTGCAGATCAGAAGGCCTGAGAGAAGGGCGCGAGCCTCTGCTCTCAAGGAATTCCCAGGTCCATAGAAAGCACTAAAGGCAACGTAAACTGATCCCCAACAGTCTCTCAGTAAGCCTCTACCCCTCATAACTCCCTCCATGCAAGAGCCATCAACATTGAGTTTCAACCCAAGTTTAGGTGGCTGCCATTTTATCCAACAGCCAAGCTTCTTTTGGATTCTGCAAGGTTTCCCAAGGAAGCTACAAACCTCCACAGACTCCCTCCCCCCTTTGATCAAGGAAGCCATCTCCGCAACGAGGGTTCTTAGCCTTATCAAAAAGAATATGGTAGACTTTTTGGATCCCAATCTAACCTGATTGTGAGCCTCCCACAGGACCCAACAAACAGCCACCAAAACAACGGCCCTGATGGACCTTTCCATAGTCCTGTCTTGGGTTCCCAAGAACCATGCAACCACAAACTCCGAATAGGTCCCAAGCATCCCGGCGTTAACTGGTGAGTTGGAGAAAGAGGACCAAAGAGTAGAGGCCCATTGTCCCTGGAAGAAAAGGTGAACCGTTGATTCAGTCCTTGGAAATTCATAGCAGAAACACCGCGATGCCAAACATATTCCTTTCCTATGTATATTCTCTTATGTTGGTAATGCAGTGTTGATAACTCTCCACACCAAGAAATTCATCCTCGTCGGAATCTGCTTACACCAAAAGAATTGTCCTCCTTCCACTGGTCTCTCTCTCTGCAGAATCTTCCTGTAGTCGCGGGAGTTGTATCTGCCCGAATCAGCCTCCGTAAAACAGCATGTATCCGGTTCGTTGCTCAATATGATATCCGTGAACAGGTCTCGATGAGGGGGACTCAACGCCGTCTGTATAACATCAGCCTGAATACAAGATTCCCTGAAGTACATTTCCGGAAACGGACATCCTTCAAAGGCCAGAATTTCACCCACCCAATTATCATGCCAGAAACTGATATCCCCATTGCCTATAATCCACCTTGAACAGCCCCTAAGTACTCCCATATGCTCGAACATACATTTGGCCAGCCTCGTTGCCCCTTGCAAACTGCCTTCCTCGCCCCAGCCGTATCTCCCCTTGAAAAATGTTGCCCACAGTGACTCTCCCACAATAACCTCCCATGTGAGCCGTGCTTGTAGCCCAAGAATAGTGTCTCGGATATCATGAAGTCCAACACCTCCTTCGTCAACTGGGCGTGCCATCCTTCTCCATGAGGCCCAATGGCATCGCCCTTCCGTCTTGGCATCCCAGAGAAACGCAGTCAGTATGTTTTCCATTTTCTGAATAGTGCCCTTAGGAGATTTCACAACAGAGACTAAATTTATAAGGACCAGGCCTTAAAATTACATAATATTGAATTAAATGAATAATTCACATTGAGGATATTTTTAGGTTTAGATTTTTAGAGAGTTAGTCTATAACTAATACATTGAAAAATATTACAAAGTAGACACTTCTACTCAGTTTCCATTTTTTTCATAAAATAAAAACTCTTTGAAAAAAAAAGTCATGTCTAGTTCCATGTTTTAGACGACATGAATTTTCCTTGATCCCATCCTTGACCTCATTCCACATTATGTCCTGTGAAAAACATTTCAAAAAAAACTTGGGATGAGAATAAAAATCTCAATAAGGGATACACAATGAAAGAAAACTGTTAGTTTTTCAAAACAATAAGTAAACCATGAATACTTTAACCTAAGTAATTATTTTCACCTTTATGAAGTAGTAAATACTCTTCACTGAATAAAATATCACTACTTACCCTTTTGTAACCAAAATATTACCATAAAACCCATATAAATAACACATAACATATAATGGTAACTTGGGACATAAACATACTTAAATGGAATAACTATACGATCGACTTCCACACATATCACTATATGGAATAGTCATATGGCTGACTTCCATACCCAATGCATTGGAGGTTATAACGTAACCACCCATCTTGGTATTCACGGCACCACCCATCATTTGGTTTATCATGTAACCACCCATCAAATTTCCAAGTACCATTATAAAATCATATGACATAAAACAAATATAAAGGAAAGAAAACATTTCCACATTTTAATCACAATATATCACTTAAATATATTGACATAACAAATCCATTATCAAAACATTTTCAATACCAAAATACATAAAAGAGTATATGGTATTTATTTTCTTTTAAAAACATTATGTCTTGTTGAGGAAGCCAAATATCAAATAATACCTACGACGGCGGAAAAGGTCGTTGTCACCGCTTACGTTAAAAGGAACATTCTTTTTGTCGTTTAGTAAAACGCTTTGTAGAAAAATATTCCTTTTGAATAAATGTAAAAGTCAACAAGTTTTATACACCATATAAAAGAAATTTTTGTATTAATGAAAATATGCCTCAATAAAAGGAGATTGAGATGAAGTCCCTTACCTCGTGTCTGACTTGACTCGATCGTTCTTTAATCTCCTTTAATTTGGGTAACTTCCTTTGGTTTGAACCAAAACGACTTCTTGAAGTGCCTTCTGCCTAAGGTAAGGCTTCTAGGTGGATTAGAGGGATGTAGGGAGTTTAATTGGGTAGAGGTTGGAAGATCCAAAAGGCTTGAGAGGTGTGAGTAATTGGTTAGAAGTGGTCTCTTTTTATAAGGGGGAGGAGGGGCTCTTTAGGAAAGTGTGAAAATATTATTTTATTATATAATGATATTCGGTTTCTAAAGGTCCAAAAATCATTAAATTAGAATATAAGATGACTCATAGTCGAAATAATATCATCCAATAGGAATTTGTACAGGTTTTGGATGTTATTTTAATATTTATAATCTTATTTATTTAAATCTTTTATTAATGAGGTAAACACTGCATCATTATTATGTCATAAATAATTTAATTTATTTGTTATCTAAAAATTATAAAAAAAATACCATGATGTAGAAAGTTTTTTTATATTTATAAATAATATTTTTAGTCAAAAATATTACTTATATAACGCCATATAAAAATTAATTTACTAAAAGATTTTTGTTTATGTCATTTTTGCCTTTACATTAAATTAATTAATCTAAAGTGTCATTATCTTTCATAAGTGGCTCCATGTGGTCCCAAAATAGACCCAAAAATGCCCATGGTTGGCCATTACTCATCCAATAAGGTTAGGAAAAGTGTTAAGGTAATTTTGAATTATTATAAAATTCTTTTAACCATGAATTACCCTATTTACCTTTAACCGCAGTAAATAAAAGTCAAAAGTTACTATTCACCGAAAAATATTTTAATCTTATTGAACCACATTTTACTAACTAATAACAACCATATATGTTGGATTTTTGAAATTCAATTCATAGAAGCAGTAAAATTTCATTTAAATGAAAAATTCAGTTTTTTAACTACTACTAAGTGGTTTCACTATTCATCAAAAATTGAAGTTTTTCAGAAAAATATCAAAAATTCAGCCTAAGATTTATTTGATATTCTGAATTCAAAAATGATGTATATTTTGAAAAATTCAAAACATATAAGTGGCATTAATTAATTTAAAATGAATTCCCACTATTAAAACATATAGCGTGTTTTTAAGAAACAATAACTATCAAAAGATTGATACTTGTTTATGTCAAATTTCAAAGTGAAATTAATTCCAATGACCAACATTAGATTAAATGGTAAAAATATATTCTAATTACACTTTAAAATCAATTAAAAAGATAATATAACCATATAAATAAATTAGATTAAAAGGTAATTTTGAATTAAAATACAATATTTTTCACTATTTATTAAAAAATGAACTTTATCATAAAAATACCAAAAAAAATACCCAAAGTAAAATTTGATGTCCCTATTCTAAAGAAGGATTTTATTTGGTCAATTATAATGTATTAAAGTGACCAAAACTATATTTAAAGAGGGTTCACCATTAAAAGGTGGTAAATTGACCTTTTAATGTAAATTATGCTTAAAATTAGATTCATTCACATTTTAAGCCTCTAACTTTTATTGGATAAATGTAAATACATTTAACAAACATGTATAATCATATTGTAGTTAGTTTTGTTTATTCCTGCTAATTCAATGGCTAGGAGTTAACTACTATTTAAAATAATAATATTATATTATTAGTGTGCAGCGTAATATTTCAAAGAAACTCGTTGTTGCGTATCAGGTGCGCTATCGAACATAGAAACTCCTTTAAAGTAAACTTAATATTTATTTCAAAAATATTAATAAAAAGAGAACGTATTATTTCTTTATTTACCTGGGAAGTTACAAAATTAAAGTGATATAAATTAGAAAATATAGAGACCCTAAATTATTAATATTTTAACTAATATATAAAATAAAATTCTCATGTGTTTTGGAAATTAATTTTAAAACAAGCGCATGTGACACGCTAAAACACTACTTGAACCCGGATTGTGTTAACAACATTTTTACCATATATGGGTCAATATGTTAATTATAAAAGACTAATTGGTACATTAATAGATCATATTTAATATTAAATAGAACTTAAAAATATCTTGTCATAATATAGGATTATTATTAATTTTAATTCATTAAATAATTTTCATTTATTATAAAATAACAATAATGTCAATTTTGACATTATTTATTTAATGTTAATTTTAAAATATCAACCTTATATTAGAATTCAAATATATTAGGTTTAAAGGTGTGTAACATGATATATTCATCTATAAAAATAAATAAAGATAATAATTCAATCAATTAAATTCACTTTTAGTATAATTTATTTTAGTTAAATATTAACTAAATAATCACTATATTGACGTTTCTTAAGCATTTTAAGTAACTAAACCATCTCTAAAAATTACTGTTAAATTATTATGATAAAAAAACCAATATATCTTACAAAAGGATATGTATAACTGAAAATATGATTTTTTGTACATATCTCAATGTTTTATAAATGTTAAAGTTAAGGAAAGTTCCCTTTCTGTTTTTTTACTTACTTACCCTCTTATATAGGGAACTTCCATTTAATAATATCACACTAACCCATATATTTCAAATCAAGTGGGTAAATGTTCAAATTATTTGCATCCAATGTATTTTGGACAAGTTTCTAGGTCATTTTTTCCTTAATATTAAGGTTTAGTCCCTTATTAAGCTTAATCATACCTTAATCACCATAATTAATTTTAATTCCATCCACTAATAATTTTGGTGAAAAAATTAAGTTGATCTAATTAGAACAAAAATATAATACTAATTACATCTGTTTATATCAGATTTTCAAAATTCAAATCACAGAAGTGGGAAAATTATGATTAACGCTAATCCCGCATACGGGGCGAAATTACAGGTTTTTATAGTAGAAAAATGTTCAAAAGTTTGGTGAGTTTTTATATTCAATTTAAAATTAAAATTTATTATAATAAACTTAATTATATAAATAGATATATAATTGATCTAATATGACTATGATATAATTTATCGTTAATAATTATTTAAATAAAAAGGATGTTTTTAACTAAATTGCAGTAATTATCACTATTCATAAAAAAATGTAGTTTCTCATAAAAATACCAAAAATTCACCCTAAGAAAGTTTCAATATTCTAAATAAAAAAATGATGCTTATTTTAAAAAATAAATTTCATATTATTTTCAAATTTTAGTTTTGAAATAGGTTCTCCATTAAAAGGCTGTAAAAATCGGCCTCATGTGTAACGCAAGTTAATTCGGTGTCATATTTAGCATAAGTTTAACATTGTGTATAAATAATTCCAATGACAAAGTTATATTTATTATAAAAGGAAAATATTGTAAAGTCTTGGTGTGTCACATTCTCTCTGCCTTAATTAAATTGTGTCCTCACAACTTAAACTTGAGCTCAGTAATCTAGGGATTGAAAATAAAATATTTTTGAAAGATCCACATCATAAAAAGGGTCAATAACTTATTTTCTTAATAAAAGAGAGAGTAAAGTACACAGGTCACATATCTTGGTTCCCTAGTAGGAGAACATAGGTGTAAAATAAAAACATGGATATAGAAGAAAAATATGACCATCAAGTTCTGATGGAGAGTGCTAGAGAACATGTTCAGATAAAAGTTGTTGAACACAAAACCATAAACCATAGGTGTGAATAAAGGTCATTAATATCATCAAAATGATGATAATAGGATGAAATTTTTTCTTCAAAACCATTTTTTCTATAGTTAATGGATTCCTTCATTGTATAATAATATAAGTAAATATACATTTCTATAAACATAATATTTTCCTTAGATTACGCCTCAAACTATTTATACTTCATATTTTAGCACAAGATGCAACATATAGTGAAGTAATACATTACCCTATAAAATATCATCCTATGTAATATTAAACCATTTTATAAATGGTAAAATTTTCCAGTTTATTATGACCCAATCACTTCTGAATAAAATCACTAAATTTCTAGAATTAACTCTTTATTATCCTTTAATCAATATAAAGCAGCCCTAAATTTTCACATTCTAAATATGTGAATAACTTCATCGTGTATCCTCTTGAAATATTTTAATCACTCGATTCACCATAAAACCTTATGGGAAACATGATTTATTCTTTATTACTTAATTAAGACTCATGTTATTGGATATATTCCTTAAATACAAAAGTTTTGTAAAATCCATCAATGATATAACAGACCCTAAGTCAACAAGTCATTAATAAGTTCCAAGGTAATCAGCACTTATCAAAATAAATCATTTCTTTATCATTATCTCAACATCAGGAACAAATTAAGTGTTTTCTTTCTCTTAATAATGTGTTTTCCAAAAAAGTTTAACTTTCTACTGAATATCTTTTCTTAGTACCATTCCACATATTGTCTCAAATCCTTTATGAAAAAGTAATGCAGTACAATCCTTATATATTCCATAATTCTTATAATAAATACATTAATGATAAAATAATTAAATGACATAATTATTGAACAATCATATTAATCATTCATCTTCATCTTCGACAATATATTAACTTCCTCACTATACAATAGCATCATTTGGGGTATATTTCTTTGAAGCTTGGGAAATTGATTCTCATAGTGTCTCATCTCCTTGGAGTGGAAGCATTAAAAATTGGAAATATTTTTATTACCCTTTCAATCACTAACGTGGTGTCATTTTTATCCACACTTATAAAAAACTCACATTCCATTTAAGCATTTACCAGGGTGATTCTTTCTATAGTTATCACATGTGGGAAAATCCTTCTTTCCCTTCTTCACTTTATCCATATTTTTCTCTACAATACTCTTATTATATTCAAATCCATAAGACTCATAGAATTATTTACTTATCTTGTTAACACATGATATTATTTCCTCAAATTGTGATAATACATGGGAGACTATTTCCCTTCAAAATATTGTATTAATACCATGAATGATATGATCCTTCTCACTATTTTCCTCACATGCATCGGTGGAGTTATCATTTATTCTTCTAGGAACCATTTCTAAACATTTTAATATACTAGATTAGCTTATAAAATTATGAAAATTCTATAACTCTAAACATGGTATAGTACGTGACATAAATTTATGCACCATGAATCCTAGAATAATAAACTTTGGCTACTTTTGGGAAATCATTACTTTTAAATCATTCATAATGGTAGGTAAAAAAAATATAAATTTTTCTAAGCATATACTTTAAGAGTTTCAAACAAGGTGTGCAGTAAGACCCATTGTTATGTAATAGGTTACCTCAAGTCAAGATCATAACACCTTATTGGATTTTTTACTCCTAGGTACATTTGTGCCAAAACCATGTCCACTTGTAGTATCCAGATAGGGATGTATTTCTAGGAATTACCACATAATATTTACTATATCAAAATTCAAGTATGTTATACACTTATCCTAAATTTCTATCTTAGGGTCGTTCTCCCTAATATAGGTTTTCTAAATCTAGTTTCTAAGGTTGTTGATAAAATTCCTTTGATACCAACTGTAACTCCCCGACCCCAGAAGCCCAGAGCCAGTGCATTATTACATTACATTATCATTATTACAAGGAAGAAAATATAGAAGGACTATTCAATTTAGTAGTCTTGAGAATCCATATTACATAAATAATACCCATAATACATTAGGAAAATAGAATAAAACATGCTACACAATAAACTAAAATAAAATCCATCCTTGAAATCTTATTCAAAGTTCTCTTCTTCATAACCTTGGAAAAGAAACATAATAAAGGTGAGATTAAATATTCAGTAAGGGTAAGTACAAGGGAAGAAATAATGAATCAATATATATGTAAAGGTAAATAATTGAGCACACTTTCTATAAAAGTAACTATATAAGGCATAAAGAATGTGGCAAGTAATAAACTGAAACACATGCCATAAATCAATAAACTGAGAATGAACTGTATCCATAGATATGTTGATGCAAAATCTCATAGATAAAAAATAAATGATACTAAATGAGGGAAATTTATTTATTATCAGACTTTATTTATTAGGTACATGAAAACCTATTACCAGCAATCCCTTTCACAAGAGAGTTTAAAACATGGATAGAAACCCATTTAATTTGGCCAACTTATTTGTCTCATGAGAACCTGTCGATGCATCGAGAAGCTATATAAGGTTCATGATCCACCCTTCATTAACAGTCCAAATCATTCCTCATATTTAATAATAAAAATAACTAATATTCCTTATCAAATATCTATATTGAAAGAGAAATATGGAACTCTAAATAATTCCTCAATAATAAAATAATTGTCAAAGTAATCACCCTATGAAAAATGGTATATGATTTAGGAAATACTAATATCTGTTGTATGAGAATATGGATATTCAATTAAATTTACAATGAAAAATTATTACAATAAATTTATTACTTTAAGTTAAGTTAACAATCACAAAAGGAAGTCAGATTAATAATATTTGAGGAGAATAATCTTTAAACATTCCAAAGTTTCTTATACCACTTTGAAACATTTAAATAATAATCACCAGAAAGTTATGAAATTAGATGAATATTATAATATCATAAGAATAAGAGTATTCATGATATAATATATTAAAATTTTCAGTATTTATGTCACACAAAATAAGTAAGTAGTGAATATCCCATTAATATCACAAATTTAAAAAGTGAGATGAAAATCTCTTACCTTAACCTTCCTATTGTTGTGTGGTCTTAAACCTCATTTATAGTGGTTTAAAATATGTTACTAACTAATAAAAGAACCACACTAATGTTTATAATACCATATATTAAATTATTACAATATTTTATTACCCGTTTGTTAACACTTTCATTATTTTGACAATTCAGGTGTTAATTGCCTAGTTTTATCAAATACGTTTTGACTTGTTATTTTTTGTCTTATTAAATATATCATGGTTTCATAATATATAGAATGTAAACCATGAATATATTATCTTATATATTTATTACATAGGTATTTATAATATCCCATAATATTTTGATATTATAAATGAAGTGCAACGTTCATGGAGACAGTAGGTCGTACGTACGCATGAACACTACTTTCATTTCTTTATTGTATTAAAAGAATGAAAACTAAATGAAACATACATACATACATACATACATACATATATATATATATATTATAATTACAGTATAATGTATATGTTATATATATGTTACATGGGTTTATTAAGACCACCCTTTATATGTTACATTTATGGAATGAACGAATCATATCGCTTTGAGGGGGCGGTAGTTCACATTTCCTCAAAAGAAATTATCGTATTTATAGAACTTAGATAGCATAAAGGTATATTATAAATAAAAATCATAGAAGAATAAGAAATTATAAATAACATATATATCATATATAAATATATTTTCTATCATAATGTCCACCATGAGAGGTGGTAAATGAGAATTGAATAATCGTCATTTCAGGAGGCAGCAATTCGTCGTACACAGAAACACTATTTTTGTTACCCATTAGATGGAGGTGTGTGTAAGTGTAGGTCTAAAACTTATCATAACAACATAATAGTATATTGATTATACTGGTGTTGTTATTTAATCATAGAATAAGAATAGTATAGGGAGTGTAGAAATGGAAATGGAATTAGAAAGCATGAGAGAAGGTGTTACCTCTTAATCAGGTAACCTCTTTTTGTTTGTACCAATAGAAACCTTGAATTGATTTCTACCAAATGTGAGGATTATAGGTCTAGGTTAGGTATGTTTTTATTCTATTTTTACAAATTTTGGATAATCCAATGTGGCATGATAGGTGTGAGGAAGTGGTAGAGTGCTTTCCTTTTTATAGTGGAGGGGAGTGCCACTTTTGTAATACCAAAAGTCATTCACTATTGTGGGGTCAGTCTTTCCTAACGTGCCTCAAAAATGGAAAAATAATGAATTAAACATAAGCATGTTATATAAAAACCTCACCCACACAAACATATGTGCATTTTAATAATTTGGTTCCTTAACTTCTAAGATTCCCTAATTTTATCATTTTGGTTTTTATTAAAGCATCTAGTTTTATAATCTAATTAATTTACCCATTAAGACTAAATTAAAGTTAGATTTATTATAAAATATAGATACATAAAATTATTAATATTATACCAACTTTATACAATAAAATTCTCATCTATTTTGGAAATTAATTTTAAAACAAGCGCACGTGACGCGCTAAAACGCTACTTGAACCCGGGCCGTGTTAACAACATTTTTACAGTATATGGGTCAATATGTTAAATATAAAAGAATAATTGGTCCATTAATATACCATATTTAATATTTAATAACAATTAAAAACTATTTTCATAATACATTATTCTTATTAATTTTAATTCATTTAATAAGTTTCATTTATTGTAAAATAACAATGATGTCAATTTTGACATTATTTATATAATATTAATTATAAAATATCAATATTATATTGGAATTAAAATATATTAGTTTTAAAATTACATAAAATGATATATTAATCTATAAAAATAAATAAAGATAGTAATTAAATCAATTAACTTCACTTTTAGTATCGTTTAGTTTGGTTAATTATTAACTAAATAATCACTATATTGACGTTTCTTAAGTATTTTAAGTAACTAAACCATATATAAAAATAATTGTTAAATTATTATGAAAAAAATAACCCATATATATTAAAAAATGATATATATAACCTAAAATATATTGTTTTCTACATATCTCAAAGTTTTATAAATGTTAAAGGTAAGGAAAGTTCCATTTTTGTCTTTTTCCTTACTTACCCTTTTATATAGAGAGATTCCATTTAATAATATCAAAACAAGCCATATATTTAGAACCAAGTTGGTACATGGTCAAATTATTGGAGGAAGATATATTTTGAGAAATTTTCCTAGTCATTTTGTTCCTTAATATTAAGGTTTAGTCCCTTATTAAGCTTAATCATACGTTAATCACCGTAATTAATTATAATCACATTCACTAATAATTTTGGTAAAACAATTAAGTAGATATTATTAGAAAAGAAATATCATAAAAATTACATCCATGTATGTCAAATTTTAAAAATTCAAATCCTAAAAGTGGAAAACATAAGATTAACACTAATCCCATAGACGGGGTGAAATAATGGGTTTTTATAGTAGAAAAACGTTTAAAATTTTGTTAAGTTTTTATATTCAATTTGAAAGTAAAATTGATTATAATGAAATTAATTGTATAAATATATGTATAATTGATATAATGTGACTCTAAAACAAATCTAAAATAAAATTTATCATTAATAATTATTTAAATGAAAAGATTGTTTTTAACTAAATTGCAGTAATTTTCACTATTCATAAAAAAATGTAGTTTCTCAGAAAAATCCCAAAAATTCACCCTAAGATAACTTAAATATTATAAATTCAAAAATTATTCTTATTTTTAAAAATAAATTTCATAAAATTTTCAAAATTTATTTTTAAACTAGGTTCTCCATTAAAAGGTGGTAAAACTTGGTCTCATGTGTAACGCAAGCTAATTCAGTGTCGTATATAGCGTAAGTTCAACATTGTTTATAAAGAATTCCAAAAAAAAATATTTATTCTAAAATGGAAATATTATAACTTCATGGGGTTTCACATAGTAGGTCTAAATTATGTAAATAACTTTATTTTATTTTTAGTCATTATGAGTAGTAACTTCGGAAATTTTTATTAACACGGTAAAAGGGTAAATCGAGTAATTAAGGGTAATAATACTATTATAAATTTACCCTAAAACTTTTATTAATATAATTGGATGAATAATTTTTTATCTAAATCATTCTTGGGTCAAAATGGTGTCCTTCGGAAGCCACTTGGATGAGATTAGGACATTTAATTTATTTAATTTAAAGAATAATTAAATATGACTTACTCAAATTTTAATAACTATATCATTTTTATATAAGGTTATACAGAAGATAAATTTGATTATAAATACTCATTTGAAATCTAAAATGTTTTTATTTATCATGATAATTTATTTTTAATTTTTAGGAAATAAATAATTACCTTAAGTAATTATACTTTGATGTTGTAAAAATTAATTAATTGATGAGAAATCAATAAAACAATTTCTATTAAAATACTAATAACCATAAAAGACCCAAAAACTTGACCAAATATTATTTTTCAAGTATATATCGACCATAACCATGCAAGGGTCTAGTTAGTGAGAATTTGGAGCCTTATAGAGGATATTGTGAAATTTATATTATTTTATTTAAACTGATGTTAAATTTGTCACATTCATAATTTAATAAGTATAACATTTTAAATATTGAATTTTACAGAAGATAAATTCAACCAAAAATATTATTACAAAATATATTATATTATATTCATCACAATATTTTGTTTTTAGTTTTTATTCAATAAATAATTATATTAATTAATTACACAAAATTGATGTAGAAATTATTTTATTAATAGAGATAACAAATAAATGTTATTAAAAAAATAAATTAAATATAATTTGGGATAATTAATATGTATAATAAATTTGATAGATGAATTTTACCTCTTAGTAATATAATAAAATAGTTTATTCGAAGTTAACTTGTTATATTAATATTTTTAATGATCAATGAATTGGATACTGTCAAAATTGACATTATTGATTATTTATAAAAATAATTTTTTATTAAATTATTTAAAAATCAGGAAACATTTTTAAGAAATATATAATAATTATTACTTGGTATAAAATGTTTTAAGGTATTTATTTATGGTCTAATTGACATTAAATAAGTAAATATTTTACCCTTTTAATATTGAAATTTTTGTTACCCTAGTTAAAAGTTAAATAGAATAACCAACAGTTAATTAAAATTAAAAGGTTTAAATTTATATAAAAAATTGTCTAAAATCTATTGGTTGATGAGATTAAAACCCTATCTAATCTCATATTCGATATTGAGATATTTTGGAAGTTTTTATATGGGGTTTTATTTTATTATAAATTAATATTTTTGGAGATCCAAAAAGTGCCCCTCACCTCAATTTTAAAATGGAACCTCCTCCATCACCTCTTCACTTAACTTTAATCCTTAAAGATTGAACATACCCGACTATTTTCCATTATAAACTTACATAGTTATATTATAGAGGTTCTGTTCTTCTTCAAAGACCAACTCTAGTGCTCTAAGAGGATATTTAGATGAAGCACGTTGAAGAAGAGGTAATTTCCTCTACCGATTCTTTCAAAATTATTTCTTATTATAATTTCCCTTCATGAGTTGTTTAATTATAAGGTAATAAATCTAGTATAAGTTATATATTTATATATTATTATGATTATGAAATATAAATATTCCACTTTCTATCCATCCTACAAAAAACAAAATTATCGCATGTGCGTACGTATGACTTATCGTCTCCACGTCATGGTGTAATATGTTTTTCACCATAACCTTACTTGGATGGGTATAATGATTTAAATAATAAATATATATTATTATTATAATATTATATTTATTCTGAAATATTATACACCATTCACTTCAATACCATTCCACAATTATGGGAATGATATCGTCGCTCGTGCGTATGTACGACCTTACGTCCCCATGATGCGATGCGATTCATTATACATGATATTCATTAAATAATGATTATATAAATTTATATAATGAATAAATATGATATATATAATTTTAATATCATTTTGTAATGACATAACTATAACCTATGAAGGATAACCAAAACTTATTCTACAAAACATGCATAAGAAAATGTAGCAATTAATACCGAAATAACAAGTAATAATGAAATGTTATTAACAAATAGATGATAATATGATCATATATGATATAATAAAAATTAATATGATTCTGAAATAATTCAATTACATTATTTAAATCATTATATAGGTGTTTTAGATACATACAAAGGAAATCATACTTAAAAGGTAAGGGATAATTTCACAATCTCATTTTTATCCAAGATTGTTTATACGTAAGTATTTACTGGGGTATATTTATCATCCAAGTACATGTTTCCTAAATATGTAATATTATTTCTATTATTATACAATTTTTTAAATTAAATTTTACCTATTGGTGAGTTTTTATTAAATGGTATGAAATAAATCTTTTGTCGTTATTCGATACGAGGTACTTTTCTACTTTTTTGGCAAAAGTACAAGGAGAATGTTTTTTTAACTTATACTGCATGAATGGATTTTTACATCTTTATAACACCTAATTTACATGAATATATATCTAAAATATTTCAAGTTTATTTTCAAATAAATTCTTTTCTTTTAAAATTTATTGCCATTTTGGGAAAAGAAAACGTTTTTGAAGAAGAAATAATATTATCCTTAAGAATTAATTTCAAGTGTTATATCAAAATTAATTTCCTTCTAAGATGAAATTATTTAATAGGTTTATGTTTAAAGTATAATATACTTATTGTTCCTATTATTTAATTATTTTTATAATGGGATTCTATTTATGAAATCCATTTTTCTTACATAGATTATGTTATGGTGGAATGATGTTTACAGAAACCTATTTTATTCCTTGGGTTATGATGAATTATTTATGTTATTGTGGTACACATAAGAATGATTTAATTATGAGATGGGTGGGACCTATATCTACCTCCAATTCATTTGGTAAAGATTTATATCTCATGATATAGACATGGATGGAACAAGAAATGATCTTGATTCAGTAATATAGGGATGTAATGAGGAATTGAACTCAGTTCAGTAATGGAATTTGTTCGCTATGATGGTCTTGGAAATGAGCCTTGACTAATATGAAATGATTTTCTATACTTATGTTTATTTCAAAAAACTTCATGTCTTATGTTATGACTTTTTGGATTACATTCATTGATTCTTATGAACTTTCATGATTTATCCCATGGCATGATATCACAATATTTCATATGTTTGATAATATTTTAAAATATTATGTTCTTATGTCTTATTATTATGATATGATTGATATCACCCTTGTTTACCCTTAATGAGAATATGATATTACCCTTTCATATATTTCTTTTCACCAAGTCTTGAAGAAGGGTATCAAGTAAGATATGTCAAAAAGGGTTTTAGTTATGACGAAATAAGTGGGAGACAATGAAGATGTCTTATGAACCAGTTATTTATGTTTCCAAATTTCTAAAGACACTATACCTATATAGTACTATCATAGATTTTTTATATTTTGTAATGAATATTCTTTAACTTTGAAGTAAGATCAATGTATGTAAATTATAAGTCATTATAATTGGTATCAGAGGAAATGTATAGTAAACCTTTGGAAACTAGGATGAGAAAACCATAGTAAGAACAGCAAGGATATTTTGAAGTATATTTTACAATCCTAGTGTTTTAGAAATTATCATGAATAACCTATGAAAAAAACTAAATTTTCCTAAATTGAAATTTTATTCTTGATTATGTGGTTTTCTCATTATGATTAGTGTTTCTCACACTGTGCTTCTTGGTTTTAGTCAATGGTTGGAACTCGAAGGAACTATTTTAATGTTGAATACGATGGAAAATGCAATAATTTTCCTCCTGGGAAACCAAATGTTATGGTAGATGAAAAGAAAAATCTTGTAGTTGTGCTCACACAACGTTCTCAAGCTATGAATCATGCAGGACTTCTAAACTAGCAACAGAGGGAACATCATTTTGTTGAGTCCTTCATAAGGAAGTGTCCAACTTCTTTCAGTGAGTTTTATGATACATTAATGGATGAAAAATAGATAAATACCACTAAAAATATATTTTCAATTCTCTAATGTTCATAACATGATAAATTTATCTTAGCAGACTATCATTTGGAAGGTGAATCTGATCAATGGTGGGAACTTATCATGAATACGAGGTAAAGAGATGAAATTGAATCTATGGAATTGGATGAGTTAAAGAACTTATTTTTCAATAAGTACTTTCCTAATATTCTTTGAACAAATATGGAAAATGTGTTCTTTGAACTTAAAAAAAGTACGATGAATCAGTTGGTACCTACAAAGAAAATTTTACAAGACTTTCAAGGTATGATTCCAGAATTATTATCCAACCTAAGAGTAAAATTGAATAATTCTTTAGTGGCTTAAATCCATGTCTCCAAAGGGAATTATCCATAAGGGACTTCAATATCTATAAATAAATCATTTTATCTTCTATCAAGGTTGAGATGGAGATTGTAGTAACCCATCAGTCTTATGGGTTTGATAAGAAGAGAAAAATGGAATTCCAGGGAAAATCTAAAGAACACACTGAAAAGAAGATGAGTTTTCACTTGTGCTCAAATTGTGGAAAGAAACATGGAAGAAATTTCCTTAAAGGGACAAGTAAATGTTTTTAAGTATTTAAAATAAGGTCATCAGGCAGTCAAATGCCGAAGTGATAGGAAAAATATGTCTAATGATTTGAATAGAGAAAATGCTACACAGAATGTACCTCTTATACTTCAATGTTACAAGTGAAAGGAAATGGGGAATTAGGCACATCAATTTCATAATCCAAGGGTTATTTATGATGATAGACATCATCAAACTATTAAGGCCAAATACAAAGGCAAGTCACATGCGATCACTATTGGTGATGTGGAGTATGATAATGAAGTGGTGAAAGGTAAACTTATCATATACTCTAAAGTATAAAATTCTTTTTTATTCTAGATCCACCCACTCCTTTATTTATGAATAATTTTCTAAGGGTATCATCGTATTACCTCAACAATTATATGTTGAGTTATCTATGACAACTCCTAATGGAACCACTGTCTCATCAAAAGTTTATAATTCTTCTCCGGTTGTAGTTTGTGGGAAAGTGATTCCTGAAAATGTTGTGATCCTTCCTATAGTGTAATTTGATATAATTCTTGGTATGTATTAGCTTTCTCCATTTGGATCTCATATCAATTTCCAAGGAAGGGAAGTCACATTTCATATTACAGATCAATCTATGATTATCTATCAATGAAAGGATGAATATAACCTTATAGTAGAAAGTTATTCCATCTTATGGGTCTTGATCCATATAAAATGAAGGTTATCTATCTCAAATGGTTGGGGAGAAACTCACAATTAATAATACGCCAATTTTACAGGAGTTGATGATGTCTTTCCATAATAATTATCGAGTCTTACACCAAATCATGAAGTTGGGTTCTTAATAGAACTCATACCGGGTGTTATTCCTATTTCAAAGTCACCTTATAGAATGGTCCCAATTGAGTTGCAGGAATTGAAGAATAAACTCCAAGAGAATATTGACAGTGGATTTATACTCCCTAGTGTTTCAACTTGGGGTGCACTTATTCTGTTTGTCAAGAAGAAATATGGGTCAATGAGAATTTTCATTGATTATCGATAATTTAACAAGATCACTATCAAAAAATATCTTCTTCCCCACATTGGTGACTTATTCGGCCAACAACACGAAGCTCAATACTTTTCAAGATTGACTTCATTTAGGATATCATCAATTAAGGGTTAAGAAGGAGGATATACCAAATACGACATTTCGTACAAGGTATGGACACTATGAATTTATTTTGATGCCTTTTGTTCTTACTAATTCCCCCGCTATCTTCATGGATCTAATGAATCCTCTTTAGAGACTATCTTGGTTAGTTTTTGGTAGTATTTATAGATGATATTCTTGTCTATTATAAAATAAAGTAATATCATGAAGATCACTTAATAATTGTACTAAATACCCTGATAAAGAATAATATTTATGAAAAATTTAAAAAGTGTGGATTTCAGATTCATACATTTTCATTTTTGGGTCACATGATCTCAATAAAGGGGATATCTATGGATCCAGAAAAACAGAAGTTATTGAAATCTAGACAATACCAACAACAGTAACTGATATCCAAAGTTTTCTTGGTTTTTCTAGATATTATCAACATTTTGTGAAATATTTTTCAGGATTATCTAATCCACTCACCAATTTGACTTGAAAAGGAGTTAATTTCTTGTGGATGGAGGAATTTTAAGAGAATTCCAAATATCTAAAAATAAGTTTAGCCAGTGCACCTATGCTCACAAAACCTTGTAGTGTAGAAAGGTTTGTGATCTATAGTGATGCATCAAAGAAGGGGTTGGGTTGTTTTCTCATGAAAAATCATATGGTGATATATTATGCCTCGCGAAAATTGAAATTCCATCATCAAAATTACCCAACCCATGATTTGGAGTTAGCTATGGTAATATTTTCACTAAAGATATAGAATCATTATATTTATGGTGAAAGGGGATGTTAAGGTTGAGAGACAAAAGTCTAAGGGGATGTTACAACCATTACCCATACTAGAATGGAAATGGGAAAACATCACTATAGACTTTTTCATCGGACTTCCCAAAACATCTAAAGGCTGTAATTCTATATGGGTTATAGTTGATCGCCTTATGAATCCAGAACACTTCATTTCTACTAGAGAGAATTTCTATCTTGATCAGATTTCCAAGATATATGTAAAGAAAGTGGTAAGATTTCAAGGAGTACCACTTTCCATTATATTTGATTGGGATTCGGGGTTTTCCTTGAAGTTCTGGAAAAGTTTTTAGCAGGCTCTGGATAGATAGTTAATATTTAGCATTGCTTATCATCCTTAGATAGATGATCAATATAATAGGAAAATTTAAACTCTATAAGACATGTTGAAAGTTTTCTCTATGGATTTCAAAGTTTTCTAGTATCAACACCTACCTTTGGTGGAATTTTCTTACAAAATTAGATTTCACTCAAGTATTCAAATGGATCCTTATGAATCCATCTATGGAAATAAGTGCATAACTACAACTTATTAGGATAAAGTTGGGGAAATAAAGATATTGGGACCTGATCTTTTTGATTAAAAGGAATAAAAGGTCAGATCTATTCAATAACACATAAGAGTTGTTAAGAGTCGACAAAAAAGTTAGGCTGAAAACCGAAGAAAAGAACTAGAGTTTGAAGTGGGTGACAAGGTGTTTATATGAATATATACTTAGAAGAGAGTAATGAGATTTTAAAATAATGGAAAGCTGATCCCTAGGTATATATATCCTTTTGAAATTATGGATTGTTTTGGGAAGGTATCTTACCGATTAGAGCTTCCACCGAATATCTCACAAGTTTATGATGTGTTCCATGTATCTCTCTTTAGAAAGTACATACATGATTCTTCACATATAATAAACTCAGAATTAATACCATTGGAGTAATATATTTCTTATGAAGAATAATCGATAGAGATTTTGGATCATAGCAAAAAAGTTCTATGAAATAAGACCACTCGCTTGGTTAAAGTTTTTCCATGGAACCGCCAAATTGAGGAAGCTATGTAGGAACTTGAGGATATTATGAGGGATAGAAATCATCATCTATTTATATACAAATGAAGAATTTTGAGGGCGAAATTTAGTTTAAGGGGGGTAGAATGTAACTCTCACATGTTTTTACGAAATATTTTCACAGAAAAAATTTAATTCTTCAATATCTTGCATTGCACGCAATCGTGAGTTTAAACTAACAGTGAGATTACCTTAGTATAAAATGAAAATTTTAACCTATCTATTAGGTTAGTGGTAAAAAATATAACTAACTTATGAAAATGTATAGTGAAGTCATTCGCTACCAATTATTTAAGAAAAATATAAATTAATTATATTTTTGTATTAATAAATTAGTGGATTACTATTAGTAAATGAAATTAATAGAATATATATTTTATATACTTAATAAAATATTTTTGATATTCATCCAATCGATATTTTTGACATAGGTTATGAATAAACCCTATTTGATGTATAAAAACCTATATTTTTCAAAAGGGTAATTTTCCACCTTTTAGCAGAGAACCCCTTTTAAATTAATATTTTTGACATATTAATAATTTTAATATTACAAAATAAACATGTTGTTTATAATCGGGATATAAAAAATTACTTTGGATGAATTTTTAATATTTTTCTAATAACTTTCAAATTTCGATGAATAGTAAAAATACACTAAATTTTAATTGAAAAAAAAACTGAAATAATTTATATGGTCAAATTATAATATTGAATGGTTTTAGAGTATAAATAGAATATATTTTTATTATTCAATATAATTTATGAATTCATATTTAAAAACATTTCAATCTTTTTCAATGTTTTAACTTTAAAAACTCATTCTCCCTTTCTGACAACGGGATTAGTTTTAAATTAATCACTACAACTTATGTGTTTCTAATTTTTAAAAATTAATTCCATATTTATAATAAGTAGGTAAAAATTATTTAAACATCTTTATTTTATTTTTGGGCATTATGAATAGTAACTTCAGTGATTTTTATTAATATGGTAAAAGGGTAAATCGGGTAATTAAGGATAATAATACTATTATAAAGTTACCCTAAAACCTATCTTAATATCATTGGATGAATTTTTTTCTACCTAAATAATCCTTGGGTCTGAATGGTGTCATTTGGAAGCCACTTGGATGAGATTAGGACATTTAATTTAATTTATTTAAAGAATAATTAAATATGTATTACGAAAATTTTAATAACTATATCATATTTATATAAGGTTATAAAGAATAAAAATTAGATTATAAATACTCATTTTAAATATAAAATGTTATTATTTATCATGATAATTTATTTTTAATTTTTAGGAAATAAATAATTACTTTAAATACTTATACTTTGATGATGTAAAAATTAATTAATTGATGAGAAATCAATAAAACAACTTTTATTAAAATACTAATAACCATAAAAAGACCCAAAAACTTTACCAAATATTAATGGTAGATTATATCACTACCATAACCATCCAAGGTCCGAGTTAGTGACCATTTGGAGCCTTATATAAGAGATTGTGATAGTTATATTATTTTTTTTAAAGTGATGTTAAAGTTGTCACATTCATAATTTAATAATTATAACATTTTCAATGTTGTATTTTCCAGAAGATAAATTCGACTAAAAATATTATTCTAAAATCTAGTAGATTTATATTCATCATATTATTTTATTTTTAATTTTTATTCAAAAATAAGTATATTAAATAATTACGCAAAATTGACGTAGTAATTATTTTATTAATAGAGATAACATATAAATGTTATTACAAATATTAAAATAAATAAAATTTTGTAAAATTAATATGTATAAATAATTTTATAGATGACCTTTACCTCTTGATAATATAATAAAATAGTTGGTTTGAAGTTAACTTGTAATCTTAATATTTTTGAAAATCAATGAATTGAATAGTGTGAAAATTGACACTATTGATTGTTTATTAAGATAATGTTTTATTAAATTATTTAAAAATCATAAAACATTTTTCAAAAATATATAATAATAATAATATGTTCTAAAATGTTCTAAGTTGTTTATTTATGGTCTAATTGACATCAAATAAGTAAATATTTCACCATTTTAATATTGAAATATTTGTTACCCTAGTTAAAAAATTAAATAGAATATCTAAGTGTTAATTAAAATGATAAAGTTTAAATTGATATAAAAACTTGTCTAAAAGGTATTTTTTTATGATATTACAACCCTATATAATAATATATTAGATATTGGTACATTTTTTAGGTTTTAATATTGGGATTGATTTTATTATAAATTAATATTTTTAGAGATCCCAAAAGTGACACTCGCCTCAATTATAAAAGGACACCTCCTCCCTCACCTCTTCACTTCACTTTGAGACTTCAAGCTCAGACATCCCCTGACCTCTCTCCTTATCAAACTCCCAAAATTATATTCTAGATGTTCTTATCTTCTTCAAATACCAACTCTAGTGCTCTAAGAGGAGATTTAGAGGAATCACATCAAAGAAGAGGTAATTTCCTCGACTGATTATTTCAAACTTTTTTCTTCTTCTACTTTCTCTTCATGAGTTGTTTCATTATAAAGTAATAAATAAAGTATAAATTATGTACTGAGATTTAATTGTGATTATGTAACAACAATATTCCACATTCTATCCATCCTACAAAAAATAAAATCACCTTGTGTGCGTGCGTACGACCTACTGTCTCCACGATGCGATGTGATTCATTATATATGATCTTAATTAAAGAATGATTATATAAATGTATATAATTAATAAATATGATACATATATATAATGTTAATATCACTGTGGAATGATATAACAATGACCTATGAAGTAGAACCAGAACTTATTCGACAAAACATGCATAAGAAAATGATGTAGTTAATACCTAAATAATAAGTAAGAATGAAATGTTATCAACAAAAGGATTATAATATGATCATATATTATAACATAAAAATAAATATGATTCTGAAATAAGTCAATGAAATATTTTAATCATTTTATCATAGGTTCAAATATATACAAAAGAAATCATATCTAAAAGGTAAGGGATAATTTCACATTCTCATTATTATCCAAGATTGTTTATATGTAAGTATTTACTGGGTTATATTTATCATACACATCTATGTTTCCTAAATATGTAATATTATTTATATTTTTATAAAAAATTAAAATTCGATTTTACTCATTGGTGAATTTTTATTAAACTGTATTAAATGAATATTGTGTCGTTATTCGATACGAGGTACTTTTTAACTTTTCTAGCAAAAGTACTAGTAAAATGTTTTTTTAACTTATATAGCATGAATAGATTTTTAAATATTCATAACACCTTATTTACATGAATATTACTCTACCTGATTTCAAGTTTATTTTCAAATAAATTATTTTCTTTTAAAATTGCAAGTCATTTTGAGAAAAGTAAACGGTTTTGGAGAAGAAAGGATATTTTCCTCAAGAATTAATTTCAAGTGTTATATCAAAATTATTTTCCATATTAGATGGAATTATTTAATAGGGTTATTATTCAAGTATAACATATTTATTACTCCTATTATTTTATTATGTTTATGATGGAATGATATTTATGAATTCCATTTTTTTTACATAGATTATGTTATGGTGGAATGATGTTTAAAGAAACCCATTTTATTCCTTGGGTTATGATGAATGATTTATGTTATTATGGAACACGTAATAATGATTTCATTATAAGATGTATGAGACCAATATCTCCCTCTAATTCATTGGTTAAATATTTATATCTCATGATATAGACGTGGATGGAATGGGAAATGATCTTGGTTCAGTAATATAGGGATGGAACGTGGAGTGAACTCGGTTTAGTAATGGACTTTGTCTGCTATGTTGGTCTTGGAAATGAGAATTGACTAATATGAAATGATTTTCTATACTTATGTGTATTCTACATAACTTCATGTCTTATGTTTTGACTTCTGGGATTACATTAATTGATTCTTATGAACTTTCCTGATTTATCCCATGACATGATATCATGATTTTTCATATGTAGGATAATATTTTCAAATGTTTTGTTCTTATGTATTATGATTATGATATGATTAACATCTCCCATGTATACCCTTACTGAGCATCTAAGATCACCCTTCCATATGTTTCTTTTCCCCAGGTCATGAATAAGGGTATTAAGTAAGATATGTCAAAAGGGGTCTAGTTATGATGAAATAAGTGGGAGACAATGAAGATGTCTTATTAACTAGTTGTTTATGGGTAGTTATACATATACACATTAGGAAACACATGCTATGTAATAAATCTATTAGGGAATTAATCCTCATCGAGCATATGTAAATGATATTACCCCCTCAAGGAAGATAATATCACCCATCAACACATGTACAAAGATATATATATATATTTGAATATCTATAAGAATATTTATGTAAAGTAAAACCATAATAATAGGGTTAAATTAAGTAGAATTACACCAAGAAACTTTATGAGAAAAACTATATAGGTTTTTTATGATACTTTAAATAACCGAGAACATTTTATTTCCGATAGTAGTATCATAATTACTCAGGAGGGTTTAATCATCAAGGAATCTAATGCCTCTACCAAACCACTAGGGGTCACTATAAATACCTTACATAGAGGGATTGTATAGTCATAACCAAGGAACATCCCTCTATAAAATCCAAATGATCTATCATCAAGAAAATATACCATGATTAAATTGAGTATAATTCCACAAACCAGTTATACAATAAAACACCATATAATATTTTGTTGACACTTTAAATAGTTTAACCCACTGTCATTAGTGATATCAATCACACACATGCATGTGAATATCATGTGAATGCTACATTCCAAAAGTGATTCATATACAAATACCTCTTATCGATGGGTCAAGATCCAAAAAAATATCTAAAAAATAAGACTTGTAGCCCTTACCAACATTTACCCGAGAACATGTGGTGCTTATCAAGACTTGGTCCATATCAGAAAACATCATTTAGGGTAGTCCCAACTCTTGGATTCTCGATCCAAACCCCTATTCTCAAAACAAACCCCACTTTGGAGTTAAAAACTCAGATTCCCTCAAAATTTCTCAATCCATATAGATGTAGTTATTTACACTTCCCTATCAGGGTATCTTTATACCATGAACCCTAGTTTCCATATTGGCCAAATTTAGAGTTTAGGTTAGGATTAATTTGTGTCTTTAGATGTATATGGCTTGTTGAGGCCATTTTCCTCTAAGACTTTTCTATAACCATCAAAGGTGACTTATTTCTGGTAATTGAGGTAGGGGTTTCTGTGCATTTAATTTATTTAACATTTCATTTAAATCTTGAGTGATTTAATTTTATTTATTATCAAAGTATGACAATATGTGATGCCCTTGTTGAATTTTTAAAGATGTTTCTTACGTTTATTACACTTGGAATAAAAGTAATTTCCAGGGTTTTATAGATTTAAATTTCTAAAGTAAAAAATTTATGTTTTCCAAGTGTTTATATAAATACCCAAATGGATCTTTACAAATTATTTTGATGTTAAATGGTATTTGACCCCATTTAGGTATTTGGGAGAATAGATGTGTTGTTTCAAGAAATCAGTTAAAAAATAAAATAGTTTTTTGGGATTTCAAATGGTTTCAAAAGAGATTAAATTTTTAAATTTAAGAAGGGGTCACTTATTGAAATTATTTCAAGTGTGGGATTTTCATATTTTTCATTTTAAATGATTTTTTCCAAGGTTGAGTTTCAAATTATTTAAAGTGACTTGGCATCTAGAGTTTGATTTTAAAAAGACCCATTTGGAACTTTCTAAAATATTTTTCACAATGATCATGAGACCCTCGATCGAGCCCCTTGATTATTTTGTACTTGACATGGATTGTGGCCCCTATGGGGGACGTTTTATATTATTAGGTGATGTTGTGGATTTGAAAAAGGTTGTTTCTTGTGAGTATGCTCAAGGTGAGAAGAGATTTATTTGTTAGGTTGTATTATTGACATCTGTGTTGATCACATGATGAACTTCTTTACTCACACCCACTTGACTGATCTTATGGGAACCCTAAGATAAGGGGAAAGTTTAGATTCATGCTACACTAGTTTATATTATGAACTAACTAGTTTACCCTAGTTTCATGTTACATCCTTGCTAAGGTAAAGTCTTTAATGAGGATAACGAGAGTAAGTTTGGTGGTTATGTAATTTAGAATACAACGTAGGCTGATAGTTGGTTTTGTTGATTATTTTCTAGGATTGTCTCACTTTACCACCTAGTGAGTTTACCATGATACTTAGTTCTTATTGAAGATTCCATAGAGGTGATTCCCATCTAATATCTTATTACATCCCCTAGATAGTTTGATTTATGTGGATTAATGGTGTGGTTATGCTTTGTTTTTTCTTCATTTCATGTTCATTGATGATATGGTGTTAGCTTGTATTGTATTTCCCATTATTTACAGATTGGTTTTTTTTTCTAAATGATTTTCACTACCACAAAACAGGGTAAGGGGAGTGACTCGTTTTATCAGCACTAAGCAAAAAAGCGCTGATAAATGGGGGGCCTTTATCAGTGCTAGATAAAAGCACTGATAAAGGGCACTCCTTTATCAACGCTTTTGTTAGTGATAATAAAGGATTCATTTATCAGCGCTATATTTAGCGCTGATATTTTTTTTAATAATTTACATAAAATTATTATATTTATATTCAAAAATAATGTTTATTTGTATACATAAACTAAAAAACGCATGTTTATAATTAATATATATTTTTTAATAATTAATATATATATATATATAATGTTTTAAAAAAGTATTTCTAAGATTATAATTATATATATATTTAAATAATTATAAGATTATAATAAATTTCATTAAATAATAAATATATTTATTAGATTTATTAGATTTATTTAGATTGGTTAGATTTATTATATTTATTAGATTTATTAGGTTTATTAGATTTATTAGATTTATTATAGATTTTTTAGATTTATACTTATTAGATTTATTAGATTAATTAATTGGTTTTTTTTTTTGATTTTTTTTATTTTTTTGATTTTTAGATTTATTAGATTCATTATATTTGTTATATTTGTTATATTTCATATATTTAATATATTTATTTTATATATAATTAATATATATAAATACCTTTTTAAATATATATATATATATATATATATTAATTATTAAATATATGTGTGTTTCTAATGAATTTGGTTAATAAATATATTGATCACGCTTGCATATGTTATGTATCATAATGTTCATTTATACATTATACCCTTTCTTATTATTCATGTTATCCATTGATGACTTGTTTTTTATTATGTATATTTACTAGGTATTTGATTAATTCATGTTTCCCATATATACTATTAAGTTCTCAAAAATACTTATAAAATTATATTAAATATATTTAAATAATAAATATACTTATTATATTTATAATTATTAAATTTTAATTATATATAAATAATTTTTAACTATATTTATTTGTAATTATAATTACAACTATATATATATATATTTAAATAATTATAAAATTATAATAAATTAATATATTATAATTATATATATATATATATTTATAAATATTTATAATTATACACAAATATTTATAAATATATTTATTTATAGATATAATTATAAATATAAATAACTATATATGTGTAAATAATTATAAAATTATAATAAATATATTTATTATACTACTTATAAAGTTATAATATCATTAAATATATATATTTATAAATATATACAAATATTTATAAATAAATACAAATATTTATAATTATATTTCCTAAATGAATATAGATATATTAAAATAAATAAAAAAGTATTATAAATATATTAATTATATATATTTATATACAAATATTTATAAATAAATACAAATAGCTATAAATATAATTCTAAATAAATGTAGATATATTTAAATAATTAAAAAATTATAATAAATATATTTATATATATTTATAAAATTATAAATGTATTTTTTAGAATTTTATAATTATTTCAATATATATATATATATATAATTAAAAAAAATAAATAAATATTTATTATTATTTTTAATTACAAATAAATATTTATTTATTTATTATTTATAAATATAAATAAATATTTATTTATTTAAATAATTATTAACTTATAGAAAATATATTTATTATTTTCATATATAATGTTATATATAATTAAATAAATATATTTATAAATATATAGAAATATTGATAAATAAATAAAGATATTTATATTTATAGCTATAAATAAATACAGATATATTTAAATAATTATAAAATTATAATAAATATATTAAACATATATATTAATAAAATTATAAAAACTAGAAATATTAATTTTTTATAATTTTATAATTGTTTAAATATATATATATATATATATTCATTTATAATTATAATTATAAATGAATATATATTCATATAATTATAAATAAATATATATTCATATAAATAATTATAAAATTAGAAGAAAAATAGTTGTATATTTCTATAATATTTTAAATATATATAATTAGTATATTTATTATATATATTCTAAGATTATAAATATAATAGTTATATTTCTTATAATTTTATAATTATTTAAATTATAATTTTATAAGTATATATATAGTTATAATTATATATATATATATATATATATTATTCATACATATAATTTTATAAATATATATATTAATATAAATAAATTATTAAGATAATATCTTTATCATCGCTTTTTTAGCACTGATTAAGGTATGTTTTATTAGCGCTTTCTATTTTAGCATTAATAAAGCATACTTTTATCTACACTTTTTTATCTAGTGCTGATAAAACGTTCACTAGGTTTTATAAAAAAAACCCTAACAGTCTCCTTCATCCTCGCACCCCTCAAGCTCTCACGAAAGATGACCCCTACGTTCTCGACCTCTACTTTGCCCCGACCCCAACTCCGTCACCACCGACCCCTCCTCCACCACCACCTCTTCCCCCGCCGCAAACTCCTCCTCCACCACGAACCCACCTCTACCGTGAACCATCGTCTTCCGCTCCTCCATCCCTTTTCTGCCGCGAACCCACCTCCACCTCGAACCCTCATCCACCGCTCCTCCACCACAAACCCCACCTCCACTATGAATCCCTCCGCTGCCACTACTGCCTACCCTGACTCCGCCGTCACTGGACCCTACTGTTGCCACTAGAAGGGTATGCTATCGCTTTATTAAAAAAAGTTTCATTATAATTTTATCAAACTTACTAGGAAATTCTTGGGTTAGTGTTTTCTATAGGTTATTTCCCTTTTATGGGATGTGTATTGATTGTTATTATTTGATGCTTGTATGATGTTATTGGTGGATATTTCTTTAGAGGGTGTTGGAGGCGAGATTAGGTTTATTTCTAATGTTTTATTATCAATTTATAAATTTATTATGTTTAATTTTTTTCTAAACTCCGCTTTTACTATGCCATAGGAACCCAAGGTAACTATGTTACTAATATTTTGTGTGTCATAGTGATAGAACATGATTCCCTTATTGATTTTCCCATATAGTTAGTGATGTAATTCCCATGTTGCTTCACCTATAGTGTTTTAGATGTGATAGCCTTATCTATTTTCTGATGGTGTTGGTATAGATGGGAACCCTTGGGTTGTTGATTCTACTGATATATGTCTAATATTTTCACATCCTAGGATCTAGTGAGATTCCAATGATGATTTTTTATTTGATGATATTAGCTTTTAGATCCCCACAACACACATGTTTTTCATCACATTTTACATTTCATGGACATGTTACATCAATTTAATTGTGTTTTTTATTATTAATGATAGTTCCACCACTTATCTAATAATCACGAGAGCATCACAATCGAAATTTTTTGGATAAAACATCTGCTTCTTTTTCATAGATGTTATGAGTGGTGATAACCCTAAATCCAACTGACCTAGCTTATCTGGGATGAAAAACACTAGATATAAAATTATCCATCATTTTTCATTAATGGGAATTTAAGTATATTTTGGAAGTTATCCTTTCAAAACAAACCTTCCAATTCCATCAATTTCATGCCAAATCCCTTTATTTCTATGATGATAGATTTGGAACTAGGATATGTGTATACCTAGTAGGTGGAGACTTGAATCTTTCCTAGGATTCCCTTTTAATGTTTTCAATAGGGTGGGTATTATGTCTCTTTCTTTTTCGATTTTGAGTTCATGCAAGATGTACTAGTGAAACTGATGTTTACAATCAAACAACTTTGAACAAAATGAGGCTGGTATTTAATTTCATACAAATTTTATAAAAAAGATGTGGTGATCTACATAATAAAATAGTTTAAGTAAACATGTCATGATTGGAGAACCCAATAATAGTGTATAAATCATTTAAGAGAGGTTCATATAGTTTATGGTTATAGTTCTTGTTCTAGAAAAGGTGAGGTAGTTTATTTAATGGTAAGTGCAAGGTGATAACTAGACATGAATGAGTAGTGTACTATATTAGTATAAACAACCTCAAGAAGGGGTGCATGGAGTTTATGGACATAGTTCACAAACCAACGATGAAGGGTATGATGTTAATACCAAAATGGGCCTCAAGATCTAGGAGCTCTTTAAAAACTTAGAACAAGGAATGAGAACAATGTAAATCATAACTCAAGTTATTTGAATTGGAATTTAGTTTTAATTAAATATATTTTATCCATGTTTAGTGTCTATGATTTCAATCCCAGATATGTATGACGTTACTATATTATGGGTAATGGGGTATGAATCTTATGAAGTCATTAAATGGTTCTAATATTGGTTGTTGGGATGTGAGTACATATCCAATGGACCTCTATAATAAGTTTAATGGTCATCTAAGATGAACCATATTCCATGTAGTTCAAATTTAGTTGAAATAGAATTGTATTGAGTGAAATTTAAGATCATATGATGAAGAACTTTATGGAAAGGGATTTTCACATATCTAGATCATAAGCAATATGAAATTTTCTTATTTTAGTGTCGAGTTAGTGGAAAAAACCCTACATGAGTTTATGAAGTCCCATACACCAATTTTAAGTTGGAGTTTAATTAGGGTGAAACTGATGACTAAGTATAAAATAAGAAATCTAGATATTGTTAATGGAGAAAAACCTACATGAGTTGAATACTGAGTATAAAATAAGAAATCTAGATGTTGTTTAATTAGAGGATAAATTGAGTTATAAGTGAAACATATCTTTTCTTGTCCCTACCTATCCAAAGCTACATGAGACACTTTCTAGACACCCTAATCAAATAACCATAATAACACATGTAATGAATCCTTCCACCCGCAAGCACTTTATGATGAATCCCCTCAAAGGGACAAATGATATAATTTAAGTGATTATCAAATCATATTTTATTATTAGAATAATTTTATATATAAATATATAATTTATTATTTTATTACAACTTTAACAAATTATATGAATGAATTATTAACTATTGATATTCAATGTTATGAATGTTTCGTGACATTTAGGTTGATGCATCCATCAATGGTACCAAACCTAGATTTTCTTTATGAATTTTTCTTTAAAAGGTTCTAGAATATTTTGGGAATTGATGTTGTTAACCTCGTGAATGATTTTTAGAGAGGTAATAATTCTCTTGAGACTTGTAATGATACTCTCATCACCTTGATTCTAGAGGTTACTGATATGAGTTCAATTAAGAATTTTAGAATAACTAGTCTTTATAAGGTCATTTATATAGTATTTTTGAAGATTTTAGAAAATATAATATGGAAAATCATACCATCTATTAGTTTAGTACCATAGTTATTTTCCTATTTTGACTTGAGACATGATGAACTTAAAAGGATCGGGAAAGCAACATAGTTTCTTCTGGTGATGAGTAAAATAGTGAAATTCTTTTTGTGAAAGGAATGACACTTGAGAAATTTTTGATTATGTAATGGGTTCATGCTTATAGATTTTCTTAGGTGTGTTTATAAAGGAAGGAACCAATATTACTCCATGTGAAAGACATATACATTGTTCTTGGGGTGTATAACCAATTTATTTGGTGTGACCCAAGGACCATTGGGATAATGCAGGGTTTGTAGTAAACTGGAACATGAGTGTTTCATGGTTGTGAGTGCGGTCACTGACTATGGAACATATCCATTGGGACTATGGTGTTGTGGTGAAGTATAATTGATATAACTGGACAATGGAAGCATGGATAAGGGATATCTAATGATGGGGACCACAATATCAAATGATTTTGGAAAATATTATTATTACACCTACCTTTGGAATAATGTGATGGAATCATACAACAATGATTGATTTGGGATGAATCGAGGTGTTTTCTATATATCTTTTATTAAGTGTCTCTATTGATATCTATGTATTTGTAAAAATTCTTAAGTGGATCTTTTAAAATGATTCAAGTGTTTTGAAATATTTCTTAGAGGGATGTCACTCATTTTAAATGATTAAGATTTTTAGGTAATGAAGTTGTATTGAATGCTTTAAAAAAAAGAATTTGTTTTTTTGAAAGAGTGTTTGGAATTTATTGATTTATTCTGAATAGGATGTGTTATTTTAAAGAGTAATTTTTGTAAATGGTTTGTTTTTTTAATGGTATTTCAAATGTGATTTTTTAAGTATTTTTCAATGGACATTTGAACTGTAGTTTTTTCATAATATTTTAAGTTTATATGTTTATAAAATTAGGAAAACCATTACATTATATCAATATTATATGTATTTATTTTTTAAAATACTAATATCACTGAATCAAATAGTATGTATATGAATAAAGACTGAATGAATTCCAATCATTTGAAAAGAGAGTATGAATATGGAGTGAAAGAGTTCATCAAGTTTTCAAAATATCATGCATATGAACCTTCTAAAATCCTTTGTTCCTATTTGAGTTATTGTTATTCAAGAAAAGTTATTCTAGAGAATTTATAAGAACACTTGATCTGTCACAGAATAGATCAAAGTTATAAATGTTAGAATAAACACAACGAAAAAATTAATATAGCTAGTGGCTGGGAAAATAGTGCATTTTATAGATCATATGATATGATTAAAAGTGTGGACAATGAATAAGATCATATAGAGTATGTGATTACATATGTGAATTATGACAAAGATCGTATTAATAAAATTATAAGGATAGTTGAAGATGAACTTCGTGATTTCCCGAAATTGTTTGAGCAATTAAAGAGTTGTGCAAAGATGCCTTTGTATGGTGGTTGCACTAAATATACAGCATTGTCATCCGTACTGAAGCTATATAATTTGAAAGAAGGAAATAGATGGAGTGATTCTAGTTTTACATAATTACTTGCTCTCTTGAATGATATGATCTTAGAAGATAATGATCTCTCAATCCAAACACACAATGCCAAATGAATGCTACGTTTGATGGTTATGATATCTAAATGAATACACGTCTACCCGAATGACTGTATACTATTTCTCAAGGACCCCAAATCACTTACAGAATGCCCAAAGTGTAGTTCTTCACGATACAATAAAGATGAATTCGGTACTATGAAAGTTTTATGGTACTTTCAAATCATTACAAGGTTGAGGTTCCTATATGGAAGTGAGGAGACTGTATGGAAATTGATGTGGCACACTAATAAGAGAAATAAATATGGGAAACTATGTCACCTTGGAGACTCTCCTTAGTGGAAGAGAATCAATCATGAGTATACTAATTTTGGAAACGATCCGAGAAACCTTCGTCTTGCATTATCTGTAGATGGAGTAAATCCTTTTGGTTTTCAAAGCAACACTCACAGTACATGGTCGGTTATGTTGGTAAATTATAACTTTCCACCATGGTTATGCATGAAATGAAAACACATCATGATATCTATGCTTATATCATGACCAAAACAACTAGGTAATTATATGGATGTTTATTTGGCTCCATTTATTGAGGATTTGAAATTATTGTGGGATTCAGGTGTTACTTTGTATGATGCTTATAGAAATGAATATTTCACGTTGAGATCCATGTTGTATGGGATGATAAATGACTTTCCTGTTTATGGGAATTTGTTAGGATATATCATTAAAGGAAGTCCTGGGTGTCCCATCTATGAACAAGGTACACAATAAATTAGGTTGAAACATTCATCGAAAACCATGTTTCAACGACATCACAGATTTCTACCCCGATGAAATAAGTATCGATCTTGGAAGACATAATTCGATGGAAGTTCATAAAAACATACAACACTATCTCCACTAACTAGTGATCAAATGTTTGAGAAAGTAAAATATGTGGACACTAATTTTGGTAAACCGTGTTCAAAAAACCTTACAAAAACCATTTGGAATAAGAGATTGGTTTTTTTAATTACCATACTGGAATTTTCTGTATGTCAGAAACTTTCTTGATGTTATGCATGTTGAAAAAAGTGTATATGACAGTGTCATCGACACATTGCTAAATGCACCCATCAAAATAAAGGATGGAATTAAGGCTAGGTTGGACATGGTTGAAATGGGAATACGAGAAGAGTTGGTGCTAGTGATGGCTAAAAAACGAAATTTTCTTCCTCCTACTGCTTACACTCTTTCCAGGCAGGAGAGATATCATTTTTTCAACTTCTTGAATGAAATAAAGTTTCTATAGGGGTATTCATATAATATCAAGAACATCGTGTCAATGACTGATTTAAAGTTAAAGGGTCTGAAATCACATGACTGCCATGTTTTGATGCAAGATCTAATTCTTATAGCTTTATGTTTCATTTTTTCCAAGAATTTATGTTATATGTTAACAAAGATATGTTTCTTTTTCAAAGATATATGTAGCAAAGTTATAGACCCGACGTATGGAAATATAAATTTCAATAATATTATGTGACTTGGAAATTTTCTTACCCCTAAAATTCTTTGATATGATGGTTTATTTGATGGTTCACTTGGTGAGAGAGATTTGACTATGTGGTCCTGTGCACTATAGATGGATGTACCCCATTGAATGGTATATGAAGATTTTGAAAGGGTGTGTCAAAAATCAAAGTCGGCCAGAGGGTTGTATTATGGAGCGATATATTGTTAAGGAATCCATTGAATTCTGTACCGAATACCTATTCAATGTGGAAATAATTGGTCTACCGAAATCTCATCACACCGGGCAGCTTGTGAGTAAAAATTATTTTGGAAGAGAGGTTTTTAAAATCAATATTATAGATTGGGAGTATCCCCACCTTTACATTTTTCATAAAAGTTTGGAGGTTGGACCATATATCGAAACCCACAAATAAATTCTTAGGCATTTGAATCCATCAAGGGTTGAAAAATGGATATCAAATACATATAATCAATAGTTTTTAGTATAGTTTCAGAACCATATATTTAAGAAGTTAGATGAAAATCCAGACTCATTTTCATAATTACTTCGATGTCTAGCTAGAGGACCAAGTGTGTATGTATTATCTTATCATTCTTATGTAATTAATAGTTATACATTCTCTACTAATGAACATTATGGAGATAGTACCATGTAGAATAGTAGAGTTACACTTGTTGCTGATGCAATTCATGTTTTCGGTGCTAAGGAAAGAAATCCAATTTATACGAATATGTCATACTTTGGCATTATCAAAAAAATATGGGAGTTGGATTATACGAAATTCCAAGTGCTGATTTTTTAATGCAAGTGGGTTGATAATAGGAGTGTTGTTAAAATAAATGATTTGGGATTTGTGAAAGTTGATTTCAGTAAGCAAGGGTACAATGAAAAACCATTTATAATGGGATCCCAGTCAGTACAAGTATTTTATGTTCCAGATCCCGCAAATCAAAACTAGTGAATTGTACTGTTATTCACTAAAACCACTAAAGGTTTAGATGAAAATTCAACAGAGGATGACCCTTTCATTGGGATGCCACAATAATTTCATAGTGGTCCTAATGTAGACAGTGTTTTATATGTTAGAGGAGACCACAATGAAGGTATTTGGATAGTTGATAGAGGGGTCAAATATCTTCAGCCTTTAAAAAAAGAGTTCAATAATCATGTTATATATTTTTTGTAATATACATCATTTTATCTTATGTTATTATCTATTGATTATTAATTTTATTTAATATAAATTAAATGTTGAACCACTTCTTTAGATAATGACTTATTCACGTGATGATTCTCTTAATCCTGAGGCACAATAGGTCTCTCAACCTACTACTTCTTGCAGTGCATAGGACCAACAGGTTTCTCAACCTATTGTTGTTGTTTTTCCTAGTGCAGAGGTATAACCACCATCTGTACATGCTGATGCTAGTGATCTAGAAGAACATATTGATGATGTTGAAACCAAGGAAATGGTAGTCAATGAAACACTGACAGTGCAAAAAAATAGAATCACTACAGTTTGACGGTGTTAGAAAAAATCCTTAAGGTAAAAACAAAAGGCATAAAATACATGGTCGGATGGAATAAGTGGGACCAACATGTTAACCCAAACAAGGCTATGTTTGGTAGTTACATTAGAATCATCACTTGAAAATGTTTGTTGATTGATGTATAGTTTTGGCACCATGTTGTCACTGTGCTTAAGACACTGATGTGGGGAGATATTATGGTAACATTATGATATCATTTATTTAATTTACTAAAAAATAAAATAATGAAACATTGAATTACTCTTCATCATCCCTTGTAGAGTGCATTTATAGTGGATGACTCACACAGAGACTATGTATTAAGGGTTTCTGGAAGGATTCAGAGTTGATTTCACATAGTTTTAAAGAAATGTTATCTTAAATATGCTAAAGGAAAAATAAACTTGCACCCACCTCGTATTCATGCACACCTGATAACCCAAGGAGCATGGGATACGTTTACTATTCATCATGCAGAACAATCTTTTCATGTATAATGTGTTTAGTAATACATTGTTTGAATATACATGTATTAATCACTTTGAGTGATTATTTTTTATTTATTAAATATAAATTTAGTGCTAAAAATAAGGAACAAATAGAAAAACCAATGTACTCCTACCATAAAGAAAGAATGGGGTATGCTTCACTTGAAAAAAATTGGTAGGTATTTTAAATCTACCATAATACTTTTATGTGACATAAAACAACACCAAAACTATGTTCCTCTATTTATATGAAGATTGATGAATCCAAATCCACTTTCACTTTCATCCTACTCCATTTGCTATGAAAGGATGTGCGTGTAAATAAATATGGGATACTAATATATGAAAACATACAAAAAGTGTGAGAAACATGTGTAAATATGACATAATAAATATTTGTTTTTCTTTAAATTGATATTACATAACAATAATTAATTATTTTTTTATATTTTATATCTGACATAGTCATTGGAATTAGGAACACCCAAACCAGATGTGAATATACTTTCGGTGACCTTGAAGAATCCATAAAAGTATGGCAGTGTTAGAGGTGCGAGTTTTGAGGTGACACCCCGAACATTTTTTTTGAAAAAAAAAGAGGAGGATCAAAGTGAAGAAATAAAAATGATGATAGAAAGAATATCTATCCTTGAAGAACTTATGCAATTGTAGAGAGAGTTCATGACAAATATGATGGTGAAGGGGGGAGAGAAGAAACAACTCAAGAACAACCAGCGTGTGAAGATCCCACCCCACCCCCCACTAGATTTGAGGTGAATAATTCCCCTTAAAACCCTATCTTAGCTGAGGTAATAAATGTTCTAATAATTTTTTATATGAATTGTGAATCAGATAGACACTGATAAATTTCCTGTACTGATATTGTAAAGGGTGAAAATGACTGTGATTTATATCTATCAACACTCACTCATCACCTTATAGCGAGGACTATGGTGTTCAATATCTAGAACACCATTCTACACAGCAGACCACTTCCAATAGGACATGTCAAAGTGTTGATTAATGTATCCCATGATCTTATCATCGATCTACATGTTCCAATTGATGATGAATATATTCATAAGGTCTAACAAGATCCTACAAAATTCATCGCATGGCTATCACAGCTTGTAAAAAACATGTCGACAAGGAGGTATTCATTTCTAATTTATTTTTCAAGATAAAACAATAAAAGTTAATGAAAAAAAGTATAAACCAATGAATGTTATTATATACAGACACAGATAAGGGGGTGAAAAGAAATAACAACTCAAAACCATCTCAAGGATCAACCAACTGATCAAAACTATATATCGAAAGAACCTTAAACCCACCCATTCTATATCTGAATTTATTATCATTATAGGCTCATATGAATATAAATTTGAAAGATGGTGGGGTTCACATAATTCTTTTTGATGAAAATATGTACAGTGGGGAAGATCCATATTTCATTAGTGTTGACAATGTTAAGTGAAATACTGGAGCATGATTGGCTAGTCGGATCAGTTGTAAATATATACATGAGGTATGTTTTCATGATTTGATTTTCTAAAATCTAATATACTATGATAATTATGACTAAATACATTTCATATTTTTTGTAGGTGTATATATGAAAAAAAAATGAATGGATTTCCTCGTGAACAAAAATATGGACTCATTGGTTGTAATAACCCATTCCCCAGGGCCTATGTCGTGACTACCCCAAGCTCCCCTTTCATAGGCCAGGGGATAGCGACTAGCACTGAGTAGTAATATCCCAAAAAGGGAAGGATTTTGCCTTTAAACTTATACACATGCACAAAGATCAAACTGTGAAAATTAAACACAAGGTAAACCACAACTACCACTGAGACAACTAATGAGAGTGCAATACAAACTGAAAGTACAAAGTGGCCATAATACACATGAAAAACCAAAAAGAAAATTAAAACCTCCATGGTCCATCCACTCGAGACCCCACCTAAATGGTATGTGAAGGGTAGATGCCTATATCCGTAGAAGTACGCCCATCCGTCCTGTCTCATGGAGCACCACCTAGTCCCGGGCCGCTAAGGTCTCTGTCGAGGAATCGATCACCTACACAGGACACGACACATGCGGGAGAAGCCCGTGAAGGGGTGAGTAACACAATACTCAATAGGGACCTCAAACCACAAAGGAAATATCATAAAAAAAATACCACACAAAAAGGAACACACAACATAGACAGATCACACCGGGTATAACTCAAAGTATAAAAAGTAGAATTATCAGTTGTAAAGATGAACATTTGTACTACTAAGGGATTCATCATATAGGCCCGCTCATAACCTGGGATAACAGGATCATTGAGACCCGCTCATCTCTAGGGCCAGCTGGATCACTTAGACTCGCTCATCTCTGGGCTAGCTGGATCACCTAGACCTGCTTTTCTCTAGGCCAGCTGGATCACTTAGACCCTCACCTCTATGGGCCAGCTGGATCACTTAGACCCACTCATCTCTGGGCCAGCTGGATCACTTAGAACTGCTTGTCTCTAGGATAGCTCGATCACTTAGACCCGATCGTCTTTGGGCTAGCTGGATCACTAAGACATGCTCTTCTCTTAGACAACTGGATCACTAAGACCCACTCGTCACATCCTTCGTGTCACAGCCATCCATAGGATTCCTAATTGTAGTGCACTTGATTATAGGAGAATCTACTCCTCAAGCCATCAGTCACATCTCAAATTCTAGGAAATCTCACTTAGATTATTCCCAAAGGATCATCTCGTCGCAAGGGTCCCAATTCTGCAGAGAGCACATCAATCGGATGCCCGATCTGAAAGATATTGGTAGTTTAGTAAACAGAGGCCGATTGTGTATGGGCCCAGTCCAACCTGGTCAGACCGACCCGACCAACCTACCCCGGGGGACCCTCATGAATCGACCAGGTTCGGAGAACCTGACCTGACCAGATGGGGTCTGGGTCGGTCCGGTCTGGCCTGATTATTGGGCCAAGCCCATTGGGACTTACTGGACCTGGCCTAGTTCGGCCGTGGGTCTAGCCCACCGGGTCGCCCTGCGACCTAGTTTCATCCAGATCAATCCACAACTGGCAGGATGGTTCTTTCCGAGCCTGAGCTGCTCAGCGGCCTGGTTTTTCCCATCAGCCCAGCCCACATCAGTGAGTCAGATCTTCTCTATCCGGGGCCACCCAGCGGCCCGGTTTGCACAACCGGCCCAACCCGTATTTCCAGTTGGTCCCCCCTTAGCCAGACACCTATTGGGCATCATGTTCATTCTGCATGCATCCGGAAGAATCTGGCCGCCCCCTTTTTGCACATCGCGGCCCACCGATGCGGGCCGCTCCTCCAATGTGGCGCCCAAGAGGTGTCACCCTCCAGCACTGTTCTGTTCACATAGTCTATGTAATTGTGTCATGTGGCACCTCCGATGCAGCCAGGCAGTCGCATCGGCCTGTCGGCAACTGTCTGGCTCCGGGCTGGCGACTCCTATTGTTGTCATGGCCGGGGTGACGCAACATGGTGTTTCCGCCGCAGTTGGGGGTTGTGGTCTCCTACCGCCACTATGGCCTCACTCCACTACCTCTCAACGATGTCGCGGACCTTCCACCTAGTGCTTCCTAGGCCAATTCATCGCAACCATTTCTCCACGAATAATGGGAAGGATGGAAGAAGAGGATAGGGGAAGAGGTTGCACACAGAAATACCCAAAGAACGATCCAGGTCTTTGTTCGTGTTAACCTAGACGTGTTCTTATTAGCAGGATCACATAGAACCATAAATAAGGTGGAAATATCACTAAGATAAATATACCCTTTTTCCCCGCATCATTAACCAACCCACATGAATGATCGATTTGCAGGTTAACTTGTTTTTGAGTTAACCCACATTCGTCGTTTGAAAAAAAGAATAGGGAAAATCAAGAATTCGCTTAAAATAAAACCTCCCACCTGGTATAGAATTTTTGGTCGAGGAAGAATGGGATCGCATGCCTCCTTTCTTCATTCTTTATTTTATATCCCATAGTTGCTAGAGATTTCTCAAAGGGTAGAAAAAGGGGCGTTCATCGTTCATCATCTCCACCCACCAAATCCTCAGAGTAATTCCAGGATTGTTCCAACAATCCTGAATTTCTTGTTAGGCTACTAATTGACGAACGTGACTCAATATTTTTGTTATGTTGTGTTGTATCATAATTACACAATATCATTAATGAGGTTCATTAATGAGATTCAACGTCTCCTTGTCTCTACACCATAGCGTTGATGTGCCACTACTCAACAATGAAGAAAACAATTAAAATAACTTTTTAACTTGTTTAAATTCTTTTCTTCCATAAAGTCCAAAAATTAAATTTTTCCTTAAACTTTCATAGGTCGAGGTTAGGCCCTACTTAAGGAGAACATATCATTATTAACTCAATGATGGTATCAGATTTTTAATCTGAGTTTCCGTTTGTGAGTTATGAGGATTCAAAAATAAAATAATTATTTTTATTTAAATTATTTTATTTATGGTTACGTCCCAAAAACCAACTTTCACAGCAGGTCTGTGCCAGCCAATATTAAGCTTTACCTAAGGTAACCAAACCATCACAAGCTCAATAGTTCTCTCAAATTTTCAATTTGTGTCACCATTCATGAGTTATAAGGATTTGAAAATAGAATAATCTTTATTCAATTATTTTATTTATGACCAAAAACTAATTCTAACTGTTGGCCCGCGCCGGCCAATGTTAGACTCTACATAATGAAATAACACCCTCACAAGATCAACGGTGGTCTCAGATTTTTAATCTGAGTCACTGTTCATTAGTTATAAGGATTTGGAAAATAAAATATTTTTATTTAATTATTTTATCTACGGTTATGTCATTTTTATGTTTTCTCACTGGAGCACCATGCTGATTAAACTTAAATCATGCCTAGGGTAAACTCACAATATTGAACACAATGGTGCCCTCATATTTCTGATCTAGGAACCTATTTAAGAGTTATTCCACTTTTTTAGGAAAACTGCTCACTCACACTATTTAAAACTTAACATTTTTCGACGGACCATTCCGAGCACAATGGGCCTTGGAATTGCACGTTGTCTCAACACCTGGTCTTGAAATAATCCCATATAATTTAAAAAAATACATGGAATTATGGGACATTACGTTACTCCCCCCTTTAGTTATTTACTTCTTTTTAATCCAAAAAAGGGCTAATCAAACAAAAGGTGGTACTGAGCATGAATCTGAGTCTCTCACTCCCACGTGATCTCCTGGAGATTCTCATGCTGCCAAGAAACATGAACAAGAGGAATTTACCATCCAATAAGGATCCTCTCATGTCGATCTTCTATCTTCACTAGGTACTCTGCGAATGAATCCCCATCGTCAATCTCCAGCTTGTCATGGTTGATGACGTGAGAAGGGTCGTGCACATATCTCCTCAACTAGGATCCATGGAAGACATCATGCACCCTCTCTAACTATGGTGGTAGATCCAAGTGGTATGCCACCTCATCCAGTCTACGCGGTATCAGGAAAGGTTTGATGAACCTTGGAGATAACTTACCACCACATCCAAATCTTTGTATCCCTCATCGAGGAGAGACTCATAGGAATACATGGCCCACTCCTAAAACTCCAAGGGTATCTGTCACCTATCAGCATATGACTTCTTTCGGCTCTGTGTAGTTTTCATTCACTCTTGGATGACCTTCACCTTCTCAATGGTAGCCTATACCATATATGGACCCATGAGTGTTGACTCCCTTGGGTCTGTCCATCATAACGGTGAACTGCATGGTCGTCCATACGGTGCCTCAAACGGTGCCATACCAATGGTGGAGTGGTTTCTATTATTGTATGAGAACTCCACCAATGGTAGGTGCTTATCCCAACTAAGACCAATATCAAGGACACAAGCATGAAGCATGTCCTCTAAGGTCTATATGGTTCGCTCCATCTAACCATCATTATGTGGGTGAAAGGCTATGCTCAAGCATAGCTGAGTCCCAAAATCCTCATACAATCCCTTCCACAACAAGGATGTGAAGCTTCCATCATGATCTGAGACTATCATAGATGGGACTCCATGGATTCGAACAATCTCTTACATGTAGAGGCATCCCAAGCTCTCTATTGAACTCTGCTCTTGAATGGGTAGGAAGTGAGCCGACTTGGTGAGATGGTCTATGATAACCCAAATGGTATTGTTCCCCCTAGAAGTACGTGATAATACCATCACAAATTCCATTGATATTCCATCCCTCTTCCACTCTGGTACCTCGAGTGGTTGTTTTAAACCTACTGGAACTTGGTTCTCAACCTTCACTTGCTAACAAGTGAGGCATCTCAAGATAAACTTTGTTGCTTCCTTCTTCATCCTCGACCACCAGTACTGACTTCAGAGGTCCTGGTACATCTTCACCACACCTGGATGTACTGCCAAAAGGTATGTATGGAACTCCCTCAACACCTCCTCCCACAACACCACTATTACTACAATGCATCCTCTGAAAATGATGATGTGTTCCCCACCTTTAGAATATCCAAAAGGGGCATGCCCTGTGGACATTTGGGCATGTGTAGTCTCGCAGTTGGCATCTCTGAGTTGTGCCTCCCTGACTCACTATAAGAGTGTAGGGGAAACTACCATTGACTGAAGATAAGTTTCCTTATCTCTATCCACAAAGGATATCTGAAATGAGGCCAACTTCTCTAAGGCCTCATTTAGTAGTTGTGAACTCGATCTCCTCCTGAGAGTATATGCTACCATATTCCCCTTCCCAGGAGTACATATTATCTCAAATTCATAGTCCTGGAGTAACTCTAGCCAACAACACTATCACATATTTAGATCCTTCTGATAAAAGATATACTTGAGACTCTTTTGGTCATAGTGGATGATGAATCATTCTCCCATAAGGTAGTGTCACCACATATTCAGTGTGAAGACTATCGATGCCAACTCAAGGTCATGAGTTGCATAGTTCTACTCATGCGGTCTCAATTTTCATGATCCATAAGTAATAACTACTCTCTCCTACATTAGGACACAACCAAGACCGGTTCCTAATGCGTCACAGTACACCACATAGTTTGCGCCCTCCTCTAGAAACCTCTAGATAGGAGCACTCGTCAAGATCTACCTTAGCTGGTGAAAGATCTACTGGAATCCTTTTTTCCACACGAAGGGTTTTCCCTTCATCTTTAATGTCATAATGGGTGCTGCTACTCTGAAGAAGTCAGGTACAAACCTTCGATAGTACCCATCCAACCCAAGGAAACTCTGCACCTTAGTAATGCTCTTGGGTGGCTCCCCAGAAAGCACCACCTCAATCTCCACTGAATCCACCACAACTCCAGCCTATAAGATAGCATGTCCTAGGAAGTGGACCTTTTGTATCAAGAAATAACACTTTGAGAGATTTCAGTAAAGTTGGTGTTCTTGGAGTGTGTTCAGAACCATCCTTAGGTGTATCACGCGCTCCTCCTCAGACACTGAATACACTAAGACGTTGTCAATGAAGACCACTAAAAATTGGTCTAAGTATGGCTGAAAGATCCTATTCATGAGTCCCATGAACACTTTCGAAGAATTTTTTATAAAAAATTGCATCACTAAGTACTCATAGTGGTCATAGCGACATCTGAAATCCATCTTTGAGATGTCCTCATCTTGTACTCGAAGCTGGTGATAGCCTGATCTGAGATCTATCTTAGAGAACCATATCTCTCCCTTTATCTAATCAAAGAGGTCATTAATCCTCAGTAGATGATACTTGTTCTTCATGGTCACCTGGTTCAGGCACCTAAAGTAAACGTATAATCTCAAGCTTTTATCTGCCTTCTTGGAAAACAACACTTGGGATTCCCATGGTGAAATGTTGGGCCTTATGAAACCCTTCCTCTACAAGTCCTCCAACTTTACCCTCATATCCTGGAGCTCTATAAGAGTCATTCGATATACAGGTGTAGATATAAGTTTCATCCTAGGGTATATATAAATACAGAAATCTACCTTTCTATGAGGACGTAGTCTTGGAACATCCTATGGAAAGACGTCCTCGTACTCATCTACCATTGTAGGGAACTAAAAACTCAAAACATCTACTGCTACATAGGTAAGTATGGCCACATATTGCTACCCCATTCCCCTATCCTCTAGATCCCTAAGCCTGGTGTGGATCACATTGGGGTGGTGGTTGTAACATTTCAAAATGTATACCACCTCCTACTACTCTCCCAGCTCCTCTACCACATCTACTGTCCTACAGATTAATTTTTTCCCGTCACTGTGTCTACCCCAGTAACCCATTTACCATTTCAATTTCAGTACAGTGGGTTGGATAATCTCTAGCGAGATGTCCCCTACCATCTCTTGAAAAGCATAACCTCTTTCTAGGATGATTGAAATCACCCTATGATCCTTGATCTGTAGATCCCCTATCTTGGGACCTCTTCTCCGAACATCTCACACATTCAAATCTCTGAGACAAACATCGGCTTCCTGATTTCCCACTACTGACATCCACTGGCTCTATCTGATCATCCAAAAGACTTTCAACCATAAAGGTTCTCTCTAGCACCCTAGCATGAGTAGGATTGCACATAGGAATAATGTTGTACCAGATGTCCCTAAACACATCTTGCTCAGAGTTTCGATCCCTAAAGCACTGGTCGTATCATATTTATCGAGTACTGGAAAGGTCGGTACGCCTCTAGTAATACTCAACTACTGACATGTAGTCCTTTCGAAGATGTAGAAACTCTTGGGCATGCATAACCCTTTACTTTTCTAGAAATATCCTCTTCTATGAGAAAGGTTCTCAAGATCTGACCACGAAAAAGTAATCTCATCATAAGATCAGGTAATCTAAACCCTACCATCACCCTATTGAGCCACATAGAAATCTCACTACGAGGACCACCATCTGATCTAATGGTTCTCTGAATACATAGAAAACTTTGTCACCACCTCAAGACATTCCTTATCTACCTGTGAGTTGGGCTCGCCTCAGAACCTAATGGGTCTCGATCACTGAAACTCGTGTAAAGAACTGAGCCAACACGTATCCTCTACCAGTAGCTCTGGTAGTAACTGCTAACCAATGGGTGGTGGTAAAGCCGGGACACTGCCCGAAGGTTCCATATCAAGTAACGATCTCTGTACTAAAGCCTCATCACTCTTTAGACCATCCTCATGGTCACACACTGTAATCTTGGCTGGCTGGCTGCATGGAGAAATCTTGAAATAGAGAAAGATGAATCACGACTAATAAATTATACCTGGTGAGCTAACTCTGACTCAGAAAGATCATGAGAAAACATTAAAATATGCATGCAACCAGTATTTTCATGTACTGAGTCAGAAAGCAGAATTCGGGGTCCTGGTGTATAGATATATCAGTCGTCGCACCAACACTGGACTCCCTGGCCTAAAATCCGAACTCGAAACACTTGACACTATTGCCCCCAAACCAAACTCATAGACTCTGGGTTCTTAAGGTATAAATGACCTCCTTTGATACCAATTTGTCACGACCCATCCCCTAGGGCTCATTCCATGACTACCCCAAACCCGCCTTCCATAGGCCAAGGGCTCACAACTAGCACTGAGTAGGCATATCCCAAAAAGGGTAGGAATTTTCCTTTAAACCTATAAACACACACAAAGCTCAAACTGTAGAAAGTAAACACAAGGTAAACCAAAACTTCTACTAATACAACTACTGATAGTACAGTACAAACTAAAAATACGAAGGGGCCATAATACAATCCCAAAACTACAAAGAAAATTACAACTACCATAGTTTGTCTACTTGAGACCCCATTTGAAGGGTAGGTGAAGGGTAGCTAACTCTAGCCGTAAAAGTACACCCATCTATCTCATGCAGGTGTGAGTAACACAATACTCAGTAGGGACCCCAAACCACAAAGGAAAGATCACAAAGTAAGACCACACAACGAGGACCATACAACATAGACAACTCACACTAGGTATAACTCAAAGTATAGGAAGTAGAATTATCAGTTGTAAAGATGAACATTCGCACTTCTAAGGGATTCATCATCTAGGCCTGATCATCACTTAGGCCAGTGGGATCACTGATACCTACTCATCTCTAGGGCCAGTTGGATCACTTAGACCTGCTTGTCTCTGGGCTAGCTGGATCACCTAGATCAGCTCGTCTCTGGGGCAGCTGGATCACTTAGATCAGCTCGTCTATAGGCCAGCTGGATCACTTAGACCCACTCATATGTGGGCAAGCTGAATCACTTAGACCTATTTGAATCTGGGCTAGTTGGATCAATAAGACTCGCTCCTCTCTTGGATAGCTGGATCACTAATACCCGCTCGTCATGTCCTTCGCGTCACAGCCAACCGTAGGATTCCTGCTTGTAGCGTGCTTGATTCTAGGAGAATCAAATCCTAAAGCCATTGGTTGCATCTAAACTACCAAGAAATCTCACTTAGAGTATTCCCAAAGGACTGTCTTATTGCAAGGGTCTCAACGTCGTAGACGGCGTATCAATTGTATGCTCGGTCTAAAAAATGATGGTGTTTTAGTAAACAGGGCCGGTTGTGTCCGGGCCCAGTCCGACCTGATCGGACCGACCCGACTGACCCGACATGGGGGTCCCGTATGGCCCGACCCGGTTTGACTGACCCGAACCGGTTCAGTGGGGTCAAGGCTGGCCCAGTCCAGCCTGACCACTGGGCCAGGCCCATTGGGCTTTGCTGGACCCAGCCCGGTTCAGCTGTAGGTCCAGCCCGCCGGGTCGCCCAACAACCCGGTTTCATCCAGCCCAGTCTGCAACTGGTGGGCATGGTTTTTTCCTAGCCTGGGTCTCCCAGTGGCCAGGTTTTTCCTATCGGCCCAGCCCGCATCGGCAGACCAGTTCTTCTGCAGCCCGAGCCGCCCAGCGGCCTAGTTCACGCCACCGGGCTAGCCTGCATGGAGTACTGGTCGTCCCCCTACCTGGACACCCACTGGGCATTCAGTTCCTACTACACAATACCGGCAGAAGCCGACTGACCCCATTCCGCACGTCGCGGCCTACCGACACGGGCTGCTCCTCCAATACGATGCCCGAGCGGCACCGCCCTCCAGCACTGGTTTGCTCATGTGGACCGGTCCTTCCGCGTGACCCGCAGGTTGAGCTCGTTGTCGCGGTCCAAAAACATTACCTTGTGACGCATGGAACCTCCGACACAGTCGGGTTATCGCGTCCGCCTACCGCCAACCACCGACCTCCGTGCTGGTGACTCCTACTGTCACCGCGGCTAGGGTGCCACCGCCTAGTGTCATCGCCGCGGTTGGTTGTCATGGCCTTTTACCGCCACCGCGACCTCTCGTCGGTGTCGTAGCCCGCCTGGCCACGAACCTTCTGCCTGGCGCCTCCTCGACCGATGCACCACCATCATTGCTCTACAAAGAACGAGAAGGATGCAAGAAGAGGAGAGGGGAAGTGGTCACACATTGTAACACCCAAAGAACAATCCAGGTCTTTGTTCGTGTTGACCCGAATGCATTCTTGTTAACAGGATCATGAAGAACCATAAATAAAATGGAAGTATCACTAAGAGAAATATCTCCTTTTCCTCCACATCATTAACCACCCCACATGAACGATCAATTCGTGGGTTAACTTCTTTGTGAGTTAACCCTCATTCGTCGTTTGATGAAAAGAACAAGGAAAAGCAAGAATTCACTTAAAATAAAACCCCCTACCCGGGATAGAATTGTTAGTAGAGGAATAATGGGATCACGCGACTCCGTTCCTCATTATTGATCCACAACCCACATTTTCTAGAAATTTCTCAAAGTGTGGAAGAATGGGTGTTTGTCATTCATCGTTTCCATCCACCAAATCCTCAGAGTAATTCCAGGATTGTGACAATAGTCCTGCATAGCTTGTTCGGAAATTAATCGTCGAATGTGAATTGGCATTTTTTTTACACTGACTCATTAATGTGGTTCATTAATGAGATTCATCGTCGCCTCATCGCTACACCACAATGCTGACGTGCCACTGTTCAACAATGAAGAAAACAATTAAAATAACTTTTTAAGTTATTTTAATTCTTTTCTTCCAAAAAGTCCAAAAATTAACTTTTTTCCTCGACCTGCACCGGTCAAGGTTAGGATCCACTTAAGAAGAAAATATCATTATGAACTCAACGGTGGTCTCATATTTTTAATACAAGTTACTGTTTCTGAGTTATGAGGATTCAAAAAATTCCTTTTATTTATATTATTTTGTTTACGGTTACGTCCCAAAAACCAAATTTTACAGCCAGCCCGCGCTGGCTGATCTTAGGATCTGCCTAAGGGAACCACACCCTCACGAGCTCAACAGTCCTCTCAAATTTTCAATCTAAGTCACCGTTTGTGAGTTATAAATATTTGAAAATAAAATAATCTTTATTCAATTATTTTATTTACAGTCAAAAACTACTTCCCACTATTAGCCTGCGCTGGCCAATGTTAGGCTCTGCATAAAAAAAGAACACCCTCACGAGCTCAATAGTGGTCTTAGATTTTCAATACAAGTCACCATTAGTGAGTAATAAGGATTCGAAAAATAAAATAATTTTATTTTATTATTTTATTTATGGCTATGCCATTTTCGGGTTTTCTCACTAGAGACCCGCGCCGACAAAACTTAAGTTGTGCCTAAGTTAAACCTATCATCCTGAACATAACGGTGATCTTGGATTTATGATTAGGGAACCTGTTTAAGAGTTATTCCACTTTTTTAGGAAAACTGCACACTCACGCTATTTAAAACTTAACATTTTTCAATGGACCATTCTGGGCACACCGGGCCTCAGAATCGCACGTCATCTCAACGTATGGTCTCGAAATAATCCTATATAATTTAAAAAAATTACATGGAATTACATTAGTTCTCATGTCTCCACTATAGAACAAATAGATATAGAATCTGAGAAAGAGGGTGAAATAATGACAGACCAGCTCAAATCGTTTAATAGAAAAAATATGGATAATAGATTCTTCTTAATACCAATGATACAGGGGTAAAACTGTATAATTTAATCATATCAAATATATTTTATTTTACTTCATTAATTATTTCTTTTTGTGTTTTTAGGCAGTATTGGATGCTCATAGCAGTCAATTTGGATACTCTAAATATTTATTTCTTGGATTCAATGCATGGATACCCAACAAACCGACCACAAATGATGGCGTTTGTCAATTTGTAATATACTATAACCAATATTTCAGAACTAAACATCTAATTATATAATTTATATTATCTTTTAATGAGGATTTCTTTATGATAGGGTTGTGCATGAATATCATCTACATCATAGAATAAGGCTAGGGGAAAAGGAAAATAAACATCACAAGTATTGCGATTGGATACAAATCAAGGTATATATAATTATATTTCACTATCCAAACACATATAAAAAATTACTTTTTTTTCTCAATATTTCTTCAGTGTTCGAAACAAACAAATGATAAAGACTGTGGTTATTATTTTAGTAAATTTATGAAATAGATCATATTCCATGAACAAACCAGCATCCCTGAAGTGGTATTTTTGAAGATGATTACTATTTCATTTAAAATATATATTAATCATTTGTGTATTTATATTTTTTCAGTAATACCATGATTTTCAAAAAGAATAATATTCATAAGATGACATAGATTTGTTTAGAAACAAATGGGCAGTATACCTGATGGAAGAATGTATAGAAATAGCATGAAGATGTGACCAGTATGACTCGAAGTGTCTATTTTTATTTAAAATTGTCAGTATTTTTAGTTAAAAGAATAAGTGACATACTGAAAACTGAGAAAATGCATTATGATTATTTTGATACTTTAGGATAAAGATCCATAAGTCATTTTTGACATGTAGGAATCAAACACACCAAAATCCAACATATGGTGTTACTATTATGACTTTAAGTGTGTATTTTTATAACAGATTAACAATAAATTTAGCAAAAAGAACAAGTGACATACTGAAAACTGAGCAAATGTATTCATATTATTTTTATACTTTAGGACAATGATCCATTAGTCATTTTTTATGTGTAGGAGTCAACCACACCTCAATCAGACAAACGGTGTGACCGATATGACTAAAAGTGTCCGTTATCAGTTTAAAATTGATATTTTAGCTCAAAACGTGCCGCTCATTGAAAACCAAGAAAAATCGCTCCAATTGTATTTATAATTTAAGAAAAATATTCATAAGTTTTTTTATATGTATGAAGCATTATCACATCAAACCGATGCACGATGCGACCGATATGACTCAAAATGCATGTTTCTAGTTTGAAATGATATTTTAGAAGAAAAAAACAACTAGCATACTAAAAATGAGCAAACATATTTGGATTGTTTTGATACTTTATGAAAAAATATCTATAAGTCATTTGTGACATGTAGGAATCAATTTCACTTAAATCCGATGCATGGTGCAATCGGTATGACTCAAAATGTCTCTTTTTATTTAAAGTTGACATTAATTTTAGTAAAAAAACACAACTGGCATACTGAAAACTGAGTAAACGCATTCATATTGTTTTGATAATTTAGGAAAACGATCCATGAGTCATTTGTGATGTGTAGGAATTGGGCTCACCTCAATACAACATATGATGTGACCAGTATAAGTCCAAATGTGTATTTTTATTTAAAATTGACATTAATTTAAGCAAAAAGAACAACTAGCATACTGAAAACCAAGCAAAAACATTCATATTTTTTTTACACTTTAGGAAAATGATACATCATTCATTTTTGCGTGGTATGACTGGTATGACTAAAAGTGTCTGTTATCAGTTTAAAATATACATTTTAGCTCAAAACGTGCCACTCACTAAAAAACAAACGCTTTTTGATTGTCTTCATAATTTATGATAGTGATTCTTAAGTCCTTTCTAACATGTATGAAGTATTCTCACATCAAATCGATGCACGATGTGACCGGTAAGACTCAAAAATCATGTTATCAATTTGAAATGATATTTTAGTAAAAAAACACAATCAACATACTGAAAACCGAGAAAACGCGTTTGGATTGTTTTGATACATTAAAACAATGATCCATGAGTCATTTGTGACGTGTAAGAATCAATCACCCCTCAATTTCCGACGAACAGTATGATCGGTATAAATCCAAGTGTGTTTTTATTTAAAATTGACATTAATTTAAGTAAAAAAGAACACGTGACATACTGAAAACCGAGTAAATGCATTCTTATTATTTTAATAATTTAAGACAATGATCCATGAGTCATTTGCGACATGTAGGAATCAACCACACCTCAATTTGATGAATGATGTGACCAGTATAAATCTAAATATGTCATTTAAATTTGATATTAATTTTAGTAAAAAAACAAGGGACATACTCAAAACCAAGAAAACTCATTCGGATTGTTTTGATATTTTAGGGAAACGATCCATAACTCATTTCTGACATGTAGGAATCAACCCCACCTCAATACGATGCACGATATGATCTATATAACTCCAAATGTGTCTTTTTTATTAAAAATTGAAATTTTATTAATGTATTCTTTCATATTAATGTTTAATTTATTTCTTTATATTATTACTAACATAATATTTGTTTTCTTATATATGTGGAACCTTTTGCTTGAGTTGGGATGATTTGTTCGGAAAATAATACCATGGACAAACATTTTTGAGAGGGGATCACAGATGTCAAAGGATGAAACATTAATATTTTTAATTGTTTGTTGGATAATTGTAAATTTAATTATATAAAACATTGTTTGAAATGTATATAGAATTGTTTTCAAAACCCTTGTGTGCGATGTTTTGTTCTTGTGTGTGCTGATTTATTCTTGTGTGTGTTGTGCAGGTGATGTTTTGTGTAGGTGGTGTGTGTGTGATGTGTAGGTGCAGGTGCTTCTGGTGGGTTTTCTATTATATAAACAACACATCACAGGCAGCTAGACCTTTATCAGTGCTACTTAGAGCATGGATAAATTCACCCTTTATCAGTTCTATTTCGAGTGCTGATAAAGGCACCATTTATCAATGCTAATTAAAACACTAATAAAGTAGTCTTTTATCAGCACTAAAAATAGCACTGATAAAAATTTCATTTATCCATGCTAAAATATCACGGATAAAGGGGGTATTTATCATCACTTTTTTTAGTGCGGATAAAGGACACCCTTTATCAGTGCTTTTTTAGCATTGTTAAAGGGGACCCCCCTCTTTATCTTTGCTGAGATTAAAAACACTTTTCTAGCGCTGTTAAAAGAAATTTATAGAGCTGATAAAAGCACTATCTATAGTAGTGTTTCAAGTGTGTAATAAGTAGGGTGTTTTCAAAGAAAGGTAAAGCCTATTTTAAGTATGAAATTTTGAGAAAAATTTTGAAATGAGGAAAAATTCATGGTTCTATTTTCCTAAATTCAAAAGTTTTTATTTCAAGGTTTCAAAGGAATATTTTATTTTAAGTGGTTAGTACCACTAGTGTTTTTCTAAAAAGGGTGAATATTTTTTAAAAATAATAATTTTATGATCTCTGTTTTCTTTATACTTGTGAAAAATCTATTTTCTAAATATAGTTTAAAATAGAATTTATGTGATGTCTTTTAAAAGGAATTGCACAAAGTGTTTAGTTAAATCCTACTAGGAAGGTTTTTCTCACACCTTACATACACAAAAAAGTATGTGGGGGAGTCCTTTACACACAAATATATATATAATTTTACATCCATATCCACATTACTTTCCTCATATTCATATAAATTTATCATTTCAATGTTATTATTCCAAATTTATGGCAACATATATTTCCTTAAATTTAATATATTTTATCACATTTGTACTCATTCATCCATATTTTATAAAACCATTAACAACCGCACCATATTATTGTATTTTTTAATCTAACTATTGTTGGACTCCTCATGTATTAATCATGTTTTAATGATCACAAATCTTGTTCAGTCTATAAACCTTGTTAACTCTATGTAATCTATCTCACATCAAATGCACAGTTGTTTAGTAAAAGCTATCCAAATATCTTAAGTGCTATGCACTCAGTTTGGTTACTATATAATATCTTTTGATTTACTTTATAATGATTTCTCTAACAAATGATTACGTTTAATCCACTTCATCAATATCACTACTTAATCCTGAATATAGATATTTGCCTAAGTCTAAGACACCATGACCATGGGACACTGTGAACAAGTAGACACCGCGACCATGAGACACCGTGAACAAGCAGACACCGTGAACATCTAGACACCGTGAACAAGTAGACACTGTGAACATCCAGACACCATGAACATCCAGATACTGTGAACATCCAAACATCGTGAACATCCAGACACCGTGAACATCCTGACACCATGAACATCTAGACACCGTGAACATCCAGACATCGTGACATTCAGACACCATGACCACAAGACACCATGACCACAAGACATCGTGACCAATCCAGACACCGTGTGAATGAAACACTGTTTCCATGACATACTGTGACACCGTTTCTTAATCTGTTTTTTCGTCTTTAATTTTAATCTCTAACAGTCATTTTTGAAGATTTTAAATGCACTGATATAATTAATGTTTCTTTATATACATATCATCTGACAGTATGAGGTGAAGAATACATGAAACCTGTCGTCTCCAACACATGAACTCCAAGATAAAAGAGTAATGAGGCCCAAAAAAATGAGTGTGGTATTAAAACTGAAAAAAAAAGTTGGTGGGCATGAGCACGACAACGAAGAATACACTTAGAGAAATTTTTTAAGAAAGGATTATCACATGAAACTCGACGCTGCTGAAGAACACATGAAGTATACTTGAACCCCAGAATTGAGAACATATCCACACTATCAAATCATAAAGAAAACAAGACAGATCTATCTAACTTTCTACACTCTGTTTTCCATATAAGGACTTGATTTCTGCATCTGCTTCATCTCAGAATTCCAGAGCTGCAAAGACTAACACTCAGAGAATTTATAAACCTATCTCAATATTTATGCTCTGTTGTGTATCATTTTCCTAGCTTTTGAGTAGTGTTTGTATCTGTATAACAACACACTCTGTCTATTGCATCAAATTTAAGGATACAAGATATACTTACTCAAACATCTTTTTACACTTGTTTATACCCACGGATAAGTGTGGAAGAGGTCCATGTGTGTCCTGGATTTTAGTACCCACGAAGAACTATGGAAGAGGTCCTTGTGTGACCTGGATAATCTTGTGTACCATTGTTAACCCTGGTCCATGGTGTGGATCAATTTTATTTATATAAAATTCTTGGTGGTAGGTGATCACCATGTGGAGTGGATTTGGTATCGACTTGAGACCGAACCACTTGTTTCATATCCGTTGTGCTGCTCAATTTATTCTTCTATGTTTTACTTCTTTACTGTATAATTCAGAAATCTCTAAATTCACTTTGATAGTTAATCTTGTAAAGAAGTTATAATTGTCTTGTCTTAGTAGAATAGACTCAAAGGTAATATTAATAACTAACATTAATATTACTGAGAATTAATCAATCTTATAAGAAGTTATTTAAATATTCAAATGTTCATAACTGTGTTACTTTGATTAACTGGGTTTTATTTAACCTTATTGGGGAAACCATTTTAAGAACACTTTTTAACCATAAATTTGTTTAGATACTCAATTCACCCCCCCCCCCCTCTTGAGTAATCTACTCTAACCAACATTTGGTATCAAAGGTTGTTTATTAAGACTTTGTTTAACATACCTCAACTGTGATTGTAGTTGTTCTTTAAAGATCTGTAAATTTTCGTTAATTCTAAATTTCTAGATCTTTCAAAGTATTCATGTATTATAGATAATAGATTTAAAGGTGTTACAACCAACATACCACCATTCTTTAATGTAAACAACTATGCTCAATGGAAAATTAAAATGAAAATTCATTTAGAAAGTATGGGTTTTGAAATTTTTCTTCCATTATAGATGAATATAATATTCCTATTACTGATAGAATCACATGGGATGAACCTGTCAAAAATGCCTACAATAACAATTTCAAAGCTATGAATACTTTATACTACTTCTTAGGAGATGAGGAGTTCAATAGAATTTTTTCTTGTAAAACTGCTCATGAAATCTGGGATACCATGTCTGTCTCACATGAAGGAACATCTGGTGTAAAAGAAATTATACTTAATAATTATACTATTAAATATGATAATTTTAAAATGAAACCTGATGATCCTATCTCTGACATGTATCTTAGCTTCAATGATATTGTCAACACAATGATTTCTCTTGGAAGAGAAGTCATTGCCAAGGAACAAATCATGAGAATTCTCATATGTCTGCCTGACAGATGGAGAGGAACATTTGTCCCTATTAGAGAATCACGCGACATCAGAAATATACCTATAAAATAACTCATTGGGAAACTGATGATGTTTAAAGAAGAGTTGAAAGTCAACAAGGAAGAGGAGGATGAACCAAAAAAGGAAATCTGTTTCATTCAAGACCACCACCTCTAAACACAAAGATAAAGGGAAATTTGAAGGTTATGTAGAAGGTTCCAGTAGCGAACAATCATCACCTAAAAGTGATGAGGAGATGGCTCAATTAGCTAGAAGATTTAAGAGATTTTACAAGAAGAATAACTTTTTCTGAAAGCCTAACTTCAAGGGAAAATATGACCAAAAAGAAAGTTGGAAGAAGGATTGGAAAAAAGTGACAAGACTGATGAAATTTTCTTCTATGAATGTAAATGAAAAGGACATATCAAGGCTGAATGTCCAAAGCTCAAGTACAAAAAGAGATATGAGGAAAAGGACAGGAAGTATAAAAAGGCCATGAAGGCAACCTGGAGTGCTTCTGAGGATAGTTCAAGCGACTCAAAAACACCACATGATGAACAAGAAAACAAAGCCAATATGTGTTCTATGACAAACACAACTGAGGTAACACTGGACTCTCCTGTACATAATTCATACTATTCTAAAGATGAGAGTGACTCTGAAAATATGACTAATGAAGAAATGTTTGAATACTTTAATATGCTTGAAGAAACATGTAATGAACTAAAAGAAAAATATAAATCATTGAAGAAACAACATGATCTTACTGTGACTGTTAAATCTGAACTCACAACTGAAAAAGAGAAAAATTCTCAACTGCTCAAAGAGAACAACGAATTAAAAATGTATAATGATAAATTTAAGAATGCCCTAGAAAAGTTTACCAATGGGAAAAATACCCTTACTCAAATTCTAGGTAAACAAATTTCCCCTAAATACAACGCTGGCATTGGTTATCAACTTGGAAAAAGAAGCCTTGGTAGAACAAATTTTGTTTCAAAATCTAGAACATATAGTTTTACTCCCAGTTCTGGAAACAAATCAACTAGTTCAAGTTATGATACACAATCTACTGTTTCAAGTTTTTCCGGACCAAATTGAGTTTATTTTTAAAATACTTTACATAATGCTTATAGGAAACCTATGAGGAAGATATGGGTTCCTAAAGCACTTATTACTAATATTACTGGACCTAAAAAAGTATGGGTACCAAAATCTATTTTTTGCTTGATCATTTTATAGGAAATCTGCTTAAAGAGTTCCTGTAAAAGTATATGGTACTTAGACAGTGGGTGTTCAAGACACATGACAGAAGACTACTCATGCTTCAAGAACCTAGTAAAAATAGATGGAGGACATGTCACATTTGGTGACAATTCCAAAGGAAATATTATTGGCCTCGGCCAAATCGGTAACTCTAACTCAATTTTAATTTTAAAATTATAGTTTGTTGATGGTTTGAAATATAATCTGCTTAGTATCTCACAATTATGTGATGATGGATTTCATGTTAGATTTGAAAATAATTATTTCAATGACTTTAATTATAAAGAAGAATTAGTATTTTCTGCATTAAGAAATGAAAATGTTTACTCTGTTAACTTAGATTACTTAGCCTCTCAAAATGCTTCATGCTTAATTGTATTTCATAAAGAGTCTTGGCTATGGCACAGGAGACTAGTACATTGTAATATTCACTCCCTTAGAAAGATAACTAGAAAAAATATTCATTAAATACTTACCCAAACTTGAGTTTCAAAATGAAAAAGTGTGTAATCCTTGTCAAAAGGGAAAACAACACAAAATTTCCTTCAAACCAAAGAAAGAAGTGTGAACTTCTCAACCTCTAGAACTGGTTCACATGGATTTGTTTGGACCATATAGAGTTTCTAGTTTAAATGGTAAGAACTATGTTTATGTTCTTGTAGATGACTTTTCTAGATATACTTGGACCTTCTTTCTAGCTCACAAAAGTGAAGCCTGCAATTATTTTACTAAATATGCAAAGTCTGTAGAAAATATTAGTGGACTTAGAATTAAATCCTTAAGAAGTGATCATGGTTGTGAGTTTGAAAATCAAGAGTTTTAATCCTTTTTCTCACAAAATGGTTATAGTCACAATTTCTCTACCCCTAGAACACCTCAACAAAATGGAGTTGTAGAAAGAAGAAATAGAACCCTGTAAGAGACTGCTAGAACAATGCTTAGTGAATATGACCTACCTATTTATTTTTGGGCTGAAGTTTTCAATACAACATGCTACATAATCAATAGATCGTTGATTATACCTATTATTAAAAGGACTCCTTATGAGTTATAGAAAAATTGATAACCCAAAGTTAACTACTTCAAAGTTTTTAGTTTCAAAGTCTATATCCTTAATACTAAGGAAAATCTTGAAAAAATTTCATCCAAGAGTGATGAAGGTATCTTTTCAGGATATTCCATGTCTATGAAAGCCTATAGAGTGTTCAATAAAAGAACTAAATGTGTGGAAGAATCTGTTCATATCAAATTTGATGAAACAGATCCACATGAGCCTAAAACCATTCTAGAGAACCTGGAGGATGATGTATCAAATCTGAACATTAATTCAAAATCCTCAAACCTTTCTGTGAAATAATCTCTAAAAACTTTCAGTTCTAGAAATTCCTTAGACTCAGGCTACAATGAACCTGAATCTGTTGATGAACCTGAAATAACTAGTCCCTCCTTTTCTAGAGCTATTAGAACTCTTAAGAACCATCCTTTAGATGCTGTTGTAGGAGACCTAGACAAAGGAACTCAAACAAGAGCTTCTCTTAGAAATCAGGTTGAACATCAAGTCTTCTTGTCACAACTTGAACCTAAAAACATTAATGATGCTATCAATGATGAATTTTGGGTGATGGATATGCAAGAAGAACATAATCGGTTTGAAAGGAACAAATTTTGGAAACTTGTTGAAATACCTAAGGACATATTCATTGTAGGTACTAAATGGGTGTTTAGAAATAAGGCAGATGAAGCTGGTAACATAGTTAGAAACAAGTCTAGATTGGTTGCACAAGGATATAGTCAAGAAGAATGAATTGACTATGAGGAGACCTTTTCACTAGTAGCTAAACATGAAGCCATCAAAATCTTTCTTGCTTATGCTGCACATCTGAATTTCAAACTATATCAAATGCATGTTAAGAGTGAATTCTTAAATGGGTATATAGTTGAGGATGTCTTTGTTGAAAAACCCCTGGTTTTACAAACCCCCATTTTCCAAATCATATTTTTAAATTACCAAAAGCTTTATATGGTTTAAAACAAGCTCCAAGAGCCTGGTATGATAGGTTGAGTATTTTTCTTATTTCCAATGGTTTTACAAAAGGAATAGTTGATCCTACCCTTTTTATAAAACGAATTTCTAATGATGTTTTAGTTGTTAAAATCTATGTAGATGACATTATATTTGGATCTTCAAAAAACTCCTTATGTATTGATTTTTCTAAAATGATACAAAATGAATTTGAAATGAGTTTAATGGGTGAACTAAAATTCTTTCTCAGATTTCAAATCTTTCAAAATAATGATGGTATTATTTTATCTCAAAGTAATTATACTAGATATATTCCAAAACGTTTTTAATTGGATATCACTAAAAGTGGTGACACTCCCATGAGTACCACTTGTAAGTTGGATCTTGATGAAGATGGAAAATCTGTTGATCAAACAACTTATTGAGGAATGATTGGAAGTTTACTCTACTTAACTTCTAGTCGACCTGACATTATGTTTAGTGTGTGTATGTGTGCTCGTTTTCAAATAAATACAAAGGAATCTCATTTGAATGTTGTAAAGAGAATTTTCAAATACTTCAAGAATACACCTAATCTAGGAATATTCTATCCTAGAGGCCAATCATTTGAATTAGTTAGTTATTATGATGCTAACTTTGGTGGCTATAAGTTAGATAGAAAATGCACCTCTGGAACATGTCACTTTTTAGGAAAGTCACTAGTTTCATGGTGTAGTAAGAAATAGAATTCTATTGCATTATCTACTATAGAAGCTGAATACATAGCTGCTGGTAGTTGTTGTGAACAAATCTTGTGGATGAAACACACATTACTAGATTATGGATATCAATTCAGGCATGTACCTATAAATTGTGACAACACAAGTGCTATTAACATCTCGAAAAATATTGTTTCACATTCTAGGATAAAGAATATTGATGCAAGACATCACTTTTTGAGAGATAATTATCAAAAAGGTGATATCACTTTGGAATTCATTGGTACTGAGTATTAGCTTGCTGATATATTTACCAAACCATTAAATTTTGAAAGAATAAACTACATCATACATGAACTAGGCATGATAAATCTTAAGTAAATGTCTTACTATTTTATATCTTACTATTTTATATCTTATTGTTTCATGTTTAAGGTCTCACAGTTAGTATTTCATGATTACTGTCTGACAGTCACTGTCTCACCGTAAGGTTTAGTCACTGTCTCACCGTAAGGATCAGTCACTGTCTCACTGTAAGGACCAGTCATTGTCTCACCATAAAATTCACTCATTATCTCACTGTAAAGACCAAATATGGTCTCACCATAATGATTCTTTGTGATTTTTATTTTACAAAGTAAAAACTGTTTCACGGTAATTATTCATTTCACCTTTTTTACTTTCCCATGCTTTTAATTTTGCGACGTTTGGTACTCCTAAATGACAAAATAAAATAATTTTCACTTGTCCTTCACTTGATCTTTCTTCCATTCACTCAATTTGTAACCCTTCTCCAACCCTTCAACCCCTATCTCTATCTCAAACCTTCGGTGAATGCCTAGGATGAAACGCCCCTTGTCGTCGACTCCTGATAAACATAGCTCAAAGAAGAAGAAGATTGCACCCAAGCTAGCACCTGAAAGTCCTCTAAATCCAAATCTGGTGAACTGAGTAGTAGTACCTAAGAAAGAGATATTCCCTAATTGGATTTTTTCAAGTAAGTATATGGTTTTGAAAGTTTTAAAAGAGCAATGCAAGTTAGAATGGTTTTCGAAGGAAGATAGACCTATCTACCCTAAGCTAGTGGCTCAATTTTATCACTATGTTCAATTATACTTTGATTCTGAAGATGGTTATGTTATGAGAATCTGGATAAATGTCCATAGATTCAAATTATCTTCAAGTTTATGGGCTTCATGCCTTAGGATACCTCATGATGGCATCTATGATGACTATCAGAGAGGACCTCCACCTTCCAGTGAATTTTTTATTTTGGAATATGCTTTGAAAAGATTAACTAGAAATGGCACCAAGAGGAGAGCCATTGCTGCAGAACTGGATGGAGAATCTAGACTACTATTTAATTTTATACAGATCTTTATTAGCCCCATAAAAGGTGATTTTTCTGTTCTAAAATATCAGGATGTGTTTCTGATTCATCATATGAAAAATGGGCACAAGATCAGCCTTTGTAAGTATGTCATACACCATATGTGTGAGCTGATCAAATCCACATCCAAGTCAACCTCCCTATTTTATTCTCGGCTTATCCCAGCCATGCTTCATGCCAAAGGTATGGTTGGAACTAATGAAGAAGTTATCAAAGATTGTGAGTTCTTCCTTTCAAAAGTTATTATCAAGAAGATGAAAATCAATTGGAATCCTTGGAAAAATGCATGGGTGGAAGACAATGACAGGATCTATGAGAAATTCAATCTAGTGGAACATCCCTAAAGACCAAAATATACTTATGATCCTAGTTTGGAACCAGATGAAGTTGTTGAGTATTCTGAAGAAGAAGAAGAAGAGGTTGTTGTGCCTCCCAGGGAAACTATTTCTGATAAAGAAGACAGTACTCTTGTCCCTCATGTAGTAAGTGAAAATGAAATCTCTGCTTCTAAAAATGTTGTTGATTTGGAAGATTAACCTGAAGTTGAAATAGAATCTGTTTCTAAAGGAACCGAAAAGAATGGTATGGAAGATCTTATAGAATAAGAATTACCTGTTGTGCAAGGAGCTGACCTTGAGGAACTCCCAGTGGAACAATCTGTTCCTGAAGTCATTCCTTCAGCTGAGGAAAGGATGGATATAGCTTTTCAGTTGGCTAGACAGGAAATGGGTGAGTAACTAAGAGATGAATTCATTGAAATAGATCAAGACCCTAAGACTCTCAATCTTGAGAAGGATGCAACTGTTGAGGGGGAGCAACCCCCAAATCTGGAATCTATTGAAGTACCAAACCCGATTCATCCGAGCCCTGTAGACACTCGGTATAAGTTCCCCATCTTTTATGATGTGAATGAATCCCAGGAAGTCTCAGTAAAATTCCTAGACCTTTCCACTATGTTTCAGTTGAAAATGACATCTGATCCTAAACCAACCTTGGTGACTAAAGATGATCTGAAAGATTTTGGAGCTACCCTTTTTTCTGGAGTTGAAAAACTATTGAATACCCATCCATCTCCTGTAATAAATATAAGTGAGATAGATGCCTCACTGTTGTTGGAAAAAGTTATTTGGCAGATTTAACCCAAAATGCTTCATGAGATTCAAGAAGTCGGAGTTGAAAATAGACTGCTTAGTGATGAAGTGAAGACTTTAAGAGGTATGATTGAAGACATGCAGCAAGTGATGAATTCGAGATCAGAGCTTGTTTCTCATCCTATGGAGCCTATCATTCCTCAAACCCCACAGAATGTTGTCTCTCAGATTCAACCTCATCTAGCTTCCTTAGTTGAAAAGGTCGCTGAAAGAAACAAACAGATTGTGAAAGAAATGCGAGATCTTGTTGTTAATCTTAACAAGCTCACTGATGAGTATACATAGTGCCTTAAAAAAGTGCTAAATCAACTGAAATATCTCACCTCAGCTGTCAATGCTTCTAAGGAATCTATACAATCATCTCAATCTTCCTTAAACAATGATCTACTCAGAATAGTGGTCAAAAAAGAGCTTCAGACTATGCATAGTGGTTTCAATACAGATTATCTATCTGAAGTTATCAATAAGAATGAAAAAGTTCTTGATCTGGTCCAAATCCATTCAAAAATTGCTAATGATACTCAGAAAGAAATGTCCAAGAAAGTGGATTTCTACTTCAACCGAATCTTCTCAAAGACTGACATGACCAATCATTTCAAATACCTTTTGGAGAATCTGAGGATTCCTCCTGTAACTCAAGCTTTCAAGACTCAAGTCCAAGAGATCACCGATTTCACTCATCTGTTGGATAAGTTTATGGAAAACAAGGATGACTTTGATAAAGATATGAAGTATGGTGGAGATATCATTACTGATTTCATCAAGATTATGAGGCCTTATCTTCATGTGCAGAGTACAACCATTGTTGCTCATGCGGCTGCACCTCTGAGTCCTAGTTTTCCTACATTCACCTCTTCCCTTGCCTCCACTTCTATGTCTGTCAGTCAGGCATTGAGTTAGATCAGGCCTATAATCCTTGATCAACAACTGCCTCAGTATTCTACTACACCTACTTTGGATCCCTCTATTTTTGAAGGTTTTCCTTTTCCTTCTCTCTCAACTAGCTCACTCCCTTCTTCTACTTCAACCTCTGCTCCTATGGCTTCCTCTTCTGCTGCTGCTGCTGCTGTTAAGGGAAAAGAGAATACCAGCCAGTGAAGAAGGACAATTCTTACTTTCTTTTGATAGGAATCTTGTTAACTTTATTTTCCTCTTTTTACTTCCTTTATTTTTTATCTAATACATTCTGCACTTTTCTTGTCTCTTTTGTCTTTCTTTTTCTTGCTACTTTTTGATAATCCCAAAAGGGGGAGAAATATCTCTATAAGAGAACACTCACTCTAAATATGTTATATACACATTTGAACTATGTTGTTAGAACAAATATACACTCTAAATATACATGATTTGTGATCATCAAAAGGGGGGAGATTGTTGGAATCCTCATGTATTAATCATGTTTTAATGATCACAAATATTGTTCAGTCTATAAACCTTGTTAAATCTATGTAATCTATCTCACATCAAATGCACAATTGTTTAGTATAAGCTATCCAAAACTCTTAAGTGATATACAATCAGTTTGGGTACTATATACTATCTTTTGATTTAATTTATAAAGATTTCTCTGAAAAATGATTACATTTAATCCATTTCATCAATATCACTTCTTAAGTCTGAATACATATATTTTCCTAAGTCTAAGACATCGTGACCATGAGACACTGTGAACAAGTAGACACCGTGACCATGAGACACCGTGAACAAGCAGACATCGTGACCATGAGACACCGTGAACAAGCAGACACTGTGAACGTCCAGACGCCATGAACAAGAAGACACCGTGAACAAGCAGACACCGTGGACGTCCAGACACTGTGAACAAGAAGACACCGTGAGAATCCAAACACCGTGAACATTCAGACACCATGACATCCAGACACCATGACCACAAGACACTGTGACCACAAGACACCATGACCACAAGACACCGTGACCAATCTAGACACGGTGTGAATGAGACACCATTTCCATAACATACTATGACATTGTTTCTGAAGGACCCCGAGACACCCTGAGAGGGGAGGGGTGAATCAGGGTGACCACTTTTTCTTTTAATGTGATGGATCTTGTTCCCACGTTGGTAGGAACTTGTTGAACCTGTATGATGATTATGATCAGAAAGAAAACATTCACAAGCACAGAGAAGACACATCCATTTTTACTTGGTTCACCACTAAGGGCTACGTCCAAGGAGCATACGCTGACAGGTTGTCGGTCGTACCAAAATCCACTATGCTTCACTAGCTGTAGATTACAAAAGTTCGGGTACAGTCGCTCTGTCCCAGGCTCACTGCCTTTACAAAGGTTCAGGGATAGCTCACTACTTCCCTCGGGTCACTCCCGTTGACTCCCCCTGGCTCACTGCCGTTGGTGAAGTCCCACTCAGTTTATAGACGTGAAGGTCTCTTCTTCATTTGCATAAGAGTGCATCCTTTGTTGTATGTAGATGCTCTATTGAAGTCCAATTCTCACCGGAAGAAGAATATCACTTTTCCTCGAATGTACCGAGTAGTCTCTCGGCTTTCGTGCAGCTCCAAACAGGCCGGTGGGCTTCAGCAAAACCAGGCGCGCTTCTCCAAGACAGTCGCGCAAGTCCCACTACGGCGCGCAAGTCCAAACTGGCGCGCAAGTGTCATCAACACACATGCGCGACTCTTCCTTCCCCAACTACAAACTTGCACGGTCCACTTCCTTTCTCTTCCAAACCGCCTTGGGCGCACAGCCAAAAACCGGCGCGCAAGCTCTACTTGCGCGACAAAACTACCACCTGCGCGACTCAACCACCTGCGTGACGAGAGCTCGAACAATCTCTCGGCCTTGAACTCTGTCAGAAATGAGGAGGGGTGGTCCAGTATTTATAGGCAAACTGGACCCCCTGCACGGCGGCGCGCAAGTCCCTCGACGGCGCGCAAGTCTTGTCTTCAATAAACTCTGTCGCGCAACTCACTTGCGCGACCCAACCAACACTTGCGCGACCTTCTTTCCTTAGCCAAATTTTGATGTTCTAATTCTCAAAAACATATGGCGCGCAAGTCTTTTATCCTCCAAGAGCACGGCGCGCAAGTACCTTTGCCAAAAACACTTTACTTTATTGGCCGATTTTTAGGCCCAAAAAATTGGCAAACACTGGGAAACAACGCCACCTTCACTACTGTTTTCTGCTTGAATGGTATGATCGCTTTGTTGGTACACACCCTGAACTTCCACTGAGGATTGACAACAAACACAAACCATACACCGAATCATGCTTTGAAGAACCTGGTTCCAACAGTTTCTTAATCTGTTTTGTCATCTTTCATTTTAATCTCTAACGGTCATATTTGAAGATTTTAAATGCACTGACATAATTAATGTTTCATTGTAGACATATCATCAAATAGTATGAGGTACGAGGTGCAGAATACATGCATCCTATCGGCTCCAACACATGCACTCCAATATAAAAGAGTAATACGGCCCAAAAAATGAGAGTGGCATTAAAATTGAAAAGAAAAACAAGTTGGTGGGCATGAGCACGACAACAAAGAATACACTTAGAGAAATTTTTGAAGAAAGGATTATCACATGCAACTCGACGTTGCTGAAGAAAACATGAAGCATACTTGAACCCCAGAATCGAGAGCATCTCCGCACTGTCAAAAATCACGAAGAACACAAGTCGGGTCTGTCTGACTTGCGACACTCTATTTCCATACAAGGACTTGATTTCCGCATATGCTTCATCTCAAAAGTCCAGAGCTACAAATACTAACACTCAGAGAATATCTAAACCTGTCTCAATATTTTTTCTCTATTGTGTATTATTTTTCTAGCTTTTGAGCATTGTGTGTCTCTGTATAACAACACACTCTGTCTCCTGCATCAAACTGAAGGATACAAGATATCCTTACTCAAACATCTTTTTACACTTGTGTATACCCACGAATAAGTGTGGAAGAGATCCTTGTGTGGCGTGGTTGTTAGTACCCACGAAGAACTGTGGAAGAGGTCCTTGTGTGACCTAGACAGTCCTGTGTACTGTTGTTAACCCCGATCCAGAGTGTGGATCAAGTTTATTTATATAAACTGCTTGGTGGAAGGTGATCACTAAGTGGAGTGGATTAGGTCTTGGCTTGAGACTGAACCACTTGTTTCATATCTGTTGTGCTACTCAATTTAGTCTTCTTTGTTTTACTGTTTTACTATATAATTCATAAATCTCTAAATTCACTTTGATAGTTAATCTTGGAAAGAAGTTATAATTGTCTTGTCTTAGTAGAATAGTTTCAAAAGTAATATTAATAACTGACATTAATATTACTGAGAATTAATCAATCTTCTAAGAAGTTATTTAAACAATCAAATTTTCATAATTGTATTACTTTGATTAATTGGGCTGTATTTAACCTTATTGGGGAAACCATTTTAAAAATATTTTTTAACCAGAAATTTGTATAGATACTCAATTCACCCCCACTTGAGTAATCTATTCCGACCAACAACTATCATCCTTAAATTAATGGCACAAAACATCCAATTACATTTATAATATATTTATAATCCCCTTCAAATTCAATAATGCATGGCTGGTCATTCCGTGTTGCAGGGAGATTGTTTTGGATGTCTGGAATTCTCACTTCTTGGGAAGTCCCTCCCATATTGTCTTCTCAAAATTAAAAGAAGTCAAGTCCAGATTAAGGCAATGGAGCAAATCCTCCTTTTCCTCCCTTGATTATGACATTAAGAAGGAAGAAATTTTCTTGCTGAATCACCAGAAGGTTAATATCCTTCATGATGTCTCCTCACTGGAGGAGATTCAAGCTGCTTCAAATCTGGACAATCTCTTGACTCTTAAAGAATGATTAGATCAGAATCATTTCAATTTGAGATGGTTAAAGGAGGGGGATAGGAATTCTAAGTTATTTCATTGTTTACATAAGGAAAAGAGAGCTAAAAGGAGCCTCAATTCCATTTCTATTGATGGGAATATGTTCTCTTCTAAAAGTGAAATTGTTGAAGCTGTCATGGGCTACTTTGAGACGCTTTATTCTGATAATGGAGCTGATCACTCTGACAAAATTATTCACTGTTTTGAATCCTCTTTTTTTGATATACAGAATAATAGGCTCATTGAAACTCCCAATGCTAAGGAGATTTATGATTCTCTTTTATCTTTAAATATTGATAGTGTTGATGGCCCCGATGGCTTCACCAACAAGTTTTTTATGTTCTACTGGGATATTGTAAATCAGGATGTTATAAATGCAGTAAGGGATTTCTATAGGTCCTCTTTTATGCCTTTTTTGATGGACTCTAATTTTATTGCCTTGATCCCTAAGAAGTAAGGTGCCCTTTATATTAAGGACTTCCGACCAGTGGCTATTGGGAACACCATACCTAAGATTATTAGCAAGATCATGACCCAGAGGTTGGGTGAAATTGCTAAGGGGCTTATTTTTTATAATTAGTTTGGTTTTGTACCAGGACGAAACATTCAAAATTGCCTTTTCACTACTTTTGAATGTGTCAACTCCATGAAGAGGAGGAAAAAGGTTGGTGACATGGCTTTGAAGATTGATATCTCCAAGGCGTTTGACACTCTTAGGTGGAGCTTTCTTTTCACTATTATTCAAATGCATGCTTTTTCACAGAGATTTCTTGGTCTTGTTGGCACTATCTCGGGCAGTATGAGGCTCTCTGTTCTTATTAATGGATCCCCTAGAGGTTTCTTTCGATGTACACGGGGGGTGAGGTAGGGAGATCCCCTCTCTGGCCTGCTTTTTTAGATTGTTGAGGATTATTTGAGTTGGTGTCTAAATGATCTTGCTAATTTTGGTTGGTTCCAGAAGATAAAAATTGGAAGGAATCTTCTTGCTCCCTCTCACTTGGTCTATGCTGATGACATTATGCTATTTGGAAAGGCGAAAAAAGGGACTATTTCCTGTATCAAGCGTATATTTTCACATTATGAGGAGGTTTCAGGTCAGGTCATTAGTTGGCATAAGTCCTCGGTTATGTTTGGGGAAGGTATCACCATCTTGAAACAGAACAGAATCTCTTTGAAATTTGGCATGAAGAGGGGAACTCTACCTTTTAAATATCTTGGTGTACCTCTGTTTTGGGGAAGAGTGAAGCGGTGCTATCTTGAGGACATTGCTGTGAAAATTGCTAATCAATTAGCAAACTGGAAAGGGAAGAATATGTCTCAAGCTGGAAGAATTTTCTTGGTTAATTCAGTGATTACCTCAATGTTTGTCTACTCTTTCTCTCTTTACAGATGGCCAAGGGCACTTGTTAAAGACTATATGAGCAAGATTAGAAATTTCATATGGACTGGATCAATTAATGAGAGAAAGCTCATTATAGTGGCCTGGAAAGATTGTATTAAATCAACCCAAATGGGGGGAATGGGGGTAAAGGACCTGAGGGTCTTCAATGATGCTTTGATTAAGAAGTTTGTATGGAATCTGCTATCCAGATCTGACCCCTCTGCAGAGTTTCTCTATTCCAGGTTTGTTGACAAGCTTCAGCATGGGTACGATTATTACATGACCTCCTCTGTTTGGCCTGCCATTAAGCAGGCTTCTGTTGGTCTGATGGAAAATTCGAGATGGCTGGTTTGTGAGAACTCCTCTCTGAACCTCTGGAAAACTCCTTGGTTGTCCCAGCCCATCTGTGATGATATTTCTATTCCTGCATCCCTGATAAAATATGTTATTGCTGATATCCGTGGTATTGTAAATATGAATGAGTTATTACCTGATCACCTTTGCCTGCATATTTCAAGATACAATTATGTTAACACTGACAGTCTTGTCTGGATGCCAAATTTAAATGGAATATTTTCCACTAAGGAGTGCTATGGGCTATCGTGTGGCCCTTCCCTGAATCAGCCCTCTTGAATCAAAGGTGTTCGGACTGCCTTTATTCCACCTGCATCAACAATCATCATCTGGAAAATCTGGAAACAGCGCCTCCCAGTACAGCACCTGCTGCAGCGTGCCAGAGTTTAGTCGGCCCCTGCTTGCTTCCTCTGTCCTGATGCCGATGAAACACATCAACACTTTTTTATCTCATGCAGATTCATGAACAAGTTCTGGCTTTATCTGCAGGATATATTCAGGTGCTGCTTTAATTTTCAATCTCTGGAGGATCTTTTGTAGTCCATTTGCAGGAAAGATTATAGCGAACAGATTCACTTCCTCTGGTTGGCTGCTGATGTGAGTGTCTTCTCCTTCATTTGGAAAGCACGGAATTATTTGGCTTTCAACAACATTAAGTCATCCTTTCATAATGGTGTTTCGTTCATCCACCGTGTAATTCGTACTGCCTCTCTTATTCAAACATGTTCTATGAATAATGATGTTGCTGATCTTGTGCTTTTGAGATCACTTGGTGTGCATGGTAGGTCCAAGAAACCATTAATGATGAAGTATGTTCGATGGATACCGCTCATCCCTAGTTGGGTCAAAGTCAATGTTGATGGAGCGGTCTCGAGTGCTCCGGGCCCTGTTGGATGCGGTGGCGTTTTCCGAACTTCCCGTGGATTTGTGAAAGGATGCTTCTTCCATTTTATTGACAACGGTTTTGCAATTGAGGCATAACTTTGGGCTATAATCAAAGCAATCAAGCATGTTGTTCACTTTAATTGGCATCAATTATGGTTGGAGTTTGACTCGACTATTGCTGTTCAAATTCTTTGTGATTGATCCCGAAATGTACCATGGAAGATCTTGCTTGACTGGATCGAATGTCTGCGGCTTGCAGAGGAACTCTCTCTTGAAGTAACGCATGGTTATCGTGAGGCCAATCAGGTTGTTGATGCTCTGTCCAAGAGAGAAATCTTAGAGGTTAGTTCCAATTGGTCTTGCGTCTCGCCTGATTTTTGCAATGACCTTGTCCAGGCTGATATTTGTGGCGAGGTTTATACCCGTCTTTCTTGATCTGTTCCGTGACTCTGTTTTCCTGTGTATTTTTACTTTTACTTAATATATTTTTTAGGAGCAGGTTTCTTGCCAGTCTCCTGGATTTTTGGGTATTTATAACATTTATAAATTATAAAAATTAAAAGAAAACATTCAATATAAAAGATCAATGAAAATATACTTATAAGTTATGATTGTCGAGCAACAATCCATTTGACCCTAAAAAAGAGAAAATTGTAATATATTTCTAAAATAACATTTGTACCCATTTATTCATATTTTGGAATTTATATAACCATTAACAACAAAACAATATTATTGTATTTTTGAATCTAACTATTATCCATAAATTAATGGCACAAAAACATCCAATTACATTTATAATATATTTAAAACATTTATAAAATATAACAATTAAAAAAACTTTCAATAAAAAAACCTCAGCAAAAATATACTTATAAATTGTAATTGTCAAGCGACACTCAAAAAGATAAAACTGTAATATATTTCAAAAAAAACATTTATAAAAAAAACCTAAACCCTTCAAAACTCGTTAGTAAAATATATTTATAACAATTAATAAATATAACATCAAAAAAACCACGTCGAGGCTCTTCTGGTGAGGAGGCGAGCATCAATCGTTCCGTTTGTTTCGTCCTCCATCCCCGACCCAAATATTAACTCTTCTATTTATATATAAAAATAACAACTCGTCTGTTTATATATTATCGTTTTTATAAAAAAGCTAACTAGTATATGATAATAAAAACCAAATATTCGTCACAGAATCTAATTTATAAATAGTATAATTTAGATTACATCCGCGGGTGCCCGACGAAATAAAAGTGCAGAAACATATTGATCTGAGTTTATTATTATTACAAACAATCGGAAAAAGGAATTATAAAGTTACGAATAAAGAGGCAAACACACTGGAAATAATAATATGAAATACTGGGAATGGAAAAATAGTTTGGAAAGAGGATCAGTTAGAGGGGCAGATGAAGTTGGCGGGCATGGAGCGGGTGCAGGCGTTGAGGAGGAGGGAGAGGGAGAGGGGAACGTTCAGGTTATTCCCCAGAAGGTTCGCCCGCAGCGCCGTGCACAGACACACCGACACGTCCGCATCCGCCAGCCCCGTCAGCAGCCCACAGCACGGCCTCGCCGGCGTCCCCACCGCCGCCCCCAGCAGCCCGCTCAGCAGATTCGCGCACACCCCCAGCCCCACCGCGTCTCGAGGGCACCTCCCCATGCCGCCGCCGCCGCCGCCGCCTATCCCACCGCCACCGCCACCGATCCCACCGCCGCCGGTACCACCGCCGCCGCGACCGCCACCGCTACCGCCACCGCCGCCCCGACTACCGCCACCGCCGCCCCGACTGCCGCCACCGCCTCCACCTATCATCCCGCCACCGCCACCCCCTGTCCCTCCGCCTCCGCCTCCGCCGCCCCCACCACCTCCACCCGAGCAAGCTCCGCCGCAGTGGTTGCCGGAGACAGTAGCGAAAAGCAGTAGGTTGAGAGAGAGGAAAAGAGCTGCAGAGGAATTGGGAGCCGCCATGGTTGAATCGATGAGAGACAGAGAGAGAGAGAGACGGAGAGTGTGAAGAGGGTAAAGAGGGGTCCGACGTCCGTCCCATTTTATAGGGAGTGAGCCGCCATAGGAGCAGTGCCCGCCCGCATGTGATATTTTTTAAAATTTAAAAATATTTATATATTTTATTTGTACTCCCATATTATCCTATTCTATTTAATTAATTCTAAATTTTGGGTCTATATATATATATATATATATGATCATTGGTGAAAGAAATCGGCATATTATGATTCGTCTCCTCTCCCAAGATTTTTCAACTTGTTTCGAGATGAATCATAATACGTCAATTTATTTTAGATGACCATCGCCAATGATCACACACACACATATTAAACTCCATGAAGAGACTGGGTAAAACCGTGCTTCCCACGTTGCTCTGTGCTATTGAGTGATTAAATTGCGAGGCGGTGTAATTATGACGCCTAATCGAATCTCAAACACCAAAGTTTCCAACATACAACCATACCCACACTACCACATAATCAGCTTTACACAACGTTAAAAAAAAAGCGCTGTTAAAAGGCACTTTTATCGGCGCTAAGAAAAACGATGATAAAAGTACATCTTTATGAGCATTTTTTAGCGCTGATAAAGGTACCCATTTATCAGCGTTTTTTTAGCGCTGATAAAAGGTACTTTTATCAACGCTTTTGTTAGCACTGATAAAATGAATATTTCATACAAAAAATTATTTATCATTAAAAAACATATATTAATATATTAATATAATATATTTTATAAAATATGATTTATATAAAGCTAAATACGCATTTACACTTAATATATAAGATATTTAGTGAAAATGGATTATAAAATAATTAATAATATTAATATTAATTAATAATTTGTTAATTATTATCAAGTAATAGTCATTTAAAAATAATTTGAAGAGAGAAAAAATAAAAATAATATTAAACGATATAAAATAAGTTGAAAATGCGACACCAACTTCAAACGACCCTGACTTTTGATCCGAGTGTCCGTTTGGACTCTACCATATATCAAATCAAAGTCTGCGATGAGCTCTACACCATTTTGACCAAGAGAACCCCAATCACTATTTTTTAGAGGCTAAAAAGTCCCATAAATCCTCCAAAACTGAGTTTTTAGTTGGTGTATCCCAATTTTTTAAATGTTGGTCAGAGTGGAATCTCAAGAGGGGGGTGAATTGAGTTCCTACTTAAAATTTCTGTTAAAAATTTCCTTATAAAGATCCCCCAAATTTTGAAATGGCCCAGTTAATTAAGGAAGTAGAGATATAAATGTTTAGTTGGTCAACAGGTTTCTCAAAGGGTGATTAGTTCTCAGGTGAATCAGTGTAAAACACTTCTTCAACTTTTGAAACAAGTTTACTGAATTAAACACATACACACACTAACCAGAACTAACTATCAAAGTCAATGCAAAACAGTTTTCTGTTTTCTGTCCACTTGCACCCTTGAAGCCATATAGGAGTCTAACAGGGCAATAGACTACCTCACAGATTCCATAGACTCTGCCAAGGTTCTGATTTGATTCTGACATACTTTTACTTCATGTAGAAAGGCCGAGTGAGAGGTAGAAACTAGCTTTTCCACTGCAGATGACATAAGTTCTTGATTGTGAGCTACTGTTCTCTCTATCTTAGTAGATTTCTCATCAAAGTGCCTTTTCAAATCTGACTTCAATGATTCCAAATCATCCTTTTTCACATAGTCTCAAGGGAAAAGCACTATTGGCCGTACAATAGTAGTCTCTGTAACTGAAGTAATTGGAGGACTTCTGATAGGCTGGTCATCATCAGAATCTCCATAATCTAAGCCTAAGACCACAAATCTAGGGTCTTCTAACCAATATTCTATCCCATGAAAAACAAAAACCGAACCTATAGAAATAGGTTCCTCCCCCTCACTTGGAGCATTCTCCTGATCAACTGCATTCATCTCTGCTGTACCTCCTTAAGAAACTGGATCAATGGGAGAGTCCACTGCCACTTCCTCTACAGAATCTTCAACTACTGCCAAAGCAATTCCAGTTTCAACAGATTCAACAACCTCTTTATCTACACATTCTACCATTTCTGTATGTCATATCAGAGGACTGAGACTTAAACATTCCTCTTCACTTTCACCAGCAGCTATCTCGAAGTCATCAAGACAAGATTCAGTGTCATCTTCCTCCTCTGAGGTCTCTCTAATGTCTCTTAAGACATTTTGATCTCCTTCTTCTTCACTAGTTTCCTCATCATCATTGTCCCTTAGGACAATCTCCCTTCTAGTCAGCCTTTTTGGTGGGCTAGGCTCACTAAAAGATACAATATTGGCATGAGGAAGGTCAGGATCACTCCTGTCATCTATAGGAGAGTCCTCTCTAACTTGCATAACAGCAGCCTCTTCTTCTTCATCTGAGTATGCAGGATCCACTTCATTAGGCTTTAGACTAGGATCTTTCTTATCCTTAGGCCTAGTAGGATGAGTAACTGGGTTGAATTCCTCGTATAGCTTAGCCTCATCATTTACCCATCTTCTTTTCCAAGGGTTCCATTTGATCTTCATAAACTTGCAAATTATCTTGGTGATGCAGAAATTATCTCTCACAACAATTGTTTCTTATTTATTTCCAGCAACTCTTTTTACTTTCAACATTAAGGATATCAATCTGGTATGAAACAAGGCATTGGACTTGGAGCTGGGCTTCGTCAAATCTTCTAATTGAATCATTATCATCCTACACAAATTTATCTTCTGTCCATGCTTCAACAGATACAAAAGAAATACATCATGATATTTCAAGGTAGCAAATTCCCCTATCCTGGGACTCAAAACATGCTGAAAAATTTTAACAGTAACCTGTCTTCTCCTTCCATTTCGACAACAATTACTTTTCAAGGGATCCCATTCCCTGTCAATTCATCTAGAGCTTCTTCATAACAGAAGAACTCAGTAGTGGGAGGCACTACTCCTGAGTAGTAATAAAAAATCCCTTCATGTGGTACTCTCAAACACTCAACCCATAAAAGAGAGGAGAATCTTATACTTACTCCATTTACCTTTGAAGACATTCTTCTCTCATCCTCAGTCTGCTCAAACTTCATATATTCATAAAACTCCTTCACTAGCTTTGGATAATAGGGTTCATTGTTATTTGAAAAGTATTCAACCCAAACTTGATCTTCAAGTGCTTTCAGCACTAAAGACCTTCTCGACATCATCCATTCCGAGTTTAGTTCCTTCTCAACCATGATTTCCCTCTTAGAAAGATGCAGATTGATCAGCTTTTCCACTACCTAGCTTCCACTACTCGACTCAGCTCGAGGCCTTTTTGGATTTGGAACATCTACTTCATCACTGACCAATGGTTGCTTCAACCTTGCCATTTCAATATGGAGCGGTTTGAGGGTTTCAACAAAAGGTGAGGTTCTTAGGTTAGGGAGCAAGAGGTTCAGGAGAGAGTAGAAGTGGATCAAAATGTGTTGTGTTCTTTATTTTAATCATTTAGGGATTGAAAAAAAAATCAAGTAAAAGAAATAAGTAATATAGAAAATGTTTCAGCTTCTGACAGAGAAAACGCTAAGTCCTGAAAACATCAACTATCAGTAAGGTAACAATGGTGAGGTTCCATCAGTGAGGTTCCAATGGTGAGGTTCCTAATAGTAAGGTCTAACAGTGAGGTTCCTAATAGTGAGGTCCAACGGTGAGGTTCCTAATGTTGAGGTTTCTAACGTTAATAGTTTATCATACCTAACTCATGTTTGATGTAATTTAACCTCTCAAAATTCAAAGGATTTGTGAATATATCAGCCAATTGATGTTCAATGCCGATGAATTCAAGAGTGATATCACCTCTTTGATAATGATCCCTCAAGAAGTGATGTCTCACATCAATGTGCTTTGTCCTAGCATGAGATAATGGATTTTTAGAGATATTAATAGCACTTTTATTATCACACTTTATATAGACATGTTTGAATTGATATCCATAGTCTAGTAAAGTGTGTTTCATCCACAGAATTTGAGCACAACAACTACCAGCAGCTATATATTTAGCTTCGGTAGTAGATAATGAAATATAGTTCCGTTTCTTACTATACCATGATACTAGTGACTTTCCAAAAATGTGACATGTTTCAGAGGTTCTCTTTCTATATAACTTGTAACCAGAAAAGTCAGCATCTGAATAACTTATTAAACAAAATGATTTTCCTCTTAGATAAAATAATCTTAATTTTGTCGTATACTTGAAATATTTAAAAATCCTTTTAAGAGTAGTTAAATGATACTCTTTGGGATTAGCTTGAAAATGAGCACACATGCATACACTGAACATAATATCAGGTCTGCTGGCAGTAAGATAGAGCCAACTCCCAATTATACCTCTGTAATTGGTTTGATCTACTTATTTACCAGTTTCATAAACATCCAACTTACAGGTGGTACTCATAGGTGTATCACTACCTTTATTGCAGTCTAAACCAAAACGTTTCAAAATATACTTAGTATCTTTACTTTTATTTAAAACAATACCATTTTTATTTTGAAAAATTTGAAATCCAAGGAAAAATTTATGTTCCCCCATTAAACTGATTTCAAATTCATCTTGCATCATTTTTGAGAAATTAGTACATAAATAGTTTTTAGAGGATCCAAAAATAATGTCATCTACATAAATCTGTACTAATAATACATCTTTGGAAATCCTTTTAATAAAAAGAGTAGGATCTGTTATTCCTTTAGTAAAACATTTTGAAATAAAAAAGGAACTAAGTCTGTCATACCAAGCTCTTGGAGCTTATTTTAGACCATATAAAGCTTTAGACAGTTTGAAAACATGATTTATAAAATGGGGATTTGTAAAACCAGGGGGTTGTTCAACAAATACATCCTCAACTATGTACCCATTTAAAAATTCACTTTTGACATCCATTTGATAAAGTTTGAAATTTAGATGAGTTGTATAAGCAAGTAATATCCTAATGGATTCTAGTCTAGCTATAGGTGCAAAGGTTTCCTCATAGTATATTCCTTCTTCTTGACAATATCCTTGTGAAACTAGTCTAGCCTTGTTTCTAACTATATTTCCATATTCATCAACTTTATTTCTAAACACCCATTTAGTGCCTATGGTCAAAGTGTCTTTAGGTATTTCTACTAATTCAAAAACTTTGTTTCTATAAAAATGATTTAATTATTCTTGCATAGATATTACCCAAAATTCATCATTGATATCATCATTGATATTTTTAGGTTTCAAGCTATGAAAGAAAGGCTTGATGTTCAACCTGGTTTCTCAAAGAATCTTTAGTTTGTGTTTCTCTATTTAGATCACCTACTAAAACATCTAAAGGATGATTCTTGAGAGTTATAATACCTCTAGAAAGAGTTAAACTAGACTCCTCACAATTGTTTGTAGGTTTAGATTCACCATGCACAGATTCTGGAAAACTTCCAGAACTAGTTGTTTTAACCAAGGGTTCATTGTTTTTCTCATTAAGGTCCAGAATTGACATATCTTCCTCAAGATGTTCAACAGAGGTTTTGGGTTCATGTGGATCGGTCTCATCAAATTTGACATTAACTGATTCTTCCACACATTTGGTTCTCTTATTGAATACTCTATAAGCTTTACTAGAGATTGAGTAACCTAGGAAAATTCCTTCATCACTCCTGGAAGCAAACTTGTCAAGATTATCCTTAGTGTTAAGGATAAAGACTTTACAACCAAAAAATCTAAAGTAATTAACCTTAGTCTTCATATTATTCCAGATCTCATAAGGGGTCATTTTAAGAAAAAGTCTAATTAAGACTCTATTGATGATGTAACATGCTGTATTAACAGCTTCAACCCAGAAATAGATAGGTAGATTATACTTATTTAGCATAGTCTGGGAAATCTATTGAAGTGTCTTATTTATTCTTTCTACAACTCCATTTTGTTGAGGTGTTCTAGGAGCAAATAAATTGTGATTATATCCATTTTGTGAGCAAAAATATACAAATTACAGATTTTCAAACTCACAACCATGATCACTTTTCAATGTTTTGATTATAAGTCCACTACGATTTTCTAAAAACTTGGAATATTTAATGAAGTAAGAACATGTTTCACTTTTTCGAGCTATAAATTATACCCAAGTATATCTAGAAAAATCATCTACAAGAACATAAACATAGTGCTTCCCATTTAAACTTGAAACTCTAGATGGTCCAAACAAATCCATGTGAACCAACTCAAGCAGTTGAGAAGTAGAAACTTTTTTCTTTGGTTTGAAAGAGACTTTGTGTTGTTTTCCCTTTTGAAAAGGATTACAAACTTTGTTAAGAGGGGATTCCAATTTAGGTAAGTCTCTAACTAAACCTTTCCTAGTTAGTTTCCTAAGTGAGTGCACATTTCAATGTCCTAATCTTTTGTGCCATAAAAAGGATTCCTTATGAAAAGCATTTAAGAAAGAAACATTTTTCTTACCTAAAGAGTTTAAATAAACAACATATACATTTTCATTTCTAAGAGCAGTTAATATTAAATCATTTTTAGAATTAAAAACATTACACTCATCATTTTAAAATTTAACATTGAAGCCATCATCACATACCTAAGAGGTACTTAGTAAATTGTATTTTAACTCATCCATAAAAAAAGTACTTTTGAAATTAATATAGTATTAGGGTTACCAATTTGGCCTAAGCCGACGATTTTCTCTTTAGCATTATCATCGAATATGACATGTCCACCATAAAATTTAATTAGGCTCTTGAAACATGAATAGTCTCATGTCATATGTCTTGAACATCCACTGTCTAAGTACCATAGAGTTTTATAGTAGCTCTTCAGACAATTTTCCTACAAAATAAATTAAGTGTATGGTAACTTTGGTACCCAGATTTTCTTGGATCCAGATAGGTTAGAAAGTAAGGCTTTCCATACTTGTCTCACAGGTTTCCTATAGTCAACAGATAGGTTTTGAGACATGAACAATTTGTTAGGACCTTTAGATAATTGTTTTCCAAAAGATGGTCCAGAACTTGAACTAGCAGTGAACTGTCCAGATTTTGGAACAAATTTATTTTAATAATCCTTCTCTGTCCTGGTTGACATCCTATATCGGTTGTGTATTTTGGAGCAATTTGTTTCCCTAAAAACGAAGTCAAGGAATCTCTACCAGTAGTAAAATTTTCCAGATCCCTTTTTAATTGCTCATTCGATAATTTGAGTTCAGTATTTTCTTTTAATAGCTGAGAAAATTTTTCTTTCACAATATCTAGACCAAACTTATAATTAGCATTTAAAGCATGTTTTATTTTCAATAATTTATATTTATCCTTGAGTTCATCAAAGGTATCCTCAATCATTCCAAAATATTCAAATAGTTCAGCCTTAGTCATATTCTCATCGTTATTTGATTCACTTTCATTCCCAGAATAGTAAGCATTAGGTATAAGGGAATTGGGTGATAACTCAGATCTTTTTGTCATGAAACACAAGTTTACATGTTTTTTCTTTTCAATATCAGAAGTGTCAGATCCATTGGAGATATCTTATGAAGCACTCCAAGTAGCTTTCATAGCCTTTTTATATCTATTTCCCTTGTCTTCATATTTCTTTTTAAACTTTATCTTGGGGAAATCAGCCTTCACATGGACTTTTTGTTTACACTCATAGCAGACTATCTCATTTGTGTTGTCATTCCATTTTCTGTCCTTTTTTCCACTGTCCTTCATTATTATACCTTCCTTTATAGTTTTATTTTCTAAAGAAATTCTTTTTATGGTAGAAATTTTTGAATCTTCTAGAAACATGATCCATCTCATCATCACTGTCAGAGTCCGAGTCTTCACTGGTGGAAGTGTCTATAGGAGCTTGAACTTTTTCTTTATCTTTGCTCTTTGAGGTAGTAGTCTTGAATGCTACAGATTTATTTCTTATTTCTTCATCTACTTATTGATTTACCTTAATCTCTTCTTCGTACATCATAAGTTTTACAATTAGTTCCTTTACTGGTTGCTTGACTATGTCATAAGATTATCGGATAGAAACAGAAGTTCCTCTCCATCTGTCAGGTAGGCATTGAAGCAATCTCATAATCTGATCCTTGTTGTTCACTGGTTTCTCAAGCAGACTCATGGTATTAAATATTTCATTGAACCTGAGATACATTTCAGATACAATCTCATCAGGCTTCATTTTAAAATTATCATATTTAATAGTATAAGTATTTAATCTCATTTCTTTAACATTGGTTGTTCCCTCATGTGAAACAGTTAAAGTATCCCAAATTTCATATGCAGTTTTATAGGTAGATATTCTATTTAATTATTTATCACCTAAAGAATAGTACAATGCATTCATTGCTTTAAAGTTATTGTTATATATCGCTTTAGTCAACTAAGACCATGTGTCCCTAGCAATAGCAGACAATGCATGTTGTTCTTCAATTGTGTCCTAGATTTCAGGACCCATGCTTTATAGATACATTTTTATTTTTAATTTCCACTGAGAATAGTTATTACTATTAAAGAAAGGTGTCCATTTAGTAGTAGTACCCTTAACTCTGTTATCCATAGTTAATTATAATTTTAAAGAACTAAAAATTTAGATATCACAGAAATTTTAAGATCTTTAAGATACAACTAAAATCATAGTTGAAATGAATTTGAAAACTTTCACAACAATTTAGATAGTAGAAAAAAATTTAATCCCTCTCATACCAAATGTTGGTCGGAGTGGAATCTTGAGAGGGGGGGGGGGTGAATTGAGTTCCTACTTAAAATTTCTGTTAAAAATTTCTTTATAAATATCCCCCAAATTTTGAAATGGCCCAGTTTATTAAGGAAGTAGAGATATAAATGTTTAGTTGGTCAACAGGTTTCTCAAAGGGTGATTAGTCCTCAGGTGAATTAGTGAAAAACACTTCTTTATCTTTTGAAAAAAGTTTACTGAATTAAACACATACACACACTAACTAGAACTAACTATCAAAGTCAATGAAAAACAGTTTTATGTTTTAACAATTATAATCAGTAGAAAATAGACAAAATAGATTATTACAAAAATAATACACAGTTGAGTTAAACAAGAGGTTCGGTCTCAAGCTGAGGCTTAATCCTCTCCACTTGATGATCACTTGCCACCAAGCAGTTTATATTAACAATAAACTTGATACACAACCTGTATCAGGCTTCACAATAGTTTTCACAAACTATCCAGGGTTGACACCCTCTACCACAGTTCTTTGTGGAAAAAACAAACAATAAAGACCACACACATTCTCTTCCACAGTTATATGTAGGAAAAAAAATGTAAGTAAAGTTTGATGTGAGGATTTTCAGTATCCTCCAGTTCAAGAACAGGAGAAAGTGTGTGTAATAGACAGACACACACACTTCTCATAAATGTAAAATGAAGGAACACAATATAGATGATATAATAATATTGAGTTTATAAAGATCTAGGTGTTTGCAGTTCAGCTCTTGACTCCTTAGAGTGAAGAATTTTTAGTTCGAGTCTTTTTCTATAAGTTTTCCACAGAACAGAGTGTCGCAACTCCAGGTTATAGATTTCAAGAACTGAGTGTTATTCTTCTAGTGTTGATCAAGATGTGTTGATCAAGAGTTGATGAAGCACAGAATAAAGGCTTGAAATTGTTCTCTTGAAATGATCTTATTTGGGTTCTTGGGTTCATAGTGTAAGTGCTCGAATGGTTCTTCCTTGTTCTCTTTGATCTAGTGAGTAAGAACTTTCTCATGTATTCTTTTCTCTTCAATTCTGGACTCTCCCTCTTCTCTTCCACAGTCTTCTCTTTTATATTTGAGGCTTGAAAATATGAATAAGTCAATCACGTGCAGTCCTCCTCATACCTCATACTGTCCCCAGATACAGTCTCTTGATATGTCTACAATAAACATTAATTAATGTTAGAAGCATTAAATTTACCAAATATGATCATTAGAATAAATTTAAGAATTTGACAAAGTATGGAGTAGAAGAGTAAGCATTGGTAGACTGGTAATAGTTGCCTTTACAATGGTTGGATTCAACAGCAGGTTTTCATCAGTAGCCTTCATCAGTAACCTTCAGCGGTAACCTTTCATCCGTAACCTTTCATTGGTATCCTTTAATTAGTGACCTTTACATCGATGACCTTTACATTGGTGACCTTTACATCATTAACCTTTACATCGATGAAATTTTCATCGGTGAACTTTATATCGATGACCTTTACATCGATGACCTTTGTATCAATGACCTTTGCATCGGTGACCTTTGTATCAATGACCTTTTCATCGGTGACCTTTTCATCGGTGACCTTTGCATCGGTGACCTTTGCATCGGTGACCTTTGCATCGGTGACCTTTGCATCGGTGACCTTTGCATCGGTGAACTTTTCATCGGTGACCTTTGCATCGGTGACCTTTGCATCGGTGACCTTTTCATCGGTGACCTTTGCATCGGTGACCTTTTCATCGGTGACCTTTTCATCGGTGACCTTTGCCTCGGTGACCTTTGCATCGGTGACCTTTGCATCGATGACCTTTACATCAGTGACCTTTATTCCTTAGAGAAATTTTGAATTGTAAGCTTAAACAAGAGATTAGTGATATTAAAGAAACATAGTTATCACTTGATAGAAACTAAGAATAATAATGAAATATAATTATCATATAATAGAAACATGATTATCACATAAGTGAAACATGATTTGGGATTATTAAAACAGGTGAGTCCAACATTAACATTCAATGGAATTTTAGTCTTGTTTAAGGGGGTCTTATTGATTTTTTTTGGTGGGGACTAAATTTAATCCCAGGGCTTACATTCATATTGATATTATGGTTTTTAAATTTTATTGTTTTTCATAATGTAGTTTAACTTATAATCAAATATATAAAAATATATACATATTTTGTATATGTTCACACATAAAAGTTTAATTTTATAAATATATATGTAAACATATTTACATAAAAAGTATCCTTATAAATATATAAACCTCATCTAAATAAAAAATAATATCCATTTTATTTAAAATAAAATTTATGAATATTTATATACATATACAATTAATGTATATATAATGTTTATATATATATAAATATATTTGTGTGCGTATTGACAAACAGATTTATATTTATCTATATATTCTAATATATGTATATAAATATTAATATATAATATATGTAAATAAATATAAATATGTATAATTACATTTATAGATGCACACACATATATAAATATATGTATGTATGTATTTTTCAACACACACATACACACAAAAAAACATATTTTATATATGTATTTAAATAATTATATATATATATGTGTGTATGTATAAAAAATGTAATGAAATATATATAAATATATAAATATATCATAAAATACAAAACAAAACAATATAGGCGAGTGGAAGAGGCGCGAGCATATGAGTGGGAGGTCTCAGGTTCGAAACCCACCAAAGACAGGGGTATGTGGGTGGGTGAGTAGGTGCGCATAGCGATGTTAAAGGGGAAAGGGAGACAAGTGTTGTTAAAGGGGATGAGTAGGGGTAAAGGCTATACAATCACTATTATAAGGGGGTTGAGTGTTAATAAAAGGGGGAGTCACCCTCCGATTTGAGGAAATCAAAATTTTATTTTTGAAAATTTATTTTTTTGACCTTTATTGGCGTTTTTTTAGTGATGATAAAAGGGGTCTTTATCAGCGTTTTTTTAGAACTAATAAAAGGGACCCACTTTTAATATCACTTTGATTATCAATATTTTTTTAGCGCTGATAAAGATTTTTTAGCACTGTTAAAACCCTATTCTGTAGTAGTGCCACTACTACAGATAGTCCTTTTATCAGTGTTAGAAATAGCTTTTAACAACATTTTTTAGCACTGTTAATCTGAGCGAAGTTAAAGGGGGTCTCTTTGATCATCGCTCAGAAAAGGGATGATAAAGGCCCCTTTTATCTGTGCTCAAAAAAGCACTGATAAAAGGGGTCTTTTATCAGCGCTAAAAAAATATTGATAAAAGGGGTCTTTATTAGCGATTTTCCAAAAAATGGAGAGCCCTTTTAATAGCGCCTGCCACCCCTTTTAACAGTGCTCGGAAGCCCCCCACTCACGCCCACCCCCACCAGCTATCCTTTAACAGCGCCCTCCCTAGCCCTTTAACAGCGCTAGCCCCCCTGCACATGCGTGTGCGCCCATGCCTCTCCCTAGATTCAGACTCAAGACCTCTTCCCTGTGCACTGGACACTTTACCACTCCTCCATGTTACTTTGTTCTCCATTTAATGATATATATATAGTAATATTTAATTGTATATTAAAATATATGTATATTATTTTATATATATATAGTTATATTAATATATATATATATATATATTTATTTATCCGTATATTAATATCTATTTATATTTATTTATTTATATATATGCATAGCTATATTTTTTATCTGTATATTTATTCGTATATTAATATATATTTAGTTATATATTTATTCATATATTAATATATATTTTTAAGATTAGATTTAAATACATTTATAAAATATTTGTGTGTGTGTGTGTATAAATAACTAAATAAATAAATACATACATATATACAACATACATACACATGTATATATATATTATATATATGCGTATCTATAAGTATAATTATACATATTTATAAATATTTTTATATATTCACATTATTATATATTAATATGTCTATTTATATGTTATAATATATAGATAATATATATCAGTTTGCTAAAACACACACACACACACACACTATATAGGTATATAAATATTCATATTTTTTATTTTAAATAAAATGGATATTAGTTTTTATTTATATAAGGATTATATATTAATAAATATATTTTATATGTAAATATGTTTAATTAATTATTTATAAAATTAAATTTTTAGGTGTGAATATATAAAAAATATATATATATTGTTATATATTTGATTATAAATAACAGTACATTCTGAAAAATGATAAAATCTCAAAACTATTATATTAATATGAATATAAGACCTGTGAATAAATTTAGTCCCCACCAAAAAATTTCAAAAATACCCCCATAAATGAGCCTGAAAATTCATCAAGTGTTAAAAAATCGGGGTACGCCGACTAAAAACTCAGTTTTTGAAGTCTTTTGGGCATTTTTTGGCCTAAAAAAACCTTGAACTGGGTTCCCCCATATCATAATGGCGTAGATCTTGTCACAATATTAGATTTTATATGTGGTATAGCTCAAACGGACACCTGAATCAAAATCTATGACTGTTTTAAGTTTGAGTTATTTTTTCAACTTAATTTAGATATTTTTTTTGAAAAGTTGAGGGGAAAACCCCTTTTATTAAACAAAGAAAGATCTCCTTTTGAAGACTGGGAAAAAGAGAAACCCAATACAATGAATCATTGAAAACAATGAAATCCAATAGGTCAAACATGCCAAACATAGACCGAAATGCCAGACAAGAAACAAACATTCAAGAAAGAAGTAGCCAAGAGTCCATTCCCCCCCTATCAGCACCTACAATAGTGAAATCAGTCAAGGATGATGCGCTGCCCCCTTTCCATGAAATGTATCATGCTGGAAACACAAACTAGTCAAGGCACTCCTCCATCCAACATCGAAATGTAAGAAGAGGACTCGACGATAGATGCCAGCACACCTATTACTCAAATAAGCCACCTGCTCGACAATGCAAGCAAAACTGCACTATCAACCTAATGCAGTGCAAAACTAGATGTATGACACCGTGCAGAAACCAATAGAGAACCCATCCATCTAAGAAGGATTGATAGTGGAATGATGGGTGTTAGCACACCCATCCCTCTTTCATGGCCGCCCACCCAACATCATCTGTCGCAAACAGACACGCGTACCAAATTTTTATTAAATGACTATTATTCGATAAAAATTACAAAATTATTATTTAAAAATATTTTTTAAATTATTTCATAAGGTTTTTTTACTAAATATATTATATATTAAGTTTCAATTTCTATTTATCCTTATCTAAAACCTATTTAAAAAATATATATTATATTTATATCAATATCAATATATTTATATAACAATATACCACTTTTAATGATTTTTTGAAATATACCCTTTATCAGCACTTTTTTTAGTAATGTTAAAGGGGTGGCACTGTGAAAACCTGAATATGTGGTAGTGTGCCACTATCCCCCTCAGGAAAACACACTTTCCAATTTTACTTAGTTCACCCACACTAGGCTAATCCAAAAATCATATACTAAAAGCGTAATGATTTAATAGAATCACTAAGTGTACTATTTGTTTATAATGTTCAGAACAAACTCACTATCCCTTCTAGTTTTAGCTGATTACAATTGAGAACTCACTCTCTCAACTGAAGTGAACATAATGCTTCTCTAGAAGAATCTTCAGATGATCTCAATCTGTCTGGTAATGGTTCACACTATCATTAGTGTGACATGAAGTTCCTTTTTTATCAATGACATGAATTTCACTTTACCATTTAAGTTTTTCTCTACAAAAGTTATCCGCATAAAAATCTACTTCATGTAAGATTGATCGAATAAATCCTTTGAGGCTGAATCCTTCACAAACTTCCTTAGTGAACTTCCTTCCTTCTTGCAAGTTGTTTGCTCTCTCTCACTGCATAAGTTCTTCGCAACAACATAAATTCTCCATGAACTCCTGTTTTCCATGCAATTGTTTCGTAGAATCCATTTTTTCGTAGATGAATCAATTTATCCCCTCTAAGAACTTTTCTAATGTTTTTTTCTCTACTTAATGAAACACACAAGGGACCTTTATATAGGCAAAGGTCCCTGAAAAATATGCTAAGTAAAAGATTACTGTTTTTCTCTCTGCGCAAACTCATTCCACATACAATTTTACTTTCATGGCCTATAAAAATCACTATCTTACTTTTACAAGCAATGGAACCACCACATAACTCTTTTTCAAAATTCCTTCATAGAGTTCCTTCACAAAAAAATTTCCTTTATGAACATCTTACCCTATGTGAAATGTTTTTCTTTGTAAGATCTCTTCACAAGATTATTTATCCTTTACTAAATCCTTCCTTTTTGCAAGCCATTCCTTTTCACAAACCATCCTTCATGAAACTCCTTTGCTGAAAATAGTCATTTTCACAAAAAGAAATTTCATCATGAAATCTTACCCTTATCGGAATTCATGTTCCTTCACAAACTTCCTTTACTGGTTTTTTATGCAACTTCCCAGACACATTTAACTACTTCCAAAACCACTCCATCATGAATGTTTCAAGCTCTTTAAGGTCTTGAAATTTTTTCAACACAATTTTTCAATAAACACAACCCCAAAAATCTCTAAAATGTCACATTGAGGTATTTTTTTCTAACAATCTACCCCTTTAGGTTTATTAACTCTTCAAAATCCTTAGCCATCCCATTGGAAAATCTTGTGAACTTTCTACTTTAAAGCCCACATGCCCTCTGCCACTTGTAATAGTGATCAAAGACTCACCCAACATGCACTTTAAGTGAATATGAGTCAAGATCGACATGAGAAACAAGAATAAAATGTAAATCTTATCAATGAATCAATTCATTCAGCTCTCAAGTTCCACCTAACCCTCATTCCCAACTAGTTTGCATCACGATTTATCTTCATGATATTTATTTCACACCATAACATCTTCAACAATATCATATTCAACCCTTGATCTCATCTTAATGTTTGAAAACCATGCTAGCCACAACTTCACTACTCCTTTTGCATCTTTACTCCTCTTGATTTAACATTGAAGAGATCCTCCCTTCACCATATTTATAATGACACACCTATGTCACTGTTGTATTAAATGATATTTAATTATAGACTATTTGGAAATTCTAGGTGTAACCGAGAGTTAGGTGAGTTTTTGGTTTTTTGGGTTAACTACAGTTCTAGACAATAATAGGTTGCACCGTGACCAAGAGAGGTCGTTCCATGAGGGTCTTCCATAGGGGAATCACACCACGATGAGGGCAGGACACACCGTGATGAAAACTAGGTAGATGAGCCATTTTTTTCAGGAGGGACATCACACCATAATTGAAAAGACCTAGAAATTCCATATATATTTTTTTTAAATTATATGGAATTATTACGAGACTGTGAAAATTGACGGCACATGATTCTGATCCCCAGAGTGCCTGGAATGATCCGTCGAAAAATGTTAAGCTTTAAATAATGTGTGTGAGCAGTTTTCCTGAAAAAGTGTAATAAATATTAAATGGATGCCCAGATCAGAAATTTAAGGGCACCATTGTGTTTAGGATGACGAGTATACCCTAGGTGTGGCTTAAGTTTAGTCGGTGCAGACCTCCAGTGAGAAAACCCAAAAATGGCATAACCGTAAATAAAATAATTAAATAAAATTATTTTATTTTTCAAATGCTTATAACTCACGGACGGTGACTCATATTAAAAATCTGAGACCAACTCTAAACTCGTGAGGTTATGCTTTCCTTAGGAAGATCCAAACATTGATCGGCGCAGGCCAATAGTGGAAGTTAGTTTTTGGTCGTAAATAAAATAATTAATAATTATTTTATTGAAAAATCTTTATAACCCCTAAATGGTAACTCATATTGGAAATCTGAGAGTATCATTGAGCTCCTGAGGGCGTGTTCCCCTTAGGTGGAGCCTAACCTCGGCCGGTGTGGTTTGAGGGTGATTGTTAATATTTTTTTGAACTTTTTTAAGGTACGTTTAGTAAACGTGTGAGCATAGATTTCTATCTTTTGAATTCGTGCTTGGATTAAAAATCCGAGGGCACCATTGAATTCACAACACCAAGATTTTCTTAGGCAAAGCTTAACTTTGACCGGCGAGGGTCAGACGAAAAAGTTAATTTTTGGACTTTACAAAAATAATAATAAAATAACTCCATGAGTTATTTTATTTCTTTTTGTAACCTTTGAGTGACGGTCGCAGGACTGCAGAGTTGGTCGGTCATTTTAATGAAGGTCATTTAATGACCGGTTACACTTGGTTGTGTAACCTCATCGTGAGGAGATTAATGGGTTCATTAATTATTCATTAATTAACCACAAAATTATGCAGAGAGTTGAACTCCTTTTCTTTTATTTAATCTAGTCGTTGGTGTGGGTTTTGGTAATCAATGGGAGAACTCCTAATGAAGTGTTGGCGATGTCTTCCTCCAACGAAGAACGAAGAATTTGGCGATGCCATTGAGAATTCGATCTGGAGATTGACGAACGCCAACGAACACCCTTCGAACACGGGTTCTCCTTCCCTCATTTGTAGCGCCTTTCAAAAAGTTCTAGGTAGGGGTATTGTTAAAGAGTTTTTATGATTCATACACCCTTGATTATGTCAAAATCTTCCTATGCTATAATGCTAACGTGGAGGGCACGAGCCGAACCGAACATGGCTCAGACCCTCCACCGATCTCGGTATTGTTTGCGTTCTTCGTGGACGACCGACCAATACAAAAGCAAGAAGAAAATGGGGGCCACGAAGAGATGGAATCATCACGGGAGGCCCATAGGTGCAGTTGGAAAAGAAAACGGACCTCCAGAGATTCATTAGAGGCCTGCGGAAGCTCCTTCGGTGCGGCGGTGCCGACGACCGGAGGAGGCGGCGACTGGCTCTCGTCGGCCGCGAGGAGGTGGCTATGCCTGAAGGCACCGTGGTGGACAGAGGGTGGCCGAACGACGCTGGCCAGATTGATGGTGATGGAGCACTGTGGAATAGTGACATGGAGGAGGTTTCGTTACTCCAGTTGCGGCGGAGGCGGACCGCGTCCACGAGTCCCGCACAAGACCGGTCTACTAGACCGATCAGTTGGAAAGTGCGGTGCCAGCCTGGCGCTGCCAGTTTGAAGAACTGAATGGACCGTAGTCCATTTGGGAGGGGAGAAGACCCCCACACCCAGCTGATGGGATAGGACCAGCCAGCGAACCGGGTTGGTCCAGCGGCCTAGAAGGCCCCGCCCTTCCGAGTGGGTCGGGCTGGTCCCGCGGCCCTGCAGGTCAAGCCTGTGGCTAGTAGGCTGAGCCTGTGGCCCAGCGGCCCAGACCGGGCCCAACCGTATTGATCCCAACTAGACAGGGCCCATCAAAACAGGGCCAGGCCCAACCGGTTCAGGCCAGGCTCAGCGGTCCGGGTCAGATCAGGTCGGTCCGACCGGGTCTGACCAGACCCGGACCCATTTAGGCCTAGTTTCTCTTAAAGGAGCATATCTCCTAAACCGGATGTCCGTTTGAAGAACTGTCTGGGAAAATTGAACCCTTAGGATGAGTCAGACCATTTTAGATACTCTACTTGGGTTTTGGAGAAAGTTTGAGTATGTTCAAGTTGGATCAAACTCGAATCCTATTGAACTCGTGGAACTAAAATGCCTACATCTTACAGATCGGGCGTCTGATTGGTGTGCCGTCTATCGCATTGGAACCCTTACGACAAGACGGACTTTGGGTTACTTATTCATGAGGATTCTCGATATTTGAAATACAGTTGATGGATTTTGGAGTGGATCCTCTAGAAATCAAGCATGCTTAGTGCAGGAATCCAGTGGCTGGATGTGAGTGAAGAAAGTATGTCAACCCTCTATGGGTCAGCCCCTAGCGATCCTCTGAGTGGGTCAACACATAAGGATCCTCTGAGTGGGTCAGCACTTAGGGATCCTCTGAGTGGGTTACCACCTAGCGATCCTCTATGTTTCAGCACCTAGGGATCCTGTGAGTGGGTCAGCACCTAGCGATCCTCTGAGTGGGTCAGCACTTAGCGATCCTCTATGTGTCAGCACCTAGCAATCCTATATGGGTCAGCACTTAGAGATCCTCTATGGGTCAGAACCTAGAGACCTTGTGTGATCTATCAGTAAAAGCCTCTCGATGGAATAAGCTGATCTAGATTTATGTCTCATCATCTTTATTCATGTTCTTTATGTTGTATACCTAGTTTGAGCTGAGTCTTTCTCTTGTGCTTTGTGATTAGGATCATGCTTTGTGGGTTTTCCTTTGTGGAATTTTAGGAGACCTTTGGGGGTCTCGGGGTCCCTACTGGGTATTGTTATACTCACCCATGAACGATATTTTCCCGCACCTTATTGTGTCTTGTGTAGAAGATGGAAAAATTTGACCGAGGTTAGGGAGCCAGGACTAGATGGTGCACAAAGGTGACCGGTTGATGTGGAGAGCCACAGTGTTGAGTTGTACCTACCCTTCAGTTAGAATCCTTGGCGGACGACCTCAGTAGTTGTTTTCCCTTTTCGTTGTATTTTCTTTTAGTTGGGTTTGTATTCTGGCCCATTCAACTTTAGTTCACACTTTTACTTTCAGCAGTTATACTATGTGGTTTGTTCTTGTGCTGTAATTAGTCTATGTGTTTGTAGTTTTAAAGGTAATGCCTTCCCATTTTAGGGATATTACTTTCTAGTGCTAGTTGCTAACCCCTGGATTATGGAAGGCGGGCTTGGGGTAGTCATGGAACGGGCCCTAGGGGACGGGTCGTGACAAAGTGGTATTAGAGGATTCAGTTCTACTGAAGAACTAAGACTATGATCTTTTCAATGGGGAAATAGTATTAAGTTTCTTGAGTATGGTTTTCAGTTTGAGGAGTACAGTATTGGTGTGGCGGCCGATGTATCCATACACCAGGACCCTGAGTTCTGATTTCTGACTTGATACATGAAAACACTTATTGCGTGTGTTTTTGAAAATGTTTTTCTTTTGAGTCAGATCACCAGGTATAATTTATTGACCATGGTTCTTCTTGATTATCTTTCAAGATTCATTCACACAGAAAGCCATCTAGGATTCTAATGTGTGACCATGAGGATGGTCTATAGAGTGATGAGGCTTCAGCACAAGGACTGTTTCTCGAGATGGTACCTTCAGGCGGTGTCCCGGTGATACCACTACCCATTAGTAAGCAGTTACTACTGGAGCTACCGATAGAGGATACATGTAGGTTCAGTTTCTTACACGAGTTTTAGTGACAGATACCCCTCAGGTTCCGAGGTGATCCTGACTCACAGGCGGCTAAGGACTGGCTTGAGTTGGTGACTGAGTTTCCATCTAGTCAGGGCACCATTAGATCAGATGGTGTTCCTGGCAAAGAGCATTCTATGTGGCTCATCAGGGCGATGGAAGTGTTTAGATTACCCCTATCTTACGATGAGGTGACTTTTCTGTGGACATATCTTGAGAACCTTTCTCAAATAAGAGGCATCTTTCTATAAAAATCTAAGGGGTATGTGATCCCAAGAGCTTCCACAACTTCGGCAGGACGACATGTCGGTAGATGAGTATTCATAGAGGTGTACCAACCATTCCAGGTACTTGATGAATAAGATATGACCAGTGCTTTAGGGATCAAACCTCCTAACGAGATGTGATTAGGACATCTGATCCAACACTATTCCTCTGTGCATTCCTAATTATGTTAGGATACTAGAGAGAACCTTAGTGGTTGAAAGTTCTTTGGCTGAGTAGATACATCCAGTGAATGTTAGTAGTGGGAAAGCAGGAAAATGACACCAGTCTCAAAGACTTGGATGTGTAAAATGTTAGGGACAGATGAATCTGCAGGGCAGTAGACATGGAAGAGGAGCTTGGTGAGCAACAGGAGGTGGTATACATTTCAACATGCTACAACCATCACCCAAATGTGGTCCCCACCAGGCTCAAGGAGCTGGAGGACAGGGGAAGGGAGTAATTGCATACGGTCAAGGAGTATGACCCAAGGGCTCCAGGAATGATTTGAGGCATGGTCTGTGTCTACTAATATTTGTTGTATTAATAGACATAGGTACTAATCATTCCTTCTTGTCACGAATCTTGTTCAAGAACTAGAGTTTCTGGTTAAACAGTTGACTTGATCCTTACGTATGGAGATACCTATGGGAGGAGACTCGATAATCACACTTGTGATGACGGTGTGATCTGACCCTTGAGGCGAATGTTTTAGTTGGAACCTCTTGGTGGCAGTTTCAAGGCCTTATGAAGTTAGTTTGGGTATGGACTAGTCATCAAAAGTTCATGATCAGATTGACTATTTTAGGAAAAAAGGATGTGGTGTGACCGCGGTATTGGAATGGGGTTTTCCTTGGTCGGTGAAAAAGGAAACCCATGCATCATGAGATAAACACATGCATAGGAGGGTGTGGCCGATCACTCTTGAGTCGGCCAACCTTACCCTCATGGCAGTGGATGTTTTGAGTTTTTAGTTCCCAATGGTAGTGGTGGAGTGCGGGAACATCCTTTCAAACGATGTTTCTAGGATTACCTCTTTGAAGGGGGAGGGACTTCTGTATCTTTCTACACCCCGATATGGCATCAATATCAGCATCAGTATATCTAAGGGCTTTCGTAAAGCTTTGCAAGCAGGGGGTGTAGGTGGAGGACTTGTAGAGGAAGGACTTAGTAAGACCCAGTGTTCAAGGTTATGTGTGTAATACCAACACCTTGACCAATTGGAAGTGGAGAGCGATTACCCACTACCAAAGGATCGATGGGCACATCAATCAGTTAAATGGGGTAGCCTTTCACGTAGATGGAAAGGTGCACGTAGGCTTTTCAACAGTTGAGACAGCCGCGATGGTTGGAGTTCCTCCGGGACTATGACATTGAGATACTATACACTCCTATGGAGAGGAACCTGGTGGTAGACACACTTAGTAGGAGGTCTGGTTTATGGTTGCTGAGTGAGGCGACAGAGCAGCTAGCCGCGTTACAGTTATCCTTTGTGGATAGTGATGGAGAAGCTTACCTCCAGTTTATGATAGTCATTCCCCCACTCCTTCAGTGAGTCAGGGAGGTACAACTTGTGGATGTTTACTGCAAGGCCCGACGTGCTTAGATATCCTCAATATAGGATCCTGATGAATTTTTGACAGGTGGGGAGCATGTCACCATTTTGAGAGGACACACCATGGTACCAGTGACATTATGAGAGGAGGTGTTGAGGGAATTATATACAATCCCTTTGGTGGTATATCATAGTGTGGCGAAGATATACTAGGACCCCCGACGTTAGTACTGGTTTCCAGGGATGAAGAAAGAGGAGGCAGAATTCGTTTCATGATGCCCCACTTGTCAGCAAGTGAGAGCTAAGAATCAGGTTCTAGCACGCTTGAGAACATATTTTACCCCCAGACAAATGATCAGATGGAGCGGACCATACATAACTTGAAGGACATGCTTCGTGCTTGTGTCCTAGATTCTGGTCACAGTTGGAAGGACCACCTACCACTGGTAGAGTTTGTGTACAACAATATCTATCACTCCACCATTGGCATATCATCGTTTGAGGACTTGTACGAGAGGTCATGCAGACCACCTCTATGATAGATAGACCCAGGGGAGTCTGTACTCATGGGTCCAGAGTTGGTACGGGCTACCACTGAGAAGGTGTAGATCATCCAGGAGCGGATGAAGACTACACAGAGCAGACAAAAGTCTTATGCTTATAGGAGACATATACTCTTGGATTTCGAGGGGGGAGGCCATGTATTCCTATGGGTATCACCCTGAAGAGGATTGTGGAGATTTGGTTGGGGTGGAAAGCTATCTCTGAGGTTCATCAGACCTTTCCAGATTCTCAGCAGAGTTATCAAGGTGGCGTACCACTAGCTCTTCCCCCACAGATACACCAGGTGCATAATGTTTTCCACATGTCGCAGTTGAAGAGATATGTGCATGACCCATTGTACGTCATCTACTGGGGTGAGTTGGACATTGATGATGGGGTAAATTTTTTGGAGTTCCCAGTAGATATTGAGGATCGACAGGAGCAGGTCCTCTGTGGATAGTTGATTCCACTAGTGCAAGTTCGGTGGTAGTATGAGAACCTCTAGGAGAGAACATGGGAGCAGGAGGCTCAGATTCATGCTCATTGCCCCACTTGTTGGGTTTGCCTTTGTTTTGGCTTTCCGGGACACAAATCCCTAAAGTGGGGAGAATGTAAAGACCCGAAAATTCTGTATATATATTTTTTAAATTATATGGAATTATTACGAGAATGAAAAAATTGACGGTACATGATTCTAAGGTCCGAAGTGCTCATAATGATCCTTCAAAAAATGTTAAGATTTAAATAGCGCGCATGAGAAGTTTTCATAAAAAAGTGAAATAACTCTTAAATAGATACCCGAATAAGAAATCTAAGGGCATCGTTGCATTCAGGATGAAAAGTTTACCCTAGGCTCTACTTAAGTTTAGTCGGCGCATGCGTCTAGTGAGAAAAATCAAAATTGGCATAACCGTAAATAAAATAATTCAATAATTTTTTTTATTTTTCAAATGCTTATAAATCACAAACGGTGACTCGGATTAAAAATTCGAGACCACCACTAAACTTGTGAGGGTGTTCTTTCCTTAGAAAGATTCTAACATTGTCCGGTGCATGCCAATAGTGGAAGTTAATTTTTGACCATAATAGAATAATTAAGTAACAATCATTTTATTGAAAAATCCTTATAAACCCTAAACAGTAACTCATATTGGAAATCCTAGAGTACCGTTGAGCTCATGAGGGCGTGTTACCCTTAGGCGGAGCCTAACCTCGACCGGTGTAGGTCGAGGGTGACTGTTAATATTTTTTGAACTTTTTTAAAGGTATGTTAAGTAAACGTGCGAGTGACAATTTCTATCTTTTGAACTAGTTCTCGGATAAAAAACCTGAGGGTATCATTGAATTCGAAGCATAGAGATTTGCGTAGGTGAAGCTTAACTTCTACCGATAAGGGTCAGACAAAAAATTTAATTTTTGGACATCACAAAAAAATAATAAAATAAATCCATGAGTTATTTTATTTCTTTTTGTAACCTTTGAGTGATGGTGGCAGGACCGTAGAGTTGGTCGGTCATTTTAATGAAGGTAATTTAATGACTGGTTACACTTGGTTGTGTAACCGCACCATCAGGAGATCAATGGGTTCATTAATTATTCATTAATGAACCACATAATTGTGCGGAGAGTTGAACTCATTTTCTTTTATTTAATCTAGTCGTTGGTGTGGGTTTTGGGAACCCACGGGAGAACTCTTGACGAAGTGCTGGCGATGTCTTCCTCCAACAAAGAACAGAAAATTTGGCGACGCCATTAAGGATTCGATCCGGAGATTGACGAATGACAATGGACACTCTTAAAATGCAGTTTCTCTTTCCCTCATCCACAGTGCCTTCCAATGAGTTCTAGGTTGGGGTTTTGTTTAAGAGGTTTTATGATTCATCCACCCTTGATGATGTTGAACTCTTCCCATGTTATAATGCTAATGCGAAGGACAAAGGACAAACCGAACAAGGCCCGGACCCTCTGATGATCTCAGTATTGTTTGCGTTCTTCGTGGATGACCAACCAATATGACAGTAAGACAAAACCGGGGGCCATGCAGTGATGGCAGTGTCTCGGGAGTCCCATAGGCGCAGTTAGAAAAGAAAACAGACCTTCAAAATTTCACCAGAGGCCCACAGAAGCTCCACTGGTGTGGTAGCGCCTACAACCAGAGGAGGTGACGACTGACTCTTGCTGGCCGTGAGGAGTTGGCTGCCGAATCTCACTGGCCACGAGGAGGTGGTGGTGCCTGAAGGCACCACGACGGACAAGGGGTGGCCAGATGACGCCAATCATGTTGACGGCGGAGGCACGCCATGGAAGCATGCTGTGGCAGCGCACTGCTGAGGAGGGGCGGTGACTCCAGCTGCGGCGGAGACGAACCACGTCCGTGGGTCCGTTCGGGAGGGGAGCGAACCCCCGCACCTAGCTGACGGGCCGCACCCATCCAGCGGGTTGGGTTGGTCCAGCGGCCCGGTAGGCCTCACCCAACCGGGTGGGCTGGAATGGTCCCATGGCCCAGCAGGCTGAGCCTGCAACACAGCAGCCCAGACTGGGCCCAGTGGGCCGAGTCGGTCCGATTGGGTCGGACCGGACCCGGACCTATTTAGGCCCAATTTCGCTTAAAGGGACATATCTCCTAAACCGGATGTCTGTTTGACAAACCGTCTACGGCGATGGAACCCTTAAGATGACGCGTTACTTTTGAGATACTCCACTTGGGTTTTAGATAAATTTGGAGTACAACCAGGTTGGATCAGATTTGAATCCAACTGGGCCCTTGGAACTAAAATGCCTATAACTTACAGACCATATGTCCGATTGATGCATCATATGTCGCATTGAAACCATTAAAAAAAGACAGGATTTTGGGTTACTTCTTTGTGGGAATTCATGGAATTTGAAATATGGCCGATGACTTGTGGAGAGGATTCTACGGAAATCAAGCATGCTTAGTGCGGGAATTCAGCGGTTGGTTGTGATGTAAAGAAAGTATAGTGACCCTTTTTGGGTAAACAACTAGAGATCCTCTGAGTGAGTCAACAACTATCGATCCTCTGAGTGGGTCATCACCTAGAGATTCACTGAGTGGGTCACCACCTAGCGATCCTATGTGGGTCAGCACCTAGCGATCCTCTGTGGGTTAACACCTAGCGATCCTTTGAGTGGGTCAACACCTAGTGATCCTTTGTGGGTCATCACCTAGAGACCTTGTGCAGTCTAGTATAAAAATCCCCTAGATAAAATAATATGATCTAGCTTTATGTTTGATCATATCTATTCACATTCTTTATGTTGTATACCTGGTTTGAGCTGAGTCTTTCTCCTGTGCTTTGTGATTGGGATCATGCTTTATGGTTTTTCCTTTGTGGAATTCCAGGAGACCTTCGAGGGTATTGGGGTCCCTACTGGGTATTGTTATACTCACATTTGCATGGGCTTTTCCCACACATTATTGTGTCTTTTGAAAATTATAGAAAACTTTGACCAAGGTTAGGGATCCATGACTAGATGATGAACATAAGTGACCGGTTGACACGGAGAGCCGCAGTGTTGAGTTGTACCTACCCTTTAGGTAGGATCCTTGGCAGATGACCTTAGGAGAAATTTCCCCTTTTCTATGTATTTTTTTAGTTGGGTTTGTATTCTAGACCATTCTTCTTTAGTTTACACTTTTACTTTCATCAATTATACTACGTGGTTTGTTCTTGTTGTGTACCTAGTCTGTGTGTTTTGCAGGTTTAAAGGCAATGCCATCCCATTTTAGGGATATGCCTTTTCGATGCTAGTTTCCAACCCATGGACTATGGAAGGAATACTTGGGGTAGTCACGACATGGGCCTCGAGGGATGGGTCATGACAGTAATGAGGGGAGGTCGCACCACAACCTAGTTTACCCAGATTTAAATTTTTGGAATTTCCTCTTTTCCCAATGAGATTTAAGATTGGTTGGTCTCATTTTCCTTTTTTTTCATTGAACTAATTCATGAAGAGCTCAAGGGATATCCTCCCTTATTCTTCCTTGTATTCAAGCCTCAATCCTTCGGTTTTCAATTGTATTAGAAGGTGGGTCTCTCATTTCATTCTTCTTTCTCATTCTTCTTACCTTCTTGTAACATCCCACTGGACGAAGGCCACTAATTAGTGTCCTGACCGACAAATCCACATGACCTCAGACACACCTCCTCATATGCCAAGGGATATTGACTAGTAGAAAGGGTCTATGGTCGTGTCGTGGGGAGACTATAACCCATATAAGAGTTAGAAACACCAAAAATAACCAAACATTATCCAATAAGAATAAACGTACATCGGAGTACGCATAAGTAAATAAAAAAACATTATTCTATATCAAATGAAATATGGAATAAAATATTCATACTGACTTACAGTCATCCCAACATACAACAACCGGTCTCCCACTAGTTCGATCACATATACACAATAAATAAAAAATAAAATAAAATATAGGGGGGCCTTATTATCACCCCATGTCTCATCTCATCCCATTATCCAGTCTATCCGAGATATCCCACTCGATCAGGCTGTTGGGTCCAATCATAGTGAAAGCATGCATTGGTGGGTGATATATTAAATTTTATTTTAATAATAATTTCCTAAAACCAAGAGTGAGGATCTTGCACGTAAAATTTATAATTAATTTATTTAATTTCTGAAGAAATAAATATTTTGTCTTAGGAACTTTATTTGTTTATGATTATTGATCATCTAAAATGGCCCTTTCAGATTAACTTCATTTCACTTGTGAGGATATAAGGGTAGAATCCCTCTAGCAGTAATCCACACGGGCTTGGTCTCCAAGCAACGCAACTCATTCTTCGGGTGCTAGCGCAGTGAATCGAATGCCTTGAGTTGTTCGTTCTTTATCGTTCGTTCTTTGGTCTTGAAGAAATTCCCTCTTGGGTTTCTCATTCTTGATAGGGAGAGAGGAGGATGAGTTGAGAGAGAATTATTTGTGGCCAACAATTCTCTATTACCAAACTTGGAATTGGTTTTGAGTGAATTACACAATATATGTAGCCATCTATTTATAGAGATGGGATTTTGGTTATAAAATTTAATTACAAAACAACCATTAAATATAATTATAACCATTAATGAAATCTCACGCCACATAATAATAACAACAATATTATTATTTTTTGGGGTTCCAAATTGTGAAAAATGAATAAATAATATTTTTTGGCTCGTAAATAATTATTTTATCACTGGTCATGATCTTGGTCCATTAGAACTCCTCTTGTATTTATTTAACACCCAAATAAATATTTTATTCTCTTAAATAAATATTTTATTCAAAAACTAGTAAATAAATATTTATTAAATATTCAATAAAATAAATAACTATATTTTATTCACAATTAGGTGAATAAATATTTATTTAATTTATGCGATCAATATAACTTAAATAAAATTATTCTTCATACTTGAGAATAATATTTATTCCATTAATTAAATTCAAAAAGAATTTAATCGAGACCACCAAAAAAAATTCGTATGTGACTCTCTAGGATTATTTCTCATTGGAATTAGGTGAGCCTGCCTAAAGTCCAAGATTACTGTCTAGCAGCAGTTCAAGAAACCCAAGAGAAAGAAATTAAAGTTGTAATGACAATAACCACATATGAACACTCACTATGTAATATAATCATTTTTCACATAATCTCATCAAGCAGGTTACATGACAGTGTCATCAACCTATATGCTTGATACACCATTCTTTTACTATCTAAAATAAACTCATCGTTTCACCATGACCATGGAATTTAGGGTGATAATTCTATTTCAATCAAAGGGATGAGATACCAAATTCCATAAATATGGAGGGGACAAATCCTTTATTGACTTATCCATTAATAACATGTCATTTGTGATGCACCCAAAGTACCCTAATTCCAGATATATATTGGCATGATAGTTTTCATCATAAAATCTAAGTGCATGAGTCATTACATGAATTAATGATAATATTAAAGTCTAAGGACCATTATACATGCTTGTAGGTAGAAATATCTGATAACACCAAAACATGAAAAATTCCTACTGGTGGATCTGTTCTCATAATATCTCATCTTAGATATTACCAAGTGTAAACTTCATGAGAAGAGGTCTCATATGCTTATGATTACTCACACCTAACAGTTTATATACTATATTTCCCATCATAGTATGTTATCCAAATGTAGAACTATATTAAGAATATTATCATAGCACTTCAAGGTTCTCATCATAGTGGGGAACTACTATGACATTATCAATACGAAAAATAATTTAGGACATTATTACATTATGGTCATACAGAACAATGAAAAATAAATAATAAGATGTTTAATTTAATATTTAATACATCAAATATTCATGTAATCAAAGTACAACCAATTGGTTCTAGGACACAAACTCTAACAAACTTCTACCTGGACTAGATCCAACTGCCTATGACTTTCAGTCTTCTAAAAGTCACATGATAATCATGTTTCTTCTAAGTCAAGTATTTAGTCAATGGGTCCGCCACGTTGTCTTCCATGAAAATACTACTCCCTGAAACTTCACCTCTCAGAGAAAAATCCCTCAATAAATGATACTTCCAAAGTATATGCTTCATCCCCTAATGTGACCTTGTCTCTTTTGTGAGATCCACTGCTGTAGTATTATCAAGATAGAGTGTGATGGGATATTTACTGCTAGGTACCACATCAAACTCTTAGAAAAAGTTTTTCATCCAAACTACTTCTTTAACTGCCTAAGAAACTGCAATATACCCGGACTCTGCTGTAGAATCTATGACCACATCCTTCTTTTATCTCTTCCAACTCACAACACCTCCATTAAAAATTAATATGTATCCCATTTGTGACTTCATATCATCTTGATCAGTCTAGAAACTAGTATCTACATATCCTATAATGAATAGTTCATCATATCCTCCATAAACCAGAAACATATCTATAGTACACCTCAAATAATTAAGGATAGTCTTAACTTCCATACAATGATGACCACCTGGATTATCTTGATGTATTCCTACCACACTTAATGCGTAAGTGACATCTAGCCTAGTACATAGCATAACATACAAGACTAACCCAATCACAGATGTATATGGACTCCTTTCTATTCTATTTCTTTCTTCATGGCTCTAAGGACACATTTTCTTGGAAAGATGAATGCCATGTAATGATAGAAACAATACCCTCTTGTATTATTCTATACTTAATCTCTTTAGTATCTTGTTAATGTATTTACTTTGACTTAGGATGAGAAACCTCTTGGATCTATCACAATGGATCTTAATCCCAAGAATATATGCCACCTTGCTCAAGTCTTTCATGGAAAAGAATTTATTCAACCTGCCTTAACAGACTGTAAGACTGGTATTTCATTTCCAATAAGTAATATTTCATCAACATATACTATTAAGAAAATAACTACACTCCAACTAAACTATTTGTAGACACAAGGATCACATTTTTTCTTTATAAAATCAAATTCCATTATGGATTCATCAAAATGAATGTTCCATGACCTGGATGCTTTCTTTAATCCATTAATGTATTTTTGAAACTTGAATATATTATTTGCATCCTTTAGAGTCACAAAACCTTTAGGTTGTGTCATGTAGACATATTATTAAAGGTTTCCATTAAGGAAATCTATTTTGAAATAAATTTTCTAAATCTCATAGTCATGGTAAGATGCAATGGAAAGTAGAATTCTTATGAATTTTAGAATTTCAACTGGTGAAAAGGATTCATCATAGTCAATATCTTGAGGCTGTTTAAACCCTTTTTCAACCAATCGAACCTTATAGGTGATAACTTGTCCTTCCATGTCTAGTTTATTCTTGAATACCCATTTAAAAACAAAAGGATTTACATACACTATAGGATCTACAAAAATCTAGACTTTGTTTTGGTACATGGATTCCATTTCAGAATTCTTGGCTTCTTGCCACTTGGAATCATCTATGCCACTTATTGATTCCTTATAGGTTAGAGGATCATTATTATCAACTAATAATGAATAAACATCCTCAGTAACTAGAAAACCATATCGCTCTGGTTCTCTAACCTCTATTTTACTCCTACTTAGTTTTTGTGTCTCTAGAACACTTTCTTCTTCCATGGGGCTTTGTGGAATTTGATCTTGTACCAACTCTTGTGTGCCTTGATCCTCAACTTCATAAAAGTTTATCTCACTCCCACTATCTCTTTTGGAGATGTGATCCCTTTCAAGGAATATGGTTTGTATTGCCACTATAACTGTTGGGAAAAAATCCCTCAAGGAACCATTGAAGTAATTTTGAGGTGATTTTATTTGTTGACAAAGTGAACATCTGTGTTGTAATTGTTGACAATGCAAACCATGACATACAAATTTGTTGAAAAAGGGGGTTTCATGGTGGAATGTCAAGTTCAAGAGCTGAGGTCAACTATCCATGTTTGATTCAAGAACGTCGATAAAAGGAATGGATGATCTAGAGGTGGTACAAAAGAACAGATACAAGGTGGCGCTGTTTTCTAGTGTTTGCCAAATTTTTGGGCCTGAAAATCGACAAATGAAGAAAAGTGGTTTTGGCAAAGGGACTTGCGCTCCATGTACATGAAGGCTTGGAAACTTGCACGCCATATGTTTTTCAAGATCAGATCATCAAAATATGGCAAAGGTATAAGGTTCGCGCAAGTTTTGGTGAGGTCACGCAGGTGACTTGCGCGCCGAGAAAGATACTTGCGCACCGATGCCTTCGAAGCTTGAGAACTTCCACGACTATGGTTTTTCAAGATCATAAGATCAAAATATGGCAAAGTAAAGAGGTTCGCGCAAGTTTGGATTTAGGTCGCGCAAGTGACTTGCAAGAGATGAGTCCTGTGCGTTGTGACTTGCGCGCCGAAGGGAGAGTTGCGCGCCGTCACGCAGGGGTGACCAGATGCCTATAAATACTAGACCACCCCCTTTCATTCTACACCAGAGTTCAAAAATTTGAGAAATCAGAGCTCCCGTCGCACAGGTGTGGTGGTCGCGCAAGTGGTGTGTGGGTCACGCAAGTGAAGTTGCGTGCCAGTGTGAGAAGTTGCACGCCGGTTGGAAGTTGCGCGCTAATGTTGGTTTGGGCGTAAAAGGAAGTGTGTCGCGCAAGTTTGGAGTTGAGGAAGCTTGAGTCGTGCAAGTGTCTGAGGAGGACTTGCACACCCATTGTGACTTGCGCGCCGATACTTGCGCGCCAATATTGACTTGCGCGCCATGTAAGGTTTATTTCCAGCAGTGATTTTCGGGCTGCGTGGAAGCTGGAAGTTTGCCCGATACCTTCGGTGCAAAGAGAGATTAATCTACGAGTGAAAATTGGGCTTCAACAGATCATATACTTACAGAGGAAGATGCATTCTTTCATGCAAATGAAGAGACCTACAGGTCTATAAACTGTGAGTGGATTCCTTCCAAGAGCAGTGAGCAAAGGAAGAGAAAGAAGGTGATCCTCTCCACCGCTAGTGAGCCAGAGAGAGAGAAACAGGGAGTGACCCTTGGGAAAGCAGTGACCTGACCCTAAACTTGTAAAGGCAGTGGCCTGGGATTAGAAGTGATCTAGATCAAACCTTGTAATCCACAACTAGTGAAGTTTAGTGGAATTGGTACGACCGGCAACCTGTCGGCATATGCTCCTTGGACATAGCCCTTAGCGGTGAACCAAGTAAAATTGATGTGTCCTGTGCTTGCTTTACTTTCTGTTTATATTGTGCAATAGGAAAGAGAGATAAGAGTGTTTTTCTTAACAGCGAAATAAGATCAGAACGGGATTTTAGTTTAAATTAGTCAGACCCTGATTCACCCCCCTCTCCGAGTATTCATCCTTGTGGACCTAACAATTGGTATCAGAGGGAAAGGTTTATATTAGGTATTCTCTCAAAAGAGGTCACTAATCATAAAGGGATTCCAATCTTCGACGGATGTAATTTTCAGATATGGAAGAATCGAATGCAACACTATTTCTGATCCTTGGGAATAGATGTGTTTTCAGCAGCTATGCATGGTATCACAACTGATATTAATAGTGGTGCATTATCAGAAGATGAGAATATAGAGTTGGATGATGATTCCAAAGCAATCAATTCCTTAGGGGGAGCCCTTTCCAATCCCATCTACACGAAGGTAATGTCATGAAAAATGTCACATGCCATGTGGTAAAAGATTTTGAATATAAATGAAGGGGATACAAAGGTTAGAGAGGCAAAGCTACAGGTGTTGTGGAACAAATATGAAGATCTGAAAATGAACCCGAATGAGTCTGTTGACGTATTATTTGACAGGGTAAACATTGTTGTGGAAGATATGCGAGGTCTTGGAGAATTCATTGAAGACATAAATATCGTAAAGCTCATATTGAGGAAACTTCCACCTCGGTTCAATCCTAAAGTTTCAGTACTAGAAGATAAAGATCCAAAAGAGATGACACTGGACAATTTGCACAGTACCTTGGTTGCATATGAAATGAGGAACGATGATAATGAGGCTGTGGAAAAGGGGAAGTCCAAAGAGGTGGCATTTAAGGCCATGAAGAAGCTTACCATTGAAGATTCTCAATAAGAAGAAGAGATAGATGAGGTAATGTCATTCCTATCCTCAAATCTTCAAAGTGGAAAAGGAAAGTTCAAAGGGAAGCTTCCACTTGCTTGCTTTAGATGTGGAAAAGTTGGTCATCTTACTGCAAGGTTCCCCAAAAAGTTTCAAGAATAAAACGATGAAGATGAAGTTGAAATTACCAAGAAAAAATCTTTAACCTATGTGAAAGGGAAGAAGCAGTTCAAGAGAAATTTCTTTAAGAAGAAGAATCTTCTTTCACAATAAATAGACAGTTCAGACGATTATGAGGGTGAAGAAATTGAAGAGATAAAAAACTACAAAGATCGTGGACAAAATTCAATGGTGGCTATTGTCAGTAGTTCTCAAGAAAAGAAAGAAACCGAAAATGATGAGGAAGAAGAAGAAATTGAAGGGAGAGTTGACATGGAAGCTGAATTAGAAGCAGCTCTTAAAGAGATAGATGTTTGTAGAGCAAAAACAAAGAAAGCCAACAAGGTGGTACATGATGCCAAACTCTACATGCAACAACAAGAGGAAGAGAAGTCTGAGCTAGTGAAAGAAATTGAAAATCTTAAGTCTTCCAGGCCAGATCGCACAGAAAAGGTAGATGAGCATAAGCTCAAGATTGAAGAACAGAAAAGGGAGATCGATTGCTTGAATAGAAAAGTGAAAGATCACGTCAAGCGTATCAAAGATCTTGAAGAGGAAGTTGTCGGTCTACAGAGAAAAGTTAAAGACCAGGAAAAACATTTGAATCCCAACACATTCTTGGGAAAGCAGGTTGTTACGAAGACTGAAAAGAAGAAAGAAGAGCCTAGTAGTTCAGCAGGAAAGAAACAACAATTGAGCTCAGAAGTTAAGGCTGATTCATGGCTTAATAAAAAACAAAAATCTGTGGCAGTTGAAGTCAGACCACAAGCACCCGTCCCAAGATTGAAGGTGGATTTGGGCACAAAGCAGAATCAGAATATTCAGAGATCCCAAGGGGAAACCTGTAGTGCTGAAGTAACACGAAGGAATGCACCTTATATCAGGTGTTATTATTGTGGAAAGATGGGACATTCATAGTATTTGTGTTCCATAGCCAAAAGATATCGAAGGGAACAAGAACAGAGATGGCAGCCAAATAGAGAACGATTTTCCAGAACATATTTCGAAGGACACTGTTTTTGGTGCGGAGGATTTGGGCACATGGCTAGGTACTGCACTTCGACCATTCATAGAAATGTGCCAAAGAGGAATCAAAACGTTAGCAAGCAGAAGATCGATAAACTGACAAGTGAGTTAAAAATGCAGAATAGATTTGCGGCTTTGCAAGATGAAGCTGGTCCATTATACTCTGAGAAAGAACAGAAGTATCAATTCATACCGAGTATGAAAGAAAAAGTATAGACCAAGAAGAAGAAAATTGAGAAGGCCGTGGTGGCAGAGATTTCCCTTAAAGCATCAGATCGCTCTGGTGTGTGGATCCTTGATAGTGGTTACACATCTCACATGATGGGTAATAAGGATCTTGTTACAGGCATAAAATATGACTAAGAAGGAGTTGTCAAATTTGGAAATGATGAAGGCCTAAATATTGTTGGCTCAGGGAAAGCCAAGTTTGGGGGAAAAGAAATGAGACGTGCTGATGTCTTAGTAGTAGAGGGTCTCAGTCATAACTTTCTTAGTGTCAGTCAACTATGTGACTCTGGGAACTCTATCCGATTTACCAAGAAGATGTCCATTGTTAAAGGAAAAGATGGAGCAGTCATTCTATAGGGAAAACGAACAAAGGGAAATCTTTACCTGGTAGGTGGGGAAGAAGATTCATGCTTTTTATCCAGAGAATAAGAAAACCAGCTGTGGCATAAGCGACTTGGTCATCTATGTCAACCACCCATGGAAGATCCGATAAAGTGTGATGCTGCTAGAGACCTTCCCAAACTATCACGTGATCGCACTCATATGTGTGATGCTTGTCAACAAGGGAATATCATCAGAAAGACATACAGTCCAAAGGAACAAAAAACAACTGGAGTTCTCGAATTGGTGCATGCTGGTGTATGTGGACCTATCTCACCACGAGCTATAAATGGGAAAAGGTACTATGTTATTTTCATTGATGATTATAGCAGAATGGAATAGGTATTTGTCATTACCCATAAGACAGAGGTGTTCAGTTGCATAAAGCAGTACAGGAGGGAATCAGAAAGGATGCTTGGGCAGAAAATTTTAAAGTTCCGTACAGATAATGGTACAGAATTCATAAATAGTCAAGTGGAAGAATATCTTGAGAAACATGGGATAAGACATAAAGTTTCATCAGTGAGAACTCCCCAACAGAATGGAGTGGTTGAAAGGAGAAATCTGATCATTAAAAACATGTCCAGAACGATGCTTATTAATAAAGACCTACCAGAGAAATTCTGGAAGGAAGCAGTTTTGACATCGGTCTATGTTTCAAACAGGTCTCTGTTGTGTCCGAAGCAAGGGAAGACTCTGTATGAACTGTGGTACGGAAAGAATCCAACGTTGAAATACTTTTGAATCTTTGGAAGTAAATGTTTCATTCTCAACAAAGAAAATCACAGGAAGTTTGAGGCACGAGTAGATGAGGGGATATTCCTTGGATACTTAGGGAAAAGTAAATCATATAAATGCTTCAACAAAAGTCTGGGAAAAATTGTTAAGAGCAATGATGTTACTATAGTCGAAAATGAACATAATGCTCAATGACCTAGTGACCAGTTTTTGGATGAAAGTGATGATGAGGTAAGTGAAACAGGGGGAGCAGAAGTGACAGAGGATGACTCAGGAGAAGATACTGATAATGAACAAGAAAGTGTCAAGTCTGTGTCTACAAGGAATCCAAAGAGTCGAGCTGAAATTGATAGGCAAAATATCATTGGTGATCAGACAGCTCTAGTTCAGACTCGAAGAATGAAATCATTACAGAAAACATTGCTTTTGTCCCAGGTGGACCTGAAATGTTTTTTCGATGCAGCTGAAGATGAAAACTGGGTTCAGGCTATGAATGAAGATCTTGATCAGACAGAGAAAAACCAAACATGGGAGATTGTTTCGAGGCCAGCAGACAAGAATTTCATTGAGACTAAATGGGTCTATCATAACAAGATGAATGAAGAAGGAAATGCGATTCGAAAAAAATCACGGCTAGTGTGCAAGGGATACTCCCAGATAGAGGGAATAGATGTAGATGAGACATTTGCACCAGTTGCAAGGCTGGAGACAATCAGATTATTTTTGGACATAACAATGAAAAGAAAGTTCAAAGTGTTCGAGATGGACGTCAAATCTGCATTTTTAAATGGGGTTATGGAAGAAGAGGTGTACATTGAGCAGCCAAATGGTTTTCTTATTCATGAGGATGAGAACAAAGTTTGTAGGCTGAAGAAGGAATTGTATGGGCTGGAACAAGCACCAAGAGCATGGTACTCAAGGCTTGATCAGTACTTGAAGAAGATTGGTTTCCAGCGTGGTGGAGTTGATTACAATCTCTATTTCAACAACAATAGTAATCAAAGGATGATGGTGCTGGTCTATGTCGATGACATAATATTTGGTAGATCAGATGAAGCTCAGTGCAGATAGTTTTCCGAATTCATGAAAAATGAGTTTGAATTGTCAATGATTAGAGAGTTAACGTTTTTCCTTGGTCTACAGGTGACACAAGGAATGAATGGAACATTCATTTATCAATCTAAATATGCCAAAGAGGTCCTGAGAAGGTTTGGAATGGATAATTCCAAGGAAATGAAGACTCTGGTTGCTACCCGGATGAAATTATCAAAAGATGAGGATGGAAAGGTAGTTAATATCACAGAATACAGGAAAATTATTGGAAGTTTGTTGTACTTGACTGCAACAAGGCCTGATATTGTTTTTGCCATATGCCAAACAGCGAGATATCAGAGCAATCCCAAGGAAAGCCACATGCTTGCAGTGAAAAGAATACTTCGGTATATCAAGGGCACAGTGGACTTCGGCTTGACATATAACAACAAATATCAGACAGAGTTATTGGGATATACTAATGCAGACTGGGCCGGTTCAGCGGATGATAGGAAATCAACATATGGAGGTGCATTCTATCTTGGCAGACTATGTATTTCTTGTTTAAGAAAGAAGCAGGATTGCATTTCATTAAGCACCACAGAAGCTGAGTATATTGCGGCCACTCAAGCATGCACATAGTTATTGTGGATGAAACAACAGCTTGATGATATGGGATTTGAAGTGAAGTCTCTGATTGGAATCCAGTGTGATAACTCAAGTGCTATCAATATTATCAAAAAACCCATCCATCACTCAAGGACAAATCACATTGAGATAAAGTATCATTTTATCAAGGAGAAGGTTGAGCAGGGAATCGTGAAGTTGGAGTATATGCCTATAGAGTTACAGGTTGCAGACATTCTGATAAAGGCCTTAACCAAGGAAGCTTTTGAGAGGCATCGACTGGCTCTGAGAGTTCAGTAGATTCCCCGCACTTGAAATAGTGTTGTTATGGAACCCCCCATCTCCCTGAGGTATGATGTGTTTTTCCCAAATTTACTGATATGTGTTCTCTACTGTGTTACAGACTACAAAGGAGTGACCTTTGGGTTTGTTAACAAAGGGGGAGAAAATAGTGATTGTTCAAGGGGGAGACAGTGTGGAAATTTGATAAATCATGATTGATATGGGGAGAAGCTGACCAGTGGAGCAGCCAGATAGGGGGAGAAATGAGAAAGGGGGAGATTTTTAAATCTGACGATGCTAGAAGTGATCGATCAAAGACTAGACATCACGACAACTGAAGATAGTGATAAAAGAAGAAGAGTGGTGTTGGAATGTGGTAAAAATATTTCCAAACAAAAATTGGTCTTCCAACAAGTACTTCAACAATTGGTATCAGTTTAGTACAAATTGGTATCAGTTTGGTGTCAACAGTGGATGTCAGAGATGAAGTGATTCATTGATGAACTTTTCATTTAATCTTGTTTCTCATGCCGAGCATTGCTCATGTGGGATTAGAGTATGTGTTGAGTAAATCCTTGATCGCTATCAGAATCACAAAAGGTGAATGATGGCTGAAGAATCAACGATGTATCTTTTTATGAAAGAGTTTTCAACAAACCCAAAGGGGGAGATTGTTGGGCAAAAATCCATCAAGGAACCATTGAAGTATTTTTGACGTGATTGTGTTTGTTGAAAAAGTGAACATCTCTATTGTGATTGTTGAAAATGAAAACCATGACATAAAAAATTGTTGACAAAGGGGGTTTCATGGTGGAATGTCGAGTTCAAGAGATGAGGTCAATGATCCATGTTTGATTCAAGAACGTCGACAAAAGGAATGGATGATCTGGAGGCAGTACAAAAGAACAGATACAAGGTGGCGTCATTTTCTAGTGTTTGCCAAATTTTTGGGCCTGAAAATTGACAAATGAAGAAAAGTGGTTTTTGGAAAAGGGACTTGCGTTCCATGTACATGAAGGCTTGGAAACTTGCACGCCATATGTTTTTCAAGATCAGATCATCAAAATATGGCAAAGGGATAAGGTTTGTGCAAGTTTTGGTGAGGTCGCGCAGGTGACTTGCGTGCCGAGAAAGATACTTGCACGCCGATGCCTTGGAATCTTGAGAACTTGCACGCCTATGGTTTTCCAAGATCAGAAGATCAAAATATGGAAAAGTAAATAGGTTCGTGCAAGTTTGGATTTAGGTCATGCAAGTGACTTGCAGGAGATGAGTCCTGTGCGCTGTGACTTGCGCGCCGAAGGGAGAGTTGCGTGCCGTCACGCAGGGGTGACCATATTCCTATAAATACTGGACCACCCCCTTCATTCTGCACCAGAGTTCAACACTTTGAGAAATCAGAGCTCCCGTCGCGCAGGTGTGGTGGTCGCGTAAGTGGTGTGTGGGTCGCTCAAGTGAAGTTGCGCGCCAGTGTGAGAAGTTGTGCGCCGGTTGGAAGTTGTGCGCCAATGTTGGTTTGGGCGTAAAAGGAAGTGTGTCACGCAAGTTTGGAGTTGAGAAAACTTGAGTCGTGCAAGTTTCTGAGGAGGACTTGCGTGCCTGTTGTGACTTGCACGCCGATACTTGCGCGCCGAGATTGACTTGCGCGCCAAGTAAGGTTTATTTCTAGGAGTGATTTTCGGGCTGCGTGGAAGCCGAAAGTTTTCCAGATACCTTCGGTGCAAAGAGAGATTCATCTACGGGTGAAAATTGGGCTTCAACAGAGCATCTACTTACAAAGGAAGATGCATTCTTTCATGCAAATGAAGAGACCTATGAGTCTATAAACTGTGAGTGGATTCCTTCCAAGAGTAGTAAGCAAAGGAAGAGAAAGAAGGTGATCCTCTCCACCGGTAGTGAGCCAGAGAGAGAGAAATAGGGAGTGACCCTTGGGAAAGCAGTGAGATGACCCTAAACTTGTAAAGGCAGTGAGCCTGGGCTTAGAAGTGATCTAGCTCGAACCTTGTAATCCACATCTAGTGAAGTTTAGTGGAATTGGTACGACCGGTAACCTGTCGGCGTATGCTCCTTGGACGTAGCCCTTAGCGGTGAACCAAGTAAAATTGATGTTTCCTGTGCTTGATTTACTTTATGTTTATATTGTGTAATAAGAAAGAGAGAGAAGGGTGTTTTTCTTAACAGTGAAACAAGATCAGAATGGGCTTTTAGTTTAAATTAGTCATACCCTTATTCACCCCCTCTCAGGGTATTTAGCCTTGTGGACCTAACAACAACCCTTTTGTCTGAGGGTTCGTATAGGTAATGTAACACCTGAGGTAAATAAAGAATATGAAATTTTTACATTTATCCATATTTGTGAGTAAAATATTAATATTACTTTAAAGGGGATGCTATGCTCGATGGTGTACCCAATACGCAACAACGAGTTTCTTTGGAATCTTACGTTGCACTCTAATAATAAAATAATATTATTTTAAATGGTAGTTAACGCCTAGCTGTTGTAATGGAGGGAATGAATAGAACTAACTAAAAAATGATTATATATGTTTTTCAAATATTTTTACTTTTTACAATAAATTTTAGAGGATTAAAAATGCGAATGAATCTAATTTTAAGCATAAACATTCTAATATTCTCTAAAAGGTCGATTAACCACCTTTTGATTGTGAACCTCTTTTAAATCCACTTTTTGAAAATTTCATGTGTTATATTTGACAAGATAAAATTATTCTTTAGAACCGGTACATCAAAATTTACTTTGTGTAAATTTTTGGTATTTCTCCGATAAAGTTCATTTTTTAATGAATAGTAAAAAATGTTGTATTTTATTTCAAAACCTCTTTTTAATATAATTTATTTATATAATTAGATTATCTTTTGAATTGTTTTTAAAATGAAATTAGAATATATTTTTACCATTTAATCCAATAGTGGTCATTGTAATTAATTTCACTTTGAAATTAGACTTAAACTAGTGTCAATCTTTTAATAGATATTGTTTCTTAAAAACACGCTATTTGTTTTGACAACGGGAATTAATTATTAAATTAATTAATGAAACTTATATGTTTTGAATTTTTTAAAATAGACATAATTTTTTAATTCAGAATATAAAATATATCTTTGGGTGAATTTTTGGTATTTTTCTGAAAAACTCCAATTTTTGATGAATAGTGAAACTACTAAGTGGTTGTTTAAAAACTGTTTTTTCGTTTAAATGAAACTTTACCACTTCTGTGGTTTGAATTTCAAAAATCCGACATACATGGTTGTCATTAGGATGTAAAATGTGGTTCAATGGGATTAAAATCATTTTTTGGTGAATAGTAACTCTTATGTTTTTAATCGCGATTAGAGGTAATTAGTGTAATTTAAGGTAAAGATAATGTTATAATAATATTAAATGACCTTGACACATGTCCTAAACTTATTGGATGAGTCATGGCCGACCAAGAAAATCCATGGGTATACTTGGGGACCCCATGGAGCCACTTTGGTAGGAAAATGACATTAATACCTTTTTATTTAAAGTTAAAATTAAAATGTCACAAACATGTGTTGTTTTACTAAAACAATTTGTACATGGGGTTATACAAGTAATATTTTTGACTATAAATATTAATTAGAAATATAAAAATATTTCCTACATCATGATATTTTTTTTATAATTTTTAGACACTAAATAAATTAAATTATTTATGACATCATGATGTTGCAACGATTACCTCATTATTTAACGATTTAAATAAAATGAAAAGATAATGTAAAATATAAGACCTAAACTTGTCACAAACCTATTGTATGGGTGGATTTAGAAATATTATCACCTTATACTCTAAATATATCCTTTTGGGACCTTTAAAATCCGAAAATAATTTTATAATAAAGTAATATTTTATAACTTTCCTAGAGCGCCCCTCCTCTCCTCTTATAAAAGGCCCCCACCTCTACCACCTTACACACACCTCTCAAACCTTTGGCTCGGCCAACCCCTGCCCATTTCATCTCTCCACATCCCTCTCCTAATCATTGAAGCCTCACTTTGGGCAGAATCCTTTCCAAGGAAGCCTTTGAGCTCAAATCAAAGAGAGTTACCCGATTTAAAGGTAATGTCTTCCCTTGTGTTCTTTTGTTTTATTTTGCTTCTCCAAACCCCTAAACTCTTTTTATTACTTTTTTTTGAAACAAAAACAGTATCTTAAATATACTAGGATGTTGTTATAATAAGTATTAGAGCTACAATTTCACACACCTCCGTCTAATGGTTAAAGAACATATTGTTTCTGTGGATGGCGAATTATTGCCTCACGAAACGATGATTGTTCAATATTCTTTTAACACCTTAAAAGGTGGACATTAATATGTCACTATATTTATATATGATATATAATATGTTTATGTTTTCCTTAAACTTATGTATTTTTCATTTATGGCATACCTTTATGGTTTCCATTATGGGTAAACACGATATCTTCATTTTAGGAAGTGCGGACTACCGCCCCTCAAAGTGATTTGATTCGTTAATGCCATATGTGGGACGTATAAAGGATAGAATTAATGGTATTAAATATTATATAATACTGGAATTATAATATAACTTTATATCATTATTATTTCATTCCATTGAATACAAAAAAAAAAGAAATGAAAGTAGCATTCATGCGTACGTACGACTTACCGTCTCCATGAACGGTACATTTCATTTCTTATCTCCAAATGTTATGTACTATTATAAGTACATATATATAATGGATATATATGTAATATATTACATCTAAATTATGGATATAATTCTGGAATTATAATATATATATCTCTCATTTTGTTTTAATTCCATTAATATGAAAAAAATGAAAGTAGCGTTCATGCATACGTACGACCTACCGTCTCCATGAACGGTGATTTTAATTTTTTATCTCCAAATGATAATGAATAGTATAAAATGAATATATACTGTATATATATGATATTTAAAACATAAATAATATTCTGGATATGATGTACCTATAACTACATGGAAAAATTCTTTTCTAACAAGTTCAATTTTTACTCATGTACCGAACATCGACAAAGACGTCTGATATGAACTCACTTTATTAACCAATTATTATAACATTATAATAAGTGATATGAACTGAATAATAATATTTAAAGGAGGTCCTTAAGAAATTATAAATTGACCAAAGTTTATTATTCAGGAATATAAAGAAACGAACAAGGCAAGTCAGACTTGAGGTAAGGGATCTAACCTCTCTCTTTCTTTTTAAGTACTCTCCTTTATGTCACTTCTTTTAATATCCTCTTTTTTATGTTGGGGGATGTTATTTTATATTCCTATTTCTGTAAATTTTATTTTAATATGATGAGAGACCCTATTTGATCTCATCAATCCATTTTTGGATGTTTTAAGTGACGTCGTTAGGCTGCCGAGTTTTCGTAAGGGATTTTTCATCTCACTTTTAGTCCCATGATATTTATGCTACATTTGCCACCATTTCCTTTGAGTGGTGTATGTACTTCCCATTATTATACTCTTTGTGTAATATAATTTCATTTATGGGTATTTACATATTCATCGTATGAACCTTCTTCAATGGGGTGTATGTTTCGAAAGTTTCCCAAGTCGGTAAGGGAACCTTTCACCCTCCTCTTTTTAAAAGACTTATTTTGTTATGTCTTTTAATTCACATACTATTATGTTGGGATATGTTCTTCTATATACTTATTTATGTAAATTTTATGTCCAAGTTATTAGATACCCTTTTTATCTCTCATCAACTCTTTTTCTGAATTTTGAAGTGAGGCCGTTAGGCTGTCGAATTTTTGCAAGGGAACTTCTTAACCCAATTTTGATTCTTTGGGATAAACTTGTACTCCTTGAATATACCCTTATATGAATATGTGTGAATAACCTCTAATTGTTTTACACTTAATATCCACTTATATTTGGTGTATTCGTTTGTCACACATAATTATGTAATTGATTTATCCTTAATCCAAGGATACCGTCCTTGTAAGGGATATCGTCTCAATCTCCTTTTATTGAGGCATATTTTGTTTTATACACAACTTTCTTTTATACGGTGTATAAACCCCTTTGAATTTTATGTTTATTCAAAAGGAATATTTTTATACGAAGCGTTTACTAAATGACAAAAGGGAATTTGTTTTTGTCGTACGTGTGCGGCGACAACAACTTCTCCACCGCCGTGACCATTATTTGAGGTTCAGCTTCCTCTACAAGCCATAACTTTTTTTGAATGAAAAATAAATACCATGTTTTACTTTTCTTTTATTTTGGTATTGAAAATGGTTTTCATAATGTTTTTATATCAATGTTTTGTATTGATATCTTGTGATTGAAAAGTGGAAATGTTATGTTTCCTTTATGCATGTTTTATGTGATACGATTATGTTATGGTTCTTGGGCATTGTTATGAAGACGGGTGGTTCCGTGATAAACTAAGGGCGGGTGAGACTGATATAGCTCTCCAATGCATTGGGTAACGTGAAGGAGTTAAATGTTAAGGTTTCTCCAAAGATATTTAGGGAATATACTGTGATGGGTATTCCAAACGTAACCAAGAGGGTTACTCCCTACGTAGGAATGTTATGAATGCCTCAAGTTACCTTTATACCTTATGATTTCTATGATTTATTCATGATTTGATGAGGTATGTTAAAATGCTTATGTTTTATGAGTAAAGTATGATTTCATACATGGACTAATGTTTTATTTTCGTACTTTTATATCCTTTACTGAGCTTTTTATGCTCATCCCAAGTTTTTGAAATGTTTTTCACAGGTCAAGGGAAAGGTGCATGATATGATGATAGTGTAAAGGAGGTGTCAAGAAAGAATCCATTTTTTATTTTAAATATGTTTCCATTGATGGGAAAAAACGAATACTATCTTTTATGTAACCACTTTGTTTAAATGTGGAATGTAATTCATGATTTACGATCTAATTTTCTAAAACTCTAAACCTGAAAAGATCCTCAATGTGAATTATTCATTTAATTCAATATTAAGTAAGGTTTAAGGTCGGGGCCTTATAGTTGGTATCAAAGGTCGGTTTAGATAACTTTAGAGGTTAGATTATTCTCTAAGCATAAGTGACATTACAATAATGGTTAGGATTTCAGAAAGAGTCCTAGTTTTAGATAAAGTGAATGAGTAAGTATATATTAGTGTTTATCTTCCTCATTAGTACATGATGGTTTTGTTGATATAATCACACTGACATTTCTGTTTTTAGTGATTGGATGGATCTATCAGGCACCAAAGTGACAACAGGTTTGAAGGAAACTGTGGTGGTTCTCTGATTAAGAGACTGGATGAAATGGGGGATTCAATGAGGAAACTCGTGGTTGTTCTTAACCAACTATCAAGGAGTCATGATCAACCACTTAAACCTTGGTATGTTCTGTAATGCATCATGTACGAGATGACCAATCAATGTAGAAGTTCAGGTAATAATTATAAAGGTAACCATTAGGGTTTATATGATCCTTACTTTTGAGGTAATTATGGGTTATTATATGTTATGATGGAAAATGAAAGGCATGAGATAAACATGAGGTTAAAATATGTTATGATTATTTTTGAAGATTTTATCTCGTTTTGGGGATTTTTTTAAGAATTATATAGTTTTGGAAAAAGGACAACACGCAGACCGTGTGACAACCCGTCGCGTTGGACAAAGCTGCAGGAATCAAACCCACAACCAAAGTGCGACTGATATTTATCGCCTACCACTGGACTACGTGAAGTACCTGGTTAGTTTGACCAATTATTTTTAGTTAGATGATTTTAGGAATCAAAATTAAGTTTATTTTGGGTTATATATGGAAATGATTAACCTATCATGGAGGATATGTGATTAGGTTAATTACTTTTCAATATGAGAATTTAAGAGCAACTGATGTTATTTGGAGAAAAAAGTTAATTTGTACCTTGGAAGACTATGTGATTAAATCCTTCAAATATTGGGGTTTCAATCTAAGTTTGGTTTACTTTGAATAAATTTATGGAAAAATTGTTTATTGAATGGTCTTCGTTGAACTTTGGGTTTTGTTGGAAAATTTTTGGAGATTAAGAATATATTTTCTTTTTATAAAGGATTATCCGTTTGTGGATTATCTAATCTTGTACTAACCTTTTTGGTTTTGGTTTTGGTTAAAGTCTAAAGACATGGGAAATATATAGTTCTATTTTGTGGATTAGGTGATTCTCAAGAAGCTGATTGTAGTACTCTTAATGCGAACAAGTCTTCCTAAATACTCGTCTTTTGGAGAAAATATGAGTTTGATTAAGGAATCTAGTAAAAGTTGAAAGTCTACGTGACAAGTAAGTATGTTTCATTATGATTTAGTTAAGCTCAAAAATAAATTCCTCAATGAAGAGTAACTTAAAACAAAAATGTTGTCTGTTAACTTTTCCTACTGGGGAATCAAATATCGTTTAACCCATCACAAGTTTGTGATTTTCTTATGGTTAACTTTCTCCTAGATATTTTTACTATCACTCTCCCTCAGAATATGACCGTTTGTTTTTTTTCCTCCATATACATGTTTTCCTACATGGAATCCTAGTATGGGTTAACTCGGGTGACCTTTGTACTTCTCTTTCTTTATTTTAAAGTGATTGTTTTACTGACTCTTGTTCCGATGTGGGATTTTCAATGAAGTTTCCAAGCCCAATTTTAAAATTGTGAGGACGCAATTCCCAAAAGGGGGGAAGGACGTAACACCCCAGGTAAATAAAGAATATGAAATTTTCACATTTATCTATATTTGTGAATAAAATATTAATATTACTTTAAAGGGGATGCTATTCTCGATGGCGTACCCAATACGCAACAATGAGTTTCTTGGGAATCTTACGTTGCACTCTAATAATAAAATAATATTATTTTAAATGGTAGTTAATACCTAGCCGTTGTAATGGCGGGAATGAACAGAACTAACTAAAAAATTATTATATATGTTTGTCAAATATTTTTACTTTTTACAATAAATGTTAGAGGATTAAAAATGCGAATGAATCCAATTTTAAGCGTAAACATTCTAATATTCTTTAAAAGGTCGATTAACCACCTTTTGATGGTGAACCTCTTTTAAATCCAATTTTTGAAAATTTTATGTGTTATATTTGACAAAATAAAATTATTCTTTAGAATCGGGACATCAAAATTTACTTTGTGTAAATTTTTTGTATTTTTCCGATAAATTTCATTTTTTAATGAATAGTAAAAAATGTTGTATTTTATTTCAAAACCTCTTTTTAATATAATTTATTTATGTGATTAGATTATCTTTTGAATTGTTTTTAAAGTTAAATTAGAATATATTTTTACCATTTAATCCAATAGTGGTTATTGGAATTAATTTCACTTTGAAATTGGACTTAAACTAGTGTCAATCTTTTAACAGATATTGTTTCTTAAAAACACGCTATATGTTTTGACAGCGGGAATTAATTATTAAATTAATTAATGCAACTTATATGTTTTTAATTTTGTAAAATAGACATCATTTTTGAATTCGGAATATCAAATATAGCTTAGGATGAATTTTTGGTATTTTTCTGAAAAACATTAATTTTTGATGAATAGTGAAACTACTAAGTGGTAGTTTAAAAACTATTTTTTCGTTTAAATGAAACTTTACCACTTCTGTGGTTTGAATTTAAAAAATCCGGAATACATGGTTGTCATTAGGATGTAAAATGTGGTTCAATGGGATTAAAATAATTTTTTGGTGAATAACAACTCTTATGTTTTTAATCGCGATTAGAGGTAATTAGTGTAATTTAAGGTAAAGATAATGTTATAATAATATGAAATGACCTTGACACATGTACTACCCTTATTGTATGAGTCATTTCCGACCAAGATAATCCATGGGTTGACTTGGGTACCCCATGGAGCCACTTTGGTAGGAAAATGACATTAATACATTTTTATTTAAAGTTAAAATTAAAATGACACAAACATGTGTTGTTTTACTAAAATAATTTTTACATGGGGTTATAAAAGTCATATTTTTGAATATAAATATTAATTAGAAATCTAAAAAGATTTTCTACATCATGATATTTTTTTATAATTTTTAGACACTAAATAAATTAAATTATTTATGACATCATGATGATGCATCGATTACCTCATTATTTAACGATTTAAATAAAATGAAAAGATAATGTAAACTCTAAGACCTAAACTTGTCACAAACCTATTGGATGGGTGGATTTTGAAACCTTATCACCTTATCCTAGAAATATATCCTTTTGGGACCTTTAAAATCCGAAAATCATTTTATAATAAAGTAATATTTTATAACTTTTCAAGAGTGCCCCTCCTCTCCTCTTATAAAAGGCCCCCACCTCTACCACCTTACACAATCCTCTCAAGCCTTTGGCTCGGCCAAACCCTACCCATTTCATCTCTCCACATCCCTATACTCATCATTTAATCCTCACTTTGGGAATAATCCTTTCCAAGTAAGCCTTTTATCTCAAATCAAAGAGAGTTACCCGATTTAAAGGTAATGTTTTCCCTTGTGTTCTTTTGTTTTATTTTGCTTCTCCAAACCCCTAAACTCTTTTTATTAATTTTTTTTTGTAACAAAACCAGTATCTTAAATATACTAGGATGTTTTTATAAGAAGCATTCGACCTACACTTTCACACACCTCCGTCTAATGGTTAAAGAACATACTATTTCTGTGGATGGCGAATTACTGCCTCACGAAACGATGATTGTTCAATATTATTTTAACACCTTAAAATGTAGCCATTAAGATGTCAATATATTTATATATGATATATAATATGTTTATGTTTTCCTTAATCTTCTGTATTTTTAATTTATGACATACCTTTATGGTTTCCATTATGGGTAAACGCGATATCTTGATTTTAGGAAGTGCAGACTACCGCCCCCTCAAAGTGATTTGATTTGTTAATGCCATATGTGGGATGTATAAAGGATGGAATTAATGGTATTAAATATGATATAATACTATAATTATAATATACCTTTATATAATTATTATTTCATTCCATTGAATACAAAAAAAAAAGAAATTAAAGTAGCGTTCATGCGCACGTACGACTTACCGTCTCCATGAACGGTACATTTCATTTCTTATCTCCAAATGTTATGTACTATTATAAGTACATATATATAATGGATATATATGTAATATATTACATATAAATTATGGATATCATTCTGGAATTATAATATATATATCTCTCATTTTGTTTTAATTCCATTAATATGACAAAAAATGAAAGTAGCGTTCATCCGTACGTACGGCCTACCGTCTCCATGAACGGTGCTTTTAATTTTTTATCTCCAAATGCCATGGAATAGTATAAAATTAATATATAATGGAAATATATGATATTTAAAACATAAATAATATTCTGGATATAATGTACCTATAACTACATGGAAAAATTCTTTTCCAACAAGTTCAATTTTTACTCATGTACCGAACATCGACAAAGACGTCTGATATGAACTCACTTTATTAACCAATTATTATAACATTATAATAAGTGATATGAACTGAATAATAATATTTAAATGAGGTCCTTAAGTAATTATAAATTGACCAAAGTTTATTATTTAGGAATATAAAGAAACGAACAAGGAAAGTCAGACTTGAGGTAAGGGATCTAACCTCTCTCTTTCTTTTTAAGTACTCTTCTTTATGTAACTTTTTTTAAGCTCCTCTTTTTTATGTTGGGGGATGTTATTTTATATTCCTATTTCTTTACATTTTATTGTAATATTATTATAGACCCTATTTGATCTCATCAATCCATTTTTGGAAGTTTTAAGTGGCGTCGTTAGGCTGCCGAGTTTTCGTAAGGGATTTTTTATCTCACTTTTAGTCCCATGAGATTTATGATATATTTTCCACCATTTACTTTTATTGGTGTATGTACTTACTATTATTATAATATTTGTGTAATATAATTTCATTTATGGATATTTACATATTCATCGTATGACCCTTCTTCAATGGGGTGTACGTTTCGAAAGTTTCCCAAGTCGGTAAGGGAACCTTTCACCCTCCTCTTTTTAAAAGACTTATTTTGTTATGTCTTTTAATTCGCATACTATTATGTTGGGATATGTTCTTATATATACTTATTGATGTAAATTTTATGTCCATGTTATGAGATACCCTTTTTATCTCTCATCAACTCTTTTTCTGAATTTTGAAGTGACGCCGTTAGGCTGTCGAATTTTTGCAAGGGAACTTCTTAACCCAATTTTGATTCTTTGGGATAAAATTTTACTCCTTGAATATGTCCTTATATGAATATTAGTGAATAACCTCTGGTTTTTTAACACTTAATATCCACTTATATTTGGTGTATTTGTTTGTCACACATAATTATGTAATTGATTTATCCTTAATCCAAGGATATCGTCTTTGTAAAGGACATCGTCTCAATCTCCTTTTATTGAGGCATATTTTGTTTTATACACAACTTTCTTTTATACAGTGTATAAACCCCTTTGACTTTTACATTTATTCAAAAGGAATCTTTTTATACGAAGCGTTTACTAAACGACAAAATGGAATGTTTTTTTGTCGTACGTATGCGGCGACAACGACTTCTCCGCCGCCGTGACCATTATTTGAGGTTCGGCTTCCTATAAAATCCATAACTTTTTTTGAATGAAAAATAAATACCATGTTTTACTTTTATTTTATTTTGGTATTGAAAATGGTTTTCATAATGTTTTTATATCAATGTTTTGTATTGATATCTTGTGATTGAAAAGTGGAAATGTTATGTTTCCTTTATGCATGTTTTATGTAATACGATTATGTTATGGTTCTTGGGAATTGTTATGAAGACGGGTAGTTTTGTGATAAACTAAGGGCGGGTGAGCCCTATATAGCTCTCCAATGCATTAGGTAACGTGAAGGAGTTAAATGTTAAGGTTTCTCCGAAGAGATTTAGGGAATATACTATGATGGGTATTCCAAACGTAACCAAGAGGGTTACTCCCTATGTAAGAATGTTATGAATGCCTCAAGTTACCTTTATTCCTTATGATTTCTATGATTTATTCATGAATTGATGAGGTAAGTTAAAATGCTTATGTTTTATGAGTAAAGTATGATTTCATACATGGAATAATGTTTTCTTTTCGTACTTTTATATCCCTTAGTGAGATTTTTATGCTCATCCCAAGTTTTTGAAATGTTTTTCACAGGTCAAGGGAAAGGTGCATGATATGATGATAGTGTAAAGGAAGTGTCAAGAAAGAATCCATGTTTTATTTTAAATATGTTTCCGTTGATGGGAAAAAATGAATACTATATTTTATGTAACCACTTTGTTTAAATGTGGAATGTAATTCATGATTTATGATCTAATTTTCTAAAACTCTAAACCTGAAAAGATCCTCAATGTGAATTATTCATTTAATTCAATATTAAGTAATGTTTAAGGTCGGGGCCTTATAGGTAATATCCCCTTGTTTCCTTGGGATATTCTATAAAGGTACACTTCGTGCCTTAGGTGAAAGTTTGTAACCTGAAGAGGCCTAAACAAATGCTTTGCTCCCCCACACATGTAAATTTGATAACACGGTTTTTCTTCCACTCCAAAATTCTTATGGAATACCATTTATCAATTTAGTTGGTACTTGGTTTAGTATATGTTCTGCTGTTTATAACGTATATCCCTAAAAGGATAATGGAAGACTTGCATGACTCACCATTAATCTCACCATATCCAACAAGGTGTGGTTCCTCCTTTCACTTACAATATTCCACTGAGGCGTGTAAGGAGGAGTGAGTTGGTATAGGACCCCAAACTCCTATAATTAATCAATGAAGTCTTGATTAAGATATTATCTACCCTGTTCTGAGCAGAGTTTCTTAATCTTCCAACCAAGCTGGTTCTCAACTTCATTCTTGTATTCCTTGAATTTATCAAAAGAATTCAACTTATACCTCATTAAGTAAATATATCCATATCTACTAAAATAACCAGTAAAATTTATGAAGTATGAGTACCCACCCCTCACTTCAACAAGAAATGGTCCACACACATCGATATGAACTAATTCAAGAATCTCTTTATTCCTTTTACCTTACCCACTAAATGACGATTTGGTCATTTTTCCTTGTAAACATGTGTGACATGCACCAAGTGGTTTTAGTTAGAAAGAATCTAAATATCCATCTTGATGTAATTTTGTTAAGTGTTTTTGATTTAAATGACCTATTCAGTGATTCCAAAGTTGGGTGTGGTATGAGTCATGTGAAGTGACTTCATTATCGATTTACATTACCTGGTTCATGTAATACAACACATAAAGACCACTATGTAAATGTGTCTTACCATAAAAAATGATATCTTTATAAAAGAAGCAACATTTATTTACAAATTTGAAAATGGATCCATATGTATCTAGTATGGATACAAAAATAATGTTTTTGGTAACTAAAGACACATAATAACAACCCTTTAAAACCAAGATCATTCCAATCGACAATGGGAGGTGGTAGTCCCGGATAGCTACAACAGTAAGTTTAGCTCTGTTGGATTCTCATAGATCTACCTCCCCTCAGTCAATTTTTCTGAATTTACTTTTTTTCTATATTTGAATATATATGTGAGCACCAAAATATATATCTAATACCTAATTTATAGAAATAAATAAATTTCACTCGATAACAAATGCACTTGAAGCTTCCCCTTGCTTCTTTAGCTGGGTGCGTTTTTTCTTCTAGTGGCCCTTCTTGCCACATGAAAAACAGACAACATCTTGTTCCATTGATTCCCCTTTGATCTTCTTCTTCTTAGAAGGGTGTAAAGAAGCTTTGGGATTAATTATCTTTGCTTTTCCGTTCCATTTTTTTCCATAAGGACATAAGTCTTGTTGTGATTTATATCTTTATCTACTTGGAGAAGGAGGATAAGAAGATTTGGTAGAGACTTATCAATGTTTTCCATATTAAAATTCACAATAAAACTAGATAAGATATGAGCGAGTGATGGAATAATGAGATCAGTGCCCAATTCTTCAGGGAGTTTAAACCCTAGAAACTCTAGGTGCTCAATGTACCCAATGAGATTGACTATGTGAAGCCCAGTTGGGGAACCCTCTCCAAGATTACTCTGAAAGAGCACTTTGGAAATCTCAAACTGTTCATGTTTAGCTCTCTTCTTTTAAATACCATGAAGGTGCTCAGGCATGTTATTCACATCCATGTTTTTTTGAGACTTCATGAGTTAACTAGGCATATATGAAATCATCAAACATTGAACTTCAACCACACTGTTCATATGTTTTTTGTATACTAGGAACTCTTCATCACTCACCTCTTGAGTAGGAGGATCATACAATTGAGTATTCTAGCACGTAAGATTTCCATTCATGGCATTGAACAACCAAAGGCATCTAAACAACTCTTTAAAGTTACTGATATTGAGGAGATTGTATTTATCCAATATTTATAATAGGGATAGTGATATTTTCATTTTATTCTATAATTACAATAGCATATTATTAGTACTTTTCTTAATTATAGATTTTGTGAGAAATAATTAATTGATTCTATTAAATATCCCACTATTTTATCAAGTCCTAATAACCCTCACAATTGAACTTGAAATGTCTAGTTTCTAGGAAATTCTAGTGGCAAGGATCCATATTTCCCTTCGAATAACCCCAACAAGGGTTGTTCATGCTTTTTTGAAGGTATTTAGGTAGGCAAGTCTTTGCCAACTGTGGACTTGTAGCACCTTAATCCGTTGAGTAGACTCCCCAATCCTAAATCCTCACTTGTATTTTCTCCAAACTTGTCTCAAAATTACACCAATTCTAGAAAGGACTACTCATATTTATGTAAAATGTTTAATTCAACCCAAAACTTTCATAAGAAATCCCCTTAAAAAAGTAATAGTCCCAACAAGGGTTGGTCAAACACATAGTTCTATTGAGTTTTGTTCCTAAAAAAGTAACATAAAGCTTAATATTAATTAATATTATAATGTGGGATTTTATTTTATTATTTATAAATTTTTATCTTGTTTTATCCTTTACACATCTTGTTAATATATAAGTGTATTTTTACTTAATTAATTGACCATGTTTGGATAAAAAATTTATGCATAAATTATGTCCTTTAAAAATTAATTAATTCATTTATGTGATCAAAGTATTGCTTCAATAAATATAATTTTAATGCATTAAAATAAATAATTAATTAATTAAATGACCCGATCATGATGTTATCAAATGGTTGATTTAATGATCATACATTAAATCAACCTATGGCCTAGGGGAAATAAATCCTTAGGCTAGAATTGACATGAGCTATAATATTACATGTGTCCACCTATGTATCACTAAGTTGGAATCATTATGGTTCTATATTGAACCATCCCCACATGCATCGGGATGATCCCTTAATTAAAAATATTTATTATTCACATGCAGGTGAGGGGAACTAAAGGATTGGTTAAAGGGAATTACATAAATATATTTGGATATGCATGTCATACATAATAATGTAGGGAGGGATGAATTGCAGGCCATCTTTTAATTTAATATTAAATAATCAAAAAACCATGTAATAAATTTAATTAATAAATTCCAACACATACATAGGTCTTGGTCAAACTCATGAAAAGTCACACATGCAACTAATATGAAAAAGTAAACAACTAACATTCTTGGGAGCCACCATGGTTGAATCGATGAGAGGGAGGGAGGGAGGGATGGAGGGAGGGAGGGAGGGAGAAGAGTGTGAAGAGGCTAAAGAGGGGTCTGACTTCCGTCAGTTTTTATAGGGAGTGAGCATCCATATTCACAATGACCGCCTCCCAAGGTGAGGTTGTTGTTATTCTATCTATGATTTTTTTAACTTTGTTTTTTGAACAGTAAACAGGTCTATAGATAAATATTTTATATTATTATGTTTCAGAAGGACACATTTTTTTAAATTATTTCATACTTTTAAATAATTAGCATAATAGATTCAATAAAATTTTAAATTTTTAATATAAAATTTAATAAAATTAATTTTAATAAATTGAAATTAACCTATATAAAATTATAACTATGAGACTGATTTTTTAAAATGACCCACATGTCTGATCATCAAATGAAAGGGTTAGAGAGGTAAAAGCAAAAAACACAAGTACATATAAATGGGATTTATCCCAGTCAAAGACCAAGAAATAAATGGAAAATAAGAGGACCAATTTATCCACATAATAAAGCACTGAGAGGGGAATGTAGCTATTTTTTTGTACATAAACCCTATCCAAACTATATAATTAATGCTCTTCCCAACATAGCCTATTTCTCATCAGGTGTACCAAGCCTAGGTCTCAAATGCTAACCACAACCCGAATAGGTAGAACTAGCCTCCCCACACTGCCCTGCACTGTTGAGGAATTAAATCACACGATGTGAAATTACCTTAGTAAAAACTTACAACCAATGGGAATCGAACACTAGACCTGACGCCCACAACCCTCAACCCTAACCACTAGACCACCCTGTGGGGGTAGGGGAATGTTGTTGTGGGGTGCGGGCATGTTATATTTTTTAAAATTTAAAAATATTTATATATTTTATTTTTACTCCTATATTATCCTATTCAACTTAATTAATTCTAAATTCTGTGTGTGTCTCTCTCTCTTTACACACACACACACATATATATGATCATTAGTGATGGTCATCTAAAAGAAATCAGCATATTATGATTTTTCTCCTCTCCCAATATTTTTCAACTTGTTTAGAGATGAATCATAATATGTCAATTTCTTTTATATGGCCATCGCCAATGATCATATATATATGTGTGTGTGTGTATGTGTGTGTCAACATACCCCTCCCCCAAGCATGACCTTCCCGATGTAACCCTACCCCACTGAAGAAAGTAGTAGATCTTGGGTCTCAATTGCACTTTTTGAAGAGACTGGGTAAAACTGTGCTTCCCACGTTTCCCAACACTATTGAGTGATTAAATTGCGAGGCAATGTAATTATGACAGCTAGCGCAACCATCAGGAATCAAATCTCAAACATTGAAGTTTCCAATGTACAATCGTTCCCACACTACCATAGAATTGGTTTTACAAAGTGAAACATTTTAAGAGTGCTAAAAAAAGTGATGTTAAAAGGTGATTTTATCAATGATAGGAAAATCACTGATAAAAGTACCCCTTTATGAATGCTTTTTTAGAACTGATAAAGGTACAACTTTATCAGTGATTTTTTAGCGTAGATAAATGATACTTTTATCTACACTTTTCTTAGCAATGATAAAAGGTATATTTCATAAAAATATTATTTATCATTAAAGAATATATATCAATATATAAATATATTTATAATGATATAAATATAATATATTTTATAAAATTTTATTTATATAAGGCTAAATACACATTTACAATTAATATAAAAAATATTTAGTGAAAATGGATTATAAAATAATTTAAAAAATAATATTAATTAATAATTTGTTAATTATTATCGAGTAATTTTCATTTAATAACAATTTGAAGATAGAAAAAAATAAACAATCTAAAATAAGTGGAAAATGTAACTCAAACTTCAAACAACCATAACTTTTGATCTCGGTGTATGTTTGAACTCTACCATATATCAAATAGAAGCATACGATGAGGTCTATATCTTCATGACCAAGGGGACCCCAATCACTATTTTTTAGAGGCCAAAAGGCCCATAAAGCCTCCAAAACTGAGTTTTTAATCAGTACATCCCAATTTTTTAACATTCGATGGAATTTCAGCCTTGTTTAAGGGGGTTTTATTAGATTTTTTCGGTGGGGAATGAATTTAATACCAAGGATTACATTCATATTGATATTATGGTTTTTAAATTTTATCATTTTTTATAATGTAGTTTCACTTATAATCAAATATAAAAAAATATACACATATTTTGTATATGTCCACACATAAAAGTTTAATTTTATAAATATATATGTAAAAATATTTACATGAAAAGTATCCTTATAAATATATAAACCTCATCTAAATAAAAAATAATATCCATTTTATTTAAAATAAAAATTTATGAATATTTTTATGCATATGCAATATATGTATATATAATGTTTATATATATAAAGATATATTTTTGTGTGTATTGAAAAATAGATTTATATTTATCTATATATTCTAATACATGTTTATAAATATTAATATATAATATATGTAAATAAATATAAATATATATAATTATATTTATTGATGCACAAATATATACAAATATATTTATGTATGTATGTTTGTATTTTTAAACACACGCATACAAAAAAAAACATATTTTATATATGTATTTAAACAAATATGTATATATATATATGTATAAAAATTGTAACAAAAAATATATAAATATATAGATATATCATAAAATGAAAAACAAAACAATACAGGCGAGTGGAAGAGGTGCATACGTATGAGAGGGAGGTCTCAGGTTCGAAACCCTCCAAAGATAGGGGTACACAGGCGGGCAAGTAGGGGTGCATAGCGATGTTAAAGGATCAAGGGAGACAAGCATTGTTAAATGGGGTGCGTGGGGGTGGAGTCTGGACAAGAACTGTTATAAGGGGGGTTGAGTACTAATAAAATAGTGGAGGGGTCACCCTTCGATTTGTAGAAAAAATTTTCCTTTTTAAAATTTATTTTTTTGACCTTTATCGACGCTTTTTTAGTGTTAATAAAGGGGACTTTTATCAGTGCTAAAAAAATCACTGATAAAGGCCCCTTTTATTAACACCTTTTTTTAGTGCTGAAAAAAGTTGTCTTTTATCAAAGATTTTTTTAGCACTGATAAAAGGGACCCCTTTTTAATGGATCTTAAATTATAAACATTTTTTAGCACCGATAAAGACTTTTTTAGTGTTGTTAAAACCCTATTTTGTATTAGTTACACTAGCCCCTCGGGAAAACACTACTTTGTTCACTCACACTTGGCTAATCCAAAGAGAATACACTGAAATCATGATGATTTATGAGAATCAATAAGCACATGGTTTGTTTATAATGTTCATAATGGACTCGCTATCCCTCTTAGTTTACAACTGATTATAATTGAGAACTCACTATCTCAACTGACATGAACATAATTATTCTATATAAGAATATTCAAATGATCTCAATATACTAGGTAATGGTTCACACTATCATTAGTGTGACATGAAGTTCCTTTTTTATCAATGACATGAATTCCAAATTACTGTGTATGTTTTTCTCTTCAAAATTCCTCCACCTCATAAAATATGCTTCATGTAAGATTGAAAGTGTAAATCCTTCAAGGCTGACTCCTTCACGAACTGCCTTCCTTCATGCAAGTTGTTTACAATATCCTGCTCGCTGCATACGTTCTTCTCAACAACATGAATTCTTTACGAACTTCTATTTTCTACGAAATTGTTTTGTGGAATCCCTCTTTTTCATATATGAATCAATTTCTCCCCTTCAATAACTTTTATAATGTTTTATTCTCTACTTAATGAAACAATTAAGCGGCCTTTATATAGGCAAAGGTCCTTGAAAAATATGCTAAGAAAATGATAATTGTTTCTCTCTCCACACAAAACCATTTCACTTATAATTTTCCTTTCATGGCCTGTATAAATCACCACCTCAATTTCATAAGCGATGAAAACACCATGTAACTCTTTGAAATTCCTTCATGGAGTTCATTCAAAAACAAATTTCCTCTGTGAACATATTACCCTGTGTGAAATTTTTTTCTTTGCAAGGTTGCTTCGCAAGATTCTTTATCCTTCACCAAATCCTTCCTTTGCACAAGCCATTCCTTTGCAAAAACCATCCTTCATGAAACTCATTTTCTCAAAACAGTCCTTTGCACAAATTTTTTTCCATCATGAAATATTACCCTTTGCAGAATTTTTGTTCCTTCATGAACTTACTTTACTTATTTTTTATGCAACTTCCCAGACATATTTTACTGCTTCCAAAATCACTCCATCATGAATGTTTTAAGGTCTTTAAGGTCCTAGAATTTTTTCAACACACTTTGTCAACAAACACATCCCCAAAAACTCTAAAATTTCACTTTGAGGAATTTTTTTCTAAAAATATACCCCTTTAGGTTTATTAACTCTTCAAACTCCTTATCCATACCATTGAAAAATATTGTTCACTTTCTACTTTAAACCCCACATGCCCTATACCACTTGAAATAGTGGTCAAAGACTCACCCAACACATAATTTAAGTAAAAACAAGTCAAGATCGACATGAGAAACAAGAATAATATGCAAATCTTATCAATGGATCAATTTGTTTATATCTCAGGTTCCACCTGACCCTCATTTCTAACTAGTTTTCATCACGATTTCTCTTCATGATATTTAGTTCATACCAAAACATCTTCAACATTATCATGTTTAACCCTTGATCTCATCTTAATGTTTTAAAACCATGCTAGCCACAACTTCACTACTCCTCTTGCATATTTAATCCTCTTGATTTAACATTGAAGAGCTACCCACTTTACCATCTTTACCATGACACACCTATGTCACTGTTGTATTAAATGTCATGTAATTATTTTATATTTTTAAAATTCTGTGTGTAACTAAGAGTCAGGAGAGTTTTTGGAGTTTTGGTTTATCTACAGTTCTAGACAACATCAGGTTGCACCACGACCATGAGAGGTCATGCTGTGAGGGTCTAACATGTGGGAATCACACCACGACAAGAGGAGGACACACCAGGATGAAAACTAGGTATAGGGGGGATTTTTTTTCTAGATGGACATCAAACCATAATGAGGGGAGGTCATGCCACAACCTAGTTTACCCCGATTTAAATTTTTTCAATTTCCTCTTTTTCCCCAATGAGATTTAAGCTTGTTTGGCCTTATTTTCCTTTTTGTTTCATTAAAATAATTCATGGAATAGATCAAGTGAGATCCTCACTTATTCTTCCTTATATTCAAGTATCCCTCCTTCAAATTTCAATTGGATTGGAAGGTGGGTCTCTCATTTATTTCTTCTTTCTCCTTCCAATTACCTTCTTGTAACATCCCATCGAATGGAGACCACTAATCAGTGTCTTGACTGACAAAGTCACATGACCTCAAGCATGCCTGCTCATATTGCAAGGGATATTGACTAGTAGAAAGGGTCTATGGTGGTCTCATGGGGATACTATACCCACATATAATAGTTAGAAACACCAAAAATAACCAAACATTATCAAAAAAGAATAAACATACATCAAAGTTCACATAAGTAAATAAAACACATTATGCTATTGTTGGTCGGAGTGGACACTCAAGAGGGGGGGGGGGGTAATTGAGTTCCAATTTAAAATTTATGTTAAAAACTTTATAATTAAGAAAACCCCATTTTAAAAAACAGCCCAATTAATTAATGCATTAGAAATGTAAATGTTCAATTGTTCAACAGGTTTCTCAAAGGGTGATTAGTCCTCAAATAAATTAGTGTAGAATACTAATTCAACTTTTGAAATGAGTTTAATGAATTTAACAAATACACACACTAACCAAAACCAACTATCAAAGTGTAAGCAAAAATAGTTTTAAGTCTTAGCAAATATAAGCAGTAGATAAAACAAAATAGAGTAATTGAAGATTGGAACAACAATGTAAACAATAGGTTCAGTCTCAAGAAAATACTTAATCCTCTCCACTTGGTGATCACCTACCACCAAGAAATTTATATAAATAAACTTCTAATCCACACCCTGGATCAGGGTTTACAAAAGCACACCGGGCTGTCTAGGTCACACTTGACCTCTACCAAAGTTATTCATGGGAAACAAAAGAAATAAGAGATTGAGAATGATGATAGTTTTATATCCTCCAGTTATGCTCAGGAGATAGTGTGTGTAATACAAATAAATATACACACTTATCAAATAGAAAATATAAAACACAACAGAGTTAAGGATGAGAATAGAGTTAAGAATTCTCTGTGTGTTGTGAAGTAAGGCTCTGGACTCAATGAATGTTGAGAAACCGGTATTTGAGTCTTCTTCTAGAAGTTGTCTCCAAAGAAGAGTATCACAGTTTATGTCAAACCAGCTTCGTGGAGTGAAAAGGTTCATCTCTTTAATGTCTCAATGTCAACTAAAGCCCTTTTCAGAGAAGGTAGCTTGTTACTGTCTTCTTGTAATCTCAAGTGCTTTGTTCTTTTCTTTTCGTATTCACACAGTCTCTGTCTCAGCATGTGCTAATGCTATCATCATATATTTAACATAAAAGATGAGGTCCTTTTATACTCCATGATTCTCTAGACATAAAGATCTTTGCATGTTCTTGTACCTCATACTTGTCTATGGATTGTCCTACAAAAAACATTAAATAATGTCACAAACATTTATTTGTCTACATATGACCGTTAGAAATAAATTTAAATTAATAAAATAAAAACAGTCATTTATATCAATCGTTAAGTAATATTCGGTCTGTTGTCTTTAGTTAGATAACATCGGTCTATCATATTTGGTGTGGTATCTTTGGTGTGTCATATTTGGTCTGTCAAACTTCGGTTTCAGTGTGTCAAACTTCAGTTTCGGCGTGTCAACTTAGGTGTGTCGGCTTTGATCTGTCGAACTTTGGTTTTAGTGTGTCGACTTCGGTCTGCTATCTTTGGTCTGTTGAACTTTGGTTTTGGTGTGTCGACTTCAGTCTGTGGAACTTCGGTTTCGGTGTGTCGAATTCGGTCTGTTAGCTTCGGTCTGTCGAACTTCGGTTTTAGTGTGTTGACTTTGGTCTGTCATTCTTTGGTTTGTAATTATCAATGTGGGGTATTTAAATTCTAAAAATGCACAGGTAGCACGACCTACAGAACCCATGGAGAAGAGATTACCAACCGAGCTGAAGAATTTTTGGTAATATATATTTATATTAAAGTAAATATATTAATCTAAACCGTGTAAAAATGTCTTCCCGCCAAATTGTTTTAGTGTCCCGCCCAATTTTCTTTCCCCGCCATAACACGGAAAATCTATATCCACGGTTCTTTAGAACCGTGGGTATAGGTATTCAAAAAAAACCCCCAATACCCATGGTTTTGAAGAACTGTTGGTATAGGTCTTCAAAAAATACCCTATACCCACGGTTTTTTCCAAAACCGTGGGTATAGGTCTTAAAAAAAACTATACTTACGGTTTTTTGCACAACCGTGGGTATAGGGGTACCCTATACCCACGGTTTTTTTCAAAACCATGGGTATAGACCTATTTTCTAGTAGTGTGTAAACATATTGATTCATGACTTGTAACCAATTGACTGATTAAAGAATATGTTGTTGTATGACAAAATTGATTCACATAGAGATATTAGAAAATGGCATGAAAGATATGAGTAAGTATATTGACATTATTTGTGATTATGAAAAATACAATATCATGAATGGTCCAACAGCTATATCAAATAAAATATGGAAGCAACTAGTTATACCGACTTACAGTAATGCTAGCATACAACAAATGGTCTCCCACTAGTCCAATCACATATAAATAATAAACAAAAATATAGGGAGGCCTTATTATCACCCATGTTCCTCATCTCATCCGAGTCTCTAGTCCATCAAATTTATACCACTCAATCATGAAACTCTAGGTATCTCCCTTACCTGAACCTTATTGGGAACGTATTGTCCTAACAATACTCTATACAAATTAGTGATATTTTTGCGGACAAATACCCTTGTTTGTTCTACTGATGATATTACTTTAAGTTAGTTTCTAGAAATTTATATTCTTTTCAATATTTTGGAATAATATTCATGTTTTTAATCTACATGGAATATTCATCAAAGTGTTCTGAAAGTGTTTTAGTGTTTCTGGAAACACCATTCATACCCTACGCTTAGAACAACACATATAGATCATGAACCATATGTTCAGAGCAACACGTATGGTTTATCATCCCTATGTTGAACATTTTTCATATGGATCAACAATACTATGTTTGGATAAATGTATGGAATATCAACCCAACATTGAAGTCAAGAATCATTGTTCATGCCCTACATTCGTATAATTAACATATGTTTAATCTTCCATACACTAGAAGGATGAACATATGGATTCTTATTCCAACATTTCTTTTGAAACCTACATTACGCATAGATGAAAGTATGGTTAAGGAACTCTACACTATGAAAAGGAACCCTACACTATGTTAGGGAACCCTATTCTATGCAATGGAACCCTACGCTATGCAGTTGAAACCTACGTTTGTCTATCAACAATAGTGTTTTAATGCCACAATATAATTTGAGATTCATGCAAAGGTCTTGACAACATTTCAGGCTAATTGAAAGCTTCTATATGACTAATTAAAAATCTCATTTTGATCAACCATATTCAATAGAGAAAATCGCTCCTATTATTAATGGAAGTTAAAAATATTCTAGTCAATTTGAATTTGAATACCTGCGATCTATCAGTCTACTTTCTTGGATCTAGAATATTGAAGCAATCTATCTTCTCTATATATTCTATCAAAATTTCTTTTGAAACATACTCATACATTCACATATTCAACAATATTATTATGAATATATTTTACAGTGTTGCGATAACAAATGATCAAATTTTTTATTTATGAAAGATGCCACACATTGAGAGTTCTACATAGTTCAACCTTGTACTACTCTAAGAGTACTGCTGTTATTTTTTTCTATTCAAATTAAAGATCATTTTCAACCAGAATCACTTCAGAGTTATTCTTTCTTGAAGACTTTTATTTCTGAATTTGAGGATCCATTTACTGTTAGTTTCTACTGCAACTGTAAAGATGAACCCGAACCATTAACAAATTAAAATCTTTTTATTTATTTGAGTATTAACTACTCATACTCAACTTTATTTTAAGTGCCAGATTCTTTTATTAAGTTGTGGATAATCAGTTCCCTATAAAAGAACCTGAAGGCTTTATTTTAGACTTGTTGTAAAGGTTTCAACTGTCTGCACTCAGTTTTAGATTTGAAGGTCTTGTGATAAGAGGACCTTTCTAGTGAAATTAACCAAGATCATAGAGAAAGCATTGGTAGAGTGTATTAGGGGATATTTTTACCTCAAACCACTATAAATTTTTTGTGTTCATTCTTTCTGTTTATCTGCTGCTCATACTTATCACAGAAGAAAACACTGCATATCTGCAAAAATCACAAAGGGACTCAGAAGCCAGAATATGTAGATATCTTTATAAAGACACAATTCACCCCCCTCTTATGTATATTTGTATTATTCTGAACTAAAAATTGGTATTAGAAGAGAGCTTTTGGAATAAATCTATAACAATCTTAAGGAGAATATGGTCTATACAAAGAAGATGAAAATGGATGATCCGAAATAAGGTATGTCTGTGGTTCATGATCCATATTTTAATGATGAAAACTGTGGATTATGGAAATATCATATGATCATTTACTTGAAAAATCTTGGATTCAAAGTTTATACAAAGATCATTACTCCATATGAAATTCCTAGGAAACCAGCAAATTGGGATGCTACAATAGAAGCATAACATGACATCAATTCAAAAGCTATAAATGTTATAATATATGGACTTGTAATCGATGAATTTAATAGAGTATCACAGTTCCCTACTACCTATGAGATGTGAAAAACTATTTTAGTTTTTTATGAAGGAACAGATAACATCCAACAGATGAGTTATGCTACTCCAAAAATAAATTTTGACACCTTTAGAATGTTTGATGGTGAAAACATCACACAAATGAATGGTAAGTTAACGGTGATTGTCAAAAATATTACTACCTTTGGAGATCCCATCAGTCAATATGACCAAGAACTGAAAATACTTAGAGTACTAACCTCTAAATGGAATGACATATATGTGGAAATTCAACAATAATCACCAGTCATGAATTTAATAATGAAGGGATTAATTAGAATATTGATGATGTATGAAGTATAAATGAAATATAAAGTTTAATATCACAATATAGTAGTAAAAAGAGAAAATACTGCTCTTAAAGTAACATCTCAGAAGCATAACTGAAAAAAATAAGAAATCAAAAAAGAAAAAAATTCAAATTCCTCAGATTCTAAAATGTAACCGGCTCAGCTATCCTGAAATTTCATAAAATTCTATAAAAATAAAAGAGGCTTTATAAAATCATTTAATAAGGATGAAAAAGAACCCTATTAAGTAAGATTTTATGAATGGAAAAATTGGGTCACATCAGACTTGATTACCCTTAATTGAAAGATGAAAGAAGAAGGAAAAAAAATAAATATCAAAAGAATGAAGATTATGAAAAAAGGGAATATAGCTATGAAATCTATATGGAGTGTATCAGAAGACTTCATAAGATCTTCAAAATCAGATTTAGAAAAAGTACTATAAAATATTAAATCAAATATATGCTTTATGGATAAGGAAGAATAAGAGGCACAAACTTATTATTCTTCTACCTCTGGCACTGATAGTTGTTCAAATAATAAATTAGATGTTTACTATTCTATGCTATAAGAAAAATATGATTCTTTAATAAAGAAACATAAATCATTAAAAAATATACATAATTTTGTTTTAGGTGAAAGAGACTCTATGCTAAAACAAAATCAAGAGCTAACTGAAAAATTCAATTCATCTGCATCAAACTGTATTGATCATAAAAAAAGGATTAAAGAATTATAGGATTAAGTAGAATCTTATAAATGTGATTAAAGTATTTTAAATAAAGGATAAAATTATCTAAAATAAATTCTTGGAAATAATTTTATTAAAATAAAAAATTTTGGAATAGGAATTAAGGGTGAAAAATATAAATTATAGAAGAAAAAAATTTGTGCCCAATTCAAAAAATGATAACTGTTATTACTATGGAATAAAAGGTTATTATAATAACAATTATTAATTGATACGTACTCAAATTAGTGGTATTAATAATTCTTTTATTTCTAAAAATATATCTAAAGAAAGTGATATGAATTATGAAAAAATAAGGTAGATCTGGATTCCTAGATCATTGGTTACTGACACTACTGGACCCAAGAAAATATGGGTACCAAAACAAACATATGATTAATTTCTTATGCAGAAAAAAGGTCATAAGAAAAAAATGATATATGGTATATGAACAGTGGATACTCTAGACACATGAGTGGAGACTTATCAAATTTCCATACCTTAACTCAAATGGATGGAGGTGTAGTCACTTTTGGTGATAATGCTAAAGGAAAAATTGTTTGAGTTAGAACTATTGGAGATCCAAATACTATCTCAATAAACAAAGTACTATATGTACAAGGGTTAAAGCACAACCTGATGAGTATCTATCAACTTTGTGATGATGGATTTTATGTTGGTTTTTCTAAAAATTCCTACTTAGTTTTTAAAGATAAATTTCTCAAATTTAGAGAACCTAGAACTGAGAATGTTTGTAACTTCTCGGATCCAGATGTCACTCAACTGGTGCCCCATACCCAGTTGGTCACATGGCCTCAAGCACATTTCCCCAAATGCCAGAGGATGCTGACTAGCAGTGAGGTCCTAGGTTGTGATAGTGGGGAGACTATGCCCTCATTGGAAGAGTGAAATGCATCAGAATAAATAATAGTACAATAGCAGAAGCATTAAACAACATACATAAAAAAAATAGTGGGAGACTGATAAGATAAATAACCAAGCATCATTCAATAAAAATGATGATGCAACATGACACATGTTCTAGGAAAGCATCCAAACAAGTACACCACAGTAATACACAATATATTTCTCAAAAGAACAAAAGAAACAAAAAGAGACTTGGAAGAATCACAAGCCTCAGCTCGGTCCCCTAATCTCCTACTCCTAAGAATCACATCAAATACCTATAGAAGGGAGATTTTCCTAATCAACGACTGCAATCATATAATCTATTTGGGACCAAAAGCATGACCCAAACAGGGTGTGAGACTAAATCCCAGTAGGGAACCACCCATGGTTTGTGCCAATATGTCAGTGAATATATATAATAGGCAATGTACAATAGTGAAAGAAGTAAATAGTAGGTACTCAGAAGTAAGCACAAGAGATGTCTTATTACACAATGTAATCAATTATATGTGAAGACTGAATCCAATTTTGTGCTTTTGCTTGGTAGATGCATCATAAGTTATCCATTTCATTATTCAAGTTCCGTGAATTATATAAAATTTTGAGGTCCGGACTAGGCCCAACGACTCCCCTGCATAAAAGTAACCATCAACTCGTGACATAATAATCATTTAATCATTTTCCAATAGAGCCTGACCTCAGTATACCACAATGGATCCTAGGTTCTCTTGTCATTTTAAAGAAGACTCAATGAGAATGACAACCTTATATGTGGCTCGCTCATTACCTTTACATAATTGACCTCTTGAGCCCATCCATTGTATTTTAACCAAGACAACAGTTCACCCAAGGTATATAAGGTGCAATTAGTCACACTATCCTAACCTTGTATTTTAACTGAGACCGTGGCTTGCCCATTTCTAATTACCTATTTTTATCATTTAATTCAATTACACATTTCATCTCAAAAGAAACACGTGTGAATTAAACTATCACATGGATTTAACATAATCAACTCACATGGGATCAATTTATATAACAACCAACACATGTAAATTAAACAATTACATGGTTAAAAAAGGACAACTCACATGGGGAAAACATATAACAAGCCTATTATGCAATTTAAACAATTACAAGGCTTAAAACAACAAGTATCTCACATGGTAAATTCTTACAATGAGAAATACATTTTTAACAACCCAAGAATGGGAATTCAAGTCAATCCTCATAGGAATTCTCATCCAAAAGACCATCCAAGGAAAACACACCCATGGGATGGCCCTAAATCAAGGTTCATAACCCTAAACATGCTTTCATATCATCTAATTAATTACCTAATTATCAATAGGAAATAATAGGGTTCATTATTCAATCAAGAAACACCCTAAAAGTGGGTGCGAGACACTCCGACATATATAAACATCATGAAATTTTTTGAAAGGCACAAGACCACCTACCTCTTACTCATATGACTCTCCTCATCCAGTGTCAAGATCTAATTCTCCCTAGAACTAAGTAGATCTACAAAATGGGTATAAATTCTCAACCTTAAATAACTAGATCAATAGAATAAATTAGGAATAAAGGCTCAAGAAGAATTGAGAGCTTACCGAGGGGAATAAAATGCATCCGATGGTGTTCGAATAATGTATCAGATGATGAAATGGGAGGCAAAATCCCATTCAGATTTTCTTGGGCATGTTGCTCGTTGAAGGGGACCTGTTTCTGTCTATATGGAAAAACAATGCTACTGCCTGATTTAATCAATTAAAAACATTACATGGTGAAATATGAGAAATTTAGAATACATCATGTAATAGACCTGTACCTCTAAGGTAACTGCAATATATAGGTAACCGGTCTGACCCTATCCAGAATCTCAAACGGACCAATGTATCTCGGCGAAAGCTTACCCTGTCTCCTAATCCTCTTGTGTCCCAACATCAGTGCGACACGTGGGAAAACTCAATCCTTGACCTCAAACTACAAAGTTTGTTTGTGATGATTGACATATTATTTCTGAAAAGACTGCACAATAGCCATCCGCTTATGAATCAACTGAACCTGCTCAGTGGTCTCCTGGACAAGATGAGGTCCCATCATCACTGCCTCTCCTACCTACAACCTACACAGGTGTGACCGGCATGGACTATCGTAAAAATCCTCATATGGAACTATATGAATAGTATCATGGAAGCTATTATTGTAGGAGAACTCAACAAGGGGTAGGCGTGTCACCCAGGAACCCCCAAAATTCATGATGCATGCCCGAAGCATGTCCTCCAGCACCTGAATCATGCGCTCTGATTGTCCATCTGTATGGGGGTGGTAAGTTGTTCTTAAAAACACATGTTTTCCCAAATACCTCTGTATCCCTTTCTAGAAATGAGAAGTAAAATGTGTGTCCCTATCTAGAATGATAGAACGATGAACCCTATGTAGTCGTACAATCTCCCGGATGTACAACCACCCAATCTCATCAACATTGAAGGTTTTCTTGATTGATAAGAAATTTGAAACTTTCGTAAGCCTATCAACCACAACCCATACTGCATCATTACCTTGGGGAGACCTTAGTAAACCCATCATGAAATCCATCATGACATCATTCCATTTCCACTGAGGAATGGGTAGCTGGTACAAAATTCATGCTAGTCTTTGGCGTTCTGCTTTCTCCTTCTAAAAAGTGGAACATCTCATGAAAAAACCAACTATATCCCCCTTCATACTTAGCCACCAGTACCGACGATGTAAATCCCAATATATATTGGTGACACCAGGATGCAATGACCAAACTAAAGCATTAAAATCCCACATCATCTCCTCGCGCATGTCTGCTGACACCCATACACGACCCTATAATCGCAGAACCTCATCATCACATATGGTCCAACCAGGAGGAGGGTCCTCTCCAGGCATACTCTCTTGTATAACTAGTCCTTAGGAATCTAATAGTTTCCTCATATTCACTATGTCTAGTAAGGTAGAGGTAACATATAAGGATATAAGAAATTTCTTCCCCTTCATATAATGCACCTCCAGATGCATCTCAGAGAACAACGCCATCAGCTGCTATTCGATACTGGCCTACTGCACTACTTGTATCTAAGTCCTCCTACTCAGTGCATACCCCACTGCATTGCCTTTCCCAGGCATGTAGTCAAGCTCTATGTTGAAAGACTAAAGGTATTCAACCCACCTTCACTGCCTCAATTTTATATCACACTGAGTAAATATGTACTTGAGACTTTATTGTTCCCTGTGAACCAAAAAATGATCTCCCAACAAGAAATGCCTCCAACAGTGTAAGGAATAAACAACCACGACTAACTTGAGATCATGCGTCGAGTAGTTACTCTCATGTTCCCTCATCTACCAAGACCCATACACAATGAATCAATCTCCCTGCATAAGTAGTGTTCCCAGCCTGATACCTGATGCATCGCAGTACAAGGTATAACTCATGCCTGACTCTAGAAAAATCAGTATCTATGTTGACGTTAATCTCCCTTTCAGCTTCTGAAAGGCCGTCTCGCAAGAATATGACCATTTGTACTTCACACCCTTCTTTTTCAAGCCCATCATCGACACTAATAAGCATAATAAGTCCTATATGAAATGATTGTAGTAACCAGCCAACCCTAGAAAACTCCACACCTCAAATATGTTCTTGGGATTCTCCCAGGTAACTACTGATCTTACCTTCTTTGGGTCCACTAATACTTTTGTATCCGAGATGACGTGACCCAGGAAGTGAATATGATCCATCTATAAGTGGAACTTTGAGATCTTATCATATAACTAATGCTCTATTAGTGTACTCAAAACAATCTCAAGATGTGTGGAATGGTCGTTTCGATTATGAGAATACACCATGATATCATCCATGAAAACCACAAAAAAAAAGAATCAAGATAGGGATGGAATGCTCGGTTCATCATTTCCATGAAGACCGCTAGAGTGTTTTTGAGACCAAACGACATAACCACATACTCATACAGACCATATCTGCTTCGGAAAGCTGTGTGAGGTATGTCTGATGATCTAACATGCGCTTGATGATAACTAGATCTCAAATAAATCTTATAAAATACCCGATCTCCTCAGAGATGAACAAAGAGATGATCTATTCGTGGAAGAGGATATCGGTTCTTTACCATTAACTGGTTCAATTTCCGATAATCCATGCATATCCTGAGGGTACCATCCACCTTTTTCACAAAAAAGACCGAAAAAACCCACAGAGAAGTAATGGGTTTGATAAACCCCTTTACCTCTAAATCCTCTAGCTACCTCTTGAGCTCTTGAAACTCTGTCATAGCCATTCTACAAGAAGGAATGAATACCGATACAGCTCCAAGTACTGTCTCGATAGAGAACTCTACCTCTATTATAGATGGTAAACCTAAAAAGTCTTCTGGGAAGACATACATAAACGATAAAACATTGGCGGAAAGTCCATCTGACGTGTCCCCTGGTCATCTAGATATAAACTGGAAATCTGTGTTGTCATCCCACTCAACTCATGATGCTCGGGTCCAGCTCGGCTCGCCTAGAAATCCCATTCTCCCTTGTGTAGAAACAATCCTCCTTCTCATGACAAAAACTCACCTTGAAGAAATAGAAATAGACAAAGACTTGAAAGGATAATAACCATTACATTATGAGTATTAAATCAAATACTATCATCTCTAAGACATAGAGATCCCAAATGAAGTGGCACTCACCAATTTCAAGGTGGAACTCCTTACATTATCACACACCTGCCATTTTAATCCCTAACGGAGTTTCTATTTTTATAAAATCATCAGAAGAGAAAATATAGAGCCCAAGGATCTCTACAATGAGAATAGATATAAAACTATGTAAATCCCTAGACTCTCCCAAATTTACTCAAGTTTTTAGGGTTAAGAGGTCAAACGTAGAGTAGCTTGGGTTTTTGATTCCTTAGATACCTAAAAAGAAACCTATAAATACACACATTCTACGGACAAATTTTGGATTTTAAGTGGCCAACTTTGGGTTGATTTTAGATAGGTTTAAATTAACACTATGTGACTTAAATGAATTCAAATTATGATAAAGGTTGATCCTATGTTATTATAATGGGTGGATTGGATGAAATTCCTCTTTAGCAAATTTAATTTCTTATATTTGAGATGAGTTCATTCAAGGAGATTAAACAACTTCATCACTTACTGGTTTATACCAACACACTCTAATACTAATCACCAATACACTTGGAGGATCATATTTATGATAACTCCAAGGTAAATATTCATATTATCACTTGAAGTGTGTGGCCTTAAAATTAAATAAGGATGAAGAAGTTTTAAAATCATCAAATAAAAATATCATTTTAAATAAGTTATTAGAGATTAATAGAGTGATAAATAAAATAACATCCAACCCATTTCTACTCCCTTGGATAAAACCATAAGTGGGTTATCCCTCTATTGATCCTATGATCATAATGAAAGTAGGAAGTAGACTCATGAGGGAGGAATTGAAGGGAAAAAAACAAAAACAAAGTAACAAACACTCCACCATTATGTGATAAATCTCACTAGGTTTGGTGTAAATAAATTCACACCATGAAGAAACGGTATCAACGTGTTAATAATAAGAACATAAAATAAGAAGAATAAGATGTTTTGTAAGAAAACTAAGGTGATTGAAATAACTTACATTTTAGGAAGAACATTACAAAGGAAAAGTGGCAGCATAACACTACAATGAAAGAAAGCACCAAGGATCCTAAAATCCTTCAAAAACACTACCATAAATAGAAATTTTTAAATCCTTGGGTTGATCCAACAACATTAGAAGTCACCTAAATTAATGGTGGTGGGCCTAGGTGGGTGGAAAGTTAAGGGAGAGTGGACTTTTCCACCCTTGACAATCAATGTGAGCCAACTAGAATCCACTAAACAGAGGAACCGAAAGGAGCATCTATATGGCATAATTTTTGTGGAACATAGAAGAAAAAAATTAATATACGTATTTACCCCGAGTGTCTATAAAATTTCATCCAAAATTGATATTCTTTTGCAAGATATGTGTAAAACGGTGGGATGTTTTTCTGGGCCGTAGAATCTGGACCATAATTTTATCTCCAAATTGGGCCGCATGAAGCTCCATTTAACACTCCAAATTGGGCTTTTATCATGGCCTATATAATCTCATTATTGGGATGTTTTCTAGTTTACTTTTCCCAGAATGTTGTTGGTTCAAGTCCAACTTTGGTGGTCTTCAATCTAAATCTTCAAGTGATACAAAAGCATGAATTGTTACTTATAGCATGGGATAACTGAAAATAAAATATGAAAATATAATCAAGAACATTTTTTGTTTTAGGAGGTGTTCAAATATATACCAAGTAATAGTTCACTTTATAAAGAATTACAATCATAATGTGAAATTATGTTAAAAGTGTAAAATGCATTAAAATTGTTTTTATGAATAATGAATCACATGAATATTATATATATTAATAATGAATATTATCCTCATTCTATGCCTAATCACACCCCCCAACTTGAGTTTTTCTTGTCCAGAGAAAAATGTATCTCAAAAATATGAAATTTGAATTCCCTTTTTCAAAAAAAATTTAATACACAATGCTTACCAAAATACCTCATACCAAACAATTATAAAACCCATAAAAATAATTTAAAAAAAGATAAGTCCATAAGCATATCCCAAGCCCAATCCTATTCCTTTGTTCAAATTCATCACCACATTTCATCCAATTTCAATAAAGTATGATGATGCGTTGTGTGTCAAAAAAGACCTGGGGGGTTCATTTTTATTCAGTAGGAAAATGATGGAAGCACTAGGTGGAATCACATTTCAATATTAGTATGCGTATTTAATTTTTTTGTATATTTTTTTTATGTTTTTTGAAATTTTTCTATGGTAATTGGAATTTCACTCAATAAGGTCAACACATGTAGAGAGACTTTGCTGATGAATCCCAAGCTCAAAGACCTTAGGGGACCCAGTGAATCCCACATACTTGGCCATAATCTTGAGTTAACTCAGTCAAAAACAAATTCAAATTACCACAAATAGGGATAAAATTACTAACTCTGGGCCATAAAACTATAGAGTCACGATCCCCAAGTTTTGAAAGCCACACATTAGGTCATTTCATTGCTCTACGAGCAAATTAATTATTTTTTTATTGAATAATAATATTAAAAATAAAATGATCACCAAACCTATGCTATTTATTTGGGGGACCCCATGAACTCAAACTAATACCCCACTATCCAAAGGATGTGAATTGTGATTTTTTTTATTGGATGAAAATATAAATTATGAAATATTACATTAGATAGCCACACTTTCCAAAATCTATGCACATGAACATAAACTTTAATTAAAATCATAATCAAGGCATGAAAAAATATTTTGATATTGAATTTCAAAGTATGAAATTTGTATTATCATGTTCAAGTTTAAAAGATTTTTTCCTTCCATACATTTTTTATATTCTAAAAAATTTAGTAAATTTTTAAAAAAATCTCAAGATAATTTTTTTTATTTCCTCTCTCCTCCCCAAATTAAAATAACATTGTCCCTAGTGTTTGAGGAAAATAAAATTTAGAAGGGGGTAGAGGTAGAGAAGGGGAGTTTAGAAAGAAAATTGAAAATGAAGTTTATGGAATGAGGTCACCTGGTGGTTGAAGTTGAAGTTCGTATTGCACCCATTTAATCCCTTGATATCCATGTCACTCACAGAGTTCCCTAGTGGAAAAGGAAAAACAAACAAACAAATAAAAAAACAAAAGAAAACAATATATATATATATATATATATTTATATAATAAAAAAAGTAAAATATAAGTATATATACAAAAATTATAGAATAAGGAATCACTATAAGTTATAGGTCACCATCCCTTCGGTCTCAGGTTCGAGTCCCCGTGGCTTCGCCAGTTGTGATGGGGTTTTCCCCACGACATACTTTGTTTCCTTTTAATTTTTTTAATAATAATTATTATTTTTTGTATTTTTATTTTAACCTTAAAACACATTAAAATAAAAATAAACTGATGATACATTGTCTTCTTTTTTAAATTTATGGGTAAGTTATTACTCAAGGATCACACTATGTGGCACAGATGAATCTGAAGCTCCCCTTTCATACCCATCCATACTCATAATAGAAGAACATGTCAATAGTCTATGGTACTATCATATTCATAGTTAAGTATTTTTTTAAATATAAAATTGATTTATTAATCCTATTTAAAAAATAAAGATGATTCACAATGATTGGAACCATAAAAACCACGGGTTTCCTCTCGTGTAGCACTTTTTTTAAGTCATTAGCTCGACATGGACCCTAAATCTATTAATTTTTTATGGTTCATAGGTTGGCTCAGTTAAATCATCCTTTGTTTCCTGTTTATTTAATAATTTAATGAATGATTTTAATCTATGACCATTGAATTTGAAAATATATCCACTTGTGGGATCCTGAATCTCTACTGCCCCATGGGGGTAGACATGATACACTATGTATGGACCTGACCATCTAGACCTTAACTTTCTCGGGTGTAAATGAAGTTCTGAACTATAAAAAAGCACAAATTTTCATGGTTCAAAGTGTTTTACTTTGAGATTACTAGATTAGTAGGCTTGAACTCTATCTTTATCCTTGAATTTTCATAATCATCCCTCCTAAGTTCCTTAAGTTCATTTAAATCTTACTTTCTCTTTACTTCGGCCAAAGAAATGTCAAAGTTAATTTTTTTTAAATTTCCCAAAAGGCCTTATTCTCAATTTCAACAGGTAAATGGCATGTTTTTCCATAAAATAACTTATATGGTGACATTCCTAGGATGGTTTTGAAAGTAGTGAAATATTCCCAAAGGGCATCCAAGAGTTTCTCAGACCAATCTTTCCTAGAGGGATTGATATTTTTTCAAAATTTTCTTAATTTATCCATTTTCCAACTCATATTGACCATTAGTTTGAAGATGTTAGGCAATGAAAACCTTGTGAGAAATCCCATACTTATACATGAGTGAAGAGAATGGTCGGTTGTAGAAATGGGTTCCATGATCACTAATGATAGCTCTAAGAATTCCAAATATAGAAAATATATGCTCTTTCAGAAATTGATTCACAACTTGATGATCATTGGACTTATTGGGAAGTTCCTCAACCCATTTTGAGACATAATCAATAGATAAGATGATGTAGAGATATCACCTAGAGTTTGGTAAGGATCCCATGAAATCAATTCCCCAACAATCAAATATTTCAACGATAAGAATGGGAGTGAGGGGAATCTGATTCCTTTTGGTAAGGTATCCTAATTATTGACATTGAGGATAACTTTGGAAGAATTGGTAGGAATCCTTAGTGAGGTTAGGCTAGTAGAAACCACTTTATAGGACCTTTTTAGTGGTTTTATTTGTGGAAATGTGACCTCCACATGCCTTTGCATGATAGAATCTTATAATGGACTCTTTCTCAGACTTAGGAACACATCTCCTAATGATTTGATCATGACAGAACTTGAAGAGGTAAGTATCATAAAAAACATAGTGTTTGAAATTATAAAGAAATTTCCTCTTATCATGGGGCCTGATAAATTTTGTAATGTCACCTGTAACCAAGTGGTTTTCTATGTCATCATACCATGGGTAAGCACTCACATAATAGAGGTGTTCATTAGGAAATGAATCAGACACATAAAGGTGATGTGAGTTTTATTTGAACTCTATACTAGGGAGGTGATCAACTATAACATTTTCAACATCCTTTTTATCCTTAATGGTTAAATCAAACTCTTGAAGAAGAAAGACCCACCTGATTAATCTAGCCTTGGCATATTGTTTTTGGAAAAGGTATTTTAGGGATGAATGGTCGGTGAAGATAATGATGGGTGATCCTAAGATATAGGACCTGGATTTCTCTAAATTAAATACAATATCAAGCAACTCTTTCTCAGTGGTGGTGTAGTTTATTTGTTAATCATTTACATATTTTCTTGCATAAGTAATGACACATGGAGTTTTCTCACATCGTTGACCCAATAATGCTCTAACAGGAAATTCACTCGCATCACACATGATTTTGAATGGAAGTTTCAAATTTAGAGCATGCATGATAGGTGGAGAGATAAGTGTTGAATTGAGTGTATATAATGATTCCTTACAGATTTATATCCATAAAAATGGATTATCATTCACCAAAAGAGCACAAAGTGGTTGATAAATAGAGATGAAATTCCTAACGAACCTTCTATAAAATCTTGCATGTCCTAATAAGGACCTCACTTCCTTGACAATTTTTGGAGAGGAAAGGTGACGAATGATATCAACCATAGCTTTATCAATTTCAATCCCTCTACCAAAGATCAGATGGCCTAGAAAAAATCCTTCCTTTACCATGAAATGGAATTTTTCCCAATTTAGGATGAGTTTCTTATCCTATCATCTTGAAAAAACCCTTTCAACATTCATAAGGAATCCCTCCAAAGTATTCCCAAAGATGGAGAAGTCATCCATGAAGACCTCTAAACAATCCCCCACCATGTCCAAGAATATTTCCATCATGCACCGCTGAAAGGTCCCAGGGGCATTACATAACCCAAAGGGCATGTGCTTGAAGGAAAAAGTGCCAAATGGACAAGTGAAGGTTGTTTTTCCTTGATCCTCTAAGGAGACCTCGATTTGATTATACTTTTAGAATCTATCTAGGAAGCAATAGAATTAATGACCTTCCACTCACTCAAGGACTTGATCAATAAAGGGGAAGGGGAAATGACCTTTCTTGGTACAAGAGTTGAGCTTCCTATAGTAAATACATAATCTTCATCCACTAATGAACCTTGTGGGGAGAAGGTCACCATCCTCATTGGTGATCACAGTGATTCTAGCTTTCTTTGGGACAACTTGAATTAAGATTACCCACTCACTCTCAGTAATGGGGTAGATGATACCCGATTTCAACAACTTAAGAAGTTATTTCCTTACCACATCCATAAGATCTAGATTTAGTCTCCACTGAGGTTGATGACATGATTTGGATTCAAATTTAAGAAAAATCCTATGAGTTTAAATGAGTGGGATAATCCTAGGAATATCAGAAAGGGTCCATCCAATTGATTTCTTATTCTTTATTAGGACATCAAAAAACATCATATCTTGATTGGCTTCAAGAGAGGAAGAAATATCCACAAGAAAGGATAAATTTTCCCCTAAGAATGCATACTTGAGTAATGAAGGTAGGACCTTAAATTCTAGACCATATTGGTTATCACTTTCCAAGGAAGGATGGGACTTTGTATTGAACTTGGTTTCTTTGTCCAGATTTCTTGAAAAAAATGGTTCCTTATGAATAGAATTTTCATCCACTAAATTGTCCAGATTAGTGTCATGAATGGGTATGGACTCAATGTAATTGATTTAACCAATGGTTTCATTGATTGTTGATTATATAAAATCATCAATAGAGCTATCTGAAATAGATTCAAGACAAGGAGAAAAATTTACCTCATGTGAACAAAGAAAATCAATCACTTCTTGACCTAAACATCCTTTAGTAATCCCTTGATGTTCCTAGAGTTCAATATCAACACTAATTATCCAATTTATCTCATGGATCTCTTCATCATCCCCAATTTTAGAGTTGTCATTGTAGATGTTTAGATCAAGGATCATGTTTCCAAAGGTTATTGTCATGCTCTCATTCCAAACTCGGATCACTGAGTTGATTTTTGCTAAGAATGTATGACCAAGGATAATGGGGGTTTGATCCTTAGAACCTAAAATTGGGTGATTTTCAAGAATAATGAAGTCATCTGAGTAAATGAAAATTTCAAATTCCACTAAAATATCCTTTAATATCCCCTTAGGAACTAGAACACTATGATCTACAAGTTGAAGAGTGAAAGATGTGGGTTGGAGTTCTTTAATCCCTAACTGACAATACATGGCATAAGGAATGAGGTTCACACTGGATCATAGATCACAAAGGTCCTTGAAAACTTTTTTCTCTCCTAACACAACATTTATGTATGGACGTCCTGGGTCTTTCAACTTTTGAGGGATGGTCCCTTGAATGATGGTACTCACATTAGTAACCAAAATGACTTGGTTTTTATGTGAAAAATTCCTTTTAAAAGTGCACAAGTTATTAAGGTACTTTGAGTAGGTAGGAATGGTTTGAATTTCATCTATAAGGGGAATGTTCAACTTAACCTGAGAGAATATTTATTTCAAAGTCTCATTCAGTTCTGGTTTAGTTTTTCCTCTCATGCGTTGAGGGAGGGGAGAAGGTTGTTTGATTGTTTGGTGTGGTTGTAGTTCCTTCACATTCTCATTGGGGTTTTCAGAATTTGTGGGTGTTTCTTCATCATTTTCATGGATTTTTGAAGCTTTTAATGGTTCTGTAATGACTTGTTTAGGTTTCTCAATGGATTTATCACTTCTTAAAATAGTCACTGCTTTGAGTTGTTCATGATAGGTTTGTGTGTAATTGGATTATCCCCTTAAAGTTGAGGATGGTACCACATGAGTAGTCATGGGTGCCTTATCGATTTTAATGGTTTTTAGTTCATGTTTAAGGGATGATACTTCTGAGTTCATTTTCTCCATTTTTTTACACAACTACTCAAGGATTGGAAGATGGACAAATTGAGTAGGGGCTTGTGCTGGTTGGTTTATCCCAGGAGGATACTTTGGTTATTGAATGGGTTGTTGGTATTCGATAGGAGGATGTTGGTATTGGATTGGTTATGGTTGGAATTGGTTATGGTTTTGAAAATTTTGTGGAGGGTATGGGTTTGGTCTTTGTGGATGACTAGGTTGTTGGATGGGTTTCTGGTTGTATTTCCAATAGAATCCTGGATGGTCATTGTACCTAGGATTAAAAGTGTTTTGGTATTGTGGCTTCTAAAAGTTCAGAGAATTGAACTCCGATGGTGTTCCTCCTATAAGAACATCTTTAATGGAAGTAATGGTTGGGTAGTTGTCAGTCTTGTGGTCATGTTTGTCACAAATTGTGAAAATTGGGTCAACAATTTTAATTTCATGGACCTTCTAAGATCGATCTCCTCAACATTCCTAGTGAGTGTAGAAAGTTTCTCCCTAAGTATTTACTCCTCCCTAAGTGTATTAATTCCACTAGATTTGGGTGGATTCTCATAGTAAGGTGATATTCCCCATGTTTTATTTTGTTCAAAAAGGCTTTCTAGATACTCATAAGCATCATTTGAGGATTTGTTTTTGAAGGTTCCATTGCACATCATGTCAATGAATTGTTTTTTTCTCGGACCCAACCCTTCATAGAAAATTCAAACTTCTTCTGGGATTGAAAATCCATGGTGAGGTACCATGTTGAGTGTGTCTTTTAACCTCTCCCATGTTTCATAAAATGACTCCCCTTCTTTTTGAAAAATGTTTTGGATGATTTTTTTAAGTGCAATTATTTTTGTGATGTGGGGAAGTATTTTTTATAGAACTCTCTTTGAAATTGGTCCCATGAGTGGATTGATGCAGGTATCAGATTTTTGAAACAATTCTTTGCTTGATCCTTTAGTGAGAAAGGAAAGAGCCTCATCTTAGCTGACTCAAGTTGATGTGGTGGGAACAAGGTTTCAACAATGTCGTTGAACTCTTTGACATGAAGGTATGGAATTTCCGACTCCATCCCATGGAAGGTTGGAAGGTAGTTTATGAAATAAGGTTTGAAGACATAGTGGGATTCTACTAGGGAACCATGAATAATGCAAGAGGGTGAATTGGTCCAGGCAGGTGTGAGGTAGTCATTCATTGTTTGATCGAATTCATTCCCCAAGTTTGGGGCTGCCTCATTTAGATTTAAATTTTGGTTTCCACCCGAGTTTATGAGTTTATTTATTTGAAGACCCTACATTGAAATTGGATCAATTTTTGAATAAGGAGTATTAGGAATATTTGTATCTAATGGGAAGATACCCCTAGGTGTGCTTGACTCCCCAACCCCGGGACTTTCCACCCTAACTAATCTGTTTGAGTTATCGCGGGTGTAGGAGGACATGCGCCAAAAGAAAAAAAATGAGAAAGGGAAAAGATAAGAGAATTTGGGGTGAGAAAAGAGAAATGAGGGAGAATAGAATGGGTATTGAGATAACTTAATTGTTTCCCTGGCAACAGTTCCAAAATTTGGTCTCTCCCAAATTTACCCAAGTTTTTAGGGTTAAGCAGTCAAACATAGTGTAGCTTGGGTTGTTGATTCCTCAGAGACCTAAGAAGAAACCTATAGACATGCACATTCTATAGAATGATTTTGGTTATTAATTGACATAATTTGGGTTGATTTTAGATATTTTTAATCAAACACTATGTGACTTAAGTGAATTCAAATTATGAGAAGGGTTGATCCTAGTTTATTATAAGGGGTGGATTGGATGAAATTCCTCTTTAGCAAATTCAATTTCTTATATTTGAGATGAGTTCATTCAAGGAGATCAAACAAATTCATAACATATTGGTTCATACCAACACAATATAATACTAATCTCTAATAAACTTGGTGGATCATATTTATGAGCAGTCCAAGCTAAATATTCATATTAGCACTTGAAGTGTGTGGCCTTAAAATTCAATAAAGATGAAGAAGTTTTACAATCATCAAATAAAAATCTCATTTAAAAGAAGTGATTAGAGATTAATGGACCCATCCATACCCTTGATACTTTCTTGGATCAATCCATAAGTGGTTTATCCCTCCATTGATCCTATGATATTTATGGAAGTGGGAAGTAGACTCATGAGGGAGGAATTGAAGGGAAAACAGAAAAAAAGTAACAAACACTCCACCGTTGTGTGATAAATATCCCCAAGTTTGGTGTGAATTAATTCAAACCATGAAGAAATGGTATCAAAGAGTTAATAATAAGAACATAAAATGATGAGAATAAGAATTTTTATAAGAAAAATAAGGTGATTCAAATAACTTACATTTGAGGAAGAACATTACAAAGGAAAAGTGGCACCATAACACTAAATTGAAAGAAATCACAAATGATCCTAAAATAATTCAACAAAACTACCTTAAATAGGAATTTTTGAATCCTTGTGTAAATCCAACAATATTGGAAGTCACCTCAATTAATGGTGGCAGGCCTAGGTGGGTGGAAAGTTAAGGGAGAGTGGACTTTTCCATCCTTGACAATCAATCTGATCCAACTAGCATCCACTAGACAGAGGCGCCGAAATAAGAATCTATATGGAATAATATAGGTGGTACATATAATTCAAAAAATGAATATATAGATTTCCCCTTATCATCTGTAAAATTTATCCAAAATGGATATTTGGTTTGCGAGATTTGTGTAAAATGGTGGGATATTTTTTTGAGCCACAAAATCTGGACCAGAATTTTATCTACATATTGGGCCGCATGAAACTCTCTTTAACACTATGAATTATCTCTTGTAACTATTGTATGAAATGGTACCCTATATTCCCTCTATATTTAGTTCAATTTTCAGAATTATTAGGCTTGGATCATGGCTGTTACAATCTATTTATTGGGCTATTGTCCAGTTTACTTTTCCCAGAATGTTTTTGGTTTAAGGGAAACTTTGGTGGTCTTCAATGTGAATATTTAGGTGATATGGAAGCATGAATTGTTCCTTATAGAATGGGAGAACTGAAAATAAAATATGAAAATATAATCAAGAACATTTTTTATTTTAGGAGGTGTTCACATATGTACCAAGTAATAGTGCACTTTAACAAAGAATTACAATCATAATGTGAAATGATTTTCAAATAGTAAAATGCACTAAAATGGTGTTTATGAATAATTAGAACATGAATATTATATATATTAACAATGAACATTAGCCTCATTTAATAGATAATAAATCCCCTATATCAAAGAGTGCAGAAGCTAAAATAGAGGCGACTAGAATAGTACCTCTAACAGTAGAAGGTCTAGGATCCTTCTCTAATCAGGTTTATTGCACTGCATAAGTCTAGCCTATACTGTGACCTTGAGACACAATCTGACTAACTTGAGCTGACCTATCCTGCTATTATTGAAATACTAGGGTCTGGCTACCACGACCATGACCACTACCTCATCCTGAACTGCCAGACGCATTCCAGTTCCCTGACTGGTGAGAAGCTGTTGAACTAGTTCCTAAATATGGAGTTAGTGTAGACCCTCACTCACTAGATGCTGGTGGAAACATCCTGCATAAATGCTATAAGTGACCCATATTTCTGCAATCTCGACACTCTAATGGGTCCAACAGTCACTGAGGTCTAGTATGCACAATTATTCTACACAGGAAGCACCTAACCTGGTTATAGAAAGATACATTCTGAGTACTATATTTTCTGCGTCTAATTAGTAGAAGACACTTCCTAATATCGGTCTAAATAGTACCGGATCTCAGTGCTAAACCTCCCTAGCTTGCACCTCTAAATTCCCTTTGATTCCACTCAGTAATCAGTGCCTGGTACACTATAGTAGATATAACCAGAATATATTCACCTGAGAGCAGATGTCGTACCTGAGACCATCCTTGAATCACCTAGACTTTGAAAGATCATCACCCATTAGAATAGGTACAAAGTGACAGATCTCAGTAAAGCGGGTAGATTAATCCATAATTGATTGAGCTCCCTACTCCACATGCATACACTCATGAGCTTTGTTGACCCTCAGCGTCTCGGGATATAAATAGTCATAGAATACCGTCTGAAAATATTCCCACGCCATGTCCCGCTAATTCTTTATTTGTGTGGTAACATCCCACCACCTCTTGTCAGAATCACGTAGTATATAAGTCACAAGCTTGACCCTCCTCTTAGGAGGCATCTCAAGATGCTCAAATATTGATATCATGGAATCTAGCCATGATTCTATAGCCTGTGGCCCACCTTCCCTAGAAAACATGGGTGGATGCTACTACTAGAACACTCATTTCAGTTCTTCCATAGACATGGAAGGCTATGGTGCTCCCTGAAAGGTTTTCATAAACCTCAAAAATCCTTCATGGAAAAGTACATCAGTACTTACGTCTGGTATAATAGTTGGTGATGAAACTAGCACGACTAGAGGGTTCACTGGTAGCCCATGTCCTACCACCTCTGGGGTATGATCATCACCACCCTCCTCGTGTACTACTGGAGGTCGTCATAGTGGAATTACTATGTAAATTATAGAACATATACCTTAGTATAATCTTATTCATCACAATACGTAGTTAAAGAGTGAAGGAACTAAATAGAAGGAGGAAATCCTCAAAATTTCACAAAATTTGGGTACATGGTGTGTATAAACTAAACAAAAAATGTCCCCTTAAACTCTCACATAGGCATGTAATCCTGTCGGCCTAGGCATGTAAACATCCCAGGTACACGATGTGTAGGAACTATGCATGGCATGTGTACTTAAGCTATTACATGGTTGTGTAACTCCATCTACCTTGGTCGTGTAAACATCCTAGGTACATGGCATGTCAGGTTGACACACAACATGTACTCAAGTCCTCCCTCCTAGCCATATACTTTTACATGGCCAGAGCCACACAGGTCTGCCTCTGTAAAACTACACAGGGTGTACATAAGGTATGCAACATGTTCTGATCAAAAACCAACAACCCGTTTTCTCTCTCACATGGACGATTAAATGGTCAAAAACCACATAGTGTGTACTCAGAGTACACAATGTGTACTTAAAAAGTTATTTTCTTCCTGAATAGAAGAACATGTGGTGCGTGTTTATAGGACCACACACCGTGTTGTCTGGGTTTCTGGATAGTAAGCCTAAAAAACATCCTCGAAACCCCTATTTTTTAAAAATAAAGCAACAGTGTGACAAATTCCAATCTTTGGGGGCCCATACTCCATGATAATAAAAGCTTAGAATCCACATATAGAACATAACAACACAATCTATATCCCATGGCCAAAATGTGATCCACAAAATTCCGTTCCAATAGGGACCATACTCCTCAGGGACCAAATTTTTAAATCCATCCAATTCAACCATAACATGTACCAATAAACCTATCACAAAAGTAGGCATATCTATCATGGTACCTATCACATTAACATGCATATCTAGCATGAAATATATCACAACAACATGAAATCGGTAATGCTCTCTAAATGATATGACAAGAATGCATGGAATGTGATTTCTAACAAATGCCTATATGATGAATGAGATGGAATAACCTTATCTCATTGGGTTGCAACAAAATAAAACCATAATGATATCAATAATAATAGTACAAAACAAGTGTGTCACACAATAGTGAAATCGAATCAACTATAATAGCTCAAAATCCAAAAATTACAATTTCATTTGAGGTAATTTGGATTTTCCCTATACAAGGCATAAGAGGTGTGAGGCCAGGCTATTCCCAACCCCCCTAAAATTTATTAATAGAAAAAAAGTTTCAACAGACAGAGGAGGGGTAGGGTAAATCGACCCATACCCAAAAACAAAGCCTCAAAAGGAAAACAAAGAGCAAGAACAAGTCCAAAGGAGGGGAAAAATTAGAAAATAACAAGAAAAAACACCAGCACATGGTCTACCATCCTTCCCCACCATCATCATCATAGTCCGCACCAGGGGGTCTCCCTCAGCACCAGAACCGGAGGCCGCATAAGTGTCTATTGACTCCCATTCAGAAGATTCATATTTCTTTAAGCAGTTGGTGTAATACTCCCTTAACTTCACCTGCTCCACATTTAGCTGCTTCTTAGCAGGCCGCCCCACCTTTCCAGAAGAGTTCTTCGAAGCTTTGCTAGAATCCCTCATAGATACCGTTCTCAGAACGGAAGAGTAGTCCTTCCTTGGCCTCCTCAATTTTAGGACTACAGTGTCAACATCACCATGTTTGTACTGGACAAGGATAACAGTGTCCTACTGATTGAGTAAACAAGAAGTGGGAGGTGGAAACCTCTCCCTGGACAGCCCCCCTGCAAAGTTTTCTTTCCCAAAAGAGGGAAAATATCCAAGTAGGGCCTTGTACTTAAAAATCTAGTCCATGTTGAATTTTATCCTAGAATCATCATTAGATTCACTCCCCCAAAACATCGAACACTGGGGTTTCATTCCCTCCTGCAATAGAGAAATCTGCACAGGTACTTTAATCACATTAGGGACCTCCATGGCCATGTATTTCAGAACCAAACAAACGGTAGCTACTCTTGGGCACAACTAATTACCAAATTAAATTTCCTTTATATATTTTCCAAAAAAGAAATAAAACCATGAAATAAATCTTCTGATACCACTTTGTAATGTCTCGGATCCGGATGCCACTCAACTGGTGCCCCATACCCGGTTGGTCACATGGCCTCAAGTGCATTTCCCCAAATACCAGAGGATACTGACTAGAATAAAGGGCATAGTTTGTGTGTAGAGACATAGTTTTTGTACCTGTCATACTTTTTAATATTTCTACGAATATTTCCAGAGCTAGGCGCGAAGACGGCGTGCGATTCTGAGGCTCGGTGTACCCATAATTAATTTTATAAAAATATTAAGTATTTTTATAGTATTTACAAGACAGTAATAAGTTATATCTTAAATTGTAGCTCGGATTAGAAATACTAGGGCATGGTCGCGTCTGAAGCAAGCCATTTACCCTAGTTAGGGTATAAAATTTGTGGGGCGCGAGCCTCCTGTGGAAAAAGCCACCGGGGGAGTTTCCATAAATAAATGGAAAATTTTATTTATGAGCGTCAACTCGAATAACTCATGAACGAAGTATCAGATCAAAATTCTGAGCTTTCCATTACAATTAGAATGCCACGTTTACCCTAGGAGTGACCTAAACTTCTCTGCACCAGGAGGTTTGGTCTGGGGCGTGGTCGTGTATTGATTTAATTAGTTTTAAAAAATGAAATAAAAAACAATCACCCCCTCATTATCCTTCCTCTGCACATCAAAGAGCCCCCTACTCCTTCCTCTAATTTTATTTTCCGATGATTGGACACATCTAGAAAATTAAGAACCCATGATCTTGGATTCCGATGGTGGATGCTCCTGGATCGTGCATCGAAAGCTTTGGAGCATGGACCTAAGCCAGAACGTCGGCGTTTCACCCGCATGGTAGGAGGTTTGAGTTTTAATCCCCAAATCCTATTTTTGCTTCATTTTTCTTCAATTTGAATCCATAGATGCATAGATCGGGTCCAGAGGGTCGTGTAGAAAGTCGAAGATTTGATTTTGGACCATCGGGGTGCCCCCAGTGGTCTGCGGAAGGTCTGCCGGTGCGGCGACGCCGCGGGAGGAGAAGACCGCCACATACAGCAGTGGTTCAGCATCAATTAGAAGCACCGGATAATCCGGAGAAGTTGTGCACACATGTGGCACCACGCAGTGGAAGAACCGCCAGCCGAAGTGGTCAGCGGCGGTGGCTGGGTCTGCCGGCACGGGCCGTCCCAGGCCGGGCGGACCGGCCGGTCCGGGCCAGTCCAGCTCTTCTTTGAGTCTGAGGGTTCTTAAAACCTCCATTTCATGCAATACAGGGGTATAAATCGCGATACATCTATAGAAACATGACCCTGGTGACAAAAAGGACCCTTTGAGGTGGTCTCAGGTGTTTAAATGTTCGAGATCGTGGCCTGAGAGCTTAAAACGTCGAATATAATAATAATATTTTATTGTTATACGACTTTAGGCCGACATAACTTCTGCATGAGGCATCTGATTGACGTGATGTCAGTGGCATTGAGACCCTGATGGTTCGGAGGACTTTTCAAGATATTTTTTGGGTGTTGGGATTGAGAACAGGGTGTGGGCCCCGCGGGGCGGGTTTCAGCGTTAACAGAGAAACGTGAATATTCCGTCGGGTGTCCATTATGGATGAAAGAGTAGTCGAACTTGTGTGTTTTTCTAAGGGGATTGAAATAGTTTGATCCACTTGATGAGATTTGGGATCAAGGTGTGGGCCCCACATGGGATTGCTATGGTGAATATTACCTTTTTCCTTGGTTGTTCGTTCCAGGCAAGTAAGTATCCTATCATGCATGTTTTTTTTGTGTAGATCACAATGGTGGCCTCGGTATAAGTCTAGAAGGTGTACAATGTGGTGATGTTGCGGGTCACTTAGGTTAGCGACATTTGGACCAACAATGGCTGAGTGTAATCCCTTGGTTCGTTCCTATGAGGGTTCATGTGGCATTACAACCTTAGTATAGGTTTTTGATCCCGTCGATAGGATAAATTTATGATAGAGTTATGGCATCCCTCTGGTGGGTTTGGAGCGGGATCCTCTAGCTTTGCTTCCCTAGATCGGGTTCTTGGTATCGTTGTGACCACTTATCCACGGGAAGCGATCCCCTATCTAGCGGTTTAACCCTCATAGGGTTTGAGGCATCATCGGGAGTATGATCCCCTACATAGTGGGCCGTGCATAGTAGGGTTGTGGCATTATCGGGTATACGATCCCCTACTCATCATGTGGTTTATAGTAGGGTTGTGGCATTGTCACGTATACGATCCCCTACTCAGCATGTGGTTTATTATAGGGTTGTGACATTCTTGGTTATACGATCCCCTACTCAGCGCAAGGTTTCGATAGGGTTGGTGCATCGTCGGTTCAATCCCCTACATCGCGAGTTATATCAGATAGGATTCTGGTATCGTTATGATCACATTTACACGGGTGATGATCCTCTATCTGAGTGGTGTGATTTGAGGATCACCATATTGGGTTGTGGAATCCCCCAACAGTTCTTGGGAGTGATACCCTATCCGTGAGATCTACGAGTTACCAGAGTGGGTTATTGTATCCCCTAATGGACCCTAAGAGTGATCCACTATCCGATTAGTTTTGTAATTCCACTATTTCAGAATGGTGTTCTCAGTGATGTTATCTAACGACTGTGTAACTCTTGGATGAGTGTCATCTAGGATGACAGAGCTCGTGGCATGTGTTCTCCTAGTTATGTCCCTATCGCAGGTGATTAGGTCGGAACCCCATGAGGCTTAGTACGTGAAATGAGTATATCTAGTTGTTCATGGTATATGTATGGGCATATACCTAAGCGGATGTTCATGGTGTATGTTTGGGAATACACCATAGCTGAGCTGACTAGTCTTGTTTAGCTGTGGATGGTCTCAAGATGGAGTTTCTCTCTCATTTGGGTTCCATATGGATGGGTTGAGCTAACTGTTTCTTTTTAGTTGATTTCTTTTATTTTGGAGTTTTTGGGGTGCCTATTGAGTAATTTTATACTCACCCCTACACAAGCTTTTCCTGGATATGTTTGTGTCTTGTGCAGACCACAGGCCTTTTGATGGAGTCCCAAGAGGACCTGGAGCAAGCAGAGATTTGTGAGAGAGATTGACCAGGGTGTTTACTAGAGTTGTGCCGAGGAGCTTACCGGCGGGTGATTTTGATAGAGATCCCCTCCTTCTGAACAAGTTGGATGCTTTTTTAGTTTTCTTTTATTGGGCCCTTTATTTTTCATTTTTTACTTTTGTTGTACTCTGGTTGTGGGTTAGATGTATGCATGAATTTATTTTCAGTTTATATATATATATCTCTGAACTGTTGTATAGAGGTTTATGTGGGTGCATGTGTATAGTTATCTTAGGCTAATTCCTCCCATGTGTGTGATAGCCTACTCGGCGCTAGTCGTCAGCCCCTGGCCTATTGCAGGCGGGCTTGGGGAGTTGTGGTTCGATCCCCATTGGGTCGGGTCGTGACAGTGTTATAGTGGGGAAACTATACTCTCATTGGTAGAGTATAACATTGTAGAATAAATAATAATACAATAGAAGAATTAGTAAACAACATACATCTAAAACAAACAGAGGGGGAATAATAAGATAAATAACCAAGCATCATTCAATACAAAAGATGATGCAACATGTCACATGTTCTAGGAAAGTATCCAAATAATAACACTGAAGTAATACACAATATATGTCTCAAAAGAACAAAAGAAACAAAAAGAGACTAGGAATAATCACAAGCCTCATCTCAGTCCCCTGCTCTCCTACTCCTGAGCAGCACATCAAGTACCTATAGTAGGGAGCTTTCCCTGATCAACACCTGCAATCATATAATCTGTTTGGGCACAAAATCACGACCCAAAAAGGGTGTGAGACTAAATCCCAATAGGAAACCACCCAAGTACTTTGCCAATATTTCATTGAATATATATAATAGGCAATGTACAATAGTGAAAGCAGTAAATCGTAGGTACTCAAAAGTAAGCACAACAGATGTCTCAGAAGACAATGTAATAAAGTATATGTGAAGACTGAATCCAAGCTTGTTATTTGGTTTGGTAGACGTTTCATAAGTCTTCCATTTCATTATTCAAGTTCCATGAATTATATAAAGTCTCTAGGTATGGCCTAGGACTAACAACCCCCAATATAAAAGTAACCGTCAACTCATGTAATAATAATCATTTAATCATTTTCCAGTAGAGCCCAGACTAGGTATCCCTCAATGGATCCTAGGTTCACTCTGCATTTTAAAGAAGACTCAATGAGCCCGACCACCCTATATGTGGCTCGCTCATGGCCTTTACATAATTAATCTCTTGAGCTCATTCATTATCTTTTAACTGAGACAATGGTTCACCCAATGTATATAAGGTTCAATTAGTCACATGAGCCCGACCTTGTCTTTTAACCGAGACCGTGTCTCTCCCATTACTAATTACCTCTTTTTATCATTTAATTCAATTACACATTCCATATGAAAAGAAACACATGAAAATTAAACTATCACATGGATTTAACATAATCAACTCACGTGGGGTCAATTTACATAATAACCAACACATGTAAATTAAACTATTACATGGTTAAAAAAGGATAAATCCCATGGGAAAAACATATAAGAAGCCTATTATGAAATTTAAAAAATTATAAGGCTTAACAAAATAAGTATCTCTAATGGGAAATTCATATAATGAGAAACAAATTTTTAATAATCCAATAATGGGAATTCAAGTCAAGCCTCATAGGAATTATCAACCAAACGACCATCTAAGGGAAACACACCCATGGGGTGGCCCTAAATCATGGTTCACAACCCTAACCATGCTTTCAAATCATCTAATTAATTACCTAATCTTTAATAAGCAATAAAATGGTTTATTATTCAATCAATAGACACCCTCTAAGTGGGTGAGTGTAACTTTGACATATATAAACATAATGACAATTCGCAAAAGTCATAAGAACACCTACCTCATACTTGTATGACTCTCCTCATCCAGCATCGGGCTCTAATTATCCCTAGAATGGAGTAGATCTAAAAATGGTTATAAACAATCAACCTTAAGTAACTATATTGATAGAAGGAATTAGGAAAAAGTCTCAAGAGGAATCGAGAGCTTACCGAGGGGAATCTAACGCATATTATGGTGTTAAAATTGAAGATCGAATGATGAAACTGGAGGTAAAATCCAATTTAAATTTTCCTAGGCACGTTGCGCATTGAAGGGGGTCCATTTCTGTCTATATAAAAAAACGATGCTACTTCATGATTTAATCAATTAAAAAAAATTACACGGTGTGTACTTGAGACTACACATCATGTCCATACAAATTCTGGCTAGACCATTACATGGCCGTGTACTGGGATTACATGGTGTGTAGCCTTCCATACACGACATGTACCTATAAGTACACGACATGCAGTTCCCAATAACGCCATGTAATAGACCTACAACCATACCCTCGACCTCTTTTCCCCCATTTTCTTAAGTATAATCTGAAAAGAAAATATCCATACCTCAAGGAAGAACTGGGTTCTTACAATGTTTATATATTGGATTTTAATTCCGTGTGTAAAAAAAAGTGAATTGTTTAACTGCTAAGATAAATGAGTCATGGATCTGGAATAGATTACTTGGACATTGCAATATATATGCTTTACATAAATTATCTAATAATTAGTTAGTTTTTTATTTTCCTATTCTTAAGTTTGAAAATGATATATTCCATGATTCATGTCAAATCGGAAAACAACACAAATCATATTTCAAATCAATTAACAAAATTGCTACTTCTAAACCATTAGAACTTATCCATATGGATTTGTTTGGATCATATAGGGTATAAAGTTTTCCTGGTAAATTATATGTTTATGTTTTAGTTGATGAATTTTCTATATTTACTTGGATATATTTTTTAAAATTAAAAATTGAAGTATTTACGGTTTTTGAAAGGTTTTGCAAAATTGTTCAAAATGAAAAATATTTTAAAATAATTTCTTTAAGAAGTGATCATAGTAGAGAATTTTAGAATCATGAATTTAATTATTTTTTTCTCAAATTCATGTTTTAAACACACCTTCTATACACCAAGAACACCTCAATAAAATGGAATTGTTGAAAGAAGAAATAGAAATATTCAAGAAATGGTAAGGACTATGCTGAATGAATACAGTCTTCCTACCTATTTTTGGGAAGAAGCTATAATCATAGATTGATATGTCATGAATAGGGTTTTAATAATCCCAATTATTAAAAAGATTCCATATGAACTCTGGAATAAAATAAAACCTAAAGTAAAGTACTTTAAAGTATTTGGATTCAAGGTATATATCTTTAATACTAAGAATAACCTTGGTAAATTAGATCTAAAAACTAATAAAGAAATATTTTTAGGATATTATACTACTTCTTTATCCTATAGAGTGTTTAATAAAAAGTCAAGGATTATTAAAGAATCATTTCATGTGAAGTTTGATGAAACTGACCCTTTTATTAAAGAGAAAGACCAAACAGATGAAATTACTAATTCTTTTGACAACACGAGACTTGAAAACCCTAAAGTTGATTTTAAAAATTATTTAAATAAAATTCAGTATAGTTCATAAGAACATGAAACTAAAGAACCTGAAAGTGTCTTATCAAGAAAGTCTAGAACCTTAAATAATCATCCTTTATAAACTATTACAGGAGACCTAGACACATGAATTAGAACTTTAGGAATGTAGGAAACCTAGTTGAATTCTTTTCCTTTATATCCTAGTTATAACCTAAATATATTGATGAATATTTAGAAGATAAGAGTTGGATGTTAGCTATGTAAGAAGAACTAAAGCAATTTAGAAGAAATGAAGTTTGGGAATTAGTATAAAGACCATCAAATTATCTAGTAATAGGAACTAAATGGATCTTTAGAAATAAACAGGATGATCAAGGCATCATAACCCGAAACAATTATAGATTAGTAGCTAAAGGATATAACCAGGAAGAAGATATAGATTATGATAAAACCGTTTCACATGTAGCTAGATTATAAGACATTAGAATCCTTTTAGCTTATGCATCTCATATGAATTTTAAATTATATTAGATGGATGTTAAATCTATATTTTTAAATGGTTATTTAATGGAGGAAATTTATGTTGAGTAAACCCGAGGTTTTGAAAACCCCTATAAACAAAATTTTGTTTTTAAACATACCAACGAACTTTATGGCCTTAAACAGAAACCCATAGTTTGATATGAAATATTAATCTCCTTTTTTTTCGGAAAATTCATTTTCTGTGGTATTAGTAGATCCTACTCTTTTTAAGAAAATTGTTTGATCTAATATTTCATTAGTAAAAATTTATGTTGATAATGTTATTTTTGGTTCAACAAATAAAAATATTTTTAATGATTATTCAAATATAATGCAAAAATAATTTTAAATGAGTATGATGGGATAACTGAATTTATTTTTAGGATTTCAAAATTATCAAAAATATTATGGAATTTTTTTAAATTAAAGTAAAGATATTATTGATTTATTGAAAAATTTTGGACTATAAAATAGTAAGACGTATAAAACTCCCATGTGTACAAATATAAAAATTGATTTGGATGAAATTAGAAAACCAGTTGAAAAAAATTTATATAGAGGTATGATTGGTAGTTTATTATATCTTACTACTAGCTAACCAGAAATAATGTTTTTTGTATGACAATGTGCTAGATTTTAGTCAAATCTAAAAGAATATCATCTTACTAATGTTAAAATAATTTTTAGATATTTAAAAGTAACTATTTTTCAATCTCTTCATTTACCCAAAACTTCTGATTTTAATTTAATTTCATATTTGGATGCTGATTTTAGAGTTTTTAGATTAGATAGAAAAATCACCTCAGGGACTTGCCACTTTTTAGGAAAATACTTAGTATTATGGTCAAGCAAGTAATGGCAGTTTCTCTGTCAACAGATGAGGTAGAATATATATTTTCTAGTAGTTGTTGTGCATAAGTGTTGGGGATGAAACACACTCTACTAGATTTTGGACTAAATTTTAACAATATACCTATATTATGTGATAATACTAGTGCTATAAATATTTCAAAAAAAATACTATAATTCATTCTAGGACCAAGCACATTGATATGAGACATCATTTTTTGTGAGATCATGTTCTTAAAAAGGATTTATCTTTAGATTTTTTTCATACTAATATCAATTAGCTGATATTTTTATTAAACCACTTCCCACTGCAAGTTTTGATTTTACTAAGGGGGATTCATGTTTATTTAATTTTTATATAAAAGTTTATCAAATTTTGTTGTTGTTTTTATTTATTTTAATTTATTTTAATTTGTGATAATTTTTCTGTTAAATTATTATTTCATTTATTTATTTAAATAATTTTTTGTTCATATTCTATTTTTTTATAACATGTCTTTTAAAAATTAAAATTTTAATGATTACGCTATATCTTCGGCACACAAAACTAAAAACTAAACTGTCAAACTTCTCCCGCTCTTCTTATTAATCCTTCATGCCCTTTCTATTTATAGAGAATCTCTCCTTACAGATCACTGAAAACCTAACCTTCGAACCTTCAAACCTCAACTCTTTATAATTTGAAACTCCAGGGAGAGTTGAAGAAGTTGGAAAAAATGACCCTATTCAATAGCTGAAATATCAAAAAGTTATTTAAGGTAAGGTAATTGATTTTGATTGGATGAACTAAAAAATCTGTTGTTAAAAACTATGATAAGATTTCAAGGCTTGGAATTCATTTTTGGTGATGGAAATTTGACTTTTTTTATATATAAGTAAAAGAGTTATGTTGGAATACCTCTTTTAGTTTTAGAAATGATGAAGACATAGTTATGTATAAGATTCATCGCAATGAGTTTTCTATCTATTATAAACAAATTACTAAGATCTTGGAATTTCCCCATGATGGGGGATTTCATTTTGATACGAGAAATATAGGAGATGATAAATACATATCATATGATTTAATGTTTTATCTTTTTGGAACAAGAACAATCAATAAAATGATGACAAGAGATATCAATGTTGATCAAAGAGTCTTGATGAAGTTCATATAGTCTGGGATTGTGCCAAGGATGGTTGAGTTAGAGAAATTTATTTATCAATATATTTATGTTTTGTTTTTGTTTTTAAACAATATTAAGATGAAATTAAGTAGATATATGTTAAGGTATTTGATTCCCTGCTATCATAAGGATACAAAGATGGGTTTTTAACCTTATGGAAGAATTCTATCCCTTTAATTTCCAAGGTTGGGAAAGGTAAGAGACATTTATTTTTATCATAGATGTCATCATAGTATTACTTTCAATTCTAGAACTATTAGGAAGGTTGGATTTTTCTGGAGTGAATCTTGAAACTCTCTTATGCCAGTTGGTATAGAAGAAAAGGAAAGGATGATGGATGGTGCTTAGGGGGAGCAGAATTTTCCTGCTGTTGGTTCTGTGAGACCAAGGCCTGATGAAGAAGAAAAATAAAGAGTTGATAAGGTTGGTATTACTCAAAGAATAATAATTTCAATAAATATTTCTGATCCAGTGTAAGTTTCCCAATCAAGAGAACAATAATTTTCTAAGCAGGTGGCTTATGTAACTAAGAATGTTGAGAAAGTTGCTCAAGGGGTAGATCAATCTAGGTAAGTTGTTCCTAATGCTAACCAAGCTACCCCTAAAAATATTTCTTTATTCATTGCTAATTAATTTTATGTAGGATTGTATATATTAAAAGAGGAGGGAGATCCAAGTTTGGTTGTGGTAGAAGTTGGTCAAACCAGAGAACAATATACTAAGTCTTATGAATTATTGGAAAGAAATAAAGAATATTTGGTTTATAGTTATAACCAAGTGAATGAACAGAATTTGAATCTAATTCAAGAATTATAGATTGGGATGAAGAATGTTGAATAGATCATAAGTTCTAAAGTTCCAAGAGCTGAATTTGAGGCACTTTAAGCTCAATTAAGAGAAGTTAAAGAAACTCTTGTGTCCATGGGTGAACTTGAAGAATTTATCAGAATGTTGACTACTGAGTTTAGACTGCTGAAGGAAGAATCTGTAAAGAAATCATATTTTGATGAGATGAAGTAGATGTTGGGAAGATAATTTTAATCTATTAGAGCAAGTAATCAAGCTTCAACCTCTTCTCAATAGACTCTTCCTGACTTGATAAGAATATTTAAAGAAATAAATATTATGTTGGCTGATTTCAATGATAGATTGCACACTCTTTAGTGTGACAATACACTTTTAAATGTTCTTTTAGAGAATAAAAGAAATTTGGTAAATCAAATGACCTCTAATGATTCTTGGTTGAGACCAGTGATCCATCAAGTGAGATATAAGTTGATATAATTCATTCAATTTGAATAAATAGTTGATGAGTTTTTTAAGGTAAATTTGGTTGAAATCTTGAATATCGGTCAAGATTCAAAGAAGATGCTTTAGGAGTGGACATATGTGTTCAAAAATCATTTTCAAAGCCTGTTGGTGAAACTCCTTGATATTCATGGTGTTTTTAGACCATTCCTCATCATGTTGCACCCTTTACCGATAGATATTCAGATCAAGAAATTAAATATAATAAAAACCCTTAATTTTGAATATTTCTCTAGTTGATTGTGGGATGTACTCATTATTTTCCAAAACATTTGATCTATATTTCAGTTTTCTTTAATTTTATATTTGTATGTTTTATATCATTTTATGCTTTATGTTTAAATTTACACTATCATATAACTTGCCTTATTTTTCTACTCAACAAACTATAACATTAAGTTATTGTTCTGTAAAAAATAAAATATTTTTTAATCCATTTTTTTCATATGATTTATTTTTTATATCACAAAATGGGGACAAATTTGGGTAAAAAAAAATTCTCATTTGTTAAAGTATCTATTTTCTTTTAAATCGAAATATTAATGTGAAATAGAAATGCTACTATAAAAAATTAATTTTCAAAACAATAAGTGTTTTATTTACAAATTTTATTAGTGTTTACAATTCCTACATTTTCTATAATTTATGTTACAAGTTTTGTTATCATCAAAAAAGATAATATTGTTGGGAATATATTTTTACCAATAATACTCTATAAATATTAGTGATTTTGATGCTCAAAAATAACATTGATTGGTTTATTGATGATATTAATTTAAGAGAGTTTCAAGAAATTAATATTATTTGCAATATTTTGGAATAATATTCATGTTTTTAATCCGCAAGGAACAATGCGTTTGGATCATGAACCCTACATTCAGAGCAGCACGTATGGTTTATCATCCCTGCACTGAATAATTTGTGCATGGACCAACAACACTAAGTTTGGATAAATGTAAGGAATATCAAACCAAAGTTGAAGTCAGGAATCATTTTTCATACCCTACATTTGTAGAATGAATGTATAGTTAATCTACCATATAAAGGAAGGATGAATGTATGGATTCTTATTTAAATGTTTATTTTGATACCTATGTTATGAAAAAATGAAATTATAGTTAAGGAATCCTATTATATGAAAAATAAACCTACACTATGTTAAGGAACCATACACTATGCAAAGAAATCCTATGCTATGTAGTTAAACCCTATATTTGTCTATTCAACAACAGTGTTTTAATACTACAATATAATATAAGATTCATGAAACAGTCTTGAAATTATTTTGAGCTAATTGAAAGATTCCCTATGACTGATTCAAAAGATCATTTTGATCAACCATATTCAATGGATAAAATCACTCATATTCTTAAGGGAAGTTATGATTCCTCTAGTCAATTTGAATTTGAATACCCGTAATATATCAAGTTACGTTCTTGGATTTGGAGTATTGAATAAAGGTATAATATCTATATATTCTATAAAAATTTCTTTTGAAACACACTCAAACATTCACATATACAACAATATTCTTGTGAATATCTTTTACAGTGATGCTATAATGAACGATAAACTCCGTTATTTGCGAAAGAGGATACACTTTGAAAGTTCAACATATTTCAATCTCGTACTGCTATAAGAGTATTGCTGCTATTTTTTCTATTCAAATTGAAGATCATTTGAAACCATGATTTCTTCAGAGTTATTATTTCTTGAAGACTTTAATTTATGAAGAAGATGATCCATCTACTGTCAGTTTCTACTATGACTGTGAATATCAACCCAGACCATCAACAAATCAATCTCTTTTGATTATTGGAGTATCAACTGCTCATACTCATTTGTGTTTGAAGTTTCATCTTATTGTATTAAGCTATGGATAATTGGTTCCCTATAAAGTAACCATAAGGATTTGTTTTATCCTTATTGTAAAGGTGTCAACTTCCAGCACTCATTTGTGGATTTGAAGGTATTCCTTTCTAGTGAAATTCACCAAGCTCACAGAGAGAGCATTGATAGAGTGGACTAGAGGATCTTTGTGCCTCAAAACACTATAAAATTACTATGTTCATTATTTCTATTTATCCACTGCTCATACTTATCATAGAATAAAACATTGCATATTTGCATAAATTAAAAAGGGAGTCAAAAGATATAATCTATAGAGATCTCCAAAAAGACACAATTCACCCCTCTTATGTATATTTGTATTATTACAACCTAACAAACCTATAATCAAAGAAGTCTACTCAGGTGTAAAAGTTCCATGATTGGATAAGTAGGGTGTGAGTAAAACTTAATAGGTCACTAACAATGGGGTACCTAACATTTCTAGATAATCAATTCATACACATGTGAGATGCTCAAATAAATAAGTAAATAAAATGCATAAGAATAAATAAATAATTACTATTGATCCTTGGGTTATAAGGTGACACCTAGGATCGATCATACTTTTTACAACTAGTGTTTAAGTATCTATGAACACAAGATGTCATTAGATACAAGGCCAATACCTATGTGGTAATCGTAGGTGATTATAGTCATCAGGCATAAAGCAGATTCCTAAGAGGTAATCCTAGGAGATCAACAATAATCAGGCATAAAATTGATCCCAAGGAAGTAATCCTAGTATATTAATAGTCATCATGCATAAATATGATCCCTAGAAGGTAATACTAGGTGATCAATTGTCATTAGGCATAAATATGATCCCTAAGAGGTAATCCTAGTTGATCAATATGAATTAGGCATAAAACCGACCCATATGAGGTAATTTTATGTGATTAATAGTCATAAGGCATAAGGTCGATCCCTAAAAGGTACTCCTATGTGATTAATAGTTATTAGGCATAATTTTGATGCCTAATATGTAATTATAGCCAATAAATAGTCATCATGTGCAAAAATGATCCCTATGAGGTAATATTAGATGATCAATAGTCATCAGTCATAAAGCTGATCCCTAGGAGGTAATCCTAGGTAATCAATAGTCATCAGGAATAAAGCTGACCCTTAGAAGGTAATCCCAGGTGATAAATAGTCATCATGCATAATTTATATCTCTATGAGGTAATACTTGGCAATCAATAGTCATCAAGAAAAAAACCAACACCAATAAGGTAATCCTAGGTGGTCAATAGTCATCAGGCATAAAGTCAATCTCTATGAGGTAATCCTAGGTGACCAATAATCATTAGTAATGTGACTGATCTCTATGTGGTGATTCTAGGTGACCAATATTCATCAAGAATAATAATGAAACCTTGGAGGTAATACTAGGATATAACTAGTCACAAGTCATAACCCTAATCCCTAGGTGGTAATCCCAGGCGATCAATATTAATTAGTCATAAAGATGATCCCTATGAGGTAATCTTAGGCAATAAATAGTCATTAGGAATAATGATGATCCCTAATCAGTAATCCTTGGAGATTAATAGTCACCATACCATAATCAGGCTCACATATATGACCTTCAAGATCCAAGGTGAAACCCGAAGTTAACCATGCATACTCACTTGTACTTACCCCCACCAGGGTCAAATATATTTTTGGCACACCCACTGAGCTCCCCTAGGTATCCTCAAGACATGGCCACCTGGAAATGGATCCTCAATCCCAATATCATCTCTCAGGACTATCTCATCAATTTGAGGGAATAATGTCCCCCAACACCACCATGATCATATTTTAGACTCACTAGACTTATAGTATAATCCCCATAGGAACCACTCCAAGAAGATGGCATAATTCTCATCACACAACCCAAGTCATCCAGGGTCAGTCCACTCACCCAACCCCTCATCAATCTACCCATGACCATCTCACCCATATAATCAAATACCAGTGGGGTAAGAACACCCACCCACTATCTATTTAAATATCCCAATGACTATATGAAATCTCACAGTTCCATCATGGCCTAACTTGGCTAATCATCATAGTCCAACACTCTCATTTACAAGGAGGTGTCTATGGGATCCAATACCAGGTCCATTACATTCATTCGCTTCCATTAACTCACACCCCTGAGGTTACATGTATCTCATAACTGATTCTTATTATTAATCCCCCATATATTGTTGACCGGGGCACCAAGCTAGTTCTCAAGGGTCCATAGTGTCCCTCAACACTTACATCTATCCATAGAAATTTTATTTTAATTAAGAAATTTAATTAATTTAACAAGGTTGATCAAACAAAATGGAGATATCACATATCACATGCTACATAAATAAAATGTGTAAACTATAGGGAAAATCATAGGGACTAACTACCCCATTGATCGAGTTATCCCCTTTAAATTAAGCATAGCCACTCCCAAGTTTTTCTAAGTTCAAATGACCACCATACATTAACACAAGGTCCTATATCAAACCACAACATTTAAATAAATTAATTACAACACTTTAAAATTTAATTTAAAAAGGATTAACACCTAAAAACTCATTGAGAAATGCCTGCTCCCCAAACTCGCAAGCAACATGGTGTGGTATACTGCCAACATACACCCCAACCTAAGATGCAATATAAAAATTAATTAATTGTAACCATTTATAATTAATTAAACCATTTTCAATTAATCTTCCAATTTAAAAAAAATATGAATAATTTCTTAAATTCACATCGAGTCATCCCATCGCATCGAAATTGAGACTAACCACCTACAAAAATTTCATGATGTACTCCTGACACCATCTTGATAACAACATACCTTGATAAAAATGCATGAAACATATTATGATCATGAGGCCCCTATTATATAATCCAAGAAAAATACCCATAAAATCAGATAATTCCACTATGTTCTGGTGGAATCATCACTAAAAACAACATCAAAAAATAACAAGTTAGCAATGAGGAAATAGGGGAAGAAAATAATAAATAACTACATCAGAGTGTTAGATTTACCTCAATAAGTCTTATGAGTTGAACGATACTCAATTATGACAAGAATCAAAAGAGATCCCCCACTTTAAACCCTTACACAAGGATCCTTCTCTAAGTAAGGGTTTAAACCCTTACATAGGGATCATATCCATGTAAGTGTACAAACCATTACGTGAGTGTTTGTATGGGGGGGGGGGGTCCTCGTCCACATAAGGGTTCCAAACACTTAAATGAGGTGGTGGTGTGGGGGGGGGTCACCTTTAAATAAGGGTCCCAAAATAATTCATGGGTGTTTCTCCTCCATGTAAGAGTCCCATACCCTTTACATGAAGGTCCTATACACATAAGTATCTAACCTTTATGTGGGGTATAAGACCTATAGACCTTTCCAATATTTAACCAAGAAATCATGATGCTTCCCGAGCCTTGTCCATATCAAAAAACATAATATAGGGCTATCTCAACTATTATATTATCAATCTGAACCCCAGTTCTCAAAACAACACCATATTTAGAGTTAAAAACTCATATCCTCCCTTAATTTCTCAACATATAAGGATTTAGGTATTTATATCCTTTCTAACATAGCACATATCATCCCTGAGAATCCCCAATGGTACTCAACCACAAAACCTGACATATCCTAGTCATCAATTCATGATTTGATCACCACGTTCTACTAATAAACACCAAAGAAGCTTCCTCTATGAAACTACAGACATGAGGAACACTATCCATTAGAAACCAATCCACTCACCCATTTCATCATTAATACCAAGACAACACTACCCACACTTGTATATTTTGAGATACCACAGTGTCATCAATCAATTCATCCCCGAATCATGGTGCTCCTCCCCACAAGTATCTACCCATAAGAGTTTATTGTTATCCTTAACAATCCTCACCATAGGAATTACCTACTAAAAATGAATTCTTAGTGGTCCACTGACACTTTTGGTGTGGTTTTCATCTCACCACACCCAATTACATATGAAAAAACCTCTCAAACATCCTTTGGATGACCTATCTTGAAAATTCTTGGTCACACATGTCAACACACTATCATAAATCTTGATCAAGATGCCTTAATTATTGAAGGTCTCTCGAGATCGTCTAAATTCTAAAACTGAAGTATGAACCTGAATCTTGATATAATTTCCTGGTTGGATCACAAACCATCCATAATGGACATCATTCTATCACCCCAAGAAACTACACACCTCTAATCTGACTAAAACTCAGATCACATAAAAAAAATCCCAAACTGATTTCAATGCATAGACTCCATCCAATGCTACATCCAAACCTCAAATCTTGTATTCACCAAAGGAACTAGATAAACAAAATTCACCTACACACTGGAATCCAAAATCCAACTCGATCGTCTACTAACCAATCTCATCACACCGATGAACCTACCCACATGAGGGTCACTCCTCTGAGGCCTAAGATCCATATATTACTTCACGTAATGACTGGACATGGTCATCCCACTCATACCCGATCTCTAACATGAATCACCAATAGCTACCCACTCTCAGCTCACTAAGAACATCATCCTTGTCACCTGTTGGAATTTAATCAATAATTAAGTTCACACCCTCTAACAACCTATGGTGCTATCACCACCATTCGACTTTACTTATATTACACCTCAATTATAACCTCAACAAGTCCCAACAAAACACCTTTCTAATAATTAGTGTCAAGTAAAACATTTGGGTCAACCATACCATTACACCCCATTAAAACTTTTATGTCTCTTCTCACCATAGATTGAAATTTCCCATTTCATAAAACCTATAGGGCAACCATGTCTGCAATAGTTTTATCAAATCTATCTATCTTTATCTCACACATGCCCACTCAATGACCCACATCCCAACTACACCACACATAACCAGCACGTACTACCTCACTATCATCCAACTAATGGGTGCATGCTCTCGTACCACCTAAGTGTACAAACCAACTCATGTATCCACGATTCACATGTCACTATACCTTGGCTCAAAACACCATCTACATGAGTTATTTCAAGTGAAACAGACTTATAAACCCATTTACGAGAACATCATTCCACCACACGAGTTTCCTCTATGAGGTTGCTCAATAACCCATGTTACCAAAATAAGGCATGCCCAAGAAGGTGTATGATATACATCATCCAACTCAAATCATCTTGATTCATTACTATTAATATTAGGTTCACATGACTAAATAGATGAAATTTTATCATGACATGTTAGTATTATCTAACCCAGATAATCCTTAGTGATCCTCTTCAGAATCAAGGCATTTATACCATGACAAGTTCTACAACATGATCACCCTCTAACCTAAGTTTCATTCAAAAATCAGAAGTTTATAATCATGCTCTATCCACCTCGGACCTAATAATCTAGGATCATGATCCACTATATCATATGGATTAATACATTAGATCATAAAGGCTATAAATCCAATAGATATTTCCCCCAAATCCATCATTGACACTAAATTCACTCTAAGTGCTTTACCTCCTGAAAACCTAATGCATCTCTCATGCATATACCACACATATTCTAGTACTCATCATAATAAAATATCAACCATAAGGAATATATATATTCCTATTATATCTAATGTAACTCATAAGTCTAGGATAACCCCTCTCATAGGTTACTCTCACATATCGCAACTCACCTTAGAAAAAAATAAAAAAAACATCCTATTATTCAATCACAACACCCAACTCACTAATATCTGAAGTCACATCTCAAGGTCCCCATATTATCCCACATATCCCATAAAACCTATCTTACATTAGACACAAATATTGGGAACTATCACTACTCCTATATCAAATACCATAAGAAAACTCACATGCCAACACCCAATTTAGGGTCCTCATGTACACATACTGTAACACCCAGATGTTTTTATGAAATATTTTCTCTAAATAATTTTAATTCTTCAATATTTTTCATTTCACACAATTGTGAGTTTAAATGAACCATGAGATGCCCTTAGTATAAAATGACCATTTTATCCTATCTTTTATGTTACTAGTAATAAATATAACTAACTTATGAAATTTTTTGGTGAAGTCATTCACTACCAATTATTTATGAAAAATATAAATCAATTATATTTTTTTATTTTTTTATGAATAAATTGAGTGAATTACTATTAGTAAATTAAATTAATGAAATATATATGTTATATACTTAATAAAATATTTTTTATATTCATATAATAGATATTTTTGACATAGGGTATGAATAAACCCTATTTGATGTATAAAAACCTATATCTTTCAAAAGGGAAATTTTCGCCTTTTAATGGAGAAACCATTGTAAATTAAGATTTTTACACATTAATAATTTTTATATGAAAACATAAACATGTTCTTTGGAAGTGGGATATAAAAATTTACTTGGGATTAATTTTTAATATTTTTCTGATAACTTTCAAAATTTTATGAATAGTAAAAATACACTAAAATTTAATTGAAAACATCTTTTTTAATGAAAATAATTTATATGGTAAAATTATAATATTGAATGGATTTAAAGTATAAATAGAATATATTTTTATCATTCAATATAATGTATGCATATAGATGTAAAAACATTTCAATATTTTACAATGTTTTAACTTTATAAACTTATTCTCTCTTTCTGACAAAGGGATTAATTTTAAATTAATTACTGGAGATTCTGTGTTTTGAATTTTAAAAAATGGATTCTATATTTGGAATTATTATGTAACGCCCCAGTCCTAGAAGCTTGAATCTGGTGCATTATTACATTAGATTGGCATTATTACAAGGAATCAAATCACGAAGGACCATTTAGTTTAGCAGTCTTGGAAAGCCAGATTATATACATAATACCCACAATACATTGGAAAAATAGAATAAAACACGCTACACAATAAACTGAAATAAAATCCATCCTTGAAAGCTTATTCAAAGTTCTCTTCTTCATAACATGGGGAAAGAAACATAATAAGGGTGAGCTCAAATGATCCGTAAGGGTAATTAAAACGGAAGAAATAATGAATCAATCTATATAGAAAGGTAAATAACTGAGAACACTTTCCATTAAAATAACTAGATAAGGTATAAATAATGTGGCAAGTAAGAAACAAAAACACATGCCATAAATCAATAAAATGGTAATGAACTATATCCATAGATATATCTACATAAAATCAAATGGATAAACAATAGCTGATACTAAATGAGGGAAATTTATTTCTTATTAGACTTCGTGTCTTAGGCACATGAAAACTGATTACCATCAATACATTTCACAAGACGATTTAAAAACCAGATAGAACCCCATTTAATTTGGCCAACTTATTTGTCTAATGAGAACTTGTTGATGCATCGAGGAGCTATATAAAGTCTGGGATCCAGCCATCATTTCTAGTCCAAAGCATTCTTCATATTTAATAATATAAATAACTAATATTCCTTATCAAATATCCGTATTTAATGAGAAATACAGATCTATCAATAATTCTCCAATAATCCAATAATTGTCAAAGTAATCACTGTATGAAAAATGGTATACAGTTTGGGAGATACTAATATCCATTGTATGAGAATATGGATATTTAATTAAATTTATAATGAAAAATTATTACAATATAGTTATTGTTTCAAGTTAATTTAACAATCACAAAAGGAAGTAAGATTAAGAATATTTGAGGAGAATAATCTGTAAATATTCCAAAGTGTCCCATACCACTTTGAAACATTTAAATCATAATCACCAAAAAGGTATGACATTATATGGATCTTATAATATCATGAGAATAATATGATTCATGATATAATATATCAAAATGGGTAGTATTTATGGAACACAAAATAATTATGTAGTGAATATGACATTAATCTCATTGATTTAAAAAGTGAGACGAAAATATATTACCTTAACCTTCCTCTTGTTATGTGGTATTTAACCTCCTATATAGTGGTTTAAAATATGTTAATAACTAATAACAGAACCAAAATCATGTTTACAATACCATATATTAACTTTTTACAGTATTTTATTACCCATTTGTTAACACTCTTTCATTATTTTGACTATTTTGGGTGTTAATTGCCTAGTTTTCTCAAGTACATTTTGACTTGTTATTTGTTGTTCTTATTAAATATATCATGGTTTTATAATATCACTAATGTAAACCATGAATAAATTATCTTATATATTCATTACATAGGTATTTATAATAGCCCATAATATTTGGATATTATAAATAAAATGCAACGTTTATGGAGACGGTAGGCCGTACGCACGCATGAACACTACTTTCATTTCATTATTGTATTAAAATAATGAAAAATAAAAATATATATATATATATTATAATTATAGTATAATATATATGTTATATATGTGTTACATAGGTTTATTAACACCACCCTTTTTACATTCCATGTATGTCATGAACGAATCATTTTGCTTTGAGGGGTCGGTAGTCCACACTTCCTTAGACGAAATTATCGTATTTACACAACTTGGATAGCATAAAGGTATGTTATAAATAAGAATTAAAGAATAATAATAAATTATAAATAAAATATATATATCATATATAAATATAGTGTCTATCATAATGGCCACTATGAGAGGCGGTGAAGGAGAATTGAACAATCATCGTTTCGTGAGGCAGTAATTCACCGTAAATTGAAACACTAAATTCGTTACCCATTAGAGAGAGGTGTGTGTAAGTGTAGGTAAAAATATTATCATAAAAACATATTATTATATATATTATACTGGTTTTTTATGTAATAATATAATAAGAAGAGTATAGGGAGTGTATAAATGGAAATGAAATTAGAAAGCATGAGAGAAAGTGTTACCTCTTAATCTGGTAACCTCTTTTGGTTTGTATGAAAAGAATCCTTGAATTTATTTATGCCCAAGGGTAGGATTATAGGTATAGGGGAGTTATGTTTTTAGTCTATATGGATAGATTTTTTATGATCCAATGTGGCTTGAGAGGTGTGAGGAATGGGTAGAGTGCTTGCCTTTTATAATAGAGGGGAGTGGCACTTTTGTAAATACCAAAAGGTATTCACTATTGTCGGGTAAATCATACCTAAAGTGCATTTAAAATGTAAAAATAATTAATTAAAGGAGAATAACGATTTAGAAAAACCTCATACACACAAAACTATGTGCATTTTAATAATTTGGTTTCTTAACATCTAAGATTCCCCAATTTTATCATTTTGGTTTTTATTAAAGAATCTAGTTTTCTAATTTAATTAATTTAAACATTATGAATAAATTAAAGTGAAATTTATTATACAATATATATACACTGAATTATTAATATTATACCTAATTTTTAAAATAAAATTCCCATGTGTTTTGGAAATTATTTTTAAAACAAGCGCATGTGACGTGCTAAAATGATACTTGAACCCAGACCGTGTTAACAATGTTTTTATAGTATATGATTCAATATGTTAATTATAAAAGAATAATCAGTAAATTAATAGAACATATTTAATACTTATTAACACTTAAAAATATATTGTCAGAATATAGGATTATTATTAATTTTAATTCATTTAATAAGTTTCATTTAATGTAAAATAACAATAATGTCAATTTTGACATTATTTATTTAATGTTAATTTTAAAATATCAATATTATATTTTAATTAAAATATATTAGGGTTAAAGGTTTGTAACATGATATATTCATCTATAAAAATAAATAAATACAATAATTCAATCAATTAACTTCACTTTTAGTATCATTTATTTTAGCTAATTATTAACTAAATAATCACTATATCGGCGTTTCTTAAGCATTTTAAATAAATAAATCATCTATAAAAATTATGGTTAAATTATTATGATAACAATAACCCATATATATTAAAAAAGGATATGTATAACCGAAAATATGTTGTTTTTTACATATCTAAAAGTTTTATAAATGTTAAAGGTAAGTAAAGTCCCCTTTTTGTCTTTTTCCTTACTTACCCTTGTATATAGGGCACTTCCATTTAATAATATCACAATAACCCATATATTTAGAACCAATTGGGTACATGGTCAAATTATTTTCAGCTAATGTCTTTTGGACATGTTTCCAGGTCATTTTTTCCTTAATATTAAGGTTTAGTCCCTTATTAAGCTTAATCATACCTTAATCACCATAATTAACTTAATCACATTCACTAATGAATTTGGTAAAAAAATTATGTTGATCTTATTAGAACATAAATATCATACTAATTACATCCATGTATTTTGGATTTTAAAAATTTAAATCACAGAAGTGGGAAAATTAAGATTAACGCTAATCTCGCAGACAGGGCGAAATAATAGGTTTTTATAGTAGAAAAACATTCAAAATTTTGTTAAGTTTTTATATTCAATTTGAAAGTAAAATTTATTCTAATGAAATTAATTGTATAAATAGATATATAATTGATATAATGTTACTAGAAAATAAATCTAAAATATAAATTGGTATTAATAATTATTTAAACGAAAAGGTTGTTTTTAACTATATTGTAGTAATTTTCAATATTCATTAAAAATGGAGTTTCTGAGAAAAATACCAAAAATTTACCCTAAGATAATTTCAACATTATAAATTCATAAATGATTTTTATTTTTAAAAATAAAATTAATAAAAGTTTAAAAATTTAGTTTTAAAATAGGTTCTCCATTAAAAGGAGATAAAACTCGGCCTCGTGTGTAATACAAGATAATTTAGTGTCATATATAGTGTAAGTTTAACAGTGTGTATACATAATTACAACAAAAAAGTTATATTTATTATAAAAGGAAAATATTGTAAAGTCTTGGGGTGTCAGATTATACCTAACTTAATTAAATTATGTCCTTTAATTTTAAACTTGACCATAGTAATCCAGGGATTGAAAATAAAATATTTTTGAAAGAACCACATCATAAAAAGGGTCAATATAATATTTTATTAATAATTGATAAAGTAACGTAAAAAGGTTATGTATATAGGTTCCCTAGTAGGAGAACATTGGTGGAAAATGGAAACATGGATACAGAAGAAAAATTTAACTATCAAGTTCTAATGGAGAGTGCTAAAGAAAATGTTCAGATGAAAGTTGTTAACTACAAAACCATAAACCATAGGTGTGAATAAAGGTCATTAATATCATAAAAAATGATGATAATAGGAAAAAAAATTGTTTCAAAACCAGTTTTTCTATAGTTAATGGATTATTTCACTATATAATAATATATATGAACATAATATTTTCCTTTTATTATGCCTCGAACTATTTCTACTTCATATCTTCACACATGATACAACATATAGTGAATTAATACATTACCCTCTAAAATATCATCCAATGATAATATTAAACCATTTTATAAATGGTTAAATTTTCTAGATGATTATGACCCAATCACTTCTGAATAAAATCACCGAATTTATAGAATGAACTCTTCATTATCCTTTAATCAAAATAAAGCATCCCTAAATTTTCACATTCCAAATATGTAAATAACTTCATCATGTATCCTCTTGAAATATGGTAATCACTTGATTCACCATAAAACATTATTGGAAACATGATTTTTTCTTTATTATTTAAGTAATACATATGTTATTGGATATATTACTTAAATCCAAAAGTGTTGTAAACTCCATCAATGATATCATAGACCACTAGTCGAAAAGTCATTAATCAGTTCCAAGGTAATCAACACTTATCCAAATAAACCATTTCTTCATCATTATCTCAACATGAGGAACAAATTAAGGGTTTTATTTCCCTCAATAATGTGTTTTCCAAAAATGTTTAACTTTCTAATGAATATATTTTCTTGGTACCATTAAACATATGGTCTCAAATACTTGATGAAAAAGTATTGTAGTAAAATAATCATATATTCCTTAATTATTATAACAAGTGCATTTCTGATAAAATACTCAAATGAAATAATTCTTGAACAAGTATATTAATTATTCTTCTTCATCTGTGGAAGTATCATAACTTGATCACTATCCAATAGCATCATTTGGGGTATATTACTTTGATGCTTGGGAAATTTATTCTCATAGTGTCCCATCTCCTTTAAGTGGAAGCATTGAACATTAGAAACCTTTTTATTAACCTTTAAATCATGATCATAATGTCCCTTTTCTCTGTAGTTATAACAAACTTCCATTCCCTTCAAGAATTTACCAGGGAGATTCTTTCCATAGTTATCACATGTGGGAAAATACTTCTTTCCCTTCTTCACTTTATCCATCTTTTTCTTTGTTTTCCTATTCTTCCATTCAAATTTATAGGACTCAGAAAATTATTTACTTATCTTGTTAACACATGATACTATTTTCTTATATTATGAGAATACATGGGAGACTATTTCCCTTTGAAACGTTGTCTTAATACCATGAATGGTATAATCCTTCTCACTATTTGTGTCATGTTCATTGGTGGAGTTCTCATTTCTTCTTCTAGGATCAATTTATAAACATTTCCACATACCATATTAACTCATTAAATTATGAACATTATATAACTCTAAACATGGTATAGTAATTGACATAAATTTATGCATCATGAATCTTAGAAGCATAAACTTTGGCTACTTTGGGGAAATCATTACTTCTAAATCCTTAATGGTAGGTAAAAAAACATTAACTATCCTAAGCATATCCCCCAAGAGTGTCAAACTAGGTGCATAGTAAGGCCCATTGTCATGTACCAAGTTACCCCGAGTCAAGTTCGGAACACCTTTTTGGATTTGTTACTCCTAGGTACATCTGTTTCAGAACCACATCCACTTGTAGTATCTAGACAAAGATGTATTGCTAGGAATTACCATATAATATTTACTCTATAAAAATTCAAGGATGTTATACACTTATAATAAATGCCTATATTAGGGTTATGCTACCTATTCTAGGTTTTACCTATTATAGGTTTTCAAAATCTAGTTTCTGAGGTTGTTCCTAAACTTCCTTTGATACCAATGATAATGCCCTGGCCCCAGAAGCCCGTAGCCAGTGCATTATTACATTACATTGGCATTATTACAAGGAAGAAAATCCCAAATGAAAATTCAGTTTATCAATATTATAAATCCATATTCCATACATAATACACATAATACATTGGGAAAGTATAATAAAACATTCTACACAATAAACTGAAATAAAATCCATCCTTGAAATATTATTCAAATTTCTCTTCGTCATAACCTGGGGAAAGAAATATAATAAGGGTGAGCTTAAATTTTCAGTAAGGGTAAGTAAAACAAAAAAAATAATGAATAAATCTATATGGAAAAGTAAATAACTTAGCACACTTTCCATAAAAATAACTAGATAAGGAATAAATAAATAGGCAAGTTAGAAACTGAAACACATGCCATAAATCAATAAACTGAGAATGAACTAAATCAATAGATATGTTGATGCAAAATTTTATGGATAAATAATAAATAATTAAAATTTATTTATTATCATACATCATGTCTCAGACACATGAAAACCTATTATCATTAACACCTTTCACAAAATGGTTTAAAACATAGATTGACGCCCATTTAATTTGGCCTACTTATTTGTCTCATGAGAACTTTTTGATGCATCGAGGAGCTATATAAAGTCCATAATCCACCCATAATTTCTAGTCCAAAGAATTCCTAATATTGAAAAATCAAAATAACTAATATTACTTATCAAATATCCGTATTAAATGAGAAATACAAATCTATCAATAATTCTCTAATAATCAAATAATTGTCGAAGTAATCACTGTATGAAAAATGGTATATGGAATATCAATTTTATGAGAATATAGATATTAAATTAAATTTCCAATGAAAAATTATTGTAATAAAGTTATAGCTTCAAGTTAAGTTAACAATCACAAAAGGAAGTGAGATTAAGAACATTTGAGGAGAATAATATTTAAACATTCCAAAGTGTCCCATACCACTTTGAAACATTTAAATAATAATCACCAGAAAGGTATGACATTAGATGAATCTTATAATATCATTATAATAATAGTATTCATGATATAATATATCAAAATTTTCAGTAGGTATGGAACACAAAATAAGTTAGTGGTGAATATGATATTAATCTCACTGATTTAAAAAGTGAGATGAAAATCCCTTACCTTAACCTTATCCTTATTGTGTGGCCTTTAACATTATGTATAATGGTTTAAAATATTTTAATAACTAATAAAATAACCACACTAATGTTTATAATATCATATATTAACTTCTTACAATATTTTATTACCCGTTTGTTAACACTATTTCATTATTTTGACTATTCCAGGTGTCAATTGCCTAGTTTTCTCAAGTACGTTTTGACTTGTTATTTGTTGTTATTATTAAATATATCATGGTTTCATAATATATGTAATGTAAAACATGAATAAATTATATTATATATTCAGTACATAGATATTTATAATAGCCCATAATATCTGGAGATTACAAATGAAGTGCAACGTTCATGGAGACGGTAGGTCGTACGTACGCAAGAACGCTACTTTAATTTCATTATTGTATTAAAAGAATGAAAACTAAATGATAAATATATATATTATAATTAAATTATCATATCTATGTTATATATATGTTATATAGGTTTATTAAGACCACCCTTTATACATTCCATGTATGGCATGAACGAATCATATCGCTTTGAGGGGGCGGTAGTCCACGCTTCCTCAAACGAAATTATTGTATTTACAGAACTTGGATATCATAAAGGTATGTTATAAATAAAAATTACAGAAGAATAAGAAATTATAAATAACATATATATCAAATATAAATATAGTTTCTATCATAATGGCCACCATGATAGGTGGTAAAGGAGAATTGAATAATCATCATTTCGTGAGGTAGTAATTCATCGTACAAAGAAACACTATGTTTGTTACCCATTATATGGAGGTGTGTGTAAGTTTAGGTCGAAACCTTATCATAAAAACATACTATTATATTGAGTATACTTATTTTTTTATGTAATAATAAAATAAGAAGAGTACATGGAGTGTATAAATGAAAATGGAATTAGAAAGCATGAGAGAAGGTGTTACCTCTTAACCAGGTAACCTCTTTTGGTTTGTACAAAAATCATCATTGAATTTATTTATTCTAAAGGGGATAATTATAGGTAGAGGGGAGGTATGTTTTTAGTATATTTTTACATATTTTGGATGATACATTATGGAATGATAGGTGTGAGGAATGGGTAGAGTACTTTCCTTTTTATAGTGGAGGGGAGTGACACTTTTGTAAATACCAAAAGGTATTCACTATTGGGGGGTCAATCTTACCTAAAGTGCCTCCAAAATGAGAAAAATAATATATTAAAGATAATAATGGTCGATAAAAACATCATCCACACAAAAATATGTGCATTTTTATAATTTGGTTCCTTTACTTCTAAGATTCCCCAATTTTATCATTTTGGTTTTTATTAAAGCATCTAGTTTTCTAATCTAATTAATTTAACCATTAAGACTAAATTAAAGTTGTATTTATTATAAAACATATAGAAAATAAATTATTAATATTATAAATAATTTATAAAATAAAATTTTCATGTGTCTTGTAAATTAATTTTAAAACAAGCGCATGTGATGCGCTAAAACGTTGCTTGAACCTGGACTGTGTTAACAACGTTTTTACACTATACGGGTCAATATGTTAATTATAAAAGAATAATTGGTCCATTAATATACCATATTTAATATTTAATAACACTTAAAAACATCTTTTCAAAATATAGGATTCTTATTAATTTTAATTCATTTAATAAGTTTCATTTATTTTAAAATAACAACAATGTCAATTTTTACATTATTTATTTAATGTTAATTTTAGAATATAAATATTATATTGGAATTCAAATATATTAATTTTACAGGCATGTAACATGATATATTCATCTATAAAAATAAATAAATACAATAATTCAATCAATTAGCTACACTTTTAGTATCATTTATTTTAGTTAATTATTAACTAAATAATCACTATATTGATGTTTCTTAAGCATTTTAAGTAACTAAACCATCTTTGCAAATATATTTTAAATTATTATGATAAAAATAACTCATATATATTAAAAAATGATATGTATAACCAAAAATATGTTGTTTTTTACATATCTCAAAGTTTTATAAATGTTAAAGGTAAGGAAAGTTCCCTTTTTGTCTTTTTCCTTACCCTTTTATATAGGGCGCTTCCATTTAATAATATCACAATAAACCATATATTTCAATCCAAGTAGAGACATGGAAAAATTATTATTATCAAATGACTTTTGGACAAGTTTACATGTCATTTTTTCCTTAATATTAAGGTTTATTCTCTTATTAATCTTAATCATACCTTAATCACTGTAATTAATTTTAATCACATTCACTAATCATTTTGATCAAAAAATTAAATAGATCTTATTAGACCAAAAATATCATACTAATTACATCATTGTATGTAGGATTTCAAAAATTAAAATCATAGAAATGGGAAAATTAATATGAACGCTAATCCCATAGACGGGACAAAATAATAGGGTTTTATAGTAGAAAATATTCATAAGTTTGTTAAGTTTTTATATTCAATTTGAAATTAAAATTTATTATAATGAAATTAATTGTATAAATAGATGTATAATTGATCTAATTTGACTCTAAAACAAATCTAAAATATTATTTATCATTAATAATTATTTAAACTAAAAGACTATTTTTAACTAAATTGAAGCAATTTTCACTATTCATCAAAAAAATGAAGTTTCTCAAAAAAATACAAAAAATTCACCCTAATATAATTTAAAAAATCTAAATTAAAAAATGATAATTATTTTAAAAATAAAATTCATAAATGTGTCAGAATTTAGTTTTAAAATAGGTTATCCATTAAAAGGAGGTAAAACTTGGTCTCACGTGTAACACAATCTTATTTAGTGTCGTATGTAGCATAAGTTTAACATTGCGTATAAAGAATTCCAACAAAAAAAATATTTATTCTAAAATGAAAATATTATAAAGTCTTGGGTTTTCACATAGTAGTTCCAAATTATGTAAATAGATTTATTTTATTTTTGGGCATTATGAATAATAACTTTGGTATTTTTTATTAATACGGTAAAAGGGTAAATCGAGTAATTAAGGGTAATAATACTATTATAAAGTTACCCAAACACTTGTCTTAATATTCTTGGATGAATTTGTTTCTACCTAAATTTTCCTTGGGTAAAAATGGTGTCCTTTGAAAGCCACTTGGATGAGATTAGGCCATTTAATTTATTTTATTTAAAGAATAATTAAATATGTCTTACTCAATTTTTAATAATTATATAATTTTTATATAAGGTTATACAGAAGATAAATTCAATTATAAATACTCGTTTGAAAGATAAAATGTTTTTATTTATCATAAAAATTTATTTTAATTTTTAGGAAATAAATAATTACCTTAAAGGATTCTACTTTGATGATGTAAAAATTAATTGATTGATGATAAATCAATAAAACAATTTTTAGTAAAATACTAATAACCATAAAAATATCTAAAAAGTTGACCAAATATTATTGGTCGATTATATTTCAACCATAACAATATAATGGTCGAGTTAGTGACCATTTGGAGCCTTATAGAAGAGATTGTGACACTTATATTATTTAATTTAAAGTGATGTTAAAGTTGTCACATTATACTTTAATAAGTATAACATTTTAAATTTTGTATTTTATAGAAGAAAAATAAAAAGAAAAATATTCTTATGAAATATTTTAGATTTATATTCATCATAGTATTTTATTTTTAATTTTTAATCAACAAATAATTATATTAAATAATTACACAAAATTGATGTAGTAATTATTTTATTAATAGAGTTAACATATAAATGTTATTACAAATATTAAAATAAATATAATTTGATCTAATTAATATGTCTAATAAATTTTATATATGAAATTTACCTCTTATGGATATAATAAAATAGTTTTTTTTAAGTTAACTTGTTATCTTAGTATTTTTAAAAATCAATGAATTGAATAGTGTCAAAATTGACACTATTGATTGTCTATCAAAATAATGTATTATTAAATAATTTAAAAATAATAAAACATTTTTTAAAAATATATAATAATTATTATGTGGTCTAAAATTTTATAATATATTTATTTATGGTTTAATTGACATCAAATAAGTAAATATTTGACCATTTTAATATTGAAATATTTGTTACCATAGTTAAAAATTAAATAGAATAACTAAGTGTTAATTAAAACGATAAGGTTTAAATTTATATGAAAACTTGTCTAAAATATATTGGTTGATGAGATTAAAAAACTCTATAATCTATTATTTTATATTGGGAAATTTTGTAAGTTTTTAGATGGAGTTTGATTTTATTATAAATTAATATTTTTGGAGATCCCAAAAGTGCCCCTCACCTCAATTATAAAAGGACACCTCCTCCCTCACCTAGTCACTTCACTTTAAGCCTTAAAGCTCGGAAATAACCTACTATTTTCCCTTATAAACTTCTCTAGTTATATTATAGAGGTTATAGTCTTCTTCAAATACCAACTCTAGTGCTCTAAGAGGAGATTTAGAGGATGCACATCGAAGAAGTGGTAATTTCCTCTACTGATTCTTTCAAACTTATTTTTTCTTATACTTACTATTCAGGATTTGTTTCATTATAAAGAAATAAATATAGTATAAATTATATATTGAGATATTATTATGATTATGGAAGAACAATATTACAGTTTATATTCATCCTATAAAAAACAAAATCACCACGCGTGTGTACGTACAACTTATCATCTCCACGATGTGGTGTAATATGTTTTTCACCACCAACTTACTTGAATGGGTATAATGATATAAATAATAACTATATTATTATTATTATTATAAAATTATATTTATTCTGAAATATTATACACCATTCACTTCAATACCATTCCAAAATCATGGGAATGATATCACTGCTCCTGCGTACGTACGACCTACCGTCTCTACGATGTGATGCGGTTCATTCTACATGATCTTTATTAAATCCTGATTATATAAATGTATATAATGAAAAAATATGATATATATAATTTTAATATCATTTTTTAATTATATAAATATGACCTATGAAGTATAACCAGAACTTATTATACAAAACATGCATAAGAAAATGAAGTTGTTAATACCCACATAACAAGTAATAATGAATTTTTATTAACAAACAGATGATAATATGATAATATATGACATGAAAAAACTTACTATGATTCTGAAATAAGTCAATGACATTATTTAAATCATTATACATGTGTTTTAGATACATACAAAGGAAATATGACCTAAAAGGTAAGGGATAATTTCACAATCTCATTATTATATGAGATTGTTTATACGTAAATATTTACCGGGGTATATTTATCATCAATTTACTTGTTTCCTAAATATGTAATATTATTTATATTATTGTAAGATTTTTTAAAGTAAATTTTACCCATTGGTTAATTTTTATTAAATGGTATGAAATGAATATTTTTTCGTTATTCCATATGAGGTACTTTTTGACTTTTCTGGAAAAAATACGAGGAGAATGTTTTTTAACTTATACGGCATGAAAAGAAATTTACATCTTCCTAATGAATTATTTCCATGAAGATTATGCTGCATGATTTCAAGTTTATTTTCAAATAAATTTTTTCTTTTAAAATTGCACATCCTTTTGAGAAAAGAAAATGTTTTTTAAGAAGAAATAATATTATCCTCAATAATTAATTTCAAGTATTATATCAAAATTATTTTCCTTCTAAGATGGAATTATTTAATAGGGTTATGTTTGATGTATAATATCCTTATTGTTTCTATGATTCTATTGTTCTTATAATGGAATTATATTTATGAAATCCATTTGTTTTACATAGATTATGTTATGGTGGAATGATGTTTAATGAAACCCATTTTATTCCATGGGTTATGATGAATGATTTTTGTTATTGTGGAACACATAAGAATGATTTCATTATGATTTGGGTGGTACCTATATCTCCCTCTAATACATTGGTTAAAGATTTATATCTCATGATATAGACATGGATGGAATAAGAAATTATCTCAGTTCAGTAATATAGGGCTGGAATGAGGAGTGAACTCAGTTTAGTAATGGAATTTGTCCACTATGATGTTCTTAGAAATGATAATTTACTAATATGAAATGATTTTCTATGATTATGTGTATTCCAAAAAACTTCATGTATTATGTTATGACTTTTGGTATTACGTTCATTGATTCTTATTAACTTTCATGATTTATCCCATGGCATGATATCATGATCTTTCATATAGAGGATAGGATTTTCAAATGTTATGTTATTATATCTTATTACTATGATATGATTTATATCACTCTTGTTTACCCTTAATGAGCATATGAGACCACATTTTTCTTTTCCCCAGGTCATGAAGAAGGGTATTAACTAATATATGTCAAAAGGGGTCTATTTATGATGAAATAAGTGGGAAATAATGAAGATGTATTATAAACCCATCGTTTATGTTTCAAAATTTCTAAAGACACTATACCTATAAAGTTATATCATGTATTTTTTATATTTTTTAATGAGTATTATTTAACTTTTAAGTAATATCAATGTATGTAAAGTACGGGTTGTTATAGTTAGTATCAGAGGGAATGTATAGTTAACCTTTGGAAATTAGAATGATAAAACCTTAGTAAGAACCCAAAGGATATATCTAAGTATAGGTCATAATCATAGTGTTTTATAAATGATCATGAATAACCAAGGATAAAACCTAAATCTTCATAAATTGAAATTTTATTCTTTATTTTGTGGTTTTCCCATTATGATTAGTGTTTCTCACAATATACTTTTTGGTTTTAGTCAATGGATGTAATACAAAGGAATCACATTAATGATGAATACGATGGGAAATGCAATGATTGTCCTCTCGAGCAACCAAATGTTATGGGAGATGGAATGAAAAATATTTTATTTATGCTCACACGACTTTCTCAAGCTATGAATCATGTAGGACTTCCAAACTAGCAAATGAGGGAACAACATTCTCTTAAGTCCTTCATGAGGCAGTGTACACCTTCTTTCAGTGGGTCTTCTGATCCATTAGTGGATGAACAATGGATCAGTACCACTGAAAAGATATTTTCAATTCTCCATTATTCAGAACATGATAAATTCATCTTATAAGTTTATCATTTGGAAGGTGAATCTGATCAATGGTGGAACCTTATCAAGAATACAAGGTAAAGAGATGTAATTGAATACATTGAATGGGACGAGTTCAAGAACTTATTTTTTAATAAGTAATTTCTTTGTATTCTATGAACAAATATGGAGAAGGATTTCCATAAACTTAAGAAAAAGGACGATGAATCAGTTGGTACCTAAAAAGAAAATTTTACAAGACGTGAAAGGTATGCTTCTAGATTTATTGTCCAACCTGGGAGTAAAATTGATCGATTATTTAGTGGATTAAAACCATGTTTCTGAAGGTCATTATGCATAAGGGACTTCAATATCTATGAAGAAATTTTTCAATGTTCTATCAAGTTTCAGATTGATATTGGAGTAAACCATCAGTCCTATGGGTTTGATAAGAAGAGAAAAATGGAATTCAAGGGAAAATATAAAGACCACAGTGAAAAGAAGATGAGTTTTCCCTTATGATCAAAGTGTTAAAATTGTCTTAAAGGTACAATTAAATGTTTTAAGTGTGAAAAACAAGGTCATCGGGAAGTCAAATGCTGAAGTGATGGAAAAAAGATATCTAATGATGTTAATAGAGAAAAGGCTACATAGAATGAACCTCCTACACTTCAATGTTACAAGTGCAAGGAAATGAGAAATTATGCCAATCAATTCCATAATCCAAGGGTTATTGATGATGATCGACATCATAAAAATCTTAATACTAAAGACAAAGGCAAGTCACATGCGATCACTATCAATGATGTGGAGTTCAATAATGAAGTGGTGAAAGGTACACTTAGCATCCGCTCTAAAGTAGATTTTTTTTGGATCCACCCAATCTTTTATTTATGAAAAATGTTATAAGGGTATCACAATATTACCTCAAAAATTAGATATAGAGTTAACTGTGACAACTCCCAATGGAACAATGGTCACATCAAAAGTTTATAATTCTTCTCTGGTTGAAGTTTTTGGGAAAGTGATTCCTGAAAATCTTGTAATCCTTCCTATAGTGAAATTTTATGTAATTATTGGAACGTATTGGATTTCTATATATGGTGATCACATCAATTTACAAGGAAGGGAATTTACATTTCATATTCTAGATCAATCTATGACCATCTATTGATGAAAGGATGAATATAACCTTCCAGTAGAAATTTATTCCATAACATGAGTCTCGATCCCTATAAATGAAGGTTATCTATATAAAGTGGTTGGGGAGAAACTAAAAATTAAGAATACACCCATTGTATGGGAGTTTTATGATGTCTTTCAAGAAGAATTACTGGGTATTCCACCAAATAGTGAAGTTGTATTTTCAAAAGAACTCATAACTGGTGTTATTCCTATTTGAAAGACACCTTATAGAATGGCCCCAATTGAGTTAGAGGAATTGAAGAAGTAACTCCAAGAGAATCTTAACAAGGGATTCATATGCCCTAGTGTGTCACCTTGAGAAGCACCTATTCTGTTTGTTAAGAAGAAATATGGATCAATGAGACTCTGCATTGATTATAGAGAACTTAACAAGATCACTATAAAAAAATCATCTTCCCTGCATTGATGACTTATTCGACCAACTACACAGAGCACAATAATTTTCCATGATTGATCTTCATTCAGGATATCATCAATTAAGGGTAAATAAATATGATATACTAAATACAAAATTCCATAAAAGTTATGGACACTATGAATTTATAGTGATTCCTTTTGGTCTTACTAATTCCACTGCTATATTCATGGATCTAATGAATAGAGTATTTAGAGACTATCCTAATCAGTTTGTGGTAATCTTTATAGATGATATTATTTTCTATTCGAAAACCAAGGAAGAGCATGAAGATCACTTGATAATTGTACTGAAGACCCTGATAAAGGATAATATTTATGAAAAATTTACCAAGTACGGATTTTGGCTTTAGAAAGTTTCATTTTTGGGTCACATAATCTCAAGATAGAGGATATCTATAGATCCAGCAAAAATAGAAGTCATTGAAAGTTAGATGAGACCAACAACAGAAACTGATATCCAATTTTTTTGTGGTTTGGCTAGATATTATTGATGTTTTGTGAAATACTTTTCATGATTATCTAATCCACTCACCAAATTGAGTCAGGAAGGAGTTAAGTTCTTGTGGATAGAGGAATGTGAAAAGAATTTCAAAGAGGTAAAAAAGGTTTAGCCAGTGCACCTGTGTTCACACTTCCTTGTAGTAGAGAGAGGTTTGTGATATGTAGTGATGCATCCAAGAAGGTTTTGGGTTTTGTTCTCATGCAAAATGATATGGAGATAACTTAAGCCTCATGATAATTGAAAATCTAGGATCAAAATTACCCAACCCATGATTTGGAGTTAGCTGTGGTAATCTTTACACTAAAGATATGGAATCATTATCTTTATGGTGAAAGGTATGATATTTATACAGATCATAAAATTTTAAAGTATATTTTCACAAAAAAGTAGTTGAATATGCGCCAAAGAAGAAGGTTGAAATTTATTAAAGATTACAACTCTTCAATACATTACCACCCTGGGAAAGCGAACAAGGTGGTAGATGCTTTGAGTTGAAAGGACCATACTAGCCTATCCATGACGAGCCAATGAGCTCGTACCCAAGTGGTAAGGGATCCTGATTGGAATCCAAGAGATCTAGGTTCAAAACTGGGTGGATGTGATTTTCTGGGTACTGTAGAAGTACTATAGTAGGTACTGTTCGGTACTATAGCAGCTGAAACTATTCACCTGATTTGGGCATTCGGGCCATCGGTTTGGGCCTACGGGTCTCAGGACCTTCAGTTCATGAAAAGGCCTTCGGGACACAGGGAATTTGGGCCACAAAGACCATGGAGCAGCCCGGTTCACACAGAGTAGGCTCTAGAAGAGGATTAGAGCAACAAGAGTTGCAGTCACCAGAATCAGAGCTAACCGGACTAGAAGAATGAGAGGGTATGGAAACCGCCATCGGGACCAGGCACCGTGCAACTTTGTGCAGGGAACTTCTAGCCAATCAGCAATGCAAGGTTGGGAGATAGATGATCAATGATACAGAATCTGGGGAGGGTTAGTTCTAGTGGGTTGGACCTACGGGTCATGTAATGGGAATGGTACGCCTCTGGGCCTTCAGGTCATGTATTGCAGGTCATGCTGGGACTTGTGCCTTGGGCCTACGGGTCATGTATGGGTTCCCCTTAAACACTTAAAAGGGGGAATATCTATAATAAAATAAAAAATGAAGGCCTTTGGGCTATTTGGATGGGCCTATCAATGAAGAGGATCAAAAAAGATCCAATATTTATGGATTTGAAAAGGATGGATCTTGAAATTTTAAATGAAGGGGAGAAATATTATCCTTTTTCAAATGAATATTCAACCATGTATACAAGTGAAGATTAAATAGGCGCATAAGGAAGATGTAGAGCTACAAAATAAGGTGAGAAATGTTCTTAAATTCAACCTTAATTATGATAGAATAATAAGGTTCAGGAATCGGGTTTTTATTCCTCCCATACCAGAATTAAAGAAGGAGCTATTTGATAAGGCTCATAGTTCTTCATTCTATATTCACCCTAGAAGTACAAAGATGTACAGGTATTTGAAAGATTATTTCTGGTGGGATGACATTAAAAGAGATGTTTCCAAATATGTCTCTCGATGCTTGGTTTGTCAGAAAGTTAAGGACGAGAGATAGAAGTCTAAGGGGATGTTATAACCATTACCTATACCAGAATGAAAATGGGAAAACATCACTATGGACTTTGTCATCAGACTTCCCAAAACATCTAAAGGCCATAATACTATATGGGTTATAATTAATCACATTATGAAGTCGGCACACTACATTTCTATTATAGATAATTTCTCTCTTGATCAGATTTCCAGGATATATGTAAAGGAAGTGGTAAAATTTCATAGAGTACCACTTTCCATTATATCTGATCAGGATACGAGGTTTACCTCGAAGTTATGGAGAAGTTTTTAGCAGGCTCTGAATACAAAGTTATGTTTCAGCACTCCTTATTATCCTCAAACATATGGTCAGTCTGAGAGGACAATTCAAAATCTGTATGACATATTGAGAGCTTGCTCTATGGATTTTAAAGGTTGTTGGGATTAAAACTGACCTTTGGTGGATTTTCTTACAACAATAGCTTTCACTCCAGTATTTAGATGGATCCTTATGAATCCCTCTTTATAAATTAGTGCATAACTCCAACTTATTGGAATTAATTTGTGAAAATAAATCTATTAGTACCTGATCTTGTTGATGAAATAGAAGAAAAGGTCAAATCTATTCAATAACATGTAAGAGTAGCTCAGAGTAAATAAAAAAGTTAAGCTGAAAACTGAATAAAAGACCTAGATTTTGATGTGGGTGATAAGGGGTTTCTATGAATATATCCTTGGGAGAGAGTAATGATATTTTTAAAGAAGGGAAAGCTGAGCCCTAGGTATATCAGTCCTTTTGAAATTTTGGATCGTGTTTGGAAGGTAGCTTACCGATTGACACTTCCACCGAATCTCTCTCAAGTTTATGATGTGCTCCATATATCTCTTCTAAGAAAGTACATACCTGACCCTTAACATGTACTAAACTCATAAGTCATATCATTGGAGAAATATATTTCTTATAAAGAACAACCGATAGAGATTCTAGATCGTAGAGAAACAGTTTCGTGAAACAAGACCACTCACTTGGTTAAAGTTTTTTGCCGAAACAACCAATTTGAGGAAGCTATGTGGGAACTTGATGATATGATAAGAGAGTGAAATACTCATCTTTTTGTATCCAAGCGACAAATTTTGAGGGTGGGATTCAGTTTAAGAGGGGTAGAATGTAACTCTTAAATGCTTTTTGAAATATTTTCTCTAAATAATTTTAATTCTTCAATATCTTTAATTGTACACAATAATGGGTTTAAATGAACTACAAGATACCCTTAGTATAAAATGACTATTTTAACCTATCCATTAGGTTAGTGAGAATAAATATAACTAACTTATGAAAATGTATAATTAATTCATTCACTACCAATTATTTATGAAAATTATAAATCAATTATATTTTTGTATTAATAAATTGAGTTAATTACTATTAGTAAATAAAATTAATAAAATATATATCTTATATACTTAATAAAATATTTTTTATCTTCATCCAATTGATATTTTTGACATAGGGTATGAATAAACCCTATTTGATGTATAAAAACCTATATTTTTCAAAAGGGTAATTTTCCTCCCTTTAATGGAAAACCCATTTTAAATTAAGATTTTTACTTATTGATAATTATTACATGAAAACATAAACATGTTCTTTGTATAAAAATTTACTTTGGATGAATTTTTAATATTTTTTGATAACTTTCAAATTTTGATGAATAGTAAAAATACACTAAATTTTAATTGAAAAAAGAATAATTGAAATAATTTATATGGTTAAATTATAATATTTAATGGTTTTAGAGTATAAATATAATAAATTTTTATCATTCATTATAATGTATGAATTCATATGTAAAAACAATTTAATATTTTGCAATATTTTAATTTTAAAAACTTGTTCTCTCTTTTTGATAACGGGATAAATTTTAAATTAATTACTGCAACTTATGTGTTTTGAATTTTGAAAAATCTATTAACTATTTGTAATCAATAGGTAAAAATTTCATAAATATATTTATTTTATTTTTGAGTATTATGAATAGTAACTTTGATAATTTTTATTAATACAGTAAAAAGGTAAATCAGGTAATTAAGGATAATAATACTATTATAAAGTTACACTAAAACTTGTATTAATATCATTGGATGAATTTGTTTCAACCTAAATCATCCTTGGGTATAAATGATGTTTTTTTAAGCCACTTCAATGAGATTATGACATTTAATTTATTTTATTTAAAGAATAATTAAATACGCATTAGTCAAATTTTAATAACTATATCATTTTATATAAGGTTATATAGAAAACAAATTCGATTATAAATACTCATTTTAAATATAATTTTTTTTCTTTATCATGATAAATTATTTGTAATTTTTAGGAAATAAATAATTACCTTAAAGGCTTATACTTTGACGATGTAAAAATTAATTAATTGATGAGAAATCAATAAAACAAATTTTATTAAAATACTAATAATCATAAAAGACCCAAAAAATTGACCAAATCTTATTGGTAGAGTAAATATCAACCGTAACCATCCAAGTTCTGTGTTAGTGACCATTTGGAGTCTTATAGAATATATTTTTACACTTATATTATTTTATTTAAAGTGATGTTAAATTTGTCACATTCATAATTTAATAAGTATAACATTTTGAATGTTGGATTTTCCAAAAGATAAATTCGAATAAAAATAATATTATGAAATATTGTAGATTTAGATTCATTATATCATTTTATTTTTAATTTTAATTCAACAAATAATTATATTAAATTATTACATAAAATTGATGTAGTAATTATTTTATTAATAGAGATAACAAATAAATGTTATTAAATTTTTTAAAATAAATATAATTTTGGATAATTAATATGTATAATTAATTTTATATATTAAATTTTCTTCTTGTTAATATAAAAAAACAATTGGGTTGAAGTTAACTTATTATATTTATATTTTTGAAAATCAATGAATTGAATAGTGTCAAAATTGACACTATTGATTGTTTATCAAAATAATGTTTTATTAAATTATTTAAAAATCATAAAATATTTTTTAAAAATATATAATAATTATGATATGGTCTAAAATTTTCTAATTTATTTATTTATTGCCTAATTGGAATCAAATAAGTAAATATTTCACCCTTTTAATATTGAAATATTTGTTACCGTAGTGAAGAATTAAATAGAATAACTAAGTATTAATTAAAAAGATAAGGTCTAAATTGACATAAAAAATTGTATAAAATATATTGGTTGATGACATTAAAACCATATCTAATATCATCTTAAAAATTAGGACATTTTTAGGTTTTTATATGGGGTTTTATTTTATTATAAATTAATGTTTTTGGAGATCCCAAAAGAGTCTCTCACCTCAATTATAAAAGGGAACCTCCTCCATCACCTCTTCAATTCACTTTAATCCTTTAAGATATATCATACCCTGAAATTTTCTCTTATTAACTTCCCTAATTATATTCTAGAGGTTCAGGTATTCTTCAAAGACCAAATGTAGTGCTCTAAGAGGATATTTAAAGGAAGCACACCGAAGAAGTTGTAATTTCCTCTACCGATTATTTCAAACTTATTTCTTATTCTACTTCCTCTTCATGAGTTGTTTCATTATAAAGTAATAAATCTAGTATCACTTATATACTTATATTTTATTATGATTATTTAACAACAATATTCCACTTTCTATCCATCCTACAAAAAATAAAATCACTATGCATGTGTACGCACGACTTACTGTCTCTACACCGTGGTGTAATATGTTTTTCACCACCATATTACTTGAATGGGTATAATGATGGAAATAATAACTATATATTATTATTATAACATGATATTTATTCTGAAATATTATACACCATTCACTTCAATACCATTCTACAATTATGAGAATGATATCGTTGCTCGTGCGTACGTACAACCTACTGTCTCCACGATACAATGAGATTTATTCCAAATTATCTTCATTAATTAATGATTATATAAATATATATAATGACTAAATATTATATATATAATGTTAATATCATTTTGGAATGATATAAATATTACCTATGAATGAGAACCAGAACTTATTCGACAAAACATGCATTAGAAAATGATGCAGTTAATACCTGGATAACAAGTAATAATGAAATGTTATTAAAAAAAGATGATAATATGATAATATATGATATCATAAAAATAAATATGATTCTAAAATAAGTAAATTAAATTATTTAAATCATTATATAGTAGGTTTAGATACATATAAAGGAAATCAGACTTAAAAGGTAAGGGAAATTTTCGCGATCTCATTATTATCTGTGATTGTTTATACATAAGTATTTACTAGGGTATATTTATCATCCACGCACATGTTTCTTAAATATTTAGTATTATTTATATTATTATAAAAAAAATTAAATTAAATTTTACCCATTGGTGAATTTTTGTTAAATAGTATGAAAGGAATCATTTTCCGTTATTTGATATGAGGTACTTTTTGACTTTTCCATAAAATGTATGAGGAGAATGTTTTTTTAACTTATACGGAATTAATGGATTTTTACATCTTAATAAAAACTTATTTATATTAATATTCCTCTAAACTATTTCAATTTTATTTTAAAAAAATATTTTCTTTTAAAATTGTGCGGTGTTTTGAGAAAAGAAAACGTTTTTGAAGAAGAAAGGATATTTTCCTCAAGAATTAATTTCAAGTGTTATATCAAAATTATTTTCCATCTAAGATGGAATTATTTAATAGGATGATGTTTCAAGTAAAATACCCTTATTGTTCCTATGTTTTGTTTGTGTTTATTATGGAATGTTGTTTATGAAATCCATTAGTTTTACATTGATTATGTTATGGTAGAATGATGTTTAAAGAAACCCATTTTATTCCTTGGGTTATGATGACTGATTTATGTTATTGTGGAAAACATAAGAATGATTTCATTATGAGATGGGTGAGACCTATATTTTCCTCCAATGTATTGGGTAAATATTTATATTTCATGAGATAGACATGGATAGAATGGGAAATGATCTTGGTTCAGTAATATAGGGCAGAAACGTGGAGAGAACTCGGTTCAGTAATGGACTTTGTCCGCTATGATGGTCTTGGAAATGATCCTTGACTAATATGAAATGATTTTCTATGCTTACTTGTATGCCACAAAACTTCATGTCTTATGTTATGGATTTTGGGATTACGTTCATTGATTCTTATGAGATTTCATGATTTATCCCATTACATGATATCATGATCTTTCATATGCAGGATAATATTTTCAAATGTTATGTTCTTATGTCTTATGATTATGATATGATTGATATCTCCCTTGTATACCCTTACTGATCATCTGATATCGCCCTTTCATATGTTTCTTTTCCCCAGGTCATGAAGAAGGGTATTAAGAAATATATGTCAAAAAGGGGTCTAGCTATGATAAAATAAATGGGAGACAATGAAGATGTCTTATGAATCAGTTGTTTATGGGTCATTATACATACACACATCAGGAATCACATGTTAAGTCATCAATATACTAGGGAATTAATCCTCATCAAGAATATGTAAATGATACTACCCCCTCAAGGAAGATAATATCACCCATAAACACACACCCACACCCCCCCACATATATATATATATATTATAATCTCCCTAAGAATATTTGTGAAAAGTAAAACCATAATCATAGGGTTCATTTAAGTAGAATAACACCAAGAAACTATATGGTAAAAACAATATAGGTTGTTGATGATAATTTAAATAACCAATACCATTTTATTTACATAATTAGTATCATAATTAATCATTAGGGTTTAATCATAAAGGAATCTGATGGTTGTAACAAACCACTAGGGGTCACTATACATACCTTACATAGAGGGATTGTATAGTCGCAATCAATGAATATCCCTCTATAAAATCTAAATAATCTATCATCAATAAAATATAACATGATTAAACTGAGTATAATTTCACAAATAAGTTATAAAATAAAACACCATATAATTTTTTGTTGACACTTTAAATAGTTGAACCCTCTTTCATTGGTGATATCAATCACACACATGCATGTGAATATCATGTGAATGATACATGCCAAGAATGATTCATGTTAAAATTCCTCTTACTGATGGGTAAAGATCCAAAAGAAATCTCTAAAAATAACATGACCATCAATTTTAGTAATAATCAACTCAACTATAATAGCAGAAACCAAAAATAGAAATCCCACATCCTTGGAAACCTAGAATTACCACTATGAAATGAATTTGCAATGCACCATATCGAGGTCCATCGCAATCGCCAATATGTTCCTAAATCCTTTATACAATATCCCTAAATATTAAGATAATATAAAAATCTATAATAACACATTTTAATATCCCATCAGATATGGAAAACTGATTAATGTCCCAATTGGCATCACCACATGAACTTAGGCACACCTCCCCATACACCAGAGGCTGCTAACTGGTAGCAGAGGTCTAGGTTAGTATCGTGAGAATACTACACCCAAATATTAGAGTGTGAAATAGTGTAAATAACCAAACATCATCCAACAATAATAAATATACATTATATTACGCTAAGTAAATAAAATTCAACAGGATATTTCAAATGAAATTCAAAATAAAGAAGTTATACAGACTCACAGTCTTTCTAACATACAATAATTGATCACCCATTAGTTAGATCACATATATAAAATAAATAAAATATAAGGAGGCCCTAATACCATCCTCTAGTCACATCTCATCCTAGTCTCTGATCTATCTGAGATACCCCACTTGATCAAGAAAATTCGATCCTCTGCCTTACCTGAACCTGTGATTAGAGAAGTCTGCTCAAGCACCTAAGTGAAATGGCTACCCAAGCAGGGTGTGAGTACAATTAAGTAGGGAACCATCAATAGGGTCCCAAACATAACTATTAAAGAAATATATACATATGTGGTATGATCATTTAAATAAATAATTACAATATAAATGCGTAAATAAATAACCACCATCAATCCTTAGGTTCTAAGGTGACATCTAAGATTGACCATATCTATTACAGATAGTTCCAGAGTGTCACTAAACACAAGATGCCATTATTAGTATGATCAATCCATAAGTTGTAACCCTAGGTGATAAAAAATGATCAGGTATAAAGTTAATAACTAAGAGGTAATCTTAGGAGATCAATAGTTATTAGGGACAACATCAATCCCTAAGAGGTAATACTAGTTGATATGTAATCATTAAGAATAAATAAAATCCCTTAGATTTAATCCTAGGATTTAATAGTCATCAGACATAAATATGATCCCTATGAGGTAATCCTAGGTGATCAGTAGTCATCAGGCATAAATCCTAACCATAGGAGTAAATCCTAGGATATCAATATTCATCAGGAATAAGGTCAATATCTAGGATGTAATAATAGGTGATTAATAGTTATTATGCATAATTTCAATCCCTATATGGTAATCCTAGGTGATCAATAGTAATCAAGCATAATAATAATCCTTATCAGGCAATACCAGGTGATCAATATCCATGGGGTATCAAGTCGACCCCTAGGAGGTAGTCCTCAACAATCATTGGTCATTAGTAACAAATTCGATCCCTATGAGGTAATCCTAGGTGATCAATAGTCATCGGGCATAACACTGATACCTTATAGGTAATCCTAATTTATCAATAATCATAAAGAATAAAGTCAATCCCTAGGAGATAATCCTGGGTGATTAATAGTCATTAGGAATAATAGTGATCCAAAGGAGGTAATCCTAAGTGATCAATAGTCATCAAGAATAAGTCCAATCCCTAGGAGGTAATCGTAGTAGATAAATAGTCATGATCCATAACATTAATCCCTAATAGGTAATCCTAGGTGATCATTATTCATTATGAAAATCACCGATTCCTAGGAGGGAATCATAGGAAATCAATAGTCATTAGGAATAAATTCAATATATAGGAGGTAATACTTGGTGATCAATAGTCATCAGGCATAACACTGATCCCTCAAAGGTAATATTAGGGTATCAATAGTTATCATGGCCTCATCGAGCTCACACCATTGACTTTCAGGTTCCAAGGTGATACCCAAATTCGGCCACACATATTTTCCTAAACTAAACCCCACCAAAGTAAAATATATTTCTTAGGCACCCAATGATATCTCCCATGTATCATCTTGACATGGATACCCTAAAAGGAATCCTTGATTCTAATATCAAATCTCAAACCTTACACCTCACTCGTAGAGAAACACATCCCTCAAAAACACCATGATCATATTTCGACCTCACTAGCCTCATAGGATAAGCCCCATAGGAACCACCCTAATAAGATGGTATAATTCCCATCACACATCCCATGTCATCTTGGGTATATCCACTCAACAAACCCATCATCAATTTTCCCAATGTTTACCAATCCAGTTGCTCACATACTAGTGGGAGTGTAAGACTCACTCCACTCCATATTTGAATATCCGAATGACTTATGAAATCTCACAGTTCCATCACGTACAACCCAATCCAAACATTCTAGTCTAATACTCTCATTTATAAGGATATGTATAAGGGGACCTATTTTAGGTCCACTAAATTCATTCACTTACTATAACACACACCCCTGAGGGTGCATGTATCCCATAGATCATGTTTATTATCAAACCCTTGACTATCGACAACTGAGGCTCCAAGCTAGTGGGAAAGGGTACATATTGGACCTTCACACTTACATCAATCCATATAAATTTTATTTTAATTAAAAAATTTATTTAATTTAACATGTTTGATCACTCATAGTGGTGAGACAACATATCACATGCTACATAAATAAAATGCATAAACCATAAGGTAATGCATAAAGACCACCCACCTCATTATTTAGTTTATTCCATTTGAAGTATGTCTGACCAATCTCTACCAAGATTTTCATAGTCTACTTTATACTTTACATCAACAAAAGGCCCTATCTCAAGTCATAAAATTTAATTAATCTAATTATAACACTGTATAATAAATATAAAATTTAATTTAAATAGTTATAATGCCCAAAAAAATCACTAAGAGATGCCCACTTTCCAAACCCATGAGAAATAGGGCTAGGTCTACTACTGACATGAACCTAGACCTAAGAGATGATATCCAAATTAATAAATCATAACCTTTTATAATTAATTAGACAATTTTCAATTAATTTTCCATTTTAACACAAATAGGTATAATTTCCAAAAATCTCACTGATTCATCCTATCACATTGAAACTATGACCAACCACCCCCATAAAGTTCATGGTGTAATCCTGATACTATAATGATAAAATTTCATGATTATCATTCCATTTAATCAAATAATTTAACTAAAATTTCTAAAAACCCGAAAACATTTTATGGCAGCAACACACCTCGATAAAACCACATGAAATCTACTGTGATCATCCTCTCAAGACCTCATTTAGATAATCCATGAAAAATCCCCATCACATTGAGATGATTCCACCATGATTTGGTGGAATAATCACTAAAAATACATACCCAAAAAGAAAAATTCATAGGTGAGAAAAGTGGGGAAGAAAACCACAAATAATTAACATAGAGTGTTAGATTTACCTCAAGAGGTCTTCCAGATAAAAAGACACTCCATTCTGACAAGAATCCAGAGAGATCCCCATCTTCAAAGGAGAGACTCCCACTCCTATGAGATTATTATACATGGATCGTACAATACATCACTCCCCCTTTTCATTTTTCATTTAATTATATTTACAATTTATTTGTATTATTCTCTCCATTTTTATTTTCTCTTATTTCTTTGCCTTATTCCCTATCGTTTTCTTAAGTTAGGAACATAAGGGTCTGGGACCACCCTCCCATATAAGGGTCCTAGTCCCTTACATGGGAGCCTTCTACATGTAAACATCCAAACCCTTACGTGGGTATCCTCTCCATGAAATGGTAAAAACCCTTTCCTGGGGGGGGTCCTCCTCTACCTAAGGGTTCTAAACCCTTAGGGGGAGGGGGGTTACGCCTCCACATAAGGGTACCAAAACATTATTTGTGGGTTCCTAATCCATGTAAAGGTCCTTGAACCTTTATTTTTAGTTACTCCCCATGTTTGTATTTGGAACATTATGTGGGGTCTAAGAGTTGTATCCCTTACCCAACATTTACCCAAGCACCCGTGGTGCTTCCTGAGCCTCGGTCCATATCAGAAAACATCATTTAGGGAAATCCTAACTCTTGGATTATCAATCCAAATCCTTATTCTCAAAACCACCCCCACTTTGGAGTTAAAAAACTCAAATTACCTCCAAATTTCTCAATCCATATAGATGTATTTCTTTACACTTTATTATTAGGGTATCTTCATCCCATGAACCCTAGTTGTCTTATTAGACAAATTTAGAGTTAAGGTTAGGATTAATTTGTCTCTTTAGATGTATATGTATTATTGAGGACATTTTCCTTTAATACTATGATATAACCATCAAAGGTGACTTATTTCTAGTAATTGAGGTAGGGGTTTCTATGAATTTACTTTATTTAACATTTCATTTGATTCTTGAGTGCTTTAAACTTATTTATTATTAAATTATGACAATATGTGATGACCTTGTTGAATTTTTAAATACGTTTCTTATGTTTATTACATTTGGAATAAAAGTAATTTCCATTGTTTTATATATTTCAATTTCTAAAGTGAAAATTTAAGTTTTACAAGTGTTTATAGCAATACCCAAATGGATCTTTACAAATGATTTTTATGTTAAATGGTATTTGAACCCATTTGTATCATTAGGAGAATAGATGCATTGTTTTAATAAATTGGATAAAAATAAAATAGTTTTTTGGGATTTCAAATGGTTTCAAAAGAAATTAAATTTTTGAATTTAATAAGGGGTCACTTCTTGAATTGATTTCAAGTGTGGTATTTTCATAGTGTGGTTTTAAATTATTTTTTCCAAGGTTAGTTTCAAATGATGGAAAGTGAATTGTAATCCAGAGTTTGATTTTCAAAAGACCCATTTGGAACTTTCTAAAATATTTTTCACAATGATCATGAGACCCTCGATCAAGCCCCTTGATTATGTTGTACTTGAAAAGAAGTGTGTCCCCTGTGGGGGATATTTTATATTCTTAGGTGATGTTGTGGATTTAAAAAGGATTTTTTATGAGGGTGTTGAAGGTGAGATGAGATTTATTTGTTATGTTGTATTATTTAAATATGTGTTGATCACATTATGCACTTATTTACTCACATCCACTTGACTAATCTTATTGGAACCCTAGGATAAGGGAGGGTTCATATTCAAGATACAATAGTTTAGATTATAAACTAACAAGTGTCTTCTAGTTTCATGTTACATCCTAGTAAGGGAATGTCCTCAATAAGGATAATGAGATTAAATTGGGTGGTCATGTGATTTGGAACACAACGTGGGCCGATAGTTGGTTCCATTGATTATTTTCTAGGATTGTCTCACCTTAGCACCTAGTGAGTTTCACATGATACTTAGTTTTTATTAAATATTCCATAAAGGTGATTCCCATATCATATCTTATTCTATCCCCTAGATTGTTTTATTCATGTGGCTCAATGGTGTGGTTATTATTTATTTATTTTATTTCATGTTCATTTATGATATTGTGCCTTCTTGTATTGTATTTTCCATTATTTATAGGTCAGTTTGTTTTCTAAATGATTTTCAATTGTGTAATAAGAAGGGTGTTTTCAAAGAAAGGGAAAGCCTATTTTAAGTATGAAATTTTGAGAAAAGTTTTGAAATGAGGAAAAATCCATGGTTCTATTTTATTAAATTCAAAAGTTTTTATTTCAAGGTTTAAAAGGAATATTTTATTTTAAGTGGTTACCACCACCAGTGTTTTTCTAAAAAATGTGTGTATTTTTTAAAAATAATAATTTTATGATCTATGTTTTCTTTATACTTTTAACAAAGATATTTTTTAAATATATTTTAAAATATATTTTTTGTGATGTCTTTTAAAAGGAATTTCACAAACTCTTTAGTAAAATCCTACCAAATTTTTTTTCTCACTCCCTACATACACACCAAAGTATCTGGGGGAGTCCTTTGCATGACACATTGGACAATCATCTACCCAGCAGTATGGGGAGGAACGAGACATACATCATGTTGAGGTGTCAACATTAATAGTGTAGTACACTAAGGAAACACGTGAAGAGGAAGTCGATTCTATAACTGGCACACCAGAGTGGGGTAGATGTCACACCCAGAGTGGAATTTAGGTTTGTAATCTCAGTTGTGTTACCGAGCGATGAAGACATTGTTTTTTCCATTGTGATAATTTCATATCGATGTGTAACATGTAATGAAATAATCCAATAAATTAATATTCTCATCCCAATGTATCATATACTACTCATAGATTCTCATAGATCATCAAATTAACACTCATAAATACACACACACACATACACACAAATATATATATAATTTTACATCCATATCCACATTACTTTCATGGTTTTCATATAAATTAATCATTTCAATTTTATTATTCCACATTTATGGAAACATATATTTCCTTAAATTTAATATATTGTATCACATTTGTACTCATTTATCTATATTCTATAATTTATATAACCATTAAAAACCGCACCATATTATTGTATTTTGAATCTAACTATTATCCTTAAATTAATGGCACAAAACATCCAATTACATTTATAATATATTTATAACATTTATAAATTATAATAATTAAAAGAAAACATTCAATAAAAAATCTCAATGAAAATATACTTATAAATTATAATTTTCAAGCATCAATCCATTTGACCCTCAAAAAGAGAAAATTGTAATACACTTCTATAATAACATTCGTACCCATTTATTCATATTTTGGAATTTATATTTCCATTACCATATTATTGTATTTTTGAATCTAACTATTATCCTCAAATTAATGGCACAAAAACATCCAATTACATATATAATATATTTAAAACATTTATAAAATATAACAATTAAAAAAACTTTTAATAAAAAAACTCAACAAAAATATACTTATAAATTGTAATTGTCTAGCGACGCTCAAAAAGATAAAAATTTAATATATTTCAAAAAAAAATTATAAAAAAAACCTAAACCTATCAAAACTCATTAGTAAAATATATTTATAACAATAAAAAAATTAACATTATATAATACACAAAAAATCCGGAGGTGAGCATCAATCCATTTGACGCTGGCCAAAAACGGGAAAAATATAATATGTTTCTAAAATATTACATTTAACAAAACATTTATAAAGAAACCTAAACCAAAAAACACCTGATAATAAAATATAGTTATAAAAATAAAAAAAAAACTAACATTATAAAAAAGCAAAACATTTATAAAAAACCTAAAAAACTCATTATTAAAATATATTTATAACAATTAATAAATATAACATTAAAAATATCATGTCGAGGCTCTTCTGATGAGGAGGCAAGCATCAATAGTTCTGTTTGTTTAATCCTCCATCACCGACCAAAATACTAACTCTTGTATTTATATATAAAAATAACAACTCTTCTATTTATATATTATCATTTTTATAAAAAAGCTAACTAGTATAAGATAATAAAAACCAAATATTCATCACATAATCTAATTTATAAATAGTATAATTTAGATTACATCTGTGGGTGACCAACCAAATAAAAATGTAGAAACATATTGATCTGAGTTTATTATTATTACCAACAATCAGGGAAAAAGGAATTATAAAGTTACAAATAAAGAGGCAAACACACTGGAAATAATAATATGAAATACTAGGAATGGAAAAATAGATTAGAAGAGGATCAGTTAGAGGGGAAGATGAAGTTAGTGAGAATGGAGTCGGTGTAGGCATTGAGGAGAAGGGAGAGGGAGAGGGGAACGTTGAGGTTATTCCCCCAACAAGTTCATCCGCAACACCGTGCACAGACACACTGACACGTCCAAATCTTCCAGCCCCGCCAAGACCCTACAGTAGACCCTCACTGGCGTCCCCACCACCGCCCCCACCAGCCTGCTCAGTAGATTCACGCAAACCCCCATCCCTAGCAAATATGACCCTAGACACTACCCCCTGGGCAAACACCTTGGCTTAAACTCTCCCTTACAACAACTCTAGCCACATCTTGGGTCTCACATGCACCCCACGACAGAATTTATCTGCTTTTTAAAATCCAGAAGTACTGCCATTATAGCAGTCTAGATTCTGACGGAAGCTCTCAACCAGGGTTCCCTTTTATAAGAGAGGTTACCCTGGAAATCATTCTGCATTTCCAATGTGGGATTCTGGTTCTCCCTTTCCTTCGCAAAACATTCTGCATTTCAGATGTGAGATTCTATTTCAAGTATGTGACTTTGAAAGACTATAAAATATAAAATATAAGACTAATATAAATGAAACTTAAAACATGGACAAAAAATATAAAAAATAGTTGAAAATAAAAATAATTTCATAAAAAATGATGATAAAAAATAATTTATAAGCTTTCAAAACCACCTACTTGAAACTTAAAAATGTTTCAATTACGTAAATTTGAATGCCTATAAAATATAAACTACAAGACCAATATAAATGAAACTTAATACATGGATTAAAACTATATCAAATAGTTGAAAATAAAAATAATTTCGTAAAAAATGTTGATGGAAAATAATTTATAAGTTTTAAAAGACACCTACATGAAACTTAAAAATGTTTCAAGCATGTGACTTTGAAAGCCTATAAAATATAAACTATAAGACCGATATAAATGAAACTTAAAACATAGATTAAACATATAACAAATAGTTGAAAATAGAAAATTTTTTGTAAAAAATGTTCATGAAAATAATTTATAAGCTTTCAAGACCACCTACTTGAAACTTAAAAATGATTCAAGTATGTGGCTCTGAAAGACTATAAAATATAAATTATAAGACCGATATAATTTAAAGTTAAAACATGGATTAAACATATAGTAAATTATTTAATTATTTAATTAATATTCTTAATAATTAATTATATAATAATTAATTTGTTAATTAGTAATTATTAATAATCAATTATATAATAATTAACTAATTAATTAGTAATATAATGACTTTTAATAATTACAATTTAATAATTATAATGAAAAATTACAATTTATTATTATATTAATAATTAACTAATTAATTATTATATAATTAATAATTATATTACCAATTAACTAATTAAATATTATATAATAATTTTTAATAAATACCAATTAATAATTATAATGAATAATTATAATTTATAATTATATTTCTAATTAACTAATTATAAAAAGGTTCTTGACTCTATCTTTCTCAAAAAATTAACTAATTAACTGTTATATATTTAATAATTATATTATTAATTAACTAATTAATATTATATAATTAATGATTAATAATTACTAATTAACTAATTAAAAATTACATAATTAATAATTATATTACTAATTAATTAATTATTTATTTTATAATTAACAATTATAATACTAAGTAACTAATTAATTATTAAGTAATGAATAATTATACTACTAATTAACTAATTATATTACTAATTAACTAATTAATTATTATATAATTAATTATTAATAATTATTAATTAATTAACTAATTATTATACAATTAATATTTATATAATTAATAGTTATATTAGTAATTAACTAATTAAAAATTAAAAATTAAAAATTAAAAATTATAATGAATAATTATAAAGAATAATTATATTACTAATTAACTAACTAATATTATATAATAATTTTTAATAATTACCAATTAATAATTATAATGAATAATTATATTACTAATTACCTAATTAACTATTATATAATTAATAATTATATTACCAATTAACTTATTAATTATTATATAAATTTTTTTAATAAATACTAATTAATAATTATAATGAATAATTATAATTTATAATTATGTTACTAATTAACTAATTATAAAAAGGGCCTCAACTCTATCTTACTCAAAAAATTAACTAATTAAATATTAACTAATTAATAATTATATTACTAATTAACTAATTAGTTGTTATATAATTAATGATTATTAATTAATAATTAAATAATTATAAATTAAATAATTAATAATTATATTACTAATTAACTAATTAATTATTATATAATTAAAATATTACAAAGTAACTAATTGATTATTAAATAATTAAAAATTATATTACTAATTAACTAATTATATTACCAATTAACTAATTAATTATTAATAATTACGAATTAACTAACTAATTATTATACAATTAATAGTTATATAATTAAATATTAAATTACTGAATAATTAATTAATAATTAATAATTAGTAATTAGTAATTATAATAAGTAATTATAATTAATAATTATAATGAATAATTATAATTTATTATTATATTACTAATTAACTATTATATAATTAATAATTATATTACAAAATAATTAATTAATTATTATATAATAATTTTTTATAATTACTAATTATTAATTATAATGAATAAATATAATTTATTATTATATTACTAATTAAATAATTAACTATTATATACTTAATAATTATATTACTAATTAATTAGTTAATTATTATATAATTAATTATTAATAATTACTAATTGACTAATTAATTATTATATAATTATTTATTAACAATATTAATTAAATAGTTAAATAATTAAATAATTTATTATATATTTAATCCATGTTTTAAATTTAAATTATATCGGTCTTATATTTTATATTTTATAGTATTTCAAAACCACATACGTGAATCATTTTTAAGTTTCAAGTGGGTGGTTTTGAAAGCTTATAAATTATTTTTCATGAACATTTTTTACAAAGTTCTTTTTATTTTCAAATATTTTTTATATGTTTAATCCATGTTTTAAGTTTCATTTATATCAGTCTTATAGTTTATATTTTATAGGCTTTCAAATTCACGTGCTTGAAACATTTTTAAGTTTCATGTAAGAGTCATTGAAAACTTATAAATTATTTTCTATCCATATTTAAAAAAAAAAATATTTTCAACTATTTGTTATATATTTAATCCATGTATTAAGTTTCATTTATATTGGTCTTGTAGTTTATATTTTATGGGCGTTCAAATTCACATACTTGAAACATTTTTAAGTTTCAAGTAGGTGGATTTGAAAGCTTATAAATTATTTTTTATCATCATTTTTTATGATTATTTTTTGTTTTCAGCTATTTTTTATATGTTTAATCCATGTTTTAAGTTTCATTTATATTAGTCTTACAATTTATATTGTATATTATTTCAAAGTCACGTACTTGAAACAAAATCTCACATCAGAAATGCAGAATGTTCTGCGCAGGAAAGGGAGAACCAGAATCCCACATCAAAAATGCAGAATGATTTCTAGGGTAAGATCTCTTATAAAAGGGAGCCTTGGGTGAGAGCTTCTATCAGAATCTAGGTTGTTGTAATGTTAGTACTAATGTATTTTAAATAGAAGATAAATTCTGATGAAATTTTTTGTTATATATATATATAAACAAAACAAAACAATAAAAATAAAAATAACAAATTTTAAAATACAGAAAAATAGTGATTTTTTTTTTGTTTTAGAAGAAAGGCGGCAATGGGGTTGTCACCTTTAGAGATTATTTTTAATTTTTTTAACCTAAGAATTTTTTTAAAAATATTTAAAAAAACGTATTTAAAAAAATCCAGCAGAAATCGAATCTTGGACATTGAGGTTCCCAACATACAACCCTAGCCACTACCCCCGGGAAAACACCTTTGCTTGAACACTCCCTTTCAACAACTATGAATTGATAAATTAAATAAAGGGACACACAATTTTACTTGGTTCACCTGTATGAGGCTAATCCAAAAAGCATTCACTAACACCGTGATGATTTATCAAAATCACTAAGCACACTGTTTGTTTATAATGTTCAAAGCACACTCACTGTCTCTTCTGGTTTATAACTAATTACAATTGAGAACTCACTACTCTTTCAATTGAAGTGAACTACTCCTCTAGAATAATCTTCAGATGATCTCAATCTGCCTGGTAATGGTTCACACTATCATTATGTGACATGAATCCCCTTTTTTATCAATGAAATGAAATTCACTTTACCGTGTAAGTTTTTCTCTTCAAAAGTCCTCCGCATAAAGCCTGATTATTGTAAGATTGACAGTGTAAATCCTTTGAGGCTGACTCCTTCATGAACTGTAGTCCTTTGCAAACTGTCTTCCTTCATGCAAGTTGTTTTCAATCTCTTGCTCATCGAATAAGTTTTTTGCAACCATGTAAAATCTCCACAAACTTCTGTTTTCCACGCAATTGCTTCATAGAATCCTATTCTTTGTAGATGAATCAATTTCTTCCCTATAAACACTTTTCTAATGTTTTATTCTCTACTTCATGAATTGCATAGGGGTCTTAATACTAGAAAGGGGCCCTAAAAAATATACTAAGAAAAATATTACTATTTTTCTCTCCACAGAAACCCATTTCAAATACAATTATACTTTCATGGCTTGTTGAAATCACTACCTCACTCTCACAAGCAATGAAACCACCTCATAACTCTGTGAAATTCCTTCATGGAGTTCCTTCACAAACAATTTCCTTTGCGAAAACCTTCCCTTATGTGAAATATTTTCCTTTACAAGATCACTTAAAAATATTCTTTCACCTTCACAAAATAATTCCTTTACACAATCCATTCCTTTTCACAAACCATCCTTTGTAAAACCCCTTTTCTCAAAACAATCCTTTGTGAAAATTCTATTCTATCGTGAAATGTTACCCTTTGTTGAATTTGGGTTCCTTTGCAAACTTCCTTTTCCAAATTTTTCTATGCAACTCCCAAAAACATTTAACATCTTCTAGAACCACACCTTCATGAATGTTGCAAGGTCTTTAAGGTCCTGGAATTTTTTCAACACACTGTCAACAAACACAACCACAAAAACTTTAAAATGTCACCTTGAAGAATTTTTTCCAAAAATACACCCCTTTAGGATTATTAACTCCTAAAACTCCTTAGACACCCCATCAAAAAATCTTTTTCACTTTCTTCTTTAAACCCCACACACCCTCTGTAACTTTAAATTGTGATCAAAGACTCCCCAAACATGTACTCTAAGTGCACACGAGTCAATATTAGCATGAGAGACCAGAGTAACATGAAAATCTTATAAATGAATCAATTATTTCAGTTCTCAGGTTCCACTTGACCCTCATTCCCAACTAGTTTGCATCACAAATTATCTTCATGATATTTAGTTCAAACTATAACAGCTTCAATATTATCATGTTCAGCCCTTGATCTCATCTTGATGTTTGAAAACCATGCTAGTCACAACATCACTACTCCTCTTGCATCTTTACTCATATTGAGTTAACATTGATGATCTTACCTAGCATATTTACTGTGACACACCTATGTCATCATTGTATTAAATGTTATGTAATTATATGCTATTTTAAAAATTTGTGTATAACTGATATTCAGGTGAGTTTTTGTGTTTTTAGGTCAGCTACAATTATGGATAGTATTAGGTCATACGGTTAGGGTATTCCTTGGAGAAATTACACCACAATGAGTGGAGGAAATACCATGATGAAAACCAGGTAGAGGGGAATTTTTTTTCTTGAGGGACATCACGCCAGGATGAGGGGGTTGCACGACGACCTAGTTTTTTTGGATTTAATTTTTTGGAATTTTCACTTTTTCACCAGTGAGATTTAAGCTTGGTTAGACTTATTTTCCTTCTTATTTCATTCATCTAATTCATGTAAGAACTCAAGGGATATGCTCCCTTATTCTTACTTTTATTCAAGCCTCCCTCCTTTAGGTTTCAAGTGTATTGGAATACAGGTCCCTCATTTCTTTCTTCTATCTCCTTCATCCTACCTTCTTGTAACCCCCCACTTGCCAAATAACACTGATCAATGTCCTGACTGACAAAGACACATGATCTTAGGCACGCCTCCTCACATGCTAAGGGCTAATGAATAGTATCGATGGTCTATGGTGGGGTTGTGGGAAGACTATACCTTTATATAAGAGTGAGAAACACTAAAAATAACCAAAAATAATCCAACAAGAATAAACATCCATCAGAGTGTACATAAGTAAATAAAAAAATCATGCTATATCAAATAAAATATGGAAGCAGGAAATCATGCTATCTTATGGCCATTCCAGTATACAACAACTGGTTTCCCACTAGCTTGATCACATATACAAAATAAATAAATTAAATATAATGCAGGGAGGCCCTACTATCACCCTTGAGCTTCATATCATCCCAATCTCTAGTCCATCTCATCTATCCTACTCAATCATGCAACTCTAGATATCTGACCACCCAAACCTATGACTAGATAAGTATACTCCAGTATTCAAGTTCCATGCCCATATGAACAGGGTTTGAGTACAACTTAATAGGTCACTACCAATGGGGTCCCAAACATTACTAGTAAAGAATTTCATACACATGTGTTATACTCAACTAAATAAATAAATATAATGTAGAAGCATAAATAAATAACCACTATAGATCCTTGGGTTCTAAGGTGATAGATGGGATCGGCCACACCTATTATAACCAGGGTTGAAGTGTCTATGAGAATAATATTTCATTAGACATAAGGTCGATACCTAGGTGGTGATATTAGGTGATTAATAGTCATCAGACCTAAAACCGGCCCCTAAGAGGTAATCCTAGGAGATCAATAGTCATTAGGCATAACATCAATCCCTAGAAGGTAATCCTACGTGATCTATATTCATCATAAATAAATCTGATCCCTATAAGATAATCTTAGGTGATTAATAATCATCATGTATAAATTCGATCCCTATGAGGTAAAACAAGGAGATCAATAGACATTAGGCATAAAATTGATCCATAGGAGGTAATCCTAGGTGATAAATAGTCATAAGGATTAAGTATAACCCCTAAGAGGTAATCCTAGGTGATCAATAGTTACCACACATAATGTCGATGCCTAGGAGGTAATTATAGAAATAAATAGTCACCAAGCACAACACTGGTCCCTATGAGGTAATCCCAGATAATTAATAGTCATCATACATAAATTTGATCCCTAGGAGGTAATCCTAGGTGATCAATAGTCATCAGGAATAAATTAAATCTCTAGAAGGTAATCCATGTGATCAATAGTCATCAGGAATAATGACAATCCCTAGGAGGTAATCCTTGATAACAAATAGCCATTAAGCAAAAAACTGATCCCAATAAGGTAATCTTAGGCAGTCAATAATCATCAGGTATAAAGACGATCTCTAGGAGGTAATCCTAGGTGACCAATAGTCATCAGGAATGTGGATGATCCCTAGGTGGTGATCCTAGGTGATCAATAGTCATTAAGTATAATAACAAACCATATGAGGCAATCCTAGGTGATTAATAGTCCCTAGGAATAATTCCAATCCCTAGGATGTAATCCAAGGTGATCAATAGTAATAAAATATAAAGTTGATCCCTATGAGGTAATATTAGGAAATCAATAGTCATTAAGAATAATGTCAATACCTAGTCGGTAATACTAGGCTTCTAATATTCAGTATGACATCATCGGTCTCACACTGTCGACCTTCGAGTTCCAAGGTGACGCCTATAGTCAACCACACATACTCACTTTCACTAATCTCTACCAGGGTTAAATATATTTCTGGCACACCCATCGATCTCCCCTAGGTCTCATCATGACATGGGCACTCAAAAAGGGATCCTTGATCCCAATCTCATATCCCAATCCTAGCTTGTTTCTTTGATGGAATAATGACCCCCAACAACACTCTGATCATATTTTGGCCTCACTATCCTTATATGATAAGTCTCATAAGCACCACTCCAAGAAGATGGAATAATGACCATCACACATCTCAATTCATCCTGGGTCATTCCACTCACTTATCCCCTCGTCAATCTACACATGACCATCTCACCCAGTTGCTCACATCCTAGAAGGGGAAAAACACCCACCCCAGTCTTTATTCAAATAGACCAATGGTTCTACAACATCTCACAATTCCATCATGGCCTAACCATGCCAATCATACCAATCCAATAATCTCCTTTATAAGGATGTGTCTATGGGATCCTATACTAGGTCCAATATATTCATTCACTTCCTTTAACTTACACCCATGAGGGTCCATGTATCTCATAACTCATGTTTATTATTAATCCCTCAGTAATCGGTGACCAAGGAACCAATCTAGTGATCAAGGGTCCATGGTGACCCTTAACACTTATATCTATCCATAGAAATTTTATTTTAATTAAAAAAATTATTCAATTTAACAAGGTTGATCACCCATAATGCAGAGACCATATATCACATGCTACATAAATAAAATTCATAAACTATAGGTCAAAGAATAGGGACCACCCACCTTATTGATGGTGTTTTCCCCTCTAATGTAATCCTGACCACCCTTTCCCAAGTTTTTCTAAGTCTAATTGACCACCATCCATCAACACAAGGTCTTATTTCAAGTCATAAAATTTAAATAAATTAATTATAACCCTTTACAATTTAATTTAAATAGGTATAACACCTAAAACTCATCGAGTGATTCCCTCTCACCATACTCATGAGCAACATGGTAATTTATACTTCCAACATTCACTTGGACCTAATTCATGATATCCAAATTAATTATCTATAAACATTTATAGTTAATTAAAACATTTATAATTTATTTTTCAATTTAACACAAATAGTCATAATTTCTTAAATTATCATCGAGTCATACCATTGTATCAAAACAGAGATTAACTGCCTGTAGAAATTTTTTGGCATACTCCTAACACCATCCCATTAAAAATACATAATTTGTAATTTTATTTAATCCATTAATTTCACCCAAAATGCAAAAAAAACCTAAACAATATCATGGTAGCGACATACCTTGATAAAATAACATGAAACCTAGCGTGATCATCATCTTGGGTCCCCTGTTAGCTAAGATTATCAAAATCCCCACCACATCAGGATGATTCCATTATTTTCTAGTGGAATCATCTCTAAAAACCCTCATCCATTGAGAACAAGTAAGCGATGAGGAAATAGGGATAGAAAAGAAAACAAATTGATGTGGAGTGTTATATTTCCCTCAATAAGTCTTCCAAATCGAATGATACTCCATTTCAACAATAATCAAGAGATATCTTCTTATTTTAAGAAGAGACTCCTACTTATGTGAGCTTATTGTACATAGATCACAGGACTCCCCACTTCCCCCTTTTTTACTATAATTTTATTTTACTTCCATTTTATTTTATTTTATTTTATTCTTATTCTTATTTTCTTTCCATTTTTTTATTTTCTATTCTTTGTCTCCCTTCTTACCCATTATTTCCTCAAACTCAAGACATAAAGGTCACATGACACCCTCCCATGTAAGGTTCCCTAACCCTTACATGGGACCCTTCTCCATGTAAGGGTTTAAACCCTTATGTGGGGATCTTATCTATGTAAGGGTCCACCAATCCCTTAAGAGTGTGTGTGTCTGGGGGGGAAGCCTCATCCACATAAGGGTTCCAAACCCTTATATGTGGTGGTTCCACCAATCCCTTACATCCAAGACTCCCTCCTTTGGTTTTCCAGCATATTGGAAGGTAAGTCTCTTATCTATTCCTTATTTATCCTTCCTCCAACCTTCCTTCTCGGTTTATCTTCCTACTATGAACAATAATGGTCATATTGGATAAATTTAGGGTTTTGGTTGGGTTTAATTTTATGATTTTTATGTTTAGGAATTGTTGAGTCTATTTACCTTCAAGTATTTTCTATATCCATCAAAGGTGAGTAGTTTTTGATGATTGAGGTATGTTTTTTTTTGTATTTACTTTATTTAACATGTCATTAAATTCTTGAGTGATTTAAATTTATTTATTCTCAAATTATGACTATATTTAATTCCCTTGTAGAGTTTTTAAAGATGTTCATTATGTTTATATCACTTTTTATAAATTAAATTTCAATGGTTTTCTAGATTTTTGTTTCTTAAGTGAGAATTTATGTATGCCAGGTGTTTATAGAAATTCCTAAAGGGATCTTCAAGAATTATTTTTTTTATGAAAAATGATATTTCACCCTGTTTGGGTCTTTGGAAGAATATATGAGTGGTTTTGGGAAATTGGTTAAAAATAAAACAATGGTTTGGGATTTAAAAATGGTTTCAAAAGATAGGAAATTCTTGAATTTAAAAATTATTTTTCTCTTGAAAATATTTCAAGTGTGGGATTTTCATGGTGTGGTATTGAATAATGTTTTTTATGGTTGAGTTTCAAATGATCTAAAATGACCTCACATCATGAGTGGAATTTTCAAAATTCTCATTTGGAAAACTCTAAAAGTGTTTTCATAATGATCATGAGACCCTCAATAAAAACCCTAAATTATCTTGTACTTAACATGTATTTCAGCCCTGTGGGGGATGTTTTATATCTTATGTAATTTTTAGGATGTGAAAGGGGCTATTTGTTATATGGGAATTGGAGGCGAAATGGTATTTATTTTTTATATTATGTTATTCATATATGTGTGATCACATGATGCACTTGTTTTATCACCTCCACTTGGATGATCTCATGAGAACCGTTAGCTAAGGGAGAGGTATAGATTCACACTACACTAGTTTATATTATTTATTGACTAGTTCCCCTATTTTTATGATATTTATTAACCATGGGAGTGTCCTTTACGAGTCTAGTAAGGGTTAGTCGGGTGGTTATGTGATTAGTAACACAGCACATGCCAATAGTTGGATCTATTGAGTATTGTCTAGGATTATCTCACCTTATGATCTAGTGAGTTTCCCATGGTACTTAGTTATTTTTTATGATTTCGTAGAAATGATTCCCATCCCACAACTTATTTCATCCCTTAATGTATTTGATTTATATAGAACCATGGTGTTGTGGTAGATTGTTTTCTTTATTTTCATTCTCTTTGATGATATAGTGCCAACTTGTGTTGTATTTTTCATTATTTATGGGTTGGTTTTCTCTCTAAATTTATTTTAAGTGTGCATTTAAATGGTAATTTTCAAATAAATGTCAAATAGTATTTTAAGTATTAGATTTTGAGAAAATTTTTGAAATACAGAAAAAGGATTGGTTCAGTTTTTTTAAATTCAAAATTTCTTATTTTAAGGTTTCAAAAGAATATTTTCTTCAAATAAATTAGTTCCACATGTGTTTTTATAAAAAGGGTGTATTCATTATAAAATTAATAATGTTATGATCACTATTTTCTTTCCACTTATGAAAAATAACTTCTATAAATATAGTTCAAACTAGAATTTATGAGATTTATTTTGAAAGGAATTGCACAAACTCTGTGGTGAAATCCTATAGGGAACATGTTTCTCACACCCTATATGCACATTGATATGTGTATATATAGTTTCTAATATTTTATTTTAGGTTCCCAAGTTATTATATATTGTGGTTGGTGTTTGTGTTAGTCTACTAATGGGAATGTTGGGGTGTGGTTAGTGACCATGGGACATGTGGAGGTGATTTTATGATTATTTGGGTTTATTTTATTTTTGGTAAGATTATGTATCAACCAATTTAACCACTTTTAATATTATTTATTTATTTTTTCTCTCTATTATATCCTCAAATGTGATGTTTTTCCTCCACTATATCTTCATAAAATGAGATCTGTTTATTATTATTGATCATTTTTCTTTTGGTTTTTTAATTTTTCAAGCCATGTTTGGTTTGTTTTTTTAAATGGTTTATTTCATTTTACATGGAACTCCATTATATGGATGATCTATTCATTATTATTGGAAATTATTTAGTATTTTACTTATTTTCATATGAGGGAGAAATAAATCATAAGCGTGTTTTCTTGATGCCCAACTATTAGTGGCCAGTCCATGGGGATCCTGAATTCCCTTTGGACCTAGTAGCAGGCTAGTTTGATTGATATGTTAGGTAATACTAGTCTGATTCATTACATTTACTCCCCCTTAATGAGTTTGGGAAATATCTTCTTCCCCTTAGTGGGTTTGAGAAATCTCTCCCCTTTCAATAACAATGTCTGTCCCCTTTTTTCAATGAACCCAAAGGTCACTCCTTTGTGGGATTCAAGATGAAAAGAACAACTACCATCACTTGAGGGAATATATACCATACATTGGGGAGTTGGGGTGCCTCATTAAAACTATTTAAGTATAGGTAGTTGACAAGGTTTTGAGATCCAGCTAATTCCTCTCAAAAACCTCCTTGAGTAAGGTCTTTGTCCCGATATCTGTAACTTGAAGTTTGGTAGGCGCCTACTCCAATTTCACTAATCCATGGTCAACTTTATACCTTATAAAGTGATACTTGATTTCAATGTTCTTATTCCTTGAGTGATATATAATATTTTTTATAATATTAATTGCTCTTAAATTATCAAATTTGATTATAATAGGTGTTTTCACTTCATATACCATATCTTCGAGCTACTTATTTATCCATAATAGTTTTTTCCAAGCTTGAGTGTCCATAATATATTCAATTTCAATAGTTCTGAGTGAAATAAAATCCATTTTCTTAATCATCCAAGAATTTCAGAACCCCTCTAAGATAGAATACACTGCCAGATACTGACTTTATATCAAATGATGAACCAACCCAATCTACATCTATATATCCCAATAACTCCTACTCTTATATTGCATTATAAAACAAACCAAAATTCACCATGTATTTTATATATTATATTATTCTCTTCACTATTAGAAAGTGAAATTCCTTGGAATTACTCTGGTACCTTTCCACTGACATGTGGAAAACAAAATATTAGGTCTTTTCACTATTAAGTATAGAAGGTTCCCAGTGATCTACCTATATTCCATGACATTAACTTATTTTCAATCATTATCCCTTGAAAACATTATTTGGGTAGAAAATTGTGTTTCCATTACCATTGAATCCTCTTCTTTTTATATCCTCTTTAAATTAAATAATAAATAATAATTTTTATTAATTTTGATAGATTACCAGTAATTTTTAACAATTAAAGTGATTTAGTGTTAATTTTTAATAATTACCACTAATATTTAATAATTATAATTATTTAACATTAATTTTTACCAATTACTGCTAATTATTACTAATTATAGTTTTTTACCACTACATTTTACTAATTTTTACTAATCATCGCTAATTTTTACAAAATTTTAGTCATTACCAATATTTTTTACTAATTTTTAGAAATTATTTTTTTTATTTTATTAATTATTGTGTTTTACCGAAAAAAATTACTAATTACCTCTTATTTTTATTAATTTTTACTAATTATTAAGTTTTACTGGTAATTTTTACTAATTACCACTTATTTTTACTAATTTTTAGTCATTACCACTAATTTAAAATAATTATAGTAATTTATCACTATTATGTTTACTAATTATCATTAATTTTTATTAATTATAGTGATTTAACATTTATTTTTACTAATTTTTACTAATTAACACTAATTTTTACTAATAACGCTAATTTTTAAAAATTATAGCGATTTACCTTTAATTTTTTACTAATTACTGCTAATTTTTACTAATTATAGCAGTTTTACATTCATTTTTACTAATTAATATTATTTATTAAAAATAATTCTAAATTATTATTACTTATTAATATGTCCAAACTATTACTAAGTTCTTTTGATTAATACTATTTATCAATTATAAGTAATTACTTTTAATAACACCCATTCACTGATAATTAAAACTATTTATTTCAAATTAAAATTATTTACTTTTTAATTAAATACATTACTATTAATTAAAAATAAATATTTCAAATTTAAAATAACTAGTACTAATTATAAAGAATTACTTATGGTTATAAATAATTACTTCTGATTATAAATAATTACTACTAATTAATAATATTAAAATCTAATATAAAATAAAATAAATAAATTAAAAATTAAAAACATTTCATAAATAACGACATTATCTCATAACCATATGCCAACTATAATGAAAAATAGAGATCATATGAGTTTTAGTATGATATAAATTCATTTTCATAATTACATGTGTTTATATGTAAAGAGTTTGTGGAGGATATAAGCAGACCTGTATATGAAAAAACACAATGTTCATCTTTAGTAATCATCTTAAAGCTTTTTAAGGATATTACAGAAATCCCTATGATAGAAAAGATATAATCAAGTTATAAATTTTATTTCTATAAAAGGGTGTACATCTCTATTTGAGATAGTGGGAGAATGATTGAATTGGGTTTAGTCAATGCCAGAGATGCACAAATAGTTGACAAAGGAATGAGTTAAGGTGTGGAAGAGTAATGTTCTAAAGACACATATTATGTAAGGAAGATAAAACCGTGGTGATTGTTTTTATATTCATCATGGCTGGTGATATATTATTAATTGATAATAATATTTCCTACAAGCAGGTAGTATATAGAAATTAGCTAAAATTGACAAGATCAATTAAAATTCAATAATGGATTCATAAGTCTTATTATTTTGAATATTGCGGTGGGTATTCAAGTGAGACTATAAAAGGATGGTAGAAGCGTGATACCAAAAAGATCGTTTGGAAACACCAAGTAATTATAACTAAATCCAGTAGAATTTTACTTCTCATAGCTACTTTATATGATCACTAAATTGAGCATTGGATGTCAAGACCACTAATCATGGAAGATGTCTATGTGACATAACAAGAAAGGGATGATGACATCATAGAATTTCAATAAGGGTGAAAGTTACTGAAATCCAATTTAGGATTAAAAGTAAGCAAGAAGATCTTAGTATTCATTTGAAATGATTTTTTTCCATGTGTCTATCAGAGGTTAGTGGGATCACAAATGTTTTCCAAGTAAAATATATTTGATAACATATATAAAATAGTTATTGGCCTTAAATTTAGTTAAGAACAGGATGAAAGTAACTCTCCAGAGATTGACTTAAATTAGAAACCAAAGTTATAGGGAATGAGATCTGTTGAGGTGGATCTAATGTTTTATTAGACCAAATTAATGGTATATATACTAGAAATGTATTAAGAGGAGATTAATATGGCGAGTTAAATTGTATACACTTTAGAGATGGATCAATCAAATATTCCATGATATGTACAAGATATGATATTTCCAACATATACTTTATAATATGAAAATACCATATATATCCAAAATAACTATAAGGGAAGCAGTCAGAACTATCTGATTGTACTTTAGAAAGTACAAAAGATATGTACCTGGTATGTGGAGAGGAAGGGATACTAGTTATAAGGGGAGACAAACTAGTATTCCTATAATATCAATATGATCTAATATCACAGTTAGGCTAAGGTAATGAAAAATACAAGCTCATTCAAGCCATTGTTATCCATATCTACAAATACTAATTGTGTTGTGGCTTCTGAGGTAGCTAAAGAAGTAGTGTAAAATATGTAATGATTTTTTCTAGTTCTTGGAATCACAACTTGTAGGTAAAGTATTATCATAATGTCAATTATGATAATTATAATACTTTAACTATCCAAGATGTAAGGTTTAGACATCAAACAAAAGGATCAGAATAATTTTTCACTTCCTAGAAGAAGGTATGAATAGAGGGGATGTAATGGTGAAAGCAAAATGAGTAAATTTCCTAAAACATAGAAAGTTGGAAAAGTGAAATCTCAAGATGTTAGAAAATTTACAATGGAAATTTTTTTGAATGTCTAGAAGAGGTATGTGGAAAACGTGATCAGGTTAGTCACTATGTTGTGGAATAAATGAAAACTCTTTCAAGGAGAAGTTATTATGCTAGAAAATAAAAGGGAGCTAAAAAGAATAAAGTTTAAGAAATAGAATTTTTTGTTAAGATAGCCTTAAAAGAAACTAAAAGGAACAAACCATGGTTTCTTGATAGTGGTTATTCTTAAAATATGAAGGGATATTTTAAAATCTTGAAATATATTGAAAACTAAGATGGCAAAGCAATTACCTTCGGGAGTGATAGTTCTTTAAAAATCAGAGGAATTAGAATGGATGAGAATGAAATAGAAAAGTTTAAATATAAGGAAGTTCTATTTTTTGATGGATTAAATAAACTTACTTAGTTTAAGTAAACTTTGTGATAATGAAAAATAATTGATCTTCAGAAAATACTCCCATATTATCAAAAGTGTGAAAGATGGAAAAATTATTACTAAAGGAGAAAGAACCGACATAAATCTTTTCTAGATAGGAGAACATTGTAACTCCTATTATCTAAGTTATAGAGATGAAAATAAATTGTGTCATCATATACTTAGGAATATTTTGATGTAAAATAATAAACAAACTTTTTAAATTTGATGTTGTATGAAATTTTCTAGCATTGAAAAGAAGAGAAGATGATGTTTTCGTAACTTGTAAGAAAGATAAAATGACTAGTAAAAGTCATAATAAAGTTAAGATTCAGTATACGATACCACTTGAACATATTCATTCTGATCCTTTTAGACTGATGAAATATAAATCATCAAAAGTATATTTATAATTTATCACTTTTATTGATGATTTCACTCGAATTACCAATATCATGTTTATGAAACACAAGTTAGAGGCTGTAGAAATGATTATATTTTTTAGAAAAAATGTTGAGAGAGAAATGAGGGTTTATATAAAGAAGCCTAGAATAGATAATGGTATAGAGTTCACATGTAGTGATTTTTAATCTTATATGAAAAATAATGGATTTAAACATCAGTATAGTTCTACATACACCCCCACAACAAAATGGAGAATTAGAAAGGAAAAATAGAAGTTTAGTAAAAATGGGAAGATGCATGTTAAAATAATACAAGCTTTCAATGTTCTAATAGAGAGAAGTTATTAGTACTATTGTACTTGTAAAAACCGATGTTTGTTAATGATGTAATCAAAAAATACTTCCTATGAAATGTGTTATAACAAAAAAACCTTTAGTGAAATATTTCAAGGTTCTTGGAAGTCCCTGTTTACTAAAAATCAAAAATCCATATCTTGGGAAATTTGATGAAAAAGTCAAGGAAGGAACTTTCATGGGATATTCACCCCATGGAAGAAGTTAAAAATGTTAATACAAATGTTTAAAAAAATTTGTGGATTCTTATGATGTGAAAGTTATTGAAAATCCAAACTCCTTAACAAATGATGTTGAAGATTTCAAGGAAGAAAAATTGAAAATTTCCAATAAAAGTGAAAGTGATCCAAAAAATATATATCAAGACTTATAGGAATTATGTTATGAGGAAATAAAATTTGGGATAGAATATTTGAAATTTACTACCATATAAAAATAGGTTAAAACTAAAAATTTAGTTGGAAATAATAAAGCTCCAATTCAAACAAGAAGAAAGTTGATATTAGAAAATTATACATCACTCATTTCACAGATTAAACTAGAATCAATTTATGAATTAATAAAACACAAATAATGGTTGAATTAAATGATTTAATAGTTGGATAAAATTTAGAAATATGAAATGGGGGAACCTTTTCAATGACCAGTAGGTAAAAATGTTATTGAAACAAAATGGGTATACACAAACAAGTTAAATAAACATGGATAAGTTTCAAGATACAAAGAAATAGTTTTTTAAAGGCTATGGATATGTGGAAGGTGTAAATTTTTAAGAAACCTTTTCCCCCATTTCAAGAATATAAACTATTAGAATGTTTTTGTAAGTGGCTGCACAATGAAGTTATAAATTTTATCAAATGGATGTAAAGACAACTTTCTATAATGGCGCGATTCAAGAATAAGTTTATATTGAGAAATTTTGTGGGATTATACTTGATTAATATGGAAGGTTTCTAAATTAAAGAAATCCTTGTATGGGTTGAAATAATCCCCACATTCCTGGTACTCAAAACTTCATAATTTCTTGAAAATTTTGAATTTTACTAAAGGAAAGGTTAAAAACAACATATGTGTGAAATAAGTTAACTCCAATTCCCTAATTTTAATTGTTTATATGTATGATATAATTTTTTTGTGGATAGAGAAAATTATTTTAAAGAGTTTTCTAAATAAATGAAAGAAATTTTTTGAAATGTCAATGTTTTTAGAATTAACATTCTTCCTTGGTTGACAAGTTCAAAAAAAGGAAAAATATATTTTCCTACATCAAGAAAAGTATGCCAGGTAATTTTTATAAAATTTTGGTATGGAATAATATATATAACTTTCTACTCCAATTTTAGTTGGGATGAAGATGAGTAAAGATAAATATAGGAAAACTGTGAATCAAAAATATTTTTAAAAATTAATAGGAAGTTTTCTTTAACTTATACCTTTAAGATCTGATATTGTTTATGTTATGAATCTATGTGCCAGATATTATAGTGATCCAAAACAATATCATATGTTTGAAGAAAATAGAATTACGAGTTATGTTAAAGGAAAAACTTTATATGGACTATTATAAAAAAGAAGTTGTGATTTGAACTTTCATGGTTATACTAATGCTGATTGGGATGGAGATTGAAATGACAGAAAATCAACTTTTGGATGAATGTTTTACTTAGTAGAAATTTGTGTGACTTGGAACAGTAAGAAAAATATTTCAGTAACTTTGAGCACAAAATTATAAAAATATGTTTCACCTATCCAATATTATACAAATTTTTTTTGAATAAAAGTTTAGTGGGATGATTTGAAAGTTGAAGTTTTCAAACCATTGAAGATACAATGTGATAATCATAGTGAAATTGATATTTCTAAAAATATCATCCAACACTCAAGATCAAAGCACATTGATATTAAGTTTCACTTTATAAAATAGAAATTTGATGGAGGATATTTTTTTCTAAAATATATTTCAAAAAGTATCAAATTACTGCTATCTTTACTACAGAAATTCCAAAAGAGAAATATTTGGAATTGAGGTTGAAAATTCATGTTAAGACACTAACAATGAATTATTAAAGTTATCAAGGAGAACCCCCACCATGCTTTGGTTTATATTGAAAAGTGGGGAGAATATGTACAACTTTTTTTTACAAGGGGGAGAGCAGTAATTTTCTTACATAAATGAATATGAAGTTGTGATTATCATAAAATGGTTGTGAGAAAGAATAGTGAGAGTAAAGAAAAGTGAGGTTGAGTTTATCTTAACATGGAAACAAATTTTCTTATCACCAAGGGATGTAATTCCTTCAAAAACATTAATTTATCCAATAGTTTGGTGCCAGGATACTATCTTTTGAGAAAGACTATTTTTGGTAAAAAATAAAAAATTGAGTTGCTACAAAAATGAGTTGTGAAAAAGTTTGAGTGTTGAAAGACGATGAGTTGAAAAATATATTAAGGAGGTTTGTTAACAAATAAAAAGGGGGAGATTAAATATACTTTGTTATGTTTTATTTTAACAAAGTTTTGTTTTTTTTTAGAACAAACTTTTTTTAAAGAATGTTTTTGTAAAATGGGTGAAGGTTCTTAAATGTGTTTGTTTTAAAGTTATTGGAAAAGAAGAATGTTGTAAAGCCCAAAAGTAATGGAAGTTGGGATGTTGTAGAAATTTAAAAATCTAATGATATGATGTCAAATATTTTCTTCAATTTTACTAAATATCATGAAATGAATTCATGATACAATTTTTTTGATCAAATGAGAGTTATAGTTTTCTGGACACAAAGGTTCTGGATGTAGAGAATCAGATGTATCTCTTATTGTAGTTAACAGAAAGAGCTATATTGGAAGACGTTCTATACAATGTTAAAGTTTCCAAAATCATAATTCCAAATAAATTTCTCTATATCATGAGACTTCAAGAGAACATGAAGTTTGAATTTAAATTAAGTACAAACCTACTACCTATCGAACAGACTTTCCAGACAGAAGTTTCAAATGAAGTTTTTTTAGAAAGTTTGAGTTTTTGAATATCATTGATTTCTTGAAAAAAAAATGAGAAGAAGAAGATGTTAGTTTTCAATCAGGTCGATAAGGAAACATTTTTTACAATAATCTCAAAAATTGAAAATTTTATTATTTGATAGACATAATTGAACTGATATAGAGGATTGAATAGAATAGAAAATGGCTATCAAATGTAATTGAGAAGAATCACGGGTCACAGTTCCTCAGACATAGAATTTATAATAATCTCTGAAATTTTGGTTGCTATTTTTTTTGAAATTTTTTAAAATTCAAAAGAAATGTAAAGTGACTCAAGAGATCAGATTTTAATATCTAAGAAAAGACAAAGGATGATATCAATTTTGTAATCAGACATCATTCTCCAAAAAAATAAAATCGTGAGTAGTATTATAGAGCGAAGGAATGTAGTTGAGCGGATAAGGTTTCTAGAAAAAGAAAAATTCAGATGTGTTGAAGTTGTTGCTGGAAAATCATTGTATGAAACTGAAGTCTTTAAAAGTTTCAATAATGTAGTCAACCATATTATGTTATATTGGAGGAACAGATAGAGGCAGAAGATGTGTTTTCAAATAGATATGTTTTATGAATTTTGAAGATTAGAGTTTTATAACAGTATATATAAAGTTAAAATTCTTGTGAAGTTTCCAATTTTGAACTAATAAATAAATTCCATACTAAGTCAAAGTTTTTTATTTTAGTTGTTCAAGAGAATCGAGAATATGGGGAGAGTTACAGACAGAGTTATAGAGAGAGAATTTTCAGAAAATCAATTTTTAGAAAGAACATTTGGAAGAACTTTGTAAAGTTATTATTCTAGTAAGGTTTAGAATTATAAAGTTTTGGATAATTAAAGAAGATCTGAGAAGACACTAAAATATTTGAGAAGATTTGATAAGTTTTCAAATGAAGTTTAAATATCTGATAAATTCAGATCTGTGAATTTGGTTGAGTGGTAAAAAATTTCAAGTTTCCCGCCTTTTATATTTCTAGAGAACCTATAAATCAAGGTGTAAATTACATCATCCTTGATAACTGTTCATATAGAAAAAGTTGAAACACTGAAAATTTTGTGTCAAAGGAGGTTTTTGAATGGATTCTTTGAATCAATAGACTAGAAATAACAATGTTCAAAAGATCTGACAGAGGAGAAACAAATAGTAAAGATCAGACAAAGTTTCGAGTAGAACTTTGTGAGGCACTGATTTTTTCTAATCAGATATAAAATAGGTTCTGTAAAAGGTTTTGGTTTAGATTATTGTAACTGTGGGTTCCCTAGAACCAAATATATCAATAATTTTGATTACCATACCATGTGTATAGTGAATTATGTATGATTTACACTTACTATTATAGTATAGATATTTTTATTCCCACTATTTAAATAGTAGTGTCCATAGATTATTTTTCATATCAAAGAGTTATAGTAGTTCCCAATATATAATTATAAACTAGAGATACTATGCAAATAATCTTAAAGTTATGTCCTATGGTCCAGATTCATCATATTGTCAGGAAATAGATGATGTGACTATCATGTGTTGGGGGCTCATAAGCATTGAAACTTATTCTCGTGAAGTTTTTACTTGGTGATATTGAGTAGATGAGATCATGAGGACAAACCCTCCAATAGGAACACCACATGTTTCTAGTGTTATTTTTAGTTCCTATCTATGAACATGTGTATTGGTCTCATGACTTGAGATAATTACCAATGTGTTCCACTTGAGCATGTACTTTTATGTAAGGAAAAAACCATGAAATTGAATTCATGGTGAGGTATCTTATGTTGCGCGAATCATTGATGGTATGGCATTGGTTGAATGGTAAATATAGAATTTATTACTTTCAAGTTGAGGAAGTGATATCTCAAGCATGTTTGATCAGGATGGTAGTACCTTTATAAATCCATTTCCATGGTAGTTGAAGGTAGTCACTTCCATTTATATCAAAAAATAATAAATAAATAATGGACGATGATACAAGTGTGTGTCCTGGTTTGAATGGGCTTGATCGAGAGTCTCTGATTATTGTAAAAAATCTTTTAGAATGTTCCAAATAGGTCTTTTGAAAAGCCAACTCAGGATTCCAATTCACTTTTAATCATTTGAAACTCAAACTTGTAAAAAATCATTTAAAACTAAACTATGAAAATCCCACACTTGAAATCTTTTCAAGAAAAGATTCCTTCTTAAATTTAAAATTTTCCCCTCTTTTGAAACCATTTTAAATCCCAAAAAAATATTTTATTTTTAACCAATTTATTAAAACAACACATCTATTCTTCCAAAGAACCATTTGGGGTCAAATACCATTTGACATTAAAATCAATTGTATATATCCCATTGGATATTTCTATAAACACTTGGAAAACATAAAATTTTCACTTTAAAAATCAAAATCTATAAAACCATGTAAATTAATTTTATGACAAGAGTAATAAACATAATAAAAAACTTTAAAAATTCAACAAGGGAATCACATATTATCACAATTTTATAAAAAATAATTTTAAATCACTCAAGCATTAAATTATATGTTAAATAAAGTAAATGCACAAAACCCCCTACCACAATCACGAGAAACAAGTCACGTTTGATAGTTATTGAATAGTATCAAAGAGAAATGGACTAAAAAATCCATATAAATCTAAAGACACAAATTAATCCCAATATAAACTCTAAATTTGGCCAATATGACAACTAGGGTTCATGGGAGGAAGATAGACCAAGATGGAAGTGTAAAGAACTTCATCTGTATGGGTTGAGAAATTCTGAGGGAATTTGAGTTTTTAATCTGAAGAGGGATCATTTTGAGAATAGGGATTTGGATTTAGAATAAAATATTTAGGATTCATAACAAACTAATTCATCTCAAGGATGATATAAATTTATATATTATCAATCAACCTCTATGCTTCTAGGATATGGATGCGGTGAAAACATACATTGATCATCTTGAAGCCATTCTAAAAGAGAACTAAAATGACTCTTTATTTGGTGATCTATCTAAAAAAAGGAAATACTAGATTATATGATCCCTAGGCATGGACGTATGGCTTCTGAACAAGAAAGAATAAAATGGCTTCATGAAGGTGACTGGAATATATCCTTCTTCTATGAATGTATTAAAAATTAAAGACGCACCATCAAACCTAATATTATTCTAGTGGATGGTTCCTATACATGGTTGGAACCATAGTTGTTCACCACTTCAAATAACTCCCCACAGGTCCTAATCCCCACATGAATGAAGGGTATCTAGGGGGTGGGTTATGAAGATCTTATGTATGTGGTTCCCCATTCTATTTCCAACCTTGACAATGATCTCTTTGAGACTAAACTAGATGGGAAAGAAATTTATAAGGTGATTCATGGTCTTAAATTGGAGAGAACTCTAGTCCATGAAGGCATCCCGAGATCATTCTACAAAGGGTCCCGGAATATGGTTAGGACTGAGTTGGTGAAGGTTTTCCAAGACTTTTTCCAGGATTACAGTCTCCCTTGAGTAGCTTATGCCACTACCTTGATTATCATACCTAAAATAAAATACCTCTTGTCTCTTCACCACTACATACCAATGAACATGTGTAATTATTTACATAAGGTGTTTTATAGTGTAATCAACAAAAATATTTCTATCTATCTTTTATGGTGAATATCATTTGAGTAACATGGATTTTTAAAGGGAAGTTACATAAAAGGAGAGATAACATTGTCCCATAAACTGATCGTTGATATCAACTATAAGTCGCATAGATCAAATATGGTGATCAAGATTGATATGGATAAGGCTTATTACATAGTTGAGTGGATTTTTATGATCAATGTTTTAGCAAGTATGGGATTATCCTCCTGGGATTATGATCTAATTTTTAGATGTTTTAGTTCATCATGATCTATAATTATTTCATGGGAAAAATACATGGCTTCTTCAAATATTTGTGAGGGTTAAGATAGAGAGAATCATTATCCCCAAGTATTTTTATCCTCACCCATTATGTTCCCATGCACCTCATCAATAGGAGTATCTTGAGGGGTAGTATTATTTCTTATCAGTTTTGGTTGCACTCCTACTAAATATCCCATCTCATGCTTTTAGATGACACTATCATCTTTTTGAATTTCAGTAATAGATCATTTTGTGGTATCGACAAGTAACTTGAATAATACTATAAATTGAGTGAAAAATTTATTAATCAGGTGCTGATAAACTTTTATATCTCTAATAGGTGCTCTGACAAGAATGTATTTTCCTTTAGTAATATATTTAACATGTAGAATAAAATCTTACCCATGGAATATATGGGTTCCCCAATCTCATCAAGGAGGCTGTGAATTCACCACTTTGATCATATTACAAGAAGTATTGCAGGTTGAGTTTTGAACTGTAAAAACCATTATCTACCATTTGGTGGAATAATCGCATTGGTTAACAACATTATTTCCACAATACCGATCAATGAAATATCATCTATTAGTGTTCCAAAGTGTGTTATATCTAATATCAACAACATCCTTGCCTCTTTTAAATGGTATTCCCACTTGAATGATAAGCACCACTAGGTGTCATGGGTGAGGATGTTCAGGACTATGAGGGAGGATGTCATTAATGTGAAGAACATTCTGGATATGCTTCACTGTATGCATGCAAAGTTAGCATGAGATAATTTGGATTAATGGATCATATGGGGGAGGTTTATGGGTGATAAAGTTAGAGGGGATATGGGTATGGAAGGAGGTAACACTTTTTCAAATTGTTCTTTGATTTTCCCCACATCTAGAATCATCTAAATCACTATTGATGGATTATAGGGAGGGGTGATTTCTTGTTTTGGAACCACAACTTAGCTGACTCCAAGCTTGGATTTCCTGGATTCCCTATTCCATATATTATGTTAAAAAATGAGAGCATGTATCTGAGCTTCATCAAAAAAATTATGAACCAGAACCAGTGGGATATATTTGACCTCATTGATATTAACACTGATCTAGATAAGTGTTTCTTCACAGAGTCTTCATCGGGTTCCTTTTTTTTGAAGGATTATCTAAGGATGTTGCTTACTCATGGAAACATTGATGAGTGGAGTGAGGTTCTGTAGAGTAAGGATATCCCTAGTAAATATAATTTATTAGTTTTGATAATAATAAATTGGGGATTTAAAATTGATAAGAACGTCAAATGAACTAGCATCGAATTGGTTTCTATATTCTCATGTTGTAGGTTAGGCTATTAGGAGACCTTGGATCACCTGTTATTTGATAGAGATTTGGAATGTTTGTTTTGGATCTCCTTTGGATATTTTACCAGCTTCTCCTCCCAAGAGTTACTCTATATCTCTTTTATCGAGTGTTAGTTCCATGGTGTGGGTGCTACTATTCTGTAGAAAAGGCTAGAGTTATGGTTTTTTAGCAGGTTACTGGAGTATTTGGAATTCATAAAACTCAGATCACATTGAAGGAGTTATCAGATCAGGGAAATCTTTGGTTATCTTAATAAAGAACCTCCTAGTTGATTTAATTGGGATATTAATTAATTGGGAGGATTCCCCACTCTCATACCACTCCTGGAAGGTAGTTATTCCAACCATTTTACACTCAGAGGAAACCAAGGGCATTGGTTTCACTGTCATCCCCACCTATCAGGTCTCAAACTCAACATCGAAGACTCATGTAGTATGGGATTTATGTATAGAGGAGGTATGGTTGGTGACTCCAAGGTGTCTGTCATCTTTTATTTTAATGTGTAATTTTCCTATGGTCACTCCCTTTAGGATGAATACATGGAAATTTTCACTGGTATCCACCTTTGTATCCAAATGAGTATTAGAGTAGGATTGGTGGAAACAAAATCCTCATTTCCCTACAAGTCCCTAAATGGAGTGGGTAGCTCCCCTCAGTTAGTCTATTACCTCATTATAAGGTGTAGGGGACTTATCAGCAGCCATATAAATGTCCTCCATACATGTTGAGAGGGTAACAAGGTTCAAAATTATCTTTATCCCAGGGTGATCCAAGGAGAAAGCATTAGCTGGTTCCCTTGCACGAACTCCTTTCCTCATTAAGGGATAAATCTTATAAGGGAGATTCTCTTGGGCTTCACTATTTCAGAACTCCCTAAATCTTTGGCCTTGGTGTTCTTTCTTGTTTTTTTATTTATCTATTTTTTCAAAATTAATAAAATTATGATTATTATTAGGAGGAGGATGACTGCCCCGAATGATGTTTTTTGATGTGGACTGAGGCCAAGGAATCACCACGGGTCCTTCGATTAATGTTGGTAAGGGATACAAGTCCTAGACCCCACATAATGTTCAAATCCTCACATGTAAAGGGCCTATAAATAAAGGTATAAAGACCTTTACATAGAGGAGGAACCCACCAATAACGTTTTGGGACCCTTATGTGGACATAGAACGCCCCTTCCCCCGAGTTAGGGTTTGGAACCCTTATATAGAGGAAAAATACCCACCCCAAGAAAGGGTTTGGACCCTCACATAGAGAGGATCCCTATTTAAAGGTTCAAACACTTATGTGTAGAAGGATCCCATGTAAGGGATTGTGACACTTACATGGGAGGGTGGCTAGGGACCCTTATGTCCTAGGATTAAGGAAACGATGTGAAATAAGGTAAGGAAAGAAGAGAAAAGAAAAATAGAGATAATAATAAAAATAAAATTGGAAATAAAATAAAATTAAAAGGAAAAGGGGGAAGTGGGGTGTCTTACAAGCCATATACAATAAAATCATGGGAGTGGGAGTCTCACCTTTGAATAGAGGGATCTAACTTGATTCCTGTTGGAATGGAGTTTCGTTTGATATGAAAGACTTCTTGAGGTAAATATAACATTCTATGTTTATTCATTATGTTTTCTTCCACATTTCCTTCCCACTGAATTTTTCTTGTTGAGTAATATTTTTTAGTGATTATTCCCCCGAATCATGGTGGAATCATCTCAATGTGATGGGGATTTTTCTTATCTTAAATAAAGTAGGTATTGAGAGAATTATCATGCTATATTTCATGTGGTTTTTTGAGGGATGTCACTTTCATGATATTGTATAGGGTTTTGAACATTTTGGGTAAAATTATTGGATTAAATAGAATTATAAATTAGGTCATTTTCCCAGGATGGTGTTTGGAGTACACCATGGTCTTTTCAGGGGTGTCTGATCATGGTTTCAATGGAATACGATGACTCTATGAGATTTTAGGCAATTATACATATTTTTGTTAAAATATAAAATCAATTGAAAATGGTATAATTAATTATAAAATGTTTTGATTTATTAATTTGGATATCATGGATTAGGTCTGAGTGCTTGTCGAGAATAGACCTCACCCCATTGATCATGGGTTCAGAAAGCGGGCATCGCTTGATGAAATTTTTGGAATTATGACTATTTAAATTAAATTTTATATTTATTTTAAAATTTTATAACTAATTTCATTAAATTTCATGACTTGGGATAGGACCTTTTGTTGATGGATGATGGCATGTTAGACTAGGACATGCTTCGGAGAGAGTGGTTGGGAATAATTTAAAGGGAATAAATCCATGAATGGGGTAGATGGTCTTTATGCATTTCCCTATGGTTTGTGAATTTTATTAATATAGCATGTGATATGTGGTCTCACCATAGTGGGTGATTTACCATGTTAAATTAAATAATTTTTTTAATTAAAATAAAATTTATATGGATGGATGTAAGTGTAAAGGGACACTATGGACCCTTGAGAACTAGCTTGGTGCCTCGGTTGCTAATGACTGAGGGTTTGATAATAAACATGATCTATGAGATACATGGACCCTCAGGGGTGTGTGTTACAAGAAGTGAATGAATGTAGTGGACTTAGTATAGGTTCCCTTAGACACCTCATTTTAAATAAGAGTATTATACTATAATGTTTGTCCTAAGTAGTACATAATGGAACTGTGAGATTTCATAGAGTCATTTGGATATTTGAATAGGGAGTGGAGTGAGTGTTCCTCCCCCACTAGTATGTGAGCAAATGGATGGGTATACACTGGGAAAATTGATGATGGGTTGGGTGAGTGAACTAAACCAGGATGAAATGGGATGTGTGATGGGTATTATACCATCTTCTTGGAGTGGTTCCCATGGGGAATATCCTATGAGGCTATTGAGTCCAAAAATATAATCTTAGTGTTGTTGAGGGATTTTTCATTCTGAGCTAGGTGTAAGTATTTGAGACGAGATTGGGACCAATGATCCCTTTTAGGGTATTTCTGTCAAGGAGAGACATAGGGTACCTCAGTGTATGATTATGAAACATATTTTACTTTTGTGGGGTTTAGTGTAGTAGAAACGTGTGGTTAACTTTAGATATCACCTTGGAACCCTAAAGTCAATGGTGTGATCCAGATAAGGCCATGATGACTATTTATCCCCTAAGATAACCTATTATGGATCAATGTTACACATAATGATTATTGATTCCCTAGTATTACCACTTAGGGATTGAATTTATTCCTAATGACGATTGATCTCCTAGGTTTCCCTCCTTGGGATTGATGTTCCACTCGATGAGTATTGATACCCTAGGATTACCTCTTAGGGATAAATGTTATAGTTGATGAATATAATATTCTAGGATTACCTCTTAGGTATTTTCTTTATGCATGATGAATATTGATCAATTAGGATTACCTCTTAGGGATCAATTTTATACCTAATGATTATTAATCATCATGGATTACCTCTTAGGGATCAAATTTATGCTTGATGGTTATTGATCACTCAGGATTACCTCTTAGGGATTGAAATTATTCTTCATTTATATTGATCTCCTAGGATTACCTCATATGGATCAAGGTTATTCTTAATGACCATTGATTGATAAGGATTACCTCCTAGGGTTTATTTTTATATCTGATGGCTACTGATCACTTGGGATTACCTTATATTGATCAATGTTATACTTGATGAAACTTTATCACCTAGTATTACCTAATATGGATCATCATTATGCTAAATAACTATTAATCACTATGGATTACATCCTAGAGATCAGACCTATTCTTTCTGACTATTGATCTCTTATAATTACCTCATTGGGATTGAATTTATGCTTGATAACTATTGATCATCTAGGATTTCCTCATAGGGATTAGATTTATGTCTGATGGATATTAATTTCCTAGGATTACCTCTTAGGTATTGGATTTATTCCTAATGACCATTTTATCCTATAATTACCTCTTAGGGATTGACGTTATGCCTAATGACTATTGATCACCTAAGATTACCTCTTAGGGATTGACTTTATACTTGATGATTATTGATCGATTAGGGTTACCACCTAGGGATCAAACTTACTCCTGATGAAACCTTCTACTCAGTGACACTTTGACACTATCTATAATAGGTGTGGTTGATTTTACATGTCACTATAAAACCTGAGGATTGACAGTGGTTATTTATTTACACTTCCGTATTGTGTTTATTTATTTATATAAGTTTATCACATGTGTATATATTACTTTAATGGTTATATTTGGGACCTTGTTGATGGTTCTATACTTAATTTTACTCACACTTTTCTTAGGTTTCCATGTCACTTAGGTTCCCAAGAAGACTTCTCTAATCATAGGTTCAGGTGGGGAAGAGGATCAAATTTGCTTGATCAAGTGGGGTATCTCAGATAGACTGAAGACTAGGATAATATGAGACTTAGGGACGGTAGTAGGACTTCTTTATATTTTATTTATTTTATATATGTAATCTAAATAATGGGAGATAAATTATTGTATGCTGGAACAATTTTGATTCTTTATGACTACTTGATTTTTCATTCCATTTGATATACCATGTTATGTTTTATTTACTTAAGCGTAATCTAATGGATGTTTATTCTTGTTTGATGATGTTTGGTTATTTTCAATGTTTCTCACTCTAATATAGGAGTATAGTCTCCTCACAGTACTAAGCTGCTACTAGTTAGAAGCCTCTAGCATATGGGGAGGTATACCTAAGCTCATGTGGTGATGATATTCAGGACACCAATCAGTTTTTTATAGCTGATGGGATGTTACAAAGTGATATTACAGATTTTTATCTTGTCATATTAATTAGGTATATAGTATAAAAGGATTAAAAACATGTTGGATCTTGTGATGGACCTTGATCTGGTGCATCACAAACACCTTTAATGAGGGGAAGTTCGGGTTACCAAGAATGTGGGATTTCTATTTTAGGTTTCTACTATTATAGTTGAGTTGATTAATTATAAAATTGATTCTCATTTTATTTTTTATATTTTTTTTTGTTTTATTTTTTTGGATCATAATATGTTGGTAAAAGGTATGATTCTTGGAACGTAGCATTCACATGACATTTTCATGCATGTGTGTGATTGATATCACTAATGATAGGGGGTTAAACTATTTATAGTGTTAAAAACAAATTATATAGTGTTTTCCTATATAACTTGTTGGTGGAATTATACTCATTTGAATCATTTTATATTTTATTAATGACAGATCATGTGGATTTTATAGAGGGATGTTTCTTGATGAGACGATACAATCCCTCTATCTAAGGTATGTATAGTGACCCCTAGTGGTTCAGTACAAGCATTAGATGCCTTGATGATTAAAACCTTATGAGTAATTATGATACTAGTTATAGAAAGAAAATGGTCTCAGTTATTTAAAGCATAAATAATAACCTAAATTTTGTTTTTCCATATAGTTTATTGGTGGAATTGTACTTAAATAACCCATATTATTATGGTTTTAATTAACAGAGATGTTTTTAGGGAGTTACTGATATTTTTTTTAATGGATGGTATTATCTTCCTTAAGGTGGTAGTCTCATTTACAAATTATCTATGAGGATCCATTCCCTATTAGTCTGATGACTTAGCATGTGATGCATGATGTGTGTATGTATACATGGGTACCCTAAAGTGGGTGTTGGCATGTGAGTTTCCTTAGGGTGTTTAAGAAGGGATTAGAGATGTTTCCCAAGAGTTTTTTATAATGTAAGTTAGGGTTTATGGTCTAGGTTGGAGAACATGGTTGCCTTGATATATGACTTAGCATATTAGTTAGTTGGGTGTTGTGACTGAATAGAAGAATGTTTTTTCTATTATTGTTGAAGCGAGTTTCTATATGTGAGAGTAACCTATTAGCGGGGTTATCCTGGGATTATGATTTCCCTTAGAGATATCAGTTATATATAGATGAATTATAGTTTATATTGAATCACAATGTTTGATAGAAGATGTGTGGTATATTCATGAGAGATGAATTGGCTTTATAGGAGGTAAATAACTTAGAGTGCATTTGGTATTGAGGATAGATTTCAGGGAAGGATCAGTTGGATTTATAGAATTTATGATCCAAGGTATTGATCCAAATGAGATAGTGGATCATGATCCTAGAGATAAGTTCTAGGATGGATAGATCATAGTTATAAACTTAAGATTTTGGAATGAAACTTGGGTTTTTGTGTGTAGAACTTGTCAAGGGGTAAATGCCTTGATTATGAAGAGGAGTGACAAGGATTACCCTAGTTGGATAAGACTAACATGTCATGGGACAAGGTCATCTATTTAGGCACACAATACTAATATTTATAGGAATAACTCGAGATGGCTTGAGTCAGATGATGTGTAGTATATGCCTTCATGGGCATGTCTTATATTGAAAATGGGGGTTATTGAGCACCCTCATATGGGACGACTTGTGTGGTGGCATGAGGTGATTGAAAATGGTTTTATAATTTTTTTTTCAGTTGAAATAAATCAAGAAGTTGGTGTTTTGAGCCTATCTATAGTGACATGTGACTCATGGATACATGATTCGGTTGTACAATCAGGTGGTATGAGATCATGCACCCATTTTGTTGGATGATAGTAAGGTGGCACGTGATGGTTATGCATGGTGTAGTTTGTATGTGGGTCATTGAGTGGGGGGTGTATGATACGAGTGAATATGGATTCAATAAAAATATTATAGGCATGGTTTTATTATAGGTTTGATGAAATGGTAAATTTCAATCTATGGTGGGAAGACACATCAGAGTTGTAATGGGATGTATTGGTACGGTTGACCTGAGTGTGTTCCTTGACATGAATTATTATTAAGTTTTGTTATTGGTACTTTTTGAGGTTGCACTCAAGGTGTAATATAAGGAAATTATTATGGTGGGAGTACATTATAGGTTGTTAGAGGGTGTGACCCTCATTATAGATAAAATTTCAATAGGTTCCTAGGATGATGTTCTTGGTGATCCGAGAGTTGTTAACTATTGGTGATTCATGTTAAAGATCTGATATGAGTGGGAAGACCATGTCCAGTCATTACATGTGGTAATACATGGATATTCATCCATGGAGAAGTGACCCTTGTGTGGGTAGGGTTATGGGTGTGATGAGATTGATTAGGATATGGTCATGGTTGATTTTGTATGTTGGTGTGCAGGTAAATTTGGTTTATCTAGTTCCTTGGTGAATAAAATTTTTGAAGTTCGGATGCAACAATATATGGATTTTGTGCATTGACATCAAGATTTGGATTGTTTTTGATGTGGTCTGAGGGAAAGTTAGATCAGAGCTATGCAGGTGCTCAGGCTGAGAGAATGATGTCCAATGCAGATGGTTGGTGGTCCAACCATGTAATTGCATCGAGATTCAGGTTCAGACTTCGGTTTTGGAATTTAGACAATCTTAGTAAGCCTTCAATAATTAAGGAATTGTGATCAAGAGTTATGATAGCACGTTGACAGGTGTGACTGATAATTTTCAAGAGAGGTCAACCAAAAGAGGTTAGAGAGATTTTTTATATGTAATTGGGTGTGGTGATATAGAAACCACACCAAAAAGTATTAGTGTAACATTAAGAATTAATTTTCACCAGGTAATTCATATGGTGGGGACTATTATAGATAAAAATCAACCCTTATGAGTAGATACTTGTGGTGGGGTGAACCGTGAGTTGGGGATGAAATAATTGATGACACTTTGGTGTATCAGTATATATAGGTGTGGGTAAGTGTTGTCTCAGTTTTAGAGATTAAATGGGAGAGTGTATTGGTTTCTAGTGGATAGTGTTCCTTGTGTTGGGAGTTTCATATAGGATCTTTCTTTGGAATTTAGGAGTAGAATGTGGTGATTCAATCATGAATTCTTGACTTGTATATTTAATGTTTTGTGGTTAAGGTCCATTGGGGATTCTCAGGGATGAGATGTTCTATTGAGGTGAGGCTGTAAAGAGATGCATCCATAAAGGTTTATAAATTCCTAGGGAATTTGAGTTTTTAACTCTAGAGAGGGATTTGTTTTGAGAACTAGAATTTATATTGAGAATATACGAGTTGATATAGCCCCAAATAATGTTTTTTGATATGAACCAAGGCCCAGGAAGCATCCTAGGTTCATGGTAAATGTCAGGAAGGGCTATTGTTATTAGACCCCACATGAAGGTTAAATCCTCATGTGTATAGGACCTTCATGTAAAGGGTATGGGACCCCTTACATGGAGGAGTAACCCCATGTATGATTCTGGGACCCTTATGTAAAGGAGTAACCCCCCACCACATATAAGAGTTTGAAACTCTTATGTGGATAAGGAACCCCCCAGATATAATGGTTTGGACCCTTGCATGGATTGGATCCTCACATATATGTTTAGAACCTTACATGGAGAATGATCCCATGTAAGGGTCAAGGACCCGTATGTGGGAGGGTGGAATGTGACCTGTATGTCCTGAGCTTGAGAAAATGATGGGTAAGAAGGGAAGGAAAGAAGAGAAAAGGAAAAAAATAGAAAATAAAGAAGTATACAATTAAAATATAAGAAAAGAAAATGGAAATAAAATAAAATGAAATTAAAAAATGGGAAGTGGGGTGTCCCGCGAGCCATGTACAACAATATCACATAAGTGGAAGTCTCTTAATTTAAGAGGGATTTTTCTATTGATTATTGTTGGAATGGAGTATCATTCGATTAGGAATACTTCTTGTGGTAAATATAACCCTCCTCGTTGATTATTTATTTTTATTTTCTTAACCTATTTACTCATCTTTGAATTGTTCTCATTGGATGATGATTTTTAGGGATGATTCCACCAGAACACAGTGGAATCATCTTGATGTGATGGGGTTTTTACTCAACCTAGGTAATAGGGGTCCCAAGAGGGTTATCACACTAGGTTTCATGTTTTTTTATCAAGGTATGTCACTACCATGATATTGTTTATGGTTTTTTGGTGTTTTGGTTGAAATTAATAGATTAAATAGAATTATAAATTAAGGATTTTGACCAGGAAGGTGTCAGAAGTACACTGCAAACTTTTTGCAGGAAGTTAGTGTAATGACTCAGATTTTCCATACTTTATTCTTAAAAATATAGGAAATTATTTTGAGACCAGGCTATGAGACGGCGTGCATTTCTGAGGCCCGGTGAGCCCGGAACAAATGTTTGAATTTAATTTAATAATTAAATTACGTGCACGTGCGGTTTTCCTGAAAAAAGTGGAATAACTCCCGAATGGGTGCTTGGATCAAAAATCTGATGGCACCGTTGCGTTCAGAGCAACGGGTTTACCCTAGAAGAGACCTAACATCGATTGGCGTAGGCTGGTGGTGAAATCTATGTTTTGGACGTAACCGTAATAAAATATTTAATTTAAAATATTTTATTAAATCTGTTGCAGTGGATATCTTTATACTTTTTAAATAAAGGCTAGCACAGGGGTCCAGGGTTACAAACCTCATGACCCTAAAACCCTTGGTGGCTCTAGAGGATCTGGAGAAAACCTCCCAACGCGGCGACGACGTTCCTGACGATTTTCGTTGGCGACGACGACATGACGACCAGATCTATGCCAACGAATGCCACAGAATCTAGGTAGGATGTTTAAATTGTGAGTTCTTCCCCGTTCTTTATTTCTACGACGAACATCGGCTAATCCACAAATATATTAGTCCACGGATCGATCATTCTTACGGGATGGGATTTTGCGGGGATTTTGGGAGATTGAATCCATGTTGATCTTTTGTTGTTGATTTTTCTGCTCCTTTTAATCCTATTAACGGGAGAGGATCAACACCGTGACGAATGACGATGAAGGTTCGTTCCTCAAATTTGTTTCATTGGATTTCTCCCCTTCTCTTCTTCACGTTCTCCGCGTTCTTCACGAGGCGATGAACAACGGATCATTGCGCATCCGTTCTGCGATGCAATGATCCCAAATTTTAGATCCAACCCCATAGCGATGTCACGGAGGTGAAATGACGGTTTCGGCGGACAATTCGGAGTGGATCGAGAGATATGAGTTTTCAGACGTTTTTCTTCGGATAGATCGTTCGAGGTTTATGATCTAATTTAAGGACCTAAAACACCTGTTACAGTGTTCGTATGATGAAAAAAACCAACCCCTGGAGTATCGGGACAAATGGATGAGAAACCGTGGATTCGGAGGATCTTCCACGGCGCGAGGAGGAAGACGACGTTTCTGGAAAAATCCCAACTACACAGTGTGTAGTATGGGCTACACGGCATGTGTTCATTGGAAGATTTACCTGGCGTGTACTCTGGGAGTACATGAACACGGGTTGGGTACATGGACAAGGACACGTCGTGTATACCCCTCCCCAGCCAGATACATGGGATACCCTGTGTGCTGGTACACGGGCATGCGACATGAACATAGACCATGTACGGGCACATGGCCAGCGTACACGGAGAAATCCTGGGTGCTCGGACACGGCGTGTGATTCTTCTACATGTCGTGTAGTTACTTTCTATCCAACAGGCCGAATGACATGGTCCATTTACACGGGTAGTACCCAGAGTCAAGGAACACGGCGTGTGATTCTTCCACACGCCGTGTAGTTGAGTTTTACACAGCTTGAACGAATGACACGGGCCGTTTACACGGGCAGTACCCGGAGTTAATGAACACGGCGTATAACCATACTACACGCCGTGTAACCAATTCTTCATGGATTGAGCCAGTTTCCTTCTGTGACTTGGGCTAGTTTCCTTAGGGTTCGTCCCCTTGGTCTTTCTCCTAAAGGTTTCTGGTATCATTTCCTACATATGTGAGTATGATCCCTTCAGAAGGACTTCCTAAATATAGTTGTTGGAATCCCCTCTGTGAGACTTAGAGCCAGATCCTCTATTCATTCCTGGAAACCTAGATAGAGTTCTTGGTATCTACGTGACCAACTTTACCCAGGTGCTGATCCTTTTCTTAGCAGATTAGTTCAGACTGAGTTGTTGGAATCACCCTATGTCTATTAGTTGTGATCCTCATCTGAGCATCATGTTCTCAAGTACTTGTGGAGTGTGTTCTCCCGGAATGATTACTTCTTATCTCTCTCTTCAAACCTAGGAGTGTGTTTTCCTTATTACGTGCTTAGTGGAATCTTTGTGATGGATCTTAGTGGTGGTTTCGTGATAGTCGATCATGTATGAGTATATCTGGATATTCTTGTTATATGTTTTGTAGATATATACTGTGTGGAGCTGACTGTATCTTTCCTTTGTGGTATTCCCTTGTTGTATTTCCTTTTTGGTTTCAGGGTGTCCTACTGGGTATTGTTATACTCACCCATGCACGGTCTTTGCCCGCACATGTCGTGTCTTGTGTAGACGAGCGAACCTTTGACAGGATTCTAGGTGGACCAGGACCGAACGGTGCTCAGTGAGATCAGGCGGGCTGAGGTGTGTTCTTACGGCTACAGATTGCAGTCCCAGTACCTTTCCTTACAGGTTGGACTTTGTTACAGACTTTCTTTTGGTGGTCTGGTACTTTTGGCCTAGGATTTTACACTTTCTGTACTTTACTTTTCTATTGTATTCTATTGGTTGGGTTTTAGTGTATGCATGCATCTTTTCCTTTTAGTATTTTTTTTACTTTTCAGATTTTTGGGCTTGGATATGTGTGTGCGTGTGTACAGGTTTATAGGCAATGCCTCCCATATTAGTAGCATGCCTACTCGGTGCTAGCCACCAGCCCCTGGCCTATTGGAGGCGGGCTTGGGGAGTTGCGGCTCGGGCCCCACTGGGACAAGTCTTGACAGAGTGGTATCAGTGGTGGTCAGTTCTAACTTAGGACCGAGAGTCTATGAGTTAGTTTGGGGTAATAGTGTTAAGTATTTCGAGTTCAGCTTTCAGGCCAGGGACCCCAGTGTTGGTGCGGGCGGCCGACATATCCATACACCAGGACTCTGATAACTTTATTTTCGACTCAGAACATGAGAACACTAGTTTTAGGGGAAAATAATGGTACATGAATCATATAGGAATGGGTTTTGGTTTCCATGTCCTTCTTGAGTCAGCTCTCCAGATATACTCACTAATTGAGACACATCTTGTTTTATTATAGGATGCCTCCGCGACGCGCACCCGCTAGGATCCAGCAGCTCGATCACGAGGATGACCCCCTTAGTGATGAAGCTTCGATTCAGGGACCAGATCCCCTAGTTTTACCATCGGGTGGTGTACCATTTATCCCACCACCTGTGGAGCAGTGTTTAGTGTCTGTTGTACCAGTGGAGGAGGAGCGTAGGCTGAGCGCACTCCACGAGTTTCAGAGACAGAGACCCCTCAGGTTTCGAGGCGAGCCTGACCCTCAAGCAGCAGAGGACTGGCTTGAGGTAGTGGCCAGATTCTTCTGTTTAGTCAGGACACCAGCAGACCAGATGGTGATGATGGAAACAAGCCTCCTGCAGGGCTCGGAAGGATGATGGTGGAGTTTGGTTATTCAGACTCATTATGAGGCGACTCTTTCATGTTCGAAGTTTGATCATCTCTTTAGAGAGTAGTTTTCACCAGTTACCCTGACAGCAGTACATATACAGGAGCTTCTTCAGCTCCAGTAGGGGACCATGACTGTGGCTGACTATTCATCAAGGTTTACCGACCTCTCGCGGTACTCGATGGATATGGTTAGAGATCAGTACTTCAGAGCTCAGACTTTTTAGCGGGGCTTGCGCAAAGATATACAAGCTAGCATCATCCCTATGATCATTCCTACTTATGATGGGGTGATCGAGCGGGATTTGGTGGTTGAGAGCTTCTTGGCAGAGTAGAGACAACCGACAGTTGTCAGTAGCGAGCGAGCTAGAGCAGAGACTTCGGCAGCAGGGAGCCGACATCAGGGACCCAGGCATGGGAGACATTTTCAGAGAAGATCCCAGGACAGGGGATCTTCCATACAGGGTTCTCAGGGCACATCCAACCAGCCTCGAGAGAGGCGATGCTACTCATGTGATGGCAGGGGACATCTTGCTCAAGATTGTCTGACCTGTCGTACTACTGACACGGGAGCAGTGGATGGACCACCGAGGTAGAGGCAACGTGTGGAGCAGACAGATTCGTGGGGCGGCGTACACGGTAGAGGATCTAGGAGAGTAGCTGGAGGTGGTTGGTGTTTTGACCCTTTACCACCACCACCCCCAGGAGGTCCACCGCATGCTCGGGGAGCTGGTGGGCAGAGGCAGGGACAGCTGCAGGCGACAGTGGTGTATGACCTAGGTACTCCTGGAATTATTAGAGGTACAATCTGTGTCTTTTATACTTTGTCTATCATACTGATAGACACAGGTGCTATTCATTCCTTTCTGTATGCTTATCTTATTCAAGACCTTGAGATTCTAGTTGAGCCATTGACTCGACCCTTACGCTTAGAAACACCGACTGGAGAAGATTCAGAGATCACACACCTTTGCAGACAGTGTGACCTGACCCTTGGAGGCTAGAGTTTTGGTTGGAACCTCTTGGTGGTAGTGTCGTGGCCTTACGATGTCATTCTTGGTATGGACTGGCTAACCACAGTTCATGCCCAGATCGACTATTTTAGACGAAGGGTGTGGTGTGTCTGTAGTGATGGAATGAGGTTCTCTTTTTTCGGTAAAAGAGAGACCCAGGCAGCACTGGATGGACTCGTGCGTAGAAAGGTGAAACCGATATCCTATCAGTTGGCTAGCCTAGCCCCTGGCACGGTAGCTGTTATGAGTTTCTAGTTTCTAGCAGTAGTGGCTGAGTACGAGGACGTCTTTCCAGAGGATGTCCCTGGACTACCTCCCCACTGGGAGATATATTTTTGCATTGAGTTGCAACCCAGGATGACATCGATATCAGTATCAGCATATTGGATGGCTCCTTCAGAGCTTTGTGAGCTGAGGGTGCAGCTGGATGACTTGTAGAAGAAGGGCTTTTTAATACCCAGTGTTTCACCCTGGGCGGCCCCAGTGCTGTTTGACAAGAAGGCAGAGGGGAGCTTGAGGCTATGTTTGGATTACCGGTGCCTGAATCAGGTGACCGTAAAGTACTAGTATCCACTACCGAGGATCAATGACCTCTTCGACCAGTTGAGAGCGGCACGATGGTTCTTGAATTTTGATATACGATCAGGGTATCCTCAGTTGCGAGCACGGGATGAGGATATACCGAAGACAACTTTCAGATGTCCCTACGGTCACTATGAGTACTTAGTGATGCCCTTCGGTGTGACGAATGCCCCAGTAGTGTTCATGGGACTCATGAACCAGATCTTTCAGCCCTATCTAGATCGGTACATAGTGGCATTTATCGATGATATCCTTGTGTACTCTGAATCCGAGGAGGATCACGCGAGACACCTAAGGATTGTTCTGGACACACTCTGAGAGCACCGGTTGTATGGGAAACTCTCGAAGTGTTAGTTCTGGATACAGGAGGTCCACTTTCTAGGACACTTATCTTAGCAGATGGTGTAGCAGTGGACCCATCCAAGGTAGATGCAGTGTTAGCATGGAAGCCACCCTGGAGCGTGATGGAGGTGCGGAGTTTCCTTGGGTTGGCAGGCTACTATCGGAGATTCATTCTTGATTTCTCCAGGATTTCAGCACCCATGACATCTTTGACCCGAAAGGGGCATCCTTTCGTGTTGACCGAGAGATGCCAGCAGGCTTTCCAGTAGTTGATACAGGGTCTGATGAGCACCCCAATCTTGAGATTACTGGAGGAGGGTGTCGAGTGCGTAGTGTTCTACGAAGCATCAGGGACTGGGCTTGGTTGTGTCCTAATGAAGAGGAAAGCTGTGATTTCCTATAGCTCACGCCAGTTAAGGCCCCATGATCAGAACTACACGACCCATGATCTTGAGTTGGCAGTGGTATTATTCACATTGAATATGTGGCGGCACTACCTGATGGGCGAGCGGTTTACTATCTACTCTGATCACAAGAGTCTCAGATATATATTTTCTCAGAAGGATATGAATTTGAGACAAAGAAAATGGCTTAAGTTCCTACATGATTATGACTTTGATATCATTTATACTTCTGGGAAGGGGAACGTTGTGGCAGATGCTCTCAGCAGGAGATCTAGTTCGCAGTTGCTAGATGAGGAAACAAGACAGTTAGCCTATTTACAGTTATCCTTTGTGGATGGAGATGAGGGAGCTTACCTTCAATCGATGGTTTTTACCCCTCCACTCTTACAATGAGTCAGGGGAGCACATCGTGAGGATGCTAGCTGTGAGGATCTACGTGTTCAGATATCCACTGGTGTTGCGGCTGGTGGATATTCAACGGGTGGGGAGCACATTGTTCTTTTCAGAGGGCGTACAGTAGTACCAGTGACGTTGTGGGAGGAGTTTCTAAGGTAGTTCCATAAATCCCCTTTGGCGGTACATCCAGGCATGGAAAAGATGTATCAAGACCTCTGACGTCAGTTCTGGTGGCCAGGAATAAAGAAGGGTGTGGCAGAGTTTGTTTCTCGGTGCCTTACCTGTCAGCAAGTAAAGGCTGAGCACCAGGTTCCACCAGGTTTGACTCAGCCCCTTGAGGTTCCAGAGTGGAAGTGGGATGGGATATCCATGGAATTTGTGACGGTTTTACCACGTACGTCTAGGGGACACGATGCCATCTGGGTGATCATTGATCGTCTCACCAAGTCGGCCCACTTCCTAGCCATACGGGAGGAGAGTTCAGTGGAGAGCTTGGGATGCCTCTACATGCAGGAGATAGTTCGACTTCATGGAGTTCCATCCACAATTGTCTCAGATCGTGATGCTCGTTTCACATCCCGGTTGTGGAAGGGATTGCAGGAAGCTTTTGGGACTTAGTTATGCTTGAGCACAGCGTTTCATCCTCAGACTGATGGTCAGATAGAGCGGACCATCCAGGTCCTGGAGGATATGCTTCGAGCTTTCATACTTGACTTAAGTCATAGCTGGGAGGATCACATACCACTGGTGGAATTTTCTTATAACAACAGTTACCATTCCACTATTGGTATGTCACCAATCGAGGCTTTGTACGGGCGACCTTGCAGGTCACCACTTTGTTGGACTGACCCAGGAGAGTCAGCACTCATGGGCCAAGAGATGGTGCGAGCTACTACAGAGAAGGTGAAAGTTATCCAGGAGCAGATGAAGACTGCACAGAGTCGGTAAAAGTCTTATGCCAACAGGAGGCAGAGGCCCTTGGAGTTTGAGGAGGGAGACCATGTGTTCCTTCGGGTCTCACCTCGACGGGGATTGCGGAGATTTGGCCGAGGTGACAAGCTATCTCCGAGGTTCGTCGGCCCTTTCTAGATTCTGAGTAGAGTTGTCGAGGTGGCATATCGCTTGGCTCTACCTCCTCAGATGGACCGGGTACACAATATCTTCCATGTGTCGCATCTACGAAGGTACATGCATGATCCATCGCACGTCATCGACTGGGGTGAGTTGTACATCGATGATGGAGCAAACATTGTTGAGTACCCAGTGGAGATTGAGGATCGGTAGGAGAAGATACTTTATGGATGAGCTATTCCCTTGGTTTGTGTCTATTGGTAGCACGGGAATCTCTAGGAGAGCACGTGGGAGCGGGAGGCTCAGATTCGTGTGCAGTACCCACATCTTTTTGAGTAGCCTTTGTTTTGGATTTTTGGGGATGTAAAAGCCCTAAGGTGGGTGTGATGTAATGTCTTGAATTTTCCATAATTTATTCTTAAAAATAATGGGAATTATTTCGAGACCAGGCTCTGAGACGGCGTGCAGTTCTGAGGCCCAGTGAGCCTGGAGAAAATGTTTGAATTTAATTTAATAATTAAATTACGTGCACGTGCGATTTTCCTGAAAAAGTGGAATAACTCCCGAATGGGTGCTCGGATCAAAAATAGGATGGCGCTGTTGCGTTCAGAGCATCGATTTTACCCCATAAGATACCTAACATCGACCGGCGCAGGCCGGTGGCGAAATCTGGGTTTTGGACGTAACCGTAATAAAATATTTTATTTAAAATATTTTATTAAATCTGTTGCAGTGTATATCTTTATCCTTTTTAAATAAAAGAAAGCACAGGGGTACAGGGTTACAAACCTCATAACCCTGAAACCCTTGGCGGATCTGGAGGCTCTGGAGAAAACCTCCCAACGCGGTGACGACGTTCCTGGTGATTTTTGCCGGTGATGACGACGCGGTGACCGGATCTTCGCCAACGAATGTCGCGGAATCTAGGTAGGATTTTTAAATTGTGAGTTCTTCCCCGTTATTGATTTCTACAATGAACGCGGGCTAATCCACGAACAGATTAGTCCATGGATCGATCGTTCTTAAGGGATGGGATTTTGCGGGGATTTTGGGAGATTGAATCCATGTTGATCTTTTGATGTTGATTTTTCTGCTCCGTTTAATCCAATTAATGGGAGCGGATCAATGTCGTGATGAATGACAGTGGAGGTTCATTCCTCAAATTTGTTTTATTGGATTTCTCCCCTTTCTCTTCTTTGCGTTCTTCGCGTTCTTCGTGGGGTGATGAACAATGGATCGTTGCGCATCCGTTCTGTGATGAAACGATCCCAAATTTTAGATCCAACCCCGGAGTGATGTCACGGAGGTGCGATGACAGTTTCAGCGGATGATTCAAAGTGCATTGAGAGATATGAGTTTTAAGGAATTTTTTTTATGGATCGTTCGAGGTTTATGATCTGATTTAAGGACTGAAAACACCCATTACTGTGTTCGTATGATGAAATGAACCAACCCCTGGAGTATCGGGATGAACGTATGAGAAATCGTGGATCCGGAGGATCAGCTGCAGCGTGAGAAGAAAGACGGCATTTCTGGAAAAATCCCGACTACACGGCGTGTAGTATGGGCTACACGGTGTGTGTTCCTCGGAGGATTTACTTGGTGTGTACTCCGGTAGTACATAGACACGGGTTGGGTACACGGACAAGGACACGCCGTGTATACCCCTCCCCGGCCAGACCCGGCCAGATACATGGGATACCCCGTGTGCTGGTACATGGGCAGGCGACACGGACATAGACCGTGTACGAGCACATGGCCAGCATACATGGAGGGATCCCAGGTGCTCGGACACGGCGTGTGATTATTCTACACACCGTGTAGTTACTTTATATCTGATAGGCTGAATGACATGGGCCATTTACACGGGAAGTACTTGGAGTCAAGGAACACAGCGTGTGATTATTCTACACACCGTGTAGTTGAGTTTTACACAGCTTGAACGGATGACACGGGCCGTTTACACGGTCAGTACCCAGAGTTAATGAACACAGCGTGTAACCATACTACATGTCGTGTAACCAATTCTTCATGGCTTGAGCCAGTTGCCTTCTGTGACTTGGGCTAGTTTCCTTAGGGTTCATCCCCTTGGTCTTTCTCCTAAAGGTTTCCGGTATCATTTCATACATATAGGAGTATGATCTCTTCAGCAGGACTTCCTGAATAGATTTTTTGGAATCCCCTCTGTGAGACTTAGAGCCAGATCCTCTATTCATTCCTGAAACCCTAGGTATAGTTCTTGGTATCGACGTGACCAACTTTACCCAGGCTCTAATCCTCTACTTAGTGGATTAGTTCAGATTGAGTTGTTGGAATCACCCCATGGCTATTGGTTGTGATCCTCATCTGAGAATCATGTTCTCAAGTACTTGTGGAGTGTGTTCTCCCGGAACGAGTACTTCGTATCTCTCTCTTCAGACCTAAAAGTGTGTTCTCCTTGTTACGTGCTTAGTGGAATCTTCGAGCTGGATCTTAGTGGTGGTTTCGCAATAGTCGATCGTGTATGAGTATATCTGGATATTCTTGTTATATGTTCTGTAGACATATACTATGTGGAGCTGAATATATCTTTCCTTTATGGTATTTCCCTTGTTGTATTTACTTTTTGGTTTCGATGTGTCCTACTGGGTATTGTTATACTCACCCCTACACGGGCTTTTCCCGCACGTGTTGTGCCTTGTGAAGACGAGCAAGAATTTGACAGGATTCTAGGTGGACTAGGACCGGACAGTGCTCAGTGAGATCATGAGGGCTGAGGTGTGTTCCTACAGCTATAGATTGTAGTCTTAGTACCTTTCCTTACAGGTTGGACTTTGTTACAGACTTTCTTTTAGTAGTTTTTTTACTTTTCAACTTTATGGGCTTGGAGACGTGTGAGTGTGCATACAGGTTCATAGGAAATTCCTCCCATGTTAGTAGCATGCCTACTCGGTGCTAGTCACCAGCCCCTGGCCTATTGGAGGCAGGCTTGGGGAGTTGCGGCTCAGGCCCCACTGGGACGGGTCGTGAGAGTTAGTCTTAGTTTTGATGTGATGAGATAACTTGATGAGAATTTAATATATTATTCCTATTTGTTTTAACTTGGAAAATTAATTTCAATTGGTTTAATTAATTATAAATTGTTATAATTAATTAATTTGGATATCACATATTAGGTCCAAGTGCATGTTGGCAGTAGAATGTACCCTATTGCTCGCGAGTTTGGTGGGAGGGTGTCACTCAATGTGTTTTTAGGTGTTATTCCTATTTAAATTAAATTGTAAAGTGTTATAATTAATTTATTTAAATGTTATGATATGCGATAGGACATTTTTTTGTGGATGGTGTTTGGTTGGATTTATACAAACTTGGATGAGAGTGGCTAGGCTTGATTTAAAGGGGATAACTCCATCAATGATATAGGTGGTCCCTATTCTTTATCCTATGGTTTATGAATTTTATTTATGTAGCATGTGATATGTGGTATTGATATTTTGGGTGATCAACATTGTTAATTAAATTATTTTTTTAATTAAAATAAAATTTCTATGGATAGATGTAAGTGCTAACAGCCACTATGGACCCTTGAGAACTAGCTTGGTGCCTCGATCACTGATGTATGAGGGATTAATAATAAAAATTGGTTATGAGATATAGAGGCCCTTAGGGGTGTGAGTTAAATGAATTGAATGAATGTAGTTTCCCTAGTATAGGATCCTATAGACACCTCCTTTTAAAGAAGAGTGTTGGACTAGATTGATTGGCCTACGTAGGCCATGATAGAACTGTGAGATGTATTAGAGTTATTGGTCTATTCAAATAGAGAGTGGGGTGGGTTTTATTCCACCACTACTATATGAGAAACTTGGTGAGATGACCTTGGGGATATTTATGAGGTTTTGGGTGAGTGGACTGACCCATGACAACTTGAGATGCATTGTGTCTGTGGGGTTTATCCTATAAGGCTAGTGAGTTCGAAATATGATCATGGTGTTGTTGGGGGATGTCATACCCTCAAAGAAATGATATAGTCCTGAGATATAATATTGGGATCGAAGATCCCTTTTGGGTTTCCATGTTAGAAGGATACCTATGGGAGCTCGGTGGGTGTGCTGGAAATATATTTGACCATATAGGGGTTAGTGAAGGTGAGTATGTGTGGCTGGATTCAGGTATCACCTTGGAACTCGAAGGTTGATAGTTTGAGCCTGATGAGGGCGTGCTAAATATTAATAACCTAGAATTAACAACCAGGTATTGACATTATGCCTGATGACTACTTATTAGATAACATTACCTCATAGGGATCAACTTTATGTATGATTACTATTGATCTCTTGTGATTACCTCCAAGGGTTTGGCATTATGCCTAATGATTATTGATTACCTAGAATTACCTCCTAGGGTTATTTATTATTCTTTATGACTATTAATCCCTTAGTATCACCACCTAGGGATCAACCACATCCCTGGAGACTATTGTTCACCTAATATTACCTCTCAGTGATCATCTTTATGCCTAATGACTATTTACCATCTAGAATTTCCTTATTGGTATCAATTTTTTTCTATTGACTATTGATCACCAAGGATTACCTACTAGGGATCGATATTACTCCAGATGAATGTTGATATTTTAGGTTTACCTTGTAGGGATTATATTTATACTTGATGACTATTGATCACCTAGGATTAACTCCTAGGGATCAAATTTATGCCTAATGACTATTGATCATCTGGGATTACCTCATAAGGATCATTTTTGTTCTTGAGGACTATTTATTAGCTATAATTACATCCTAGGCATCAACATTATTCCTGATAACTATTGATATCCTAGGATTTCCCATTAAGGACCAGCCTTATGCCTTATGAATATCGATCACCTAGGATTAGCTCATATGGATCGATTTTATGCCTAATTCTTATTGAACTTATAATATTACCTCATAGAGGTCATATTTATGACTGATGAATATTGACCACCTAGGATTACCTTCTAAGGATCAAATTTATACATGATGGCTATTTATCACCTTGGATTACCTACTGGGGATTAGTGTTATTCCTAATGACTATTGATCATATAAGATTAACTCTTAGGGATCAAATTTATGCCTGGTGACTATTGATCACCTATAATTACCACCTAGGTATCATCCTTACATATAATGAAATTTTGTGATCATATACACTTTGTAACTGGTTGTAGAATATATGATCGATACCAGGTCTCACCTTTGAACCTAAGTATTGATAGTGGTTATTTATTTATGCTTCTATATTGTATTTATTTATTTAGTTGAGTATCTCACATGTGTATTCATTTATTTACTAGTAATTTTTGGCACCCCATTGGTAGTGATGTATTAAGTCTTACTCACAACCTTATTAGCCATTCAGGGAACTTGGACACCATATTAGACTTCTATGATCATAGGTTTAGCTAAGATAGAGGACTAGAGTTACATGATCGAGTGGGATAGCTCTAATGAATTAGATAATGGGATGATATGAGGCTTGGGGTGATAGTAGGGGCTCTATATATTTTATTTGTTTTATTTATTTTTTATATGTGATCGGGATAATGGGAGACCATTTTTTGTATGTTGGCATGATTATAAGTCAGTATGACTACTTGATTCCATATTTCATTTGATATAACATGTTGTGTTTTATTTTCTTATGCATACTATAATGAATTTTTATTCTTTTTTGATAATGTTTGGTTATTTTAGTGTTTATCGCTCTTATATGGGGATATATTCTCCCCATGACACCACCATAAAACCCCCATTACTAGTCAGTAGAATTTAATGTATGAGGAGGCATTCATGAGGTCGTGTATCTTTTTCAGTTAGAACACTAATCAGTGGTCTCCGGTTGATGGGACGTTACAGGAAGGCATGAGGAAGGATAAAAAAGAATTAAATGAGAGGCATGCCTTCCAACCCAATTGAAAAACAAGGAAGGGGGATTTAATACAAGTAAGAATAAGGGTGGATATCCTTTTATATCTTCCATGAATTATCTAAATTAAACAAGAAAGAAAATAAATCCAATAATGATTAAATGAAACTATGGAAAAAGTGGAAATTCTAAAAAAAATCTAGGAAAACTAGGTTATGGAGCGACCTCACCTAATCATAGCATAATGTCCTTCTAGAAAAAAGGCCCCACTTCATGGTTTTCATCATGGTGTATCCTCAATTTTTTGTGGTGTGATGCCCCCATGACAGACCCTTACAAGGAAACCTGCTACTATCTAGAACTGTAGTTGTCCAAAAAACACAAAACAAATCATCTAAATCTCTATTACAACCAAAATTTCAAAATGGTTTATAAGTACATAAAATTTAATAAAATAGTGAAATGGTTTTGTCTTGGTAAAGTTGGTAAATGGGGAGATATTTAATGTTAAATAAAGAGGAGTAAATATACAAGAGGATTAGTGAAGTTGTGGCTAGCATGGTTTTCAAACATTAAGATGAGATCAAGGGATGGAAATGATAATATTGAAGATGTTCTAGTATGAACTAAATATCATGAATATAAATCATGATGAAAACTGGTTGGTAATGAGGGTTAGGTGAAACATGAGATCTGAACAAATTAATTCATTGATAATATTTTCATGTTACTCTCGTTTCTCATGCCAAGTTTGACTCATGTGTGCTTAGAGTACGTGTTGGGTGAGTCTTTGATCATTATTTCAAGTTGCAGAGGGCATGTGGGGTTTAAAAAAAAGGTATAAAATATTTTTTAATGGGATGGCTAAGGATTTTGAGGGGTTAATAAACCTAAAGGGGCAGATTATTGGAAAAATGAATTAAGGTGACATTTCAGAGTTTTTGGGGCTATGTTTGTTGAAAGGGTGTGTTGAAAAAACTTCTAGGACCATAAATACCTTACAAAATTCATAAAGGAGTGGTTTTGGAAGTAGTTAAATGTTTCTAGGAAGTTTCATAGAAATATTCTTCAAAGGAAGTTTATGAAGGAACACAAATTCCGTAAAGGGTAAGATTTCATGATGGAATAGAATTTGTGAAAATGTATGTTTTAATAAAAGTAGTTTCATAAAGTATGGTTTTTTCAAAGGAATGGATTACAAAAATTAAGGATTTTGTGAAGGAGAGAGAATCTTGAGAAGAGATCTTGCAAAGGAAAACATTTAACTGAGGGAAAGATGTTCATAAATAAAACTCTTTATGATGTAACTCCATGAAGGAATTTAGAAAAGTGTTTTACTATAGTTTTATCACTTGCGAAAGTGAGGTGGGGATTTTTATAGGTCACAAAAGGAAAATAACATGAGAAATTGGTTTGCATGGAGAGAAAAACATTAATCTTTTTATTAGATCAGTTTTTAGGGACCTTTACCTATATAAAGGCTCCTAAGTGTTTCATTAAGTAGAGAATAAAACATTATAAAAGTTATTAAAGGGGAGAAATTAATTCATTTGTGAAGAAGAGGGATTCAACGAATCAATTGCGTAAAAAATAGGAGTTCATGAAGAATTTATGTGATTGAAAAGAACTTATGTGCTGAGCAGGAGATTAAGAACAACTTTCATGATGAAAAAAGGTTCATGAAGGAAGGAATTTTGTAAAGGGGTATTCCTCAAAGTATTTACATGGTCAATATTACATAAATCATATTTTATGTGGAAGATAAATTTTGAATAGAAAAACTTAAATGGTAAATTTGAATTCATCTCATTAATAAATAGAAGCTTCATGTCACATTAATGATAGTGTGAACCATTACCAAGAAGATTGAGATCATATAAATATTCTTATGAAGGAGCAATATGTTCACTTCAATTAAGAGAGTAGTGAGTTTTCAATTATAATTAGATATAAACCAAAAGATTCAATGAGTCTTCTCTGAACATTGTAAACAAATAGTGAACTTAGTGATTCTAGTAAATCATCATGATGTCAGTTTATGCTCTTTGGATTAGCCCAATATGGGTAAACCAAGTAAAACTGTGTCTCTCTATATTTAATTTATCGGTTCATAGTTGTTGTAATGGAGATTTAAAGTAAATATGTTTGCCCAGGGAGTGTCCAAATGGCTAGGGTTTTATGTTGGGAACTTCAACTTTTGAGATTCAATTATTTCTAGTTGTTCTATTCATCATAATTTCATCACCTCATGATTTAATAGATCGTTAGTGTAAGGTAGAGTGGAGAGAACAATTTTACCCAGTCTCTTCACTGGACACATCTGAGAACCAAGATATGTTACTTGCTTCAGTGGGGGAGGGTTACATTGGGAGTGAATTCTTTAGAGGGGGGTTCTGTTGGGGGTCCTCCTCACATGGAAACCTCACGTGGTTTATTAAAAAAATAAAAAAAATGAAAAAAGGTTTGAGGGGTCACATATTTTTGAGAAAGATGTTTTTTAGGCACCACACACTCCCTATCTTCCTTTAGGGCATAGTGAAGTTAAGGTTTCATGTAGTTTTTTTAGATCTGTAACCAGTGAAATTATTCGGGTCTGATTAACTTTCATCTGTGGTGCTCTTTGATCTAATCTTGTAATTTTTCAGCTGAACCTTTTATTTGGACATAGAACACCTTATCATCATTGTCAGATTTATTTTTATTTCTTTATCTGGCTACATTCTTTGTTTCAAGTTGCTTTCATACTGAAACTTCTTTCTGTCTTTGATCTTTTATTTTATTTGAGTATTATTTTTGAGATCCCCATCATCTTTGGGAGTCTGTAACTTGAAGTATTTATTTTTAGTGGATTATTCTTTATAGACTAGTTCTTATGGTTTTTACCTTTTGGTTCTTCCATGTTAAAAATTTCCACTGTTAAGATTTATTTTTTGCACATTTTTTTGGTATCTACGCATCTGATTTAATTTTCCAGGATTTTCTGAAGGGAAATAAAATTTATTTCCATTTCACATTTTCTTTGTTGTTCATTTGTGCATACTTCATTGTTGTATTTCCCAATATATGGTATCAAATGGTCTGGTTTTCATTTATATAAATTATGGAAGTCAATTACAGTCGGATGATTTTTTTGAATGGTTCCAACTACCATATGTGGTGATTAAAAATAAATGATTTTCTTTTTTTCAAGTGAATGCATCTTCTAGTGTTTAGTACTTAAAAGATAGAATAAAATTATAATGAATAATGAGAGTCTAAATAAGATATGGTTTGTGGTTTCATTCATTAGTGGGTTGAAGAAAATGCAATGAACCATATTGTCAACACTTCTCATGCCAAAACATTGGGGGAGAAGCTTGAGACTACCTATCCTTCCAAGAAAAGGAATAATAAATTGTTTCTTATAAAAAAGGTTATGAATTTTAAGTACAAAGAAGGTACATATATTTCTGACTAGTTGAGCTACTTTCAAGGTTTTTTATCAATTTTTTGGTATGGGTATTACTTTTGAATATGAGGTTTATTACATTTTTTGTTTAATACTTTACCAAATTATTGGGAGAAATTGTGTTTTATTAAAGTTCCTAAGGATAGTTGAATCACTGAGATGGGGGATGGGTTGAATTAGTGATTGTATTTTTACAAATTGTAACTTTAAGAAAATTAACACTAGAAACTTGATATATTTTCTTACTTATAAACTTTTAGTAAACTCAAATGCATGCAAAAAAGAAAGTAAACAAGAAAGACAATATTTATAAGGTTTGACATCAGTGTGATAACCTACATCCTTACCATTTTCAATCATGTGGGTCTATAAACATTTATTATTATGAATAAGTGAATACAAATTTTGTTTTAAATCTCGGTATACACCTTCTATCTATTAATATAAATTATTATATTAACTATCATTGGTTTAGAAATTTTTATACAAAATCTGATCCACAAAAAAACATGTAACTTTATTCAAACTGCTCCACAAAAGGCCTATCTGGAAACTCTATCTGATGTGATTATGTCTGATGAGCCTTCATACAATGACATGTATCCCATACACCTTTTCTAAAACTATACCTTTTACAAAACCTTTGTTCTGTCTAATTAACAAAACTCAGTACCTCACAAAGTTCTTCTTGAAAATATGTCTGATCTTCACTATCAGTTTCTCCTCTATAAATTTTTTTAAACTTTTCTCTATCTGATATTTTGATTGAATAATTTTCCAAAAACCATATCTAAAACAATAATGTCGTCATTTTATCTTTTTTTCTCTCTAAATAGTGATCAATTATAATGTACTTTCCACCTCTATTTATAGGTTCTCTAGAAATAAAAAAGGTGGGAAACCTAAAATGTTTTCCCACTCATCGAAATTCACATATATAAATTTATCAGATATTTGAACTTCGTTTGAAAATTTCTAGAATATTCTCAACACTTCGGTTGTCTTCTCAAATCTTCTTAAATTTTACAGAACTTCAAAATTCTCAACCTTACTTGAATAATAACTTTACAAAATTATGAAAAAAGTTCTATTTGGAAATTGATTGTTCGTAAATCTATTCATATTTCTAATTTTCTTGAACCATTGAAATATAAAACTTTGACTCAGTCTGGTCTTTGTTTATTAGTTCAAGCTTGGTAACTTTACAAGAATTTAAATCTTGTTACAAAACTCTGATATTCAAACTCCATACAAGCTGTCTGTCTGAAAACTCATCTTATACCTATTTTCATTCCTATAATCTAATTTAATATTTTTTAATGCATTGTTGGAAATTCTAAATACTTAAATTACTTGAAATTATTATCCAGTAGCAACTTTAACACATTTAACTTTTTATTTGTTTGGAAACTTGATCTGCTCAACTGCATTAGGACACTCTGTAATACTCTTTCTGATTTTATTTTTCCAGAGAATGATGTATGATTACAAACTTGATCTCCACCTTTTTCTTTTCTTAGATATTCAAATATGATTTCTTGATTAACTTTTCAATTGTTATGTATTTTGAAAAATTGTAAAAAAACATAGCGACCAAAACTTCAGAGATTATTATAAATTCTTTTTCCGATGAACTGTGTTCCATGCTTCTTCTGTATTCTACTCGATAGCCATATTCCGGTCTGGTCAATCTACTACATCAGACCAGTTATGTCTATCTAACAATAAATTTTGTAATTTTAGATCTTCTTATAAAAATTTCTGCCATATCAACATAATTTAAAACTAAAATCTTCATCTTCTTATGTTTTTTTCACAAACTTAGTAAGTTTTACAAACTCAATATTTCTGAAAAACAACTGTATATAAAACATCTATTTGGAAAGTGTTCTTGATCGGTAATAGGGTTGTACTTAATTTAACTTAAAACTTCATGTTCTCTTAAAGTTTCTCAATATATATAATTTTTTTTGGAAATATAATTCTAGAAACTTCAATATTGTAAAAAAAACATCTTCCGGTGTAGCTCTTTCTAGTAACTGAAAAAGGAGCTACATCTGATTCTATGCATTTGGAATCTCTGTGTCTAGAAAAATACAACTCTCATTTCATAAAAAAATTCATGAATTAATTTCATGATATTTAGTAACATCGAGTAATAGATTCAACATCATCGTATTAGATTTGGAAATTTCTACAACATCCTAACTTCCCTTAATTTTGGACATTACAACATTTTTCCTTTCCAGACACTTTAGAACAAGCACATTCAATAACTTTCACCTATTTTAAAAAAACATTATTTAAAAAAAATTAGTTTTCAAAAAACAAAACTTTGTTAAAACAAAACATCACAAAGGATCTTTAGTATCCCCCTTTATAATTGTTGACAACTCTCATTAACAAATTTTTTAATTCATCATCTTTCAACACTCAGACTTTTTCAGAACTCATTTTTACAAACACTCAAATCTTTAACTTTTACCAAAACACACCATTTCTCAAAGGAGGGTATCCTAACACCACACTACTGGATAAAGTAATTTTTTAAGTAATTATATCCCTTAATGACAAACAAATTTGTGGCCATGTTAATATAAAACCCACCCTTACTTTTCCATGCTCTCACTATTATTTCTCTCACCCATTTTATGATAATCAGAACTTCAGATTTATTTAAATAAAAAAATTAATACTCTCCCCTTGTAGAAAAAAGTTATACATATTCTCCCACTTTTACAAATATCTCATAATTTCCCATGCTACATAGGATCGTGAGGTTCAGGTTCTGGGAAACCAGCTGCATTCTGAAACTTCATTGAAGACATGACTGATACCAGAAAAATTTTCATTTAAAACATAGGGTCACAAAAAGAATGCCCAGTAAGGGGTTATTCAATTAATATTGAAATAAAAGAAAAATTTTAACTTAAAAGTGAAAAAAATGATCAGATTACACAGTTCTAAAAAGGGAAATAAAGTGCTTGTGTAAAGCATGCAGAGTTATGTAATCTACTAACAAGACAAGCTCTGAGTGCACAATAAATAATCAAAATGTTGTAACATAAACTGGTTCACATATCATGATAAACTTATCCATAATTTAACACATAATGAGACATAAAATCTGTTGATAAATGGACCAATTCCAAAATTTATGAAACATAACATGTCAATGAATTTAATTTATCTGTGCACACAATAGGCTCTAAACCAGGTATATCCTACTAGTCAGGAAAATCCCATGGTTGATCACTTACTAAAACATTAAGAGGAGGGTATAATGCCAGACTGTTTCAAGACCTCATTCCAAGACCATAATCATTTATGTTCGGGAATTTCACCCAAACCGTAACTGTTTCCAGGCCTCGTGCCATGACCATGATTTGTCTCATGAGACCTTCCGATGCATCGAGGGGCTATAGCAGGCCCCACCTATCACATAATACATCCAATATGATCCTATTAATTCTTAGGGGGGCTATGTATCCAAAGCGTCCCATACCACCTTCGATACCCGATTAAGGTGTTGTTATATGGGGTGTCCCATACCACTCCAAATAATGGGTTATTAGATTCATTAATTATTATTTGGTGATCATCATTTTAGGAAAAACACACAAAATTTGATATGGAAACTACTAAGGAAACACATTCTTGATGACAAAGTGGTACATTCATAATACAATGTGCTAAAAATCAGTAATTCACACATAATAAGTTCGTAAGGAAAATCTTCCAAGGAGTCACATGCATCATCTACAAAACATACTGATAAATGGTTCATAGATGTGAGTGTATATAAATATGAGTAATTGGATCTAAGTATATAACTACTGGTACACGGTATCATTATTTTACAAAGAACATAAGGCCTTGGTTTGAAGTTCAAGCAGACACAGCAACACTCTCTACTTTAACATTTTTTTCTCTAAAGTTATTACAAAAGTAAAATTTACAAAACTCCTTGAAATTGTGGAATTGAACTTTGAAAATGAAATTATGAAGTTGTTGGAAAGTATGTGTATACATGTTGAAGGTTTGGATCATCATTTTTATCCATGTACTTAGTTTCAAAATTATACTTATACAACATATACAAGTATATATATAAATTTATAGTAACTGTTTGTAAAATTTGTAAAACTAAAATTCGCACAACCAAAAATTTAAACTCTTTACCAAGCATGGAACTCAGTATGTTCTACATAGGATTTAGGCCTCGAAAACCTTAATTTCATAGTAAAAATATTTAAGTTTACTTATACATCCACATATATTTTATATCCCAACCTTAAAGGAAATAAATTTTGAATGAATAATCAAAATAAATTCTATTAAAACATATAGATCTTGAAAATCTGAGGGTATGATAGAGGGTTAGAGGTTTAGAATTTTAATTGAAACATCACCAACATGTATTTACAATTATGCAATATATACATATATATGTAAAACTTAAGCTGCATGAAATCTACGGGGAAAATTCCTTTCACAGTTATAGGATCTTTAAAACATGATTAACCTTGGAAAATGGAAGGTTGTAAATTGAATTAGCATATATATACATGGTATGTACTTATATACCTATATATATACTGTATTTGTATATACGCACATATAAACTCGTTTTGCATGAAAAAATAGAAACATAAAACACTCAAAACCAACTTATTATCTTCAAAACAGAAGGTAAGGGAGGATATGAGGGTTTAAAAGTAGAGGGTTGGATTCATATGTATGTATATATACAAACTGTATTTATATATACATTTAATAAAAACTTGGTTTCATGAGAACTAAAGAAATAACACCCAAAATCAAACTTAGAAGCCTCAAAACAGAAGGCAAGAAAGGAATTTAGGGTTTCTAAAATGGTTCAAGGTGTGCATATACATGTGTATACAAAATTTTATATGTATGTATTTATATAAAAACCAGTTTGTATGTGGATTAAAACAAAATAACCCTTACAGGTCTTATTAACCTCTAAACAAGAGGAAAAAGAAGGAGGTTAGGGTTTTAATATAGTTGAACACATCCATATATATGTATATATATATATATATAAACGTATACATATATATATAACCTAGTTTGAATGAAAAAGGAAGAGAAAAACCCCCTTACATTGGTGTTAGGAGGGGCTGGAGGAGGAAGGGAGGAGTTGAGGTGCACTTGCAAAGCTTCGGGAGGGGAGGTATGGGTGCAACCATAGGGTTCACCAAGGTGAGAGGGAAGAGATCTTAAAGAGGATCTTCTTGACACATGAAGGTAAACCAACACCTAACCCGTGGATAGGTGGAGCATTAGGAGGAAGAAAATGAGGCCGGTAGGGAGGTAGGGTGGTTGTGGAATAAATGTAAGGGGATGGGGATGTGGCTGACCCACTGGTGCAGTGTGGGGAGAAGAAAAACGAAGGAGGAAAACAATGGAAAATATGGACGACCAGGATTAGATCGTTGGTAGATCGGATGACCCTGGGAAAATGTGGCATTTTCAAAGGGATCTACAGTCGAGATCGCGTGATGTCGCGATCAACGACTGCGACTTAATCATGCCACGATCTGACGGTCGAGAAGCGCTCCGAAAAAAGAAAATAAATTACATCAACCAAATATAAAGGTATTATAAAAAATTATCCCCACTTTAAAATATGCATCAAAAACACCTTAGTTAACCATTTCTATATATATATTATATATATAGGGTTTAAAACATATAAATTATGAAGTTAAATATTTGTATCTTTCAAAAATAAATTTAAATACAAACTCCTTAAATCATTTTCTCTAAAAGAACTCCTTATTTAAGAATCCTTAATACGTATATAAAATATTCCTTAAAGTATAAACATTTTAATTAAAAGGAAACTAATGGTCATAAAACGGTAACCTTTTTAACGGTCACATTTAAAAGGTCCACAAAGATAACGGTCACATATAGGTTCCTATAAATAGGAGTGTGCACCCCCTTTGGGGTAAGCACTTCTTCTTTCAGGTCAGCTAGGATGGTGCTCTTCATTCCTCTATTCCTTAGGAAAATGGCCATCATTGTTATCGTGATGTTCTACTTGGTAGTTGATCTGAAGGAGGTCTTCTACCAAGCTGTTCAGTTGGTTATCCTTGGGGGTTTTCCAATTATTCTAATAGATCTTTTAGTGGGGATGTTTGGTCATTAGGTTTTTCTTAAAACCCTAACTCTTTTATAACATTTCTTTATGGAATAAAATTTTCTCTCTATTTTTAGATTATACACTGTTTATTTACGAGTTTATTAATATTAAAAACATAGTTTATAAATAAAAAATTTATTGCAAAGGCATAAGGTTCTGGGGTGTTACATTATCCCCCACTTACAAGAATGGTGTCCTTGCAATTCGATTCATAAACTGGAAAAGAAATTCCCAGACGATTATCATCACCAAAACGGGAGATTTGGCTCGGTCAATGGAATACCCATGTTGGTATTTAGTTCCTCTGCTTCTATGGCCCAGATACACTTCGAGCAGTATGTTTTGAACTTAGGCTCATGAATTCTACACTCAGGCTTCCACAGGGAGGCTTGAGCGGTAAAAAGTTCAGAGATGTCCGAATGGACATATTCTCTGATGCCCCGCCGGACTAAATCTCACTTGAGATATTCGATTGGAATGATGTAGTTAAACAGACTGAGGTTTAGGATCTGGAACATAAAGGCTGCTCTGAGGTTCCCATCTTGGGCAGCCACTAGGAAACATGCTCTGGCAGAAAAATTCTTTTCCATAGTGAAACACTGAAAAAGTCCCTCGAAGTATCTCCCCCTTCGCCTATAACAGGGGAGTTGGGTAATGGCGATGAAGTGGAAGACATGGTCATTCACTTCATAGGAATGAAGGATATCAGGGATGTTAGACAAGCCAAACATACTTTGACATTATCCTCTCAAGTTAAGGAAAGAAGGATAGTCCACAGCGCAAGTTCTGATTAAGATATCCTCCAATATCTCATTGGGTAGAGATGTGATATTTGTTCGTCTAGCCATCTGAAAACATATTCATGATAATTCAATTTTAAAGTTTATATAAAGTAAATACAGGAATGGGAAAGATAATGTTTCACTAAAACAAAAGTTTATTACTAAACATCAGAGCATGAGTTCCCCTAATGACCTACTACACGAACTCCACAAAGAGAAGCAAAACTCCTTATCTCCTCAAACCAAACACAGGCTGAGCATTCTGGGTTAAACTCATGGAGACACATGTGACGTTTCTTGAGTGTAGTTTGAGGGGTATGAAGTTGGGAGACATCAAAATACACTTGTTTTATGCAAGACAGTCGGGTGGACTCGTCTTTTAACATTCCTAAGTCCAACAACTGGCCCCAGAAGCTATAGTTCAAGATTTGACTAAGATAGGCCGGTCGGAGGTCACCAGCAGCAACAGCTTCTTGAAAAGTGTCGAGGGACATAAATCCAAATCCCTTGACTACTGTGAACACTCATAAAAGTACCTCATGGTACCTTCCCCGACGTACATAGGAGGGGAATTGGGTCATAATCATAATAAGGTAATCCAATCCTAACCCCCGGTGTAGCCGAAGCACCTAAGGTGAGTTTGACACATCATACAGGTGTTTGCATGTCATTAGGATATGGCATAGTTAAGAAAAATCTCTCGGATAGCTAAAGACACAATGGTCTCTAGGGCCTCAGTGGTGAGTGATAGTAGATTGGTAGGAACATTTTCATCTGCCATCTAAAAGTTATAATAAAATTACTTAGTAAGGTCCAGTCATAACTATATATTTCTATTACCTGGTTTTTCAGAATTGTCTGAACCTATCCTCTGATACCAACTGTGATAGCCCCAACCCCCGAGTGCCCGGAGCCGGTGCCCATGATACATGATGTACCATAATTATTACATTACATTCATTTACAAATATCTCATCATGTCCCATGCTACAGAGGATCGTGAGGTTTAAGTTCTAGGAAACCAGTTGCATTCTGAAACTTCATTGAAGACATGACTGATACCTGAAAATTTTTCATTTAAAACATAGAGTGATAAAAAGAATTCCCAGTAATGGGTTATGCAATTAATATTGAAATAAAATAAAATTTTTAACTTAAAAGTGAAAAACATGATCAGAGTGCGGAGTTCTAAAAAGGGAAATAAAGTGCATGTGTAAAGCATGCAGGGTTATGAAATCTACTAACAAGACAAGATCTGAGTTCACAAGAAATAGTCAAAATGTTGTAACATAAATTGATTCACATATCATGATAAACTTATCCATAATTTCTCACATAATGAGACATAAAATCTGCTGATAAATGTACCAAGTCCAAAATTTCTGAAACATAACATGTCAATGCATTTAATTTATCTGTGCACAAAATAGGCTCTGAACCAGGGATATCCTACTAGTCAGAAAAATCCCATGGTTGGTCACTTACTAAAACATTAAGAGGAGGGTATAATGCCAGACTATGTCAAGGCCTCATGCCAAGACCATAATCATCTATGTCCGAAAATTTCACCTGAACCGTAACTGTTTCCAGGCCTCGTGCCATGACCATGATTTGTCTCATGAGACCTGTCGATGCATAGAGGAGATATAGCAGGCCCCCCTTGTAACATAATACATCCAATATGATCCTCTTAAGTCTTAGTGGGGCTATGTATACAAAGCGTCCCATACCATATTGGATACCTAATTAAGGTGTTGTTATTTGGGGTGTCCCATACCACTCCAAATAATGGGTTATTAGATTCATTAATTATTATTTGGTGATCATAATTTTAGGAAAAACACACAAAATTTGATATGGAAACTACTAAGAAAACACATGCTTGATGAAAAAGTGGTACATGCATAATACAATGTGCTAAAAATTAGTAATGCACACATAATTAATTCATAAGTAAAATCTTCCAAGGAGTCACATGCATCATCTACAAAACATGCTGATAAATGGCTCACAGATGTGAGTGTATATAAATATGAGTAATTGGACCTAAGTAGATAACTAATGGTACATGGTGTCATTATTTTACAAATAACATAAGGCCTTGGTTTTAATTTCAAGCAAACACAGCAAGACACTCTACTTTAAAAAAAATTCTCTAAAGTTTTTACAAAGGAAAAATTTACAAAACTCCTTGACATTGTGGAATTGAACTTTGAAAATGAAATTATGGAGTTATTGTCAAGTATGCGTATACATGTTGAAGGTTTGGATCATTATTTCTAGCCATGTACTTAGTTTCAAAATTATATTTATACAACATATACATGTATATATATAAATTTATAGTAACTATTAGTAAAATTTGTAAAACTAAGATTCGAACAACCATATGTTTAAACTCTTTCCCAAGAATGGAACTCAATATGTTCTACATAGGATTTAGGCCTCAAAAACCTTAATTTCATAGTAAAAATATTTAAGTTTACTTATACATCCATATATATTTTATATCCCAACCTTAAAAAAAATAAATTTTGAAATAATAATCAAAAGAACTTCTCTTAAAACATATGAATCTTGAAAACCCAAGGGTATGATAGGGGGTTAGAGGTTTATAATTTTAATTGAAACACCATCAACATGTATTTACAATTATACAATATATACATATATATGTAAAACTTAATATGCATAAAATCTATAGGGAAAATTCCTTTCACGGTTATAGGATCTTTAAAACATGATTAACCTTGGAAAATGGAATGTTGTAAACTAACTTAGCATATATATATATATATGGTATGTACTTATATACCTATATATATATATATATATATTATTTGTATATAAGAACATATAAACTCATTTTTCATGAAAAAAAAGAAACACAAAACACTCAAAACCAAATTATTAACTTCAAAACAGAAGGTAAGGGAGGAGATGAGGGTTTAAAGTAGAGGGCTGGATTCATATGTATGTATATATACAAACTGTATTTATATATACATTTAATAAAAAATGGTTTCATGAGAACTAAAGAAAGAACACCCAAAATCAAACTTAGAAGCCTCAAAACATAAGGCAAGAAAGTAATTTAGGGTTTCTAAAATGGTTCAAGGTGTGCATATACATGTGTATACAAAATTGTATATGTATGTATTTATATAAAAACCGGTTTGTATGTGGATTAAAACAAAATATCCCTTACAGGTCTTATTAACCTCTAAACAGGAGGCAAAAGATGGAGGTTAGGGTTTTAATATAGTTGAACACATCCATATATATATATATATGTATATATATAAAAAAATGTATACATATATATAAATAAATAAAACCTAGTTTGCATGAAAAAGGAAGAGAAAAACCCCCTTACATTGGTGTTAGGAGGGGATGGAGGAGGAAGAGGAGGAGTTGAGGTGAACTTGCAAAGCTTTGGGAGGGGAGGTGTGGGTGAAACCGTAGGGTTCTCCAAGGTGAGAGGGAATAGATCTTAAAGAGGATCTTACCAACACATGAAGGTGACCCAACACCTAACCCGCAACTAGGTGGAGTGCTAGGAGGAAGGAAACAAGGCTGGTAGGGAGGTTGGGCGGCTGTGGAATAAATCGAAGGGGAGAGGGATGTGGCTGACCCACTAGTGCAGCGTAGGGAGAAGAAAAACAGAGGAGGAAGAATATGGAAAAATGGACGGCCAGGATTAGATCGTCGGTAGATCGGATGGCCCTGGGAAAACGCCTCATTTTCAAAGGGATCTACGGCCGAGATCGCGTGATGTCACGATCGACGGCTGCGACTTAATCGCGCCGCGATCCGATGGTCGAGAAGCACTCCGAAAAAAGAAAAAAAATTACATCAACTGAATATAAAGGTATTATAAAAACTTGTCCCCACTTTAAAATATGCATCAAAAACACCTTAGTTAAAAATTTCTATATATATACATATATATATAGGGTTTAAAACATATAACTTATTAAGTTAAATATTTTTATCTTTCAAAACGAAATTTAAATACAAGCTCCTTAAATCATTTTCTCTAAAAGAACTCCTTATTTAAGAATCCTTAATACCTATATAAAACATGATTTAAAGTATCAACATTTTAATTAAAAGGAAAATAACGGTCATAAAACGATATCCTTTTTAACGGTCACATTTAAATGGTCCACAAAGATAACGGTCACATAGAGGTTCCTATAAATAGGAGTGTGCACCCCCTTTGGGGTAAGCACTTCTTCTTTCAGGTTAACTAGGATGGTGCTCTTCATTCCTTTATTCCTTAGCATAATATCCATCATTTCTATCATGATGTTCTACTCGGTAGTTGATCCAAAGGAGGTCTTCTACCTAGCTGATCAGTTGGTTATCCTTGGGGGTTTCCCGATTATTCTAATAGGTATTTTAGCGGGGATGTTTGGTCATTAGGGTTTTTTTAAACCCTAACTCTTTTGTAACATTTATTTATGGAATAAAATTTTCTCTATCTTTTTAGATTATACATTGTTTATTAATGAGTTTATTAATATTAAAAACATATTTTATAAAAGAAAACATTTATTGAATAGGCATAAGGTTCTGGGCTGTTACAATAGATTTATCTTTACTCATCTTTATCCCAACTGAAATAAGAGTAGAATATTATTTAGGTTATTCCATACCAAAATTTTGTAACAATTCACTAGAATACTTTTCTTGAGATAGGAAAATGTATTTTTCCTTTTTTTGAACTTTTCAACTAAGGAAGAAAGTTAATTCTACCAATAGTGACATTTGAAAAATTTCTTTAATTTCTTCAGAAAACTCTTTACAAGCATTTTATCTATCCCCAGAAAAATTATATCATCCACCTAAACCATTACAATTTGGGTGTTAGAGTTAACTTCTTTCACATATAATTTTTTGTTAACATTCCCTTCAGTAAAATTCAATTTTTTCAAGAAATTATCAAGTTTGGAGTACCAGGAACGCAGGGATTGTTTCAATACATACAAGGATTTCTTCAATTTATAAAACTTTCTTCCATATTTATCAATTTAAAACCCATAAGTTTTATCAATATAAAATTATTCTTTAATATCACTATTAAGGAAGGGTGACTTTATATACATCTGATAAACTTTGTAACTTCAATGTGAAACCACTACTAGAAACATTATAATAGTTTATAATCTTGCAATGTGGGCAAAGGTTTCTTCAAAATTAATACCTTACACCTATCCATAGCCTTTACAAACAATTCTATCTTTGTTTCTTGAAACTTATCCATGTTTATTCAACTTGTTTCTATATACCCATTTTTTTCCAATAAAGTTTTACCTACTTTTCATGGAACAAGTTCCCATATTTCATTTTTCTCAATTTGATCCAACTCTTCATTCATTTCATTCACTCATTCTTTTTTGTTTTATTTATTTAGAAACTAATTATAGTTCTATCTTTGAAATGAGTGATTTTTGATTTTCTAATCTCAACTTTCTTCTTGTTTGAATTGGAGATTTCTGATTTCCATGTTTATTTTCAGTTTTAACCTATTTCTGTAAGGTATGAAATTTTAAAGTTTCTCTTCCAGCTTCAATTTCCTCATCACAAAATTCCTCTGAGTTTCAATATATTTATTTTGGATCACTTTTATTTTCACTAGAAATCATTGATTTGTCTTTCTTGAAATCTTCAACATACTTTTTTAAGGAATTTTTATTTTCAATAACTTTCCCATCATAGTAATCTACCAAATTTTGTAAACATTTTTTAAACATTTTTAACTTATTTCATTGGGTTAATATCCTAAGAAAGTTTATTCCTCATATTTCTCATAAAATTTCCCAAGATTTAGATTTTATATTTTTAGTAAATAGGGACTTCCAAAAACATTGAAATATTTCACTGAAGGATTTTTTGTTATAAAACATTTAATAGGATGTATTTTTTGATTTTATCCTTAAAAAACATCTGTTTTTTACATGTACAGTAGTACTAACAATGTCTCTCTATAAGAATTTTTAAATCTTTTATTATGATAACATGCTTCTTACCATTTACACCAAAATTCTATTTTTACTTTCTACTGCTCCATTTTGTTGTGGGGGGTGTATGGAGCACTATAATGATGTTTGGTTTTATGTTTCTAGATAAGATTCAAAAGCAATACATGCGAACTCTATACCATTATATTCTCTCAACTTCTTTATATAATCCCTCATTTATCTTTCAATATCTTTTCTAATATATATATACATTTCTACAACCTTTGACTTGTGTTTCATAAACATGATGTCGGTCACTCGAGTAAAATCATCAATAAAAGTGATTGATCGGCCGCCCAAAAGGCATTGTTAACTCCTCAGGGTGAGATTCAAATTAGAAATTTATATGTTTCCCAAACTTTAATAACTACTAGGGCATAGTATAGTAGAAGTTCGGGGTCGATCCCACAAGGAGGTTGATGTTGTAACGTCCCGGTTTTGGAATCCGCCCAGAGACGCCCCGTACCCGGTTGGTCACATGTCCTCAAGAACATTTCCCCGAATGCCAGAGGCTGCCGACTAGAAACGAGGGACTTGGGTGTGATAGTGGGAAAACTATGCCCTCATTGGAAGAGTAACACAGTGGAAGTAAAACAAATATACAATAGTGGAAGCGGTAAACATACTAAACAATAGTAAATAGAAGAATACTGATGAAGGAACAACTGGAGCACATATATAAAATGATTCATGATACATATGTCTAAGAAAGCAGCCAAACAAATCACAATGATGGAATAAAAACAGTACTAAACCAAAGTAAAAAAGAAAACATATAACAGATCCTCAGCATCTCAAGCCACAGCTTGGTCACATGCTCTCCAACTCCACAGCAATCAAGTACCTGAAGTAGAAGGCCATTTTCCCTTATCTATGCTTACAAAAATATAATCTGTTTGAGCCCAAAATCATGGCCCAAATAGGGTGTGAGACTAAATCCCAATAGGCAACCACTACAAGATCTATGCCTAACAGTCAGTGAAAATATGGCAGGTAATAAATAATAGGAAGTAGTAAACAAGGATGTACTCAGCAGTAAAAAATTCACAGTTTCAAAGCATTCAGTTTCATATATCAATAAACAGCTAATCAAAGAAGGAAAACACAAAAGGTAACCCTTTGTGAATTACTCACAACCTAACACCTCTGGTTCAACCAAACAAGTACAAGCAACCCTCTGGGAATCACACTCAGTCTACCCTCTGGTTCATCTTAAGCATAGACTCTCTGAGGAAGCACTCGCCGTCAATTCCTCTTATAGTCTCATAATAGTAACTAAAGGCACTCTAGGGAATCACTCAATATCAATTCCCCATGTGGTCTCGCATCGTAATATTATAAAAGACACTCCAGATAAGTCTTTACGTCCATTATCCCTATGGTCTACTACACCAAGTTCTCACAACCCTGTGTGATTCAACAAGTACATCAAATCATATCAGTCAAAGTAAACCTTAAGAACTATTTGGCTAAAAGTCTACAGCATAACAACATGTTAGATAAATAATCACACCATCTTATAATACTAGGCATGGGAAACAAACAAGGCAGCCTAAGAGGCTAAGCAAGACCAACAGTCATAAACAGAACATGCATGTGCAAACACTTCCAAAGCATAGCAATTAACTCTATTTACATTCAATTTACCTCTACTCAAGAATAAAATCATAGCAGGAAAACAATAGGGATAAAACAATAAACACACAATACCCCATTCATGGGTATTGAGAAATTTTGCACATATAACTCAAAGAATTTCTACGGAAAGGCACAAACCACCTACCTCGGTGTTGTAGGAATGATATACGTGAATCTCAAGCCTTGAATCGCCCAATAACACCATATATCTACAAAAATGTCTAAAATGTTCAACCCACGATATCTCATGAGAGAGGAGAAATCATAAGATAGTGTTCAAGAAGAAGATAGAACTCACTGATGTGATTCCAACACAACCGAAGGAGTTCGATTCGGAGAACGGATTCTTAATCAGGGGCTCAAAGAAGATTCATGGTTGTACGAGTTCTCTCGGATGAACCAAACCTAGAAGAAGACATTTCTGTCGATAAGATGCAACCCCAGTCCATTTAATGAAAAAAAAAGAAAATACATGGTGTGTACTTTTGAATTACATAGCGTCTACTTGTCCTTACCAAACCCCGCTTTAGGTGGCCTCCAGGTCACCACACATGGCCGTGTGCAAGGCTACTACACGGCCAGCACACGGCTACCCGCGGTAACCGAGTACACGACGTGTACTCATAAAGTACACAGCTTGTACTTCAAAAATTTCCAGAAACTCCTCATTTCCTCAAAAACACCACATAAAGAAAAACATACTTGAAAAGAAGATCTGGGTTCTTACCAACTTCCCCCTTAAAGAAATTTGTCCTAGAATTTCCCTAGAAAGTAGGCGTAGAAGAAGAAGAAACCCTGAATAGCTCTGGCCACTGTGATCGTACATCAGCCTCCCTATCCCATGTCTCGTCCTGTACTCACTCATGCTTTCATAGCACTCGTACTAGAGGAACAGACCGGCCCCGGAGAACCTTCGTACTTCGATCAAGAATCCGGATAGGATGATCCTCGAAAGATGCATCCACCTCCAACTTGACTTCCTCGGGTTGGAAAGAATGAGATGGGTCTGAGAAGTAACGTCAAAGCTAAGAAATGTGGAAAAAGTCATGCATAGCCCGATAACTCTGAGGTAACTTCAACCGATAGGCAACCGGCCCAACTCTTTCCAACACCTCAAACTACCCGACATACCTCGACGAGAGCTTAACCTGTCTCTTAATTCTCCTGTGACTCAACCTCGGTGTGACAGGCAGGAAATCCTAATCCACAACCTCAAACTTTAGAGGTCATCTCCATTGATCAACATAAGACTTTTTTTAAGATCGTTCAGTATCCATCCTCTTCCGAATCAAATCTATCTTCACTGTGGTATCCTAGACAAGACGAGGTCCCAGCATAGATGCCTCTCCTACCTCCAGCCAACATAAAGGTGATCGGCTTGGCATACCATACAAAGCCTCATAAGGTGTCATTTGAATAGTCGCTTAGAAACTATTTTTGTAGGAAAAATTCAAAAGAGGTGTGTGCTTCTCCCAAGAACCTCCAAAATCTAGGATGCATGCTCGAAGCATCTACTCAAGCACCTGAATCATATGCTCAGACTGGCCATCTTTCTGGGGGTGGTAAGCTATATTCAGAAGAACCTGTGTACCCAAAGCCTTCTGAAGCCCCTTCTAGACACGATAAGTAAAACGAGCATCCATGTCTAAAACAATGGAGTGTGGAACTCCATGAAAACGTACAACCTCCCGGATGTACAACCGTCTCATCTCATCAACACTGAAAGTATCCTTGATCGGTAAGAAGTGGGATGATTCTTTCAATGACAACCCAAACAGCATCATTCCCTCGAGGTGACATCAGAAAACCTGTCATGAAGTCCATTAAGACATCATTCCATTTCCACTTGGGAATGGTTAACTACTGCAAAAGCCCTGATGGTCGCTGATATTCTGCCTTCACCTACTGACAGGTGGAACACCTCATCACTAAACCAACAATATCTCCCTTCATACCTAGCCACCAATACTGATGGTGTAGATCATGATACATCTTGGTGACACCAGGATGAACTGCCCAAACTGAGGAATGAAAGTCCTGCATCAGCTCATCATGTATGTCTACTGGCTCCCATACGCACCCCTGGAAACAAAATATCTCATCCCCGCCTATGGTCCATCTAGGAATAGGGTCATCTCCTAACACACTTTCCCATGGGACTAGGCCTTCAGAATATTATAGATTCCTCATCCGCACTCGATCAAGAAGAGTAGAGGTAACAGTTATAGAAGAAAGAAACATTTACCCCTATCTATCATGCACCTCCAAATGCATCTCGGAGAATAGAGCCATAAGTTTTCACTCACTGCTGGCCTCTTAAATTGCATGTATCTATGTCCTTCAGCTCAACGCGTCAGCTGTTGAGTTGCCTTTACCTAGCATGTAGAAAATCTCAAAATCAAATTATTGAAGGTACTCAACCCACCTTCGCTGTCTCAAATTCAAATCGCGCTGATTGAAGATATACTTCAGACTTTTGTGGTCAGTGAAAACCACAAAATGCTCTCCCATAATATAATGTCTCAAATAGCATAAGGTATGAACAAAAGCAGCCAACTTGATATTGTGTGTTAGGTAGTTCCTCTCATGTGGCCTCAACTTTCGGGACCCGTATGCAATGACTCCTTCCCCTTGTATAATCATTGCTCTAAACCCGATACCTGATGCATCACAGTACATAGTATAGCTCTTTCCCAGATCTGTAAATACTAGTATCGGCGCTGAAGTCAATCTCCATTTTAGATCTTCAAAGGCTGACTCAAAAGAATATGACCATAAGAACTTTGCACCCTTCTTAGTCAGACACATCAATGGCGCTGCTAAGGATGAAAAGATCTGTATGAAACATCTATAGTATCCAGCCAACCCTAGAAAACTCTACACCTCAAAGACGTTCTTTGGCTGCTCCCAGGAAACTAATGCTCTCACTTTCTCTGGGTCTACTGATACTCCTGTATCTGAGATAACATGACCCAAGAAGTGAATCTGGTCCATCCAAAAGTGGAATTTTGAGAGCTTAGCATATAAATGATGCTCTCTCAGTGTACTCAGAATGATCTCAAGATGGGTAGCATGGTCGTGTCAAGTGTGAGAGTACACAAAGATATTGTCCATGAAGACCACTATGAAGGAATCCAAGTATGGATGGAACACTTGGTTCATCAGTGCCATGAAAACTGCAGGCACGTTCGTGAGACTGAATGGCATAACCATATACACATATAGACCATACCTGCTATGGAAGGCTGTGAGGGGTATATCAGATGGTCTAACGTGAAACTGGTGATAACTGGATCTCAATTACATCTTCGAGAACACCCAGGCTCCTCAAATTTGATCAAATAGATCATCAATCCTCATTATGGGATATCGTTTCTTGATCATCAACTGGTTCAGCTTCTGATAATCCACAAAAAGTCAAAGGGTACCATCTTCCTTCTTCACAAAGAGAATAGGCGAACCCCAAGGAGAAGTAATGGGTCAGATGAAACCCTTTTCCTACAACTCCTCTAACTATTTATTGAGCTTCTGTAACTCTGGTGTATCCATCCTATAAGGAGGAATGGACACCGGTGCCGCTCTTGATACAAGCTTGATAGAAAAGTCTACTTCTCGCTCTAGAGGAAAACCTAAAAAGTACTCTGGAAAGACATCCCAGAAATGATCCACCAGTGGAGGAAAGTCCATCTGTGAAGTCCCCTAGTCATCCAGATATAGACTAGAAATCTGGTCTTTAACTCCTCCCAACCCATGATGCTCGGGTCCCGCTCTACTCGCCTGGACATCCCATTTGCCCTTATGAAGAAACGATCCACCCTCTGGTGATGTGAAACTCACCCTACGACGATAGCAATCAATGAATACTTAGAAGGAAACTAACCAGTCTATTCTGAGAATGACATCGTAGCCTGTAATCTCTAGGACATAGAGGTCTCATAAAAAGTGACACCCATCAACCTCTAGAGGGCACTCCTTGCATTGATGTACAATAGCCATTATAGTCCCCAACAGAGTGTCTAGCGTCAAAATATCAACAGAAGAAAAGATGTAGAGCCCAAGGCTCTCCACAATAGCAACAGATATAAAGCTCTGGGAAGACCCTGTATTGAAAAGAGAAAAATCTAAAACTGAGGCTACTAAGATTGTACCTCAAACTATAGAAGGTATGGGATCCTTCTTCTGCTAGGTCTCCTCCACTAAAAAATTCTGACCTATACCGTGGCCCTATGGCCCTGCCTAACCACTCTGAGTTGATCCACCCTAATGTCGCTGGAAGCCTGGTGACTGGCTACCACAACCACAGCCTCCACCTCGGCCTAAACGGCCAGAAGAACTCCAGTTCTCAGACTGGTGAGAAACTAGTGGTACTGATCCAGAATGAGGAGTCATAGAAGAACACCTATCACCAGCTGTTGGTGAAAATATCTGACAAAAGCACTGATGATGACCCATCTTGCCACATGATCAGTACTCTGCTGGGTCTCTTGGGAAATGCGTCCTTGTATGCCTGCTCTTTCCACACTGGTATCACACCACCTAACTACCAGAAGAAGTGCCTCGACTCCTTGGATACCCGCTCATAGACTCCTTGCGGCACTTCCTGCTGTCAGTAGAAGGGATATTAACTCTGGATGTCAAACCGCCCTGGATCACAACTCCAGAATCCCTCAGATTATGCTTTTTGATTAGTGCCTGGTTGACTATATAAGTGATGGAAGTCAACCTGAAGATGTTCACCTGTGATCGGATGTCGCGCCTGAGACCATCCTCAAACTTTCTTTCTAGGAATAACTCATCACCTCCTGGAATAGGCGTGAAGCGCTGCAGCTCTCTGAAGTGAAAAGAATACTCCACAATGGAAAGAGTACCCTGCTCCAAACTCATGAACTCCCAGGCTTGATCAAACCTCAAGGTATCTGGATAGAAGTAGTCATAGAGAGAATGCTGGAACTCATCCCAATCCATAACCTACTAGCATCCCGCCTGTGAGATCACATCCCACCACCTCTTGGCGGAATCCCGAAGCATGTACGTATCGAGCTTCACCCTCCTCTCTGGAGGTGTCTCCAGATGCTTGAAGATAGACAACATGGATTCTAACCATGACTCTACAGCCTGAGTTCCCCCTTCCCCAAAAAAGGCGGGAGGATGTTGCTGCTGGAAAACCCGTGTCAATTCTAACATCGACGGGGCAGGAGGCAGTTCCCCCTGAAAGGTCTGCATCATCCTCATAAATCCCTCCTTGAACTGTGCATCAGCACCAGTCTCAGGTATTACTTTTGGTGCCAAGACTGGCACAACTGTAGGATCTGTAGAAAGTCCCTGATCATCCATATCCGGTGTCTGATCACCACCTTTTAACTGGAGTACAACCAGAGGATGTCTCGGTGGCATGACTCTGCAAGGTCAAATGCACACCTTAGATCAATATTATCAAGGACTAAAAACTAGGAGTGTAAGAAGGGAATAGTATAAATAAAACACTCAAGTGTTTCAAAACAAAGATACATGGCGTGTATAATTCCTACACAGCATGTTCCCTAAAGCCTTCACATGGGCGTGTACTCCTGCCAAAACTAGTCGTGTAACACCCCTAACACACGGTGTGTTGTCCAAACACATGGCATGTACTTGAATTATCTTCCCCTGTCTGAGTACTTCTACACGGTTAAGACACACGACTCTCCTAGAATAATACTACATGGTGTGTTCGTTCCAAACACGGCGTGTACTAGACGATCTTTGATGACTCGTGTTATTGGTGACATGGTCGGATACACGACTCACACTACACGGCGTGTTTCAAATGGAAACGATGTGTGCCTGAAGAATTTCATCGACCTGTGTTGTTAGTTACATGGCCGGATTCCAAGGTTTCTCTACACGATGTGTTCAAACTGGACACAACGTGTATAACTTAAGATTCATTCGTCTGTGTTGTTAGTCACATGGGCGGACACAGGTTCAACACAACATGGCATGTACAACTGGTACCCAATGTGTTCCTACTAGAAATTCCTTATCTCGTGTCTATGCCCACACAACCTATGAAATGATTTGAGACTAAATGGCATGTACATACAGTACATGGTGTTTACTTAAGAAAAATAGTTTATTCCCGAATAGAAGAACACTTGGTGTGTAGTAAAAACTACACAGCGTGTATTCTAGGTTTTTTCAGACACTAAGCCTTAGAAACTACTCCGGAACCCAGAAAAACACTAAAACGAACATTGAAAGTGCCAAATTCTGATCCGTGAGGGCCCATACTCCCCGCGAATCAAAGCTTGGAATCTTATACTTGTTATAAACAAGGTAAAAAATTCAATGATCCAACAAATTCCGATTCATGAGGGCCCATAACACCTCAAGAACCAATGTTTGGAGTTCATTCAAACAATTACTTACACAAAGCAATACTCTATCAGATAGTAGGTATTTTATCAAAGCATCTATCACAACAGCATGCATATCTAGCACAACATCTATCACAACAACATGAAATTGCTAATGCACCCTAAATGGCATGGTAAGAATGCATGATATGTGATTCCTAGCAAGTGTCTATATGATGCATGAGATGGCATACCCTAATCTCATTGGGTTCCAATATAAATAGAACCTCAATAACATAAACAATAACAACACAAAGCATGTGAATCACTCAATGTGAAATCAAATCAATTGTAATAATTGAAAAACTAGAAAAAAATTGCAATAACAAGGTATATTGGTTTTTCCCTGTACACGGTTTAGCTACTCCCAGGCATAACTTATTACCAAGTACTAATTCCTCCTTATCCCTAGCTATAGGCTCCAAATAGTAAGTCAAGAAGAAAATAATTTTCTATGATACCACTTTGTAACATATCAGTTCCGGAAGCCGCCCAGAGACACCCCGTACCCAGTTGGTCACATGGCCTCAAGCACATTTCCCCGAATTCCGGAGGCTGCCAACTAGTAGCGAGGGCCTTGGGTGTGATAGTGGGGAAACTATTCCCTCATTGGCAGTGTATCACAGCAGAAGTAAAACATATATACAATAGTGGAAGCGGTAAACATACTAAACAACAGTAAACAGTGGAATACTAATGAAGGAACAATTGGAACACATATATAAAATGATTCATGATACATATGTCTAGGAAAGAATCCAAACAAATCACAATGATGGAATAAAAATAGTATTAAACCAATGTACAAAAGAAAATAGATAATAGATCCTCAGCATCACAAGCCTTATCTTGGTCCCATGCTCTCCATCTCTACAGAAATCAAGTACCTAAACTAGAAGGGTGCTTGCCCTTATCTATGCCTACAACAATATAATCTGTTTGGGACCAAAAGTATGGCCCAAACAGGGTGTGAGACTAAATCCTAGTAGGCAACCACCACAATATTTGTGCCTAACAGTCAGTGCTGATTCTTCCATAGATTTTTGGTGTGACAATTGGTGTGGTACCCCTCTGATATCCTTGTTACCCTCTAATAATCCTCCTGAAGATACTAATCAGACTATAAAGGAGGTCTTACAATCTTACCATCATGATCTCCCTGAAAATATTGCGCAAATTATTGACAATCATCTTTTTTCTCCTGAGGGTGATTTCCTTGTTTGGGAGCCTTCTACAAATGGCATCCTAGATTCAAAAAATTATTATAAGCATAATTTCTCTGATAATGACTCTAGTTTTTAATGGGTGAATCATTTTAACAAACCCTGGATTAAACCTTCTAGGCTCACCCTTATTTGGCGCATTGCCCATAATAGATTACCAACAGAAACTTGTCTTCAAACTTTTGGTTTTCAACTCTGTTCTAAGTGTCTCCTGTGTAATCAACATAGGGAGGATGCCAATCATCTTTTTCTATCTTGCGCGACGGCCTCTGCTCTATGGAATTATATTTCTGATTTATTTAATTACAGATGGTTCTTTACTGACTCAATTTCCTTGTTATTAAAAAATTGTACTAGATATGATATTTCTCTGCAGATAAAAAATCTTTTCCTGGCGGTAGTGGTGGAGCTTCTTCATGAGATCTGGTACGTTAGAAATGCTCTCATTCACAATAATCACCCTCTCAATCTAAATGCATGGAAAGCTCGGATTCTTCTTGCGGTTCATGAAGCTGGCTCAATACAAAAAGACTGTTGTAACAACTCAGTTTGTGACTTTGTGATTCTTCGACAGCTTTGTGTTACTGGCATCTACCCAAAGCCCAAACACTCATTTGAAGTGTTCTGGAAATCTCCAATGCCAGGATGGACTAAAGTGAACGTCGATGGCACCTCCAAAGGCAACCCAGGACCTGCCAGTTGGGGTGCCATCTTCAGAGACTTAGCTGGGCAGTGTCAGGGTTGCTTCTATGTTGGATGTGGTCACTCTTCTTCTCTGGAGGCGGAAATGTTGGGGGTCATTCATGCTGTTGATTTTGCGCTTCAAAGAGATTGTAGAAATCTCTGGATAGAAAGTTATTCAACCACTATCATTCATGCCATCTGGAATGGCAACATCCATCTGGCCTGGACACTTACCACACATTGGATGAATTGTCTGAATTTTCTCCATGGGACGGACTATAGAGCTACTCATGCCTACCGGGAAGCGAATGTTGTTGCTAATGCTCTTGCCAACAAAGGATTTCATCAGAGCATGACTTGGATGGAATCTATTCCTTCTGACTTACTATACCTTTTTGATAGAGTTTGTAAAAAAATACCATCTTTTCGCCTCTTGTAATCCTTTTTTGTTTATCAATAAATTGTGCTCTGGTCTTTGACCAAAGCATTGCCCTTAAAAAAAAGCAGGAAAACACAAAAGGTATCCTTCTAGGAAGTACTCACAACCTAACCCGTATGGTTCAACCAAAGAAGTACAAGTAACCCTCTGGGAAGCACACTCATTCTACCCCTCTGGTTCAGCTTAAGCATAGACTCTCTGAGGAAGCACTCACTATCAATTCCTTCTATAGTCTCGTAATGGTAACTAAAGGTGCACTGGGGAAGCACTCAACATATATTCCCCCTATTTCCCGTGTCGAGGAACTACAGACTCTCTGGAGAAGCACTCAACATAAATTCCCCCTGTGGTCTCGCATTGTAATATTATAAAAGATACTCTGGAGAATCCCTTACGTCCATTCTCCCTATGGTCTACTACATCAGTTTCTCACAGCCCTATGTAAGTAAACAAGTACAGCAAAGCGTATTGGCCAAATTAAACCACAAGAACTACTTGGCTAAAATTCTATAGCATAACAGCATGTTAGATAAATAATCACACCATCCTACAATACTAGGCATGGGAAACAAACAAGGTATCCTAACAAGCTAAACAGGACCAAACGGTCATAAATAGAACATGCATGGGAAAAAACTTCCAAAGCATATCAATTAACCCCATTAACATTCAATTTACCTCTACTCAAACATACAAGCATAGCAGGAAAACAACAGGGCTAAAATAGTAAACACGCACTACCCCGTTCATGGGTATTGGGAAATTTTGCACATATAACTCAAAGAATTTCAACAGAAAGGCACAAACCACCTACCTCGGTGTTGTAGGAATGATATATGTGAATCTAAAACCTTGAATCACCCAATAACACCGTAGATATAAAAAAACGTCTAAAATTTTCAACCCACGATATCTCACGAGAGAGGATAAATTAGAATATGGAGTTCAAGAAAAATAGAGAACTCACCGATGCGATTCCAATGCAACCAACTGAGTTTGATTCGGAGAATAGATGATCGCTTAGGGGATCGGAAAATATTTTTGGTTGTATGGGTTCTCTCAGACAAACTAGGCCTAGAAGAAGACGTTTCTATCGATAAGACGTGACCCCGGTCAGTTTAACGAAAAAAATAAAATACAAAGCCTGTACTTTTGAAGTACATGGCATGTACTTTCCCTTACTGAGCCCCACTTTAGGCGGCCTCTAGGTCACCACACATGGTCGTGTGTAAGGCCGCTACACAGACATCACACAGCTACCCGCGATAACCGAGTACATAGCATGTACTCATAAAGTACATGGAATGTTCTTCAAAAATTTCCAGAAACTCATAATTTCCTCAAAAACACCACAGAAAGAAAAACATACCTAAAAAGAAGATCTGGTTTCTTACAGATGTTCTGGTGGGGAAAAGAAATATGGTCTTGAATCCTTTTTAGGAGTCCTTACTATCTTGACTAAGGTTTGGTTGGTGTCTAACTAATTTTGGGTTTGACTTCAAGTGATTAAAGATGGGTTGGGATCAATTCTGAGTATCTAGATAAAGGTGACCCTAGTTCTAATCTTGTAAAGTTCCTAAGTGCTTAGTCTGTGAATAAAGTGGTAGTTGCTAGTCAACCTTGTTCCAGTCTCCTAGTTCTACCTAGGATGTAACTATTCTATATTCATAAGGCTAGCTGCAGTCCTAGATGCATTACATTCAGCTTCTATTGCAGAAAGTTCCATAAGTTAATGGTCATAGTCATAGTATACTTCAATTAGGATAGGTTCATTTTCTTGATATTCTGATGGTCATGGTATAGTAACACAAATGGGGTTTGACTATTGGTTTATATCCTAATTACTAATCCATTTAGTTTTTCCAAGTTTATAATTAGAGATCTAATTAAGCATGTAGATACATTGAACCTTGATCCCTACCCCAATGTGTTTATCTACTCATGGTAGTAATTAAAGCAATAAAATTGGTGAAAGAAATCATAACTATGCTAATGGAATTGAATAAATATGTGACAAAAATGAAAGAAAACTTTAAATAAAACCCTACTTAAAAGGAACAAAAGGGAAATTAAGAAATTCAGGAATTTAAGGTGTTGAAGAAAAGTAATCCACGACTCTTCAATTGTAAATGTAAAAGAATTACAAATAATTGAAGTGTTTAGAGAGGGGAGATAGAAGGTAATTCTGAAGGGATTCTAAAAGGGAGAGATATTTGATCTAATCATGTTCCAATGTGCTTCCAAGTTTCTCCTTATATAGGTGGAAATGGTCACGGCGTTTACTTAATCGTCACGTCAAGAACCCTTAATCCGTGTTATTCTGACTAGGATCTACAACGTGGAATATAGATCTTCTTTGAATTAATGAAGTTTAACTAGAGTCACATCATGTATAGGTGGTTCACGACGTGTACCCCATGTCCAGCTAGGTTTCTGCATTGAATCCTCACAGCTTTCTCAGTGTCTGGTTTGACTGGTGTCACGACATGTATAAGGGACTCCTGATGTGAGATGAAAATTTCTTTAGTATTTGTGGTTGGTCATGACTTAGGCTTTACGACTTGAGGCAGACTATGATCATCAAGTACACGACATGAACTTGGCCATCATGATGTGTACTTGTCCATTTTTTCAGCTTTTCGACCTTTCTTCCTTGGAACCTTGTGAAGACCTATTTCCTGCAAAATTAGACATCTACCATGTACATTATCCAGTATATGAATGAAAAACAATGGAAAAGTGACAGAAAAATATATATAACATTTAGTCTTATCAAATCCCCCCACACTTGAATCATTTCTTATTTTCAAGCAAAGTATCTCAATAAATATTTCAAAAGGATAATCAATTTTCAAAGCAATAAATGTATGTTATGTACATATAATTAAATTAATTGTAAGTAGAAAAGTAGTCAAGTTCTAGTTTAAATCCTACCTAGTAACTTGGTCATGTCTCATAGTTCATATTTTCAAAAAAAATCTATTCTTGTAATCATAATCTTTTAACCATTCCTTAAGCTATATGCCCAGCTGTAATTTACCTCACCATGATTTTCTCTCAAAACTCAGGGTAAAATGTAAGTAAGGTATGCTTGTACCCTGAGTCCATGTTTCTAACCATAGGCTTGTACTGGTTCTATCATCTCCACTGTGTAAAGACAAGTATAAAAATAATCTTGAGGACTTTTAGCAACAAGGTTCTGATGACTCTGAGGTTGTAGGTAGGTAAGTAAAATGTGAAAATCAAGCTCAAAAGGAGGGTAAGCTCTAAATTACAATACAGATGCAACAAGTTAAGTGTGATAAAATTCCCCCATCCGGCGACTCATGTATATACTCCATCAGCTTAGGTTGGATCCATATGTACAACAAGTAAGTAGATAAAGAAATGATTCTGTTCCTTTCCTTTTTCTTTTGCATTTTTATTTTTTGAAAGTTATGACTAGGATAGATCTCGCATCCATCACTTAACCACATATGATCCTTCAAGGGATTCATAGGTCTAAAAAATGGTGATTTTTTACCCTCCTAGTACACAACCCATACCAATTTTTTTTATTTTAAATTTTGAAAAGGAACATAATACGAATGAGATACAATAAAAAGGCATATGGACCACAACCTAGTAGTCAGGTGAGTGTACCATACATCTCTAAAAGTGAAAGAATCCCATACTCTCTGAATTCCTCCCCCACCCTTGTTCAAAAAACAATATTCAAGCATTGTACAAGGAGTAGGGTATGAAGGAAAATAGGCTGTAAATAGATCTTCTTCTAACAGGTAATTCATGGAAACTATGGTCTAAACAAATGGTAAATGTCAGGTGGGTCTCAAATAAAATGGATATCAAAGGCTGATTCATTCATTTTAAAATTACACTTGTTCATTCATCACTTTTATAAGATCTCAGTGCAAGTTCTAGTAGGTTTCCATGTCCCAGGTATCTCTCAAGAAATATACTCAAAAAATAAATTGAGATTGAAGGATTAGAATCCTCTCGGGTAATGAGGATAAAATAAAAATTGTCAATTGAAAAGGGCATAAATCCTAATTTGTGAGTGAATTAATCATGATTTCAAAGATTTTGAATTAAACTTCTAAACTCATAAATCATTCTAAAATTCTAAGCAAGGATGAAACATGGTTCTTAAAATTTTCTTTTTAACTTTATCTTTAATTTACATGGGCATGATGGTTTTCAAATTTTCATCATTCTTATCAATTTGAAAAATGTATCCTAGAATAGTGATAATAGGAAAAAATTCAAGTACATCTCTATACAAATATGAGAAAGACCCCCCCCCCCCACACACACACACTTAAAAAGTGACAGTGTCCCTACTGTGTATGAAATAATGGGTGGGAGTGGTGTGGTAGTGAATTTTTTTAATTTAATTGACATGGAAGTGATGATGGAATTTAAAAAAGAGAGAATCGAGAGCTCCCTGAGATGGAGTGTTATTCCATGAGGGTGTTTGAGATGTCTTAAAATTGAATTTTTATACACATGAAAAAATATATTTGTAGAAAAATATTGCACTATAGAAAAAATGTTAATCCACAGGTTTAAACATTTGAATAGCTTAAAAATAGGAGAGTGTAAAAGGAAGGAATAATGGTAACCATTTTATTTATTGAATGAAATTTTGTACAAAGTAATGCAATGAAACACTAGAAAATACAAGACTCAAACAAAACTCAAAAACAACTTTGGGTTGCCTCCCATAAAGCACTAACTTTAAAGTCATCAGCGAGATGGGTGGACCAAAAATTTTAAGAGTGGGACCACCATCTCAGTTTCTCTTTTTTTTCTTGTAGCTACTAGTCATCGTGTCCTTGAGTTAGCGCAGTCTCTTAAATGGATTCAAAAATTCAAGTGAAGGTTGACCGAATATTAAATGCAGTAGAAATGAAATCATTAGTGGGGGTGGTTGTTGCTGCTGGTGGATTTCCAATGATAAAACCTAAAGTTGATTAGCGATGTCTACGGCATGTTGGGTTACTCTTTGAATAAGAACATATAGAGGAATGGGTCTTTTGATAACATCAAATGACTCAGAAGAGCTGGACATTACTAAGGAAAAAGAAAAAATAATCAAAAGTAAATGCACATGAAAAAGGTAAAAGAAAGACAAAAATGTATATAAATATACCAGGGTAGTACAAAATAATAAAAAATCATCCCGCCCATACAAAAAGTGTCCCACAGCCCAAAAATTATGAAAATGAAAATCAGCTCTCTAGGCCAAAAATCTCCTCCATGGTCAGACCAGCATCAGAAAATGGAATGAACTGGGCAGCTAAATCACCATCGGTAGCAGCAACAGTTGTAGGTAGGGCTGAGGAAAATAGTGGTGTGGTGGAGGTGGTAAGTTGGGATGGGGTGGTTGGTAGGTAATCTCAGATCCATATAGTGGTCATGTATCTGGTATCTAGATCAATGAAAGGGATGTCGATAATGGGCTCAGTGGATGGTCCCTTGCCCTTCTGGGCCTGCTCGGCGAGAAAATCCTCCTGATCAGCAAGGTGCGTAACGTTGGGAGGTAGGTCAGAGGGAAGAGAGGGTGAGGGAGGAAGGGTGGATAATGGAAGGATAGTGGTAGTAGTTAGTGGAGGTTTGAATGATGAAGGCTCAATGAAGGGAAGGTGGAGGTGGGTAGTGAGCTGGTGCTGATTCACCAGGACGAACTGGATAAGTACCCACAGGTCAGAAGGAGTGGGATGGATAGGTGCATGCTGGTGTGGTCTTCCACCTAGCCTGAAGTGATAGGCATAAACCGATGTGTCAAAGGTGTCTAGTAACTCCAAGAAAAAATCCTTGTTTGTCTCTTCCCAGATGTCAGTGATGTTGTCTATGTGAATCATCTTCAATAAGTACAGGACATCATCTGTGATGTTCAGCTTCGCATGCATGTCCATATCCAGAGTCTTGTTGGTCCTTATGGGTTTTCCTAGATCTTAATGAGATTAACCTACTGATGTGGGTTGGTAAATCATAGCACCGATTATAAATGAAGATTATCATCCGTAGACGGGGAGGAGCTTGTGTCCTATGATATGAAGCGAACACGCAGGTGCTTAGTAGCATGCTTTTGGCTCATTAAGGTAGAAGATGTGGATGCAGAGGTGGAACTTGATGAAGGAGATGGTTTAGGATGAAATCTCTTCGTGTGGGACATAGAGAGGAGAGGAAGGAGGCACGTGGCCTGCAGAATATTGGGGGTTTGGTTGAGGATGACGAGAGGAAGGAAGGAAAAAAGGGGTCGTGGGTTGTGAGGAGAGGAAGAGAAGGTTCACGTGCGGGAGGGGAGTGGTTAAGGAGGAGGAGTTCAGGTTTGAAAGGGTGGTCACAGGTTGTGACTCTTCATTTTATTTTAAAAATAGACCTGATATAGGTCACGACGTGTACCTTATGGTCATGTCGTGAACATTGAGAAAATCAAGTTTCAGAGTAACAAAGGGTCACATCATGACCTGTGGGTTCATGACATGTACTTCAATAGTTTTTTCTGGTCTTTCCTCCTTTATTTTCCTGCCTCATTATTCAAATGAAAATAAGACTCTCAAAAATACTTATCCTATTCTAACTTAACTAACTCCTAACCTGGGTTTCCTCCTAGTCAGCGCTTCATTTAAAGTCGAGATCTTGACCCAGTTAAGGCTCATTTGATGACATAGTTCTCTTAGAATGGTTTATTGAACATCTTTAATCCATGATCATGTATTTTTTATGGTGATCTATCCATGTATAACTTGGAGTGGAAAATAATGGGAAAAGAGGAGGATTCACCTATAAATTATTATTTTAAGGTACTGTGTTGAATGATGGATGAAGGCACAACCTATCTAGTGAGTGGTATAATAAAGTTTACTTCCTTGAAGTCACATACTCCTTTTTTCTATAATAGTGTAATCACATTCCTCCTTATTATCCATGGAATCTTCCTCATTCTGGGTAAGAGATATGACATTACAATCCTTGTTGTCATTTGAGTGTTGCACAGCTCTAATCAGGTTGAACACAACTTGTTATTATCCCACTTTGAAGATGATACTTCCTTGTTTCACATAAATCAGCGCCTTTCCTGTTTCTAGGAATGGTCTTCCAAGTATAATGGGAATTTCACCTTCTTCTTCCATGTCCAATACTAGGAAATCAACTGGGAAAATGAACTTGATGACTTTTACCAGTACATCTTCCAGAATGCCTCGGGGTATTTGACCGAGCAATCAGCTAATTGCAAAGACACCCTTGTTTCTTTGAGTTTCTTGAGTTCGAGTTTCTGAAAGTTACTCATTGGAATAAGGTTAATTTTTTCTCTAAGATCACAGAGTTATCTTCTAAATTTGAATTTACCTATCTCACAAGGGATTGAGAAGCTTCTAGGGTCTCTCATCTTTAGTGGAATTTTCTATTGTACAACAGTAGAGCATTATTCATTTAAAGAGATGACTCCTAGGTATTTTATTTTTATCTTGTTTGATAAAAGGTCTTTTAGGAATTTTGCATAAATGGGAATCTAGGAAATAGATTCGGAAAATGGATGTTGATATGTAATTTCTTGAACATATCTAGGAACTTATTGTATTGTGTCTCATATATAAGTTGTCTTGTTATCTCTAGATATGGAAGAGGTGGATGGTATGGAGATGGGGCAACATAAATAGGTTCTTTCTGCTGCTCAGGTATATGTTCCTTCTTATCTGGTACTTCTTCATGACGTAAGGTGGGATTAACTTCATCGGATTTTTCATCAGGTACTGGTTTTTTTCTTGTATCTTCTTCTTTCAGCTTTGCTTATTTGGGTTATTGGCATTATAGAGTCTTTCTTCTCCTTAGCACTACTGCCATAGCTTCCTCTCATGGGTATGTCTCAGTGTTACCAGGTAGAGTACTAGGTAATCTATCAGATAAGTTTTTTGAGATTTGACCCATTTTCACTTCAAGGTTCCTTAGATATGCTCTCTGGTTTTGCATATCTGTCTCATGGGTTGTAATTATTTGATCAGAATTTTGCAGAAATGATTCCAAGAGGCTATCCAGATTTCTTTTCATAGGTTCTTGTTGAGGTTTTGGATGATGTGGATGAATTTGTTGTGCTATTTGATGGAATGGTTGTTGTTGATCTTGTGTTCTTGGTACAGGGTTCATCAGAGGGTATCCTGATGGTCCTTGAGCTCTGAATTGGTTTTTTCCTCCTCTTAGTTGAAAATAACCCTGATTGTTCTGATGTTACTGCTGATCAGGCCTCTACTGATAATACTCTTGCTGATGAAATGGCTGGTTCAGTTTATTGTAATTGATGTAATTACAATCTTTTTGCGGTTCTTCATATCCATATTTTCATTCTTGATATAAATACGGGCTATTTCACATCTCACATGATTGTAATTCCATGATAAGAGAAGGAGGGGGTTGAGTAGTTGGTAAATTAAATGATTATAAATTTTTAGAGAGTTCTTCAACTTGCATTTATAGCCTTGTGGTCTCATCAATTTGGTGTATTCCATGTCGTGGTGGTCCACGATCACTCTACCATAGACTGGCATTGTGAGAGACTTCATCTAGAATGGATCTTCTGTCTTCAGGAGTCTTAAACATGATACCTCCATCAGTGGTTGTGTCGACAACATTCTATGCCATTTGGTGGAGTCTTTGATAGAAAGTTTGGAGTTGTATCCACATATCAAGTCCATTATACAGACACTTCCTCATTAATTCTTTAAAGCAGTCCCATGATTCCCAAGAAGACTCTCCGTCAATTTTGGTGGAATTTTGAATGTCCATCTGAAACTTCCTGGTCCGAATGGGTGGGAAGTACTTGTCCATAAACTTCTTGTCCAGTTCATCCCAAGTCATAATTGACTCAGGAGCTTGACTCTTTATCCAATCCTTGGATTTGTCTCATAAGGAGATTGGGAAGACGTGGAGTCTTATTGCATCAGACGAAACTCCCTGGTTGAAAAATGTATCACAAACCTTTAGGAAGTTGGCAATGTGTTCATGTGGATCTTCACTCTGAAGACCGCTAAATTACCCCATGTTCTGGATCATATGAATGAGTCCAGGTTTTATCTCAAATGTGTGTACTTGGATAGGGGGACGAATAATACTGGGATTCGTGCCATGGATTTATGGAAATCCATAGTCCGTGATTGTTTTCTCCTGGTTTATTATTGGGTGCTCTCCTGGAATGATTTGATGGTTGGGGTTTGGCGGGTTAGGTCCTGCAGGGTGGTTGACTTGCTCATCCATTGCTGACCGATGAAGAGAAGAGATATGCCTTTCTATCTTGGAATTGAAGTACAAAATAGATTTTGCTTCAAGAGACCTTGAACGAGTCAAAGGACCTTGGTACATGAAGAGGGTGAATGAAAAATAATGAAAATACATAAGAGCATCTAGAAAAAAAGAAAAGGGTAAGGGAAAGGTAATCCTAAATCTAGAACAGAGTCCTAATCATGAAGAAACAATGTTTCCTTCATATCAATGACATCATAATTTGATCAGCCATCCAAAAGGTGTCCATAATTCCTCAGGGCGCAAGTCAAATTATAAATTTATATGTGTCCTAGACTTTAATAACTACTAGGGTGTATTGTAGTATAAGTCTGGGGTCGATACCATGTGGAGGGTTCTGTTCTGGTAGGGAAAAGAAATTTGGTCTTTAATCCTTTGTAGGAGTCCTTAATAGATTGAATAAAGTTTGGGTAGTTTCTAACTAATTTTTTTGTTTGACTTAAATTTATTAAAGAGGGATTGGGATCAAGTCTGAGTATCTAGTTAAAGGTGATCCTAATTCTAATCTTGGCAAGGTCCTAAGTTATTAGTCTGTGAAGCAAGCAGTAGTCCCTAGTCAACCTTGGTCCAGTCTTCTAGTTATACCTAGGATGTAACTATTCTATGGTCAGGAGGCTAGCTACAGCACTAGATGCATTATGTTCAGCTTATATACCAGAAATTTCCCTAAGCTAATGGTCATAGTCATAGTTTACTTCAATTAGGATAGGGTCGTTTACTTGAATTTCCGATGGTCACAGTACAATCATACAAATGGGGTTTGACTGATGGTTTATATCCTAATTACTAATCCATTTAGGTTTTCCAAGTTTAGAACTAAAGATCTAATTAAGCGTGTAGATACATTGAACCTTGATCCCTACCCCGATGCGTTTAGCTACTCATTGTGGTAATTAAATCAATAAAAGGGTGAAGGAAATAATAACTATGCTAATGGAATTGAATAAATATGTGAAGAACATGAAAGAAAATTTTAAATAAAACATTACTTGAATGGAACGAAACAGAAATGAAGCAATGAGGGAATTGAAGGCATTGAAGAAAATGAATCCATAGCTCTTCGATTGAAAATGTAAAAGAATTACAAATAAATAAAGTATTTAGAGTGGTAAGAGTGAAGGGAATTAAAAAGGGAGTCTAAAAGTGAGAGAGAGCATATCTAATCATGTTTCAGTGTGCTTCCGAGCTACTCCTTATATAGGAAGAAATGGTCATGATGTGTACTTAATCGTCACATTGTGAACCCTTAATCTGCATTATTTCGACCAAGATCTCCATCTTGGCATGCGGATCTTTCGTGGATAAATGAAATTTGACCAGGTCAAGTTGTGTATAGGTGTTTCATGACATGTACCCCATGGCTAGATGGATTTTTTCATTGATTCCTCATAGCTTTCTCAGCATCTGGTTTGACTGGTGTCATGACGTGTAGGAGGGACTCTCGACATGAGTTGAAAATTTCTTCAGCCTTTGTTGTTGGTCACAAATTTGGCTTCATGGCTTGATGTAGGTTGTGATCATTAATTACACGACATGAACTTGGCCATCACAATGTATACTTGGCCATTTTTTTAGCTTTTCTTCCTTTCTTCCTTGGAACCTTGTGAAGCCCTATTTATTGCAAAATTGGACATCTACTGTGTGCATTATCCAGTATATGAATAAAAAAATGGAAAATTGATATCAAAATATACATAACATTAAGGCTTATTAGTGATAAATTATAAATCTTCTTTTTATGATTGGTAATTTATCAATCCATAAGGATGTGAATGAATAAGTTCCAGAGGTCAGGTAGACTGAATCTCAACTTTCTTATAACTTTTACGATTCATTTTACCTTTCTGACAAGTTATGAGAAACATCATCTTATCTTATTTTCAATGCTAGAAAATTTCATACAATGTCAACTTTAGAAATTTTTTATGAGTTTCTATCCCAATATTCCCAAGTCTATGATGCCATAATTTATTTTCATCTTTAGAATTTAGATAATAGGAGTTACAACTTTCTTCTATCTACAAAATATTTATAATGGTTCTTTCTACTATAGTAACAATTTTTCTATATTTCACACTTTTGATAATACTGGAATCTTTTCTGAATATAAATTATTTTCCATCATCACAAAGTTTACTTACACTAAGTAAGTTTTTTTTTAGTCCATCAAAAAATGGAACTTCCTTATATTTCAACTTTTTCTATTTCAATCTCAATTATTCTAAATCATCTGATTTTTAAGGAACTATAATTCCCAAAGGTAACAAATTCTCCATCTCAATTTTCAACATCTTTTAAGATTTTCAAATCTCCTGACATATTTAAAGAAAAAAACTATAAATAATCCATGATTTGTTCCTTTTAGATTATTTTAAGGTTGTCTTAACAATAAATTATATTTCATCAACTTTCTTCTTTATAGATTACTTTTATTTTATAGCATAATAACTTTTCCTTGGAAGATTTTTCATGAATTACACATAATGGTGACCAACCTGATCACATATTCCACATACTTCTTCTATAAATTCAAAAAAAATCCGTTGGAATTTTTATAACATCTTGATATTCCACTTTCCCAAATTTCTATGTTTTAGGAAAGTTAATCATTCTTATTCCACCATTAATTCCCCTATGTTCATATATTATTCTAGGAAGTGACAAATTATGTCAATAATTATATTCCCTATGCCCATAGATTCTACAACACCAGAAAAAAAACCATAAAATCTTGGTTTTTTATAGAAGTATGATATTTCCCTGTAGAAATATTGTTAAGGTTCATAACTTCTTTCTACTATAACATTATCTGAGCATGCACTGTATTTATTATGGGGAGAATTTTAAAATTTTGGGAATGTGATAGATTTTTCACAACCCTTCTCAATCTAATATTTACCAACACTTTTCTTAACACCTGAAATTTTAGAAAAAATAGATGAAAATTTATTTTTTAAAGGTGGATAATTCACTTGACTCTTGGAATGTGTTTTTTCTAAAGTTTTAGATGATTCAAATTTTACATCTAAAGCCTTTTTGAAAGTTCCATTCAACCTTATTAAGGTACTTTCAGCCTCAAGGAGTTTTGATTGAGTTTTGTTAACTTCATATTCTTTAGCTATCAACTTTTTACTGAGGTCTTCAACCATCTTTCCCTATTCATATATTCTTAGTTTGTAGCCTAATATTTCTTGAATGTATTCTTCTTCCTTCTTAGAAAGATCTTTTATTCCTTAAATCACTTTTATACCATATTTATTAATCATTTTAATTTTCTTCTTGAGAGTTATTATTTTCTCTAGACATACAACAGGTTCTGATCTGAGCTGATGCACTCTTTAAGATTATTCACCTCCTTAATCTTTACTTTTTAACAATTATTCATTTTTATCAACATTTTCAAAGAAGGTTCTGATTCTTTATGAACTTTTATCTTATGATGAATCAATATCATCTAATTCAGATTCAAATTTCTTACTTATAATTCTTCTTCCTTTTACATTAAACTTTTTTAACCAATGTACTTTATTTATTGGGAATTTAATAAAACTTATTTCATAAAGGTTTTTCTTCAGAATGATCTTCAAATTCACCAACTTTATTTTTGAGTAAATTCATAGAAAAAAGTTTGATTCCACTGCACTCAAAAAATTTGAGAGTATTTTTTGAACCATAATTTAATCTTTCTATTATATAATTCTTATAGATAATAGATATGGTTTTTTTATTAAATTTTTCATCCTCCTTATCTTCATAATCACAAAGATCAACATATTCAGAATCTTTAATTTTCATCTTTCTTATAGCCTCAAAATATATTTCATCTTTGATCTTCTTTTTGATTTCTACATATTTTATAATTTCATATTCAAAAATAAAGTTATGAAATTCCTCAAGACATAAATCTATTTTATCTTCTAAATAATAGATTTTAGAATAAAACATGTTCAGAAAGTGTCTCATGATTTTCTTAACAATTATATAATCTTCCAAGACATCTTTGAAACCTTTTATGTTACAAACAACTTAATTCACTATGTTGAATTATTTATAAATAGTTTCTTTATATCTCATTCTTATGTCTTCAAACTTACTATGTTAGATTTGTAGTTTCACTTCCCTAGTTTAGTATTTCTTTTAAAAATACTTTTGATCTTGTCCCACATAATATTTTCTATTTTGACACCCATCACCTTTATGTAAATATTTTATGATATAGACATAAGGATAAAATTTCTAATCTTTCTATTAACTTTAATGTTTATCTTGTAATCAAAAGTCGTAGGAGCATCTTTCTCAATGGGTGGAAACCCAATTCTAGTAGCATCAATAACTTCTAAGTCCAGGTGATAGAATATAGGGAATCATTATATTTTTCTAACCATGATAAGTTTTTACTTCAAAGGTAAAAAATACATTACTATTGATATAATTGTGATTTTCTATAATAATGATAAAATATAGGAACATGAGCTCTGGTGCCAGTTATTTTTCTTAAGGATCATTGAATCACTAGGGGTTGAATCAGTGATTGTATTTTTAAAAATTTCGACTTTAAGAAACTTAACCTCTGTAACTTGTTAGAGTTACTTCCTTATAAACTTTTAGTAAACTCAAATGCATGAAAAAATAGTAAATTAAACAAGGAACACAAGATTTAAAGGGTTCTTCCTCAGTGTGAGAACCTACATCCTTTCCATATCCACTCTTATGGGTCTATGTAAATTCACTATTATGAAGAAGTAAATAAAAATTTTGTGTCAACTCCCATTAGACACCTTCTATCTCTCGATAGGAATGATTATACTAACTCCTTTCAGTTTATAAATTTTTATTACAAAATTTGAGCCACAAAAAAAATATGTAGCTTTTTTCAAACTACTCCGCTAAAGGCCTATCCATAAACTCTATCTTATGTGATTGTGTCTGATGGGTCTTCCTATGATTCACCTTTTCTATGATGGTATTAGGGCACACAACGGAATTTGGTGGGTTGGGGATTTGAAACTAAATGAGTACCTCATTAGAATCAAAGCACGCTCATCCATCGCACATTTTCGACAACCATTGATTAAAGGTTCCAAATTTGAACCCCTCTAGATCATATACACATGTTTCAAGAATTCACTTGTACACCATTCATTGAATTCTGTGTGCTATCATGGTAGTCTGATGATCTCTTCGACATCATGACATTGGCCTTGATCCCATGCCTTTGATCTGTGAAGGAATTCTTGGATCGTTTTCTCGGTTAGAGTGTTTCTCTCTCTAGGATTCAGGAGGATAGAGAAGCACTCAATTCTTATTGATGAATCGTGCATGGAATGAGCTTCTCCTCAACTTATATAGTGGATTTATAAAATACTCAGTTACGGTTCCTTGACCCCCATATATTTAACATTAACTAAATAAGTAATAAATAAATAATTATGATGAACTAACTGAATCATAAATATTATTTATATTTTATAACATACTTGTAATATATATTAAACATATCACATGATAAAACATGAGTCATTAGCTTGACTCATAAATAAGAACTACCAATGACACCTATAAAATGGCACACATTGGTAATAATCTCAAGTACGGGGACCAATACACATGTTCATAAATAAGAACTACCAATGACACCTAAAATATGTGGTTTTCCTATTGGTGAGTTTGTCCTCATGATCTCATATGCTCAAGATCACCAAGTGTGAACTTCATGAGAATAATTCTCAATTCTTATGACCCCCAGCACTTGATAGTCACACATCATCTTTTTCCAGTCAGTATGATGTATCTGGATCATAGTACATAACTTTAAGATTAATTTCATAGTATATCTAGGTTCTATTTATGGTCTGGGAACTATTATAACCTTTTGATATGACAAATATTATATGAAAATTACCATTTAAATGGAGGAAATAGAAATATCTACACTGTAATGGTATGATTATATCATTTATAAATCACTGTATACATGGTATGGTAATCAAAAGTACTAATAAAGTTGGGTCTAGGGAACCCACTTTTACAACACTCCCACTTACATTGGATGAAACTTTCTAACTATCCTTGTTATCTCTCGCAAGATTAGATCATATTTTTATTGAGTTATAGATTTAGTCATGGGAATTCCATGTCTCTATTGCACGGCTATCCTGCTATGTGTGACTTTACCTCCTTGAGTAATAATTCTCAAGAGATGATATCCTCAAGTATATATCATTTTGTTCGCTATCCAAACTTGAAATCTTGGCTAGTAAGAGTATTATAACTATCATAATTTACATTATTATAATACTTTACCTACTAGGTGATATTCCAAAATCTAGAAAAAATCATTGCATATTTTACACTACTTATTTAGCTACCTCATAAGCCGCAACACACTTGGTATTTGTAGACATGACTTTCAAGGGATTAAATGAGTTGGTATTTTCCATTAACATAGCTTAACTATGATATTAAATCATATTTATCTTACAAAAAGATTATTTTTTGTCCCATTATAACTAGTATCCCTTCCTCTCCACATACAAGGTTCATATCTTTTGTACTTTCTTCAGTACAATCAGATAGTTCTGACTAATTCCCTTATAGTTCTCCTTGATATAGCTGGTGTTTTCCTACTGTAATGTATATGTTGGAAATATCATATCTTGTACATATCATGACATACATGATTGATCCATCTCTAAAGCGTATGGAATTCAGCTCATCGCATTAATATCCTAATATGTCCTATACATGTATTCATGGAGAGATTTATGCCACATGACATTGGTAATAATCCTCTCTTGAATTGTTCTAACTTGCATTTTTTTAATACATTTCCAATATATGTGTCATTCACTTGGTCTAAGAAACCATTATATCTACCTCCATATATCTCATTCCCTATAACTTTGGTTTCTACTTTAAGTCAATCTATGAAGAGTTACTTTCATCATGGTCTTAACTAATTTTAAGGCCAATATTTATTTTACATATGTTATTAAACATATTTTACTTGGAAAACATTGGTATTCCCACTAACCTATATTAGATAGATGAAAAAAAATCATTTCAAATGAATACTCTAATATATTGTTTCATAATTTTAATTCTAAATTGTATTTTAATAACTTTCACCCTTATTGGAATTTTATGATGTCACCAACCCTTTCTAGTTGTTTCACATAGGAATATTCCATGATTGGTAGTATTGACATCTAGTTCTCAATTTAGCGATCATAGAAAGTAGCTATGAGAAGTAAAATTATACTAGATTTAGTAATAATTTATAGGTTTTTTCCAATCGATCCTTATTGGTACCACACTCATGCCATCCAATTATAGTATCACTTGAATACCCATCGTAGTATTCAAAATAATAAGCCCCCTCTACTTTGATACATGGAATCTATTATTGAATTTTAATTGATCTTGTCAATTTTATCTAATTTTCATATAATTTCTACTTGTAGGAAATATTATTTTCAATGAATAAAGTATCACAATCCATGGTGAATATAAAAACCATCACCGTGGTTTTATCTTCCTTACACAATGTGTCTCTAGAACATTCCTCTTCCTCACTTCTTATGGAACTCGTTCCTATGTCAAATAATTGTGCATCTATATCATTGACTAAACCCAAGTCAATCTTTCTCCCACTATCTCAAAAAGATATGTACGCCCTTTTATAGAAATATAGTCTATAACTTTCTATATATTTTCTATCATAGGGATTTTTTTAATATCCTTATAAAACTTTAGGATGATTACTATAAATAAACATTGTGTTTTTTCTGATGAAAGTTTGTTTATATGCTCTAAAAACACTTTGCATCTAAACACGTGTTCTTATGAAAATGGATTTATATCATACTAAAACTCATATGATATCCATTTTTCATTATAGTTGGCATATGGTTATGGGATAATGTCTCTATTTGCAAAGAATTTCTCAAAAATGGAAGTATTTTCAATGCATGAGTTTTAACATTGATTCTCCTTTTATTTATATCATGAATCTAATGTGTATAAGGAAATGTGAATTTAAGAATTGATCCATTCTACATTTTATTGATAAATGTTAACATGTAATAATCATCATCAATCCTACTAATTAGTATCATAGCGTTGATGTGGATAAGGTAATATTCATTTAGTAATTACTCCAAACTACATTATATTGATCGATGATTTCTTGGTCAAGATATTCTTTTGCACGCCGACCCGAATCATATCATATCTTTTGACCATGCATATACCATAATTCACTTTAAAATTCCTTGAACACTTAAATGAATATTATGAAGTATACTTGCCACTATCTTACCCTTGGAATAGTTCACACTCTCTAACTGAACTAATTCCAAAAGATTTGTGGCTTACCGTTATTTCTAAAGGTTTCTTTGTCCAAAACTAAGTACATAAGTGTGTTGACAGTACATAAGGTCTTTAACTCAAAATATTCTAAAACCATACCAAGTATGTCCTTGATAACTATTTAGTTTTTCATGAAAAATTATTATCTTTACACAACCGGGTATATAATTCATACATTTTATATTCATCACATATTTCCAATGATTCTATCATTACAGAACTTTTGTTTAAGTATTAAACACCACAAAAAAACATTCATTACAGAACTAGAATAATGTCTCCTTATGTCCAAAGTACATGTGAGATAATAATTTTGGTAATACTTAACAAAAGTTCAACTAGAATCATTTACTTGAAAATTAGAAGTTCTGTGCTTCTCACTGCTGACTTAAGAACCATCCTTTCTTAGTCTCTTGGAGAACACACCTTGATTATAGTAACGTTTATTTACTTACTTGTTTAATATATTTAAATACACATATTTAATAGGAACATTTAATTTAATACCCAAAAAGTATAACAGTAACATTACTTACAATTGATGAATATACTTGAAGAAGAAACAACTACTTGCTTGTACAATTCAGTTCATTACATGTAAACTTCCATAGATTTATTTCACGATATGAGAAGAAAATAACCTCATATTTAATACCTATTTATTTAAAGAAAGTTGTGAATGTAACTTTTACATAATTCTTATGATTAGTCTTTTTGTCTTGTCTTTTAACTTATTCACCATAAGAACTAAAAACTTTATGTAAGTTCTTGTTTACTTGGTAAAAATTACCAAAAAGGCAACAGAGCATTTTCTCCATATTTTTCATTTGTAATATTAAACAAAAATGTAGTAAATGGGTAAAAATTATATGAGTGAGGGTTTTATTGAAAGATCATGATATATATTTCAATTTATACATATCTGATGTAATCATCATCCATTAATATCTCACTTCACTTTATCCTTGAAAGCTTCTCGAAGATGAGACATCATGTGAAACCATCCATGTCCTGATATTGTATCCACAAATCACATCAGACGTTGATGAAAAAATTATTACATAACCATCATATGCATAATATATGAGTCGCCTTTAATCATTTTTAATAGACTAGCTTCCTGAGGTGGCTTAAGAGGTATTGGGGACACCAACACCGTGAATTTCTGATGTTGTGGTACTTTGCGCAAGCACATGTACTACTATTTGAAAACTCATGTTAGTTTGGATATTTTTTTCCAATATTATCATATACTTATTGTGTTATTACTCGTCATTTTTCTAGAAAAACTAAATCTAGAATATTAGTAATTTTATCTTGATTACTGATTAGTCATTATCAATTATTTAAATCATTAAATATCTCCCACTATTTTATCGAACTCTTGAAACCGTCTGTAATAGAATCAGAATACTCTATCACTTTATTATTCTAGTGTAAAGGATCCTTGAAACCTCCCCACATAGTCTAAAAGTTGTGGATATACCACTACTCAGAGAGTTCATGGAAGGTTTTTGACAAGCCAATTATATTAACTTGTGTCTCCTTGATCTATTGAGTGAATTCCCAGCTTATAAAATCAAAAAACTTGATTTACTCAATGTCTACCTATAAATATATAAAAATATTTCTATAGATACTTCTTTGTTTCCATAATTAGTTAATTCAACCCATATATTTCATAATAAATCCCAGGTAGTAGGAGGCACTCTCAACTATGGTTAATGAGCACCCCAAGCACCTGGTTGTGTTCAAATTCATACGATCAGAGGCATTTATGACTTAATATTTCTATGAGGTTTTTTATATTTTTCGATAAATATAATCCATTTATATTAATATGTTCATACTATGTTGTCGTGCTCACAACCAAACATTAATAGAAAAACATTCATCGCATCTTTATGCATTTTTTCTGTTTATTATTTTATGTATTTCCCACAGACAAAAAAATCTATAAAATAATAAACAATGCATAAAAGAAATAAAATTACCCAAATGGTCTTGAGAATATAATATCGGTTGATCCATTTAAACTCAATGGATCAACCATGTCCTATGCGTATCATACCAGAGTCGAGTCTTAACTCATGATGCAACTCATCCTCGGTCTAATGTATCCATAACTCGTCTTGGTTTTTTCCTCAACTTGGCGTGGTCCACGTTATAAATCATCTTTGACATAATACAAATGTACTTGCAATCAAGTGAGGGGGTTTCAAGAAGAACAATGTATATACAGAAATACGGATGGATGTGCAAGACCTTATACATATTTAAATGAAGAAGATGATGCAAGGATCGTCATAAAATTAACTACTTATTACAAACATCACACGCATGCAATAAATAATTAAATGAAATTAATTAGACATACACATGGTTGATAACTGCTCAAGACCAGTCAATGGATAAAGTAAAAGCATGATAAAATTAAATTGCAATAAATTTAAAGTATGGGGGCATTTAAATAAATTTAATTAATTAATTAAATTAAAATAATTTACTTTCGGTCCCAATATTAATTTAATTCTAATTTCAAAAATTAAATTAATTAATTAATTTAATTTAATACCAAAATTAAATTAATTTTTCTTGAATATTAAAATAGTATTATTTTAAACCAAAATTTAATTAAATTGATTTTTGATTAAATAAAATTTTCTAGGTCCCTAAAACCTCACATAGGCCCATTATAGGTTAGGGTGTAACCCTTCAGGCCTATTTCAAGCTAGGAAGACTCCATACAGAGTTGTTTTGGGTCAGTCTGGTCTTTCCACATAACCCACCTTGTCCCATTTCAGGGAGAATTATCTCCAACAAAACCTGATGAGGTCATGGTAGGGGGTGACCTCATGTATTAGACGTCACGCAGGGGGCTCAGTGAGGCTGGTTCCAATCAATGTCGGTGATGCATCCTCAACGTGAGGTGGGATGGCGGCGACAGGGTCCGGACCAGGGCAACATAGTGGGTGGTGGTGGGGTTCATACGTGAGGATAGTGGTTGCCCAAACAAGAGGTGGGGTGGTGTCTAGGGATTTGCAATAATGGCGGCGTCCCGATCAGGAGGAGGGAGACGACACGGTGAGGGAAGGAAGTGGACTTATGAGTTTCTAGTGGTGGTGTGTCTCATTGGAAAAAAGACAGGTGGGGACCTGAGTGAACCACCAGGGAAGAAGACCCCCCTAACATTAAACAAGTTTTTAAAATTATTAATAGGTCATTCCACTAGTTGGTCATGCACCCAACATGCTCTTTTTTGGTGTTATTTGATAGTTTTCAAATGAAAAATCAATTAGTATTTAATTTTTTTAAAAAAAAATCAATGACCAAATTTTATAGGGCATAGAAAATTTTATTTTGTATTTTTTTTAGAAATTCCATAATTCGGTGGAATCTAGGTTTAGCCGAAAAATATTATTCTGGCCAGAAAATGGTATTCAATGTAATTTGTTGTAAAATGACACTAAAGGAAAAAATATATAAACACACACACACATATATATATATAGTCCTACAATTTTAATACTCGAAAACCATAAACAATCTGTATTAAAAAATTTATATTGCAATAACATGGCCGTCATAAATCGAATCAATGCACAATTTGTTCAGTTGGGACTGAATTTAAAACCCTCTACTTAAATTTAGGGAAAAATAATTTTTCTTGGCTAAGAAAATTCACGTGATTACTCTGATACCAATTGATGGTATTGGAGCATGCAGTAGAAGCTGGTGGGGCAATGATTTGAAATTTTTCATCACCAGAGTGGAGAAACTTGTAATCTCTAGTGACCTGAGGATATTGTGTGAATTATTTAGAGCATGAAATTTCAAACTAAATGTATACCCCGTTCAAATCGAAGCGTGCTCATTCATCGCAAGTCGTTGGCAACCATTGCTATAAGGATCTGAAGTTGAACCCCTCTAGATCATGTACACACACTTCAAGAATCCACACATACATTATTTATTGAATTCTAGGTGCTAACACAGAGATCCAATGATCACTTCTACATTGCGATGATCACCTTGATCTCATGCCTGCGATTCATGAATATATTCTTAGATCGTTCACTCGATTAGAGCATTTATCTCTCCTGAATTCGAGAGGATAGATAAGATCTCAATTCCAACTAATGAATAGTGCATGGAATGAGCTTCTCCTCAAATTATATAGTGAATGTATAAAATTTCCGGTTAGGGTTCCCCAAACCCCGTATATTTAACATCTACTAAATATGTAATAAATAAATAATTATTATGAACTAACCACATCATAAATATTATTAATATTTTATCACATGCTTATAATATATATTAAATATATCACATGATAAAACTCAATTCATTAACTTGACTCATGGTCCCCGTTAATACTAAACAGACCATGAATATTAAAAAAATATTCGTTCATATAATATTATTCCATGTATTTACTTAAACACTTGTAAATACTTTTAAAAAATAAATTCAACCTAATTATTCTATACTCGAATAATAATGAATTTATTTATTTATCAATGATTGATAATACTTAGAAAACTCTCAGACCCCATGGTGGGGTCCCTCGTGCCCTATATAGTTATTCACCAGAATAGGGCATAATCTTAAATGTGCTATTGTGTGTGACCCTCTATGCCCTTATCTCAATAGAAGTGAATATTATTCACAGACCAAAAGTAGATTCTTGTAACTCATCAAGGGCCCTAAACATATAATAAATAGTCATAATAAAAAAAACCCTTTGCAATGAACACACACTTTGTAATATAGTCACTTTATAATATGATATCTCACAAAGCAGAACGCACGCTTGTGTCATCATCCATTATTGATTTATTATTTGTTGATCTAACTGAATGAACTTACCTTCCACTACCATGACCATGTGTTTATGAAGGTACTACCATCCTAATCAAATAGGCCTGAGATATCACTTCCTCAATTTGAAAGTGATAAATTCTATCTTTACCATTCAAAAAAATTTATACCATCAACGATTCACCCAACACAGGCTACCTTGTCATGACATCAATTTCATGGTTTTTTCCAGACATCAAAGTACACACTCAAATGCCACACATTAGTAATGATCTAAATTCATAAGAACAATACACATGTTTGTAGATAGGAACTACCAATGAAACCTGAAACATGTGGTATTTCGATTGGAGGGTCTTTTCTCATGATATCATCTACTCAAGATCACCAAGTATGAACTTTATGAGAAGAAGTCTCAATGCTTAGGATCCCTCAACACCTGATAGTCACACATCATCTATATCCTATCAGTATGATGTATCTGGACCATAATAAATAACATTAAGATTATTTTCATAGTATCTCTAGGTTCTCATTATAGCTCAAGAACTTCTATAACCCTTTGATATGACAAATAATCTATGGACATTACCATTTAAATAGTAGTCATAGAAATATATATACTATAATGGTAAGTGTACATCATGCATAACTCACTTTACACAAGGTATGGTAATAAAAATTATTGATAAATTTGGGTCTAGGGTACCCACTCTTACAAAAATTTAAACCTACACCTTTTAAAAAACCTATGTTCTATCTTATTAGAAAAACTAAATTCCTCACAAATTTTTGCTTGAAACTTTTTTTGATCTTCATTTTTTGTTTCTCTTATGTCTGATCTTCTAAAATTTTCTTTGTATGGTCTATTGATAAAAGATTCTATTAGAAAACCTCCTCTGACACAAAACTTTCAGTGTTTCATCTTTGTCTATCTAAAAAGTGATAAAGTACGATTTACTTTCCACCTCTATTTATAGGTTCTCCAGAAATAGAAAAGGCGGAAAACTTGAATAGTTTTCCCACTCACCCAAATTCATATATCTAAATTTATAAGATATTTAAACTTTATTTGAACACTTATCAAATATTATCAACTCTTATGATGTCTACTCTAATATTATTGCATTGTTTAGAACTTTAAAAGTCTCAACCTTACTCAAATAATAACTTTACAAAGTTCTTACAAACATCCTATTTGGAAATTGGTTTTTTGGAACTTCTCTATCTAGAACTCTCCTCATATTTCTGACTCTCTTGACCCACTAAAATACAAACATTTGATTCAGTTCGGTCTTTGTTTCTTAGTTCAAAATCAGAACTAACATCACATGAATTCTAACTTTATATAGCCTGTTACAAAACTCTGATATTCAAACTTCATACAATTTGTCCTTTTAAAAAACTAATATCTTGCCTCTATTCTTTCTTCCAATCTAATTGAAGATGTTTGACTACATTGTTGAAACTTATAAAGACTTGAGTTTCTAACAAAAAAATTTCTGTAGAAACTTCAACACATTTGACTTTTTCTTTTTCTGTAAACTCTATCCTCTAAACTATATCTGCTCACTCAGTAATAATGCTTCATATTTTTTTTGTATGATCTCCCCCTTTTTCTTTTATCAGATATTCAAAATATGATTTGTTGATTAACTTTTCATTTCTTCTTTATTTTTAAAATCTAAAAAAATTGAGCAACCATAACTTCAAATATTCTTATAAATTCTCTGTCAAATGAACTGTGTCATGTGCTTACTCTATGTGTCATATGATATCCATTGTATGGTATGGTCAATCCACTATATAAGTATGATTATGTATGTATAATAAGAAATATTATAATGTTTAATCTTGTTATACAAACCACTTCCTTATCATCCTAATTGAAAACCAACATCTCTATCTTCTCATATTTTTTCCACAAACTCTGTGATATTCAAAAATTCAAACTTTCAAAAAATAAATTATCCAAAAAATATTTTAGTAAAGTGTTTCTGATCGATATAATGGTTTTACATCATTTAACTTCAAACTTCATGTTCTCTTACAGTCTCTTAGTCTGGATAAATGTTTATGTAATTCTGAGTTGAGAAACCACAACATTCTATAGAACATCTTTCGGCACGGCTCTATCTGGTAATTAGATCTGGAGCTACATCTGATTCTCAACATCTAGAACCTCTGCATCTAGAAAACTAAAAATATCCTTTCTTTAAAAAACATGGATCATGAATTCATTTCATGATGTTTAGTAACATTGAAGAACAAATGTAATGACCAGACCCTGGTTACCCAGAGTCGGTGCATTATTACATAACATTGGCATGATCACAAGGGATCAAGTCCTGAAAGACCGATCAGTTTAGTAGCCTTTGAAGTACTATATACATACATAAGTTTTATGTTACATTATGAAATGAAAAACAACATTATTTTTTCTCCTTTGAAAACACTCATATACCTTAGATTATCCCTATAAGTTAGTCATAATATACTTCTTCACATCCTAGGAAAAATAAAACATATAAAGGGGTGAGCTCAGATGCTCAGTAAGGATAACAATATAGTGGAAACTATCATAAATAATCATAAACATTTAAGGAAATTTATAAGACTAAAACAAAATACTTTTAAACTTAAACTTCAGCATAATATGGCAAATATAAATCAAATAATGTCATTTACTTATTCACATGAATATTATACTATTTGAATAATCACATGTAATATCAATATCTAATTTTATAATGATGTAATGCATAATGTCGGACATCATAGCCACATAGTCAAGGCCTCATGCCAAGACTAAAAATAAGATTTTGTCAAGGCCTTGTTCCAAGGAACTAATTTGTCTCATGAGACCTACCGATGCATCGAGGAGCTATAGCAGGCTCCACCCGTCACTTACTAAGTCCAATTCATTTATCATACGAAAAGGTTGAAACATAACATAAACATTCATATTAAAACTAGCATAGGAAATGTTAATAAATTAACCATAAACCATGAATGGTATAAAAATAGTACATCCACATTCCAACATATCACAAAACCTTCAATATAATATGGAAGATTGTATCATAATAAATCAATTTCAAACAAGTGTAAAATCCATCAAAAGATGTTGACATAGATGAAATCAATACTATTTGAGAGAAATATCTCTTTCTATTTTGAAATCATTTAAAAGTCACATAATTATAAAAGAAAACATTTATTTTGAAAATATTCTTTTAAGAATGTAAGGGAATCTTCGAAGGTGTTATAACGAAAAAAAATATCCACACCCACCATATAAGTTAAAAAACATTCTTACCTTAATTTTTCAAAAAGGTCATAGAGTACCTTAGTTGGAAAACGATGGAAAGATTCCTTTAAAAAAAATTTATAAAAAAGTCAAACAAGGCTAAAAATGACTTTAACCCATATTATAGGAAATATTAAAAATGTTTTGAAATAAATTTTTAAGAAACACATATGTGGATGATAAAGAATTCTTAATAGATACTTACGTAAAAATAAACTTGGATAATAAAGGGATTGTAAAATTAACCCTTACCTTGTACTTTTACTTAGTTGAGGGTACTTTAACCTCCTGTATAATGGTTAAATAATTTTTATTAAATTATACAAGAAATACATACATAAATATGATATCATATATGATCTTATAATATCGCTTTGTTAATGATATTTCAGCAATATCATTGTTTCGGGTGTTAAATGTTTCAATTTACTTTATATGTTTTGTTACGTAAGTCCTATTTGTTATGGATTGAATTTATTTGATTCATATCAAAAATTATATTAAGTTCTTAAATATTATTTTTAATCATCAAATGAAAATTATTCTTGAATGGTTACGATGGGGAATGAAATCTCATCGCGTCGTGGAGACGGTAAGCCGTACGTACACACGAGCGAAAATATCATTATATTGATGGTGAAAACATATGTAGTTGGATGTTATATTATATATAAATAATAATTAACATGTTATATTTATTATTTATATCAATTATACTCATTATTATACCCATCCAAATAATGAAGTGTTTAATAACAAACAACACCACGACGTGGAGACGGTATGTCGTACGCACGCGCGTATGGTGACTTTGTCATTCATAAGATGGATAGAATAATTAATATGGTTGTACCATATTTATAATAACATATCAGTATATATAAGGTATTGGAGTTATTATTTTATTATGGAAACAACAAAAAAATAGAAAGTGGAAGAAGAAAAGAACTTGAAAGAGGTGATGAAATAATTACCTCTTCTTCGGGTGTTTCCCTTTGATTTGAATAAAAGGTCTCCCTAGGTTGGATTTATAATAAAATTAAGACCTCTAAGATGAATTTAGGGTAGTTTGGAGGATATTTGATCAGGTTTTGGCTGAGCCAAATGGCTTTGGAGGTGTTAAATTAAGATAAGGGGAAGTACCCTTTTATAAGAGAGGTGAGGGTCACTTTAAGAAAAGCTTGAAATATTATTTTATTACAAAATAATTTTCGGTTTCTAATGGCTCCAAATGGATTTATTTAGAGGATAAGGTGGGGATGGGTCAAAATCCTATCAACCAATAGGTTTTAGATCATTTTATTTCACTATATTAACCATATCTTTTAGATTTAACTCTTAGTTAAATAGTTTAACTTGTACCATGTCTTCTTGTATTTTTATATTACATGGTTAATAAAATTACTATAAAATTACAAGAGAACCTCAAGTGGTTCATTAATGATATATCTATAATTATATAAGTCCTTTGGCTAAACCTTATATTTTTAGGATTATTATATCATTTAATAATATAGTATTTGTTTTAAAAACTCATTTATGTCAATTTTGACACTATTTCGTACTAGGTTTTTGTGAAAGTCAAAAAAACTTGATTAATTTAAAAAAAATACATTAAATCAACCATAAAATTTAATATTAACCTATAAAATTCATGGAATTAATAAAAAGTATCAATTTACATTTATTTTGATATTTATAATATCAATTATTTTAATCTTTCATTAATAAGATAATTATTGCATCATCATTGTGTCATAAATAAATTTAATTATTTAATGTATAAAAATTATAAATAAAATACCATGATGTATAAAATATTTTTATCTTTCTAATGAATATTTATAGTCTAAATTATATTATGTATAATCCTATATTAAAAAAAATTTAGTTATTAAAATTTGTATTTAACATTTTTAACTCTTCTTTAAATAAAATAATAATAAATGTCATGATCTAATCCAAGTGGATAAAAAAGGATAATATTTTATTTATAAGGTTTATTTTGGTCAAAATAAACTTATCCAATATAATTAGGACATGTGTTAGGGTAATTATAATATCATTTTTACCTTTAATTTCCCTATTTACTTTTAACCGTGGTAAATAAAATTCAAAATTTACTATTCACTTAAAATTATTTTCATCCTATTGAACCAAATTTTACTTACTGATTTCAACCGTATCTCTCAGATTTTTGAAATTCAATTCACCAAAGCAGTAAAATTACGTTTTATGCAGATTTGAAAATGTGCCTAAAAGGTAGGTAAAAGACGTTAAAAAGTTCAATAAAATTTTATATGTCTAATCTTATTATAAAATGTCTCCAATGAATTAAATTATACTAATATAGGGACTATGTTTCTATTTTTAACTTAAAATAAATTTTAAATAAAAATAATTATTTAAATAAAAATTTAGTTTTAAACAATAATGCAGTGTTTTTCCCTATTCATTGAATATTGAAAGTTTTCAGAAAAATATAAAAAATTTATTCTAAGATAATTTTGATATTCTAATTTCAAAAATGAAGTCTATTTTACCAAATTCAAAACATAGAAGTTACATTAATTAATTTAAAATTAATTCCCGTTGTCAAATCCAAAAAGTGGGTTTTTTAGAAATAAAAACTATCAAAAGATTGATATGTGTTTATATCCAATTTAAATTTAAAATTACTTCCAATTACCAACATTGGATTAAATGATAAAAATATAATCTAATTATACTTCAAAACCATTCAAATGTATAATTTAACACTATAAATTATTTTGATTAAAAAAGTTGTTTTCAATTAAAATTTAGTATTTTTCACTATTCATTAAAATATTAAAATTATCATAAAAACACCAAAAATTTATCCAAAATAATTTTTTATATCCCTCTTCTAAATAAGAAGTTTATTTTTTCAAATTGAATATATAAAAGTGTCAAATATTGGATTTAAAAAGGGTTCGCCATTAAAAGGCTGTAAAATTTCATTTTTTTGAAAAATACTTCTTTTATCTGAAAAAATGAATTTGTTCTTATATTATGTCTAAGAAACACATAATATGGATTCTAAAATTATATGGAGTATATAAAAATAAAAATGCAGTTAATACTATTCATAACCACTTTTTAAACAGCTAGTTTGGTAAGTCATGGTGCGCTCGAACTCAGTGTTGTGTGTAGGGAAAGCTATTGAATTACTTTAAAGGGGTAACATAATATGAAATATTGGGTGTTACAACAAATTTGACAGTATCTGATTTTATTTGGAAAGTTATACAACATCCAAAATTCCCTTACTTCTGAACTTTACAACATTCTTCTTTTCCAAAAAAAATTACAACAAACACATTAAAGAGCTTTCAGTTGTCTTATAAAAACATAATTTAAAACAAAAAGTTAGTTTTCAACAAAAATAAAACATTATTAAAATAAAACATCACAAAGGATCTTCCGTTACTCTAACTAGTTCTTCTCCTAATCATGCTATGTCATTTTTTTTGTTAAGTCTGCTGTTTTGAATGTAGAGGTTAGGAGACATACTTAGGAGAAATATTATTTAGATTTTTTTGTCATAGAGAATAGGGGAGAAGTTATAAAATGAATAAGTGATAGAGCAATCAAGGTAAGAGAAAATGAAGAAGAAAATCCAAGATGAGGCAAAGGGAGTTTTAATGTCATCATTGTGGTAAGAAATGACATGTTAATAAGTATTACTATCATCTAAAAATGGAAAAAATAATGAAGTAAAATCAATAGAAAAAAATAGAGATGGAGATGATCATGACTCTACCACTACAGGGTGATCTTGTTATTGTTTATAACTCCATTAATATTACTTATGATTATTCTTACCGGGTTATTGATAGTGGTTCTTGTTTTCACATGACATCGAGGAAGGAGTTATTTAAATCATATAAACTAGGTATTTTTTGGATTTTTAATATGGGTAGTGATGGTCATGATGATGTTGTAGTTATCAGGATTGTTTGTTTGGAGACCAGCACATGAAGTAAGATGATTTTGAGGAATGTCTGACATACGCTTGAGGTTGGTCTGAATTATTTCTATAAGTGTTATTTATTATGACGGTTTTATTAATACCTTTGGCGATGGAAAATGGAATATTTCCAAGGGTTCTTTGATTGTGTATTTATGCAAGAAGCAGTCAGGTTTGTACTAGACTAGATCTTTTATTTCATATAATACTACTTGTGTTGTTGATTTCAATGTGTCTTTAATGTTATGGAATAATAGGATCAACCATATTAGTGAGAATATTCTTGATTTTTTGTCTAAGAAAAATTCTCTTCTAGGTTTGAAAGTTTTCAAATTGGACACATGTAATCATTGTTTGGCTGGAAAACAAAGCAGAGTGAGTTTTAGTAATCATCCTTTGTACAATAAGTAATAGGTACTTGAATTAGTTCATTCTAATGTTTTTGGTCCTTTTAAATATAATACCTCTAGTAGTGGTATTTATTTTGTGATGTTTATTTATGACTACTCATGTAATATTTGGATTTATGTTTTGAATTACAAAAGTCAGGTGCTCAGTTTTTTAAGAAATTTCAAGTTTTACTTGAGAGGTAATCTGGTAAAAGGTTGAAATTTATTCTTAATAACACTAGGTCAGAGTATTGTGGTTCATTTGATTATTATTATGGGTAGTAAGGTATTCAAAATCAAAATATGTCTCCTAATACATCTCATATAAATAGTTTAGTATGGCAGATGAACAAGACTTTTTTGGAAAGAGTTTGAAGTTTTCTTTTTGAAGAAAAGTTTCCTAGATATTTTTGGTGTGATTATTTATTTATTGTTGCATATATTATCAATTTATCACATGTGATTTCTTTTTAGATAGTCGCTCCTAACAAATTTTGGAATGAAAAAGAGATCAAGTATGATAATTAATGTGTTTTGGTTGTAAGGATTTTGTTCACGTGCCTAAAGATTAGAGATCCAAGATGGATGGTAAGTCACAATTGTGTATTTTTATTGGATATGCACATTATGAGTTTATATACTGGTTATATGATCCGACATTGAATAAAATTTTCAGAAGACATGATGCAATATTTATAGAGGATCAAACTGTTACAAACATTGATAAGGGAGAAAAATCTACTTCTCCAACTTCTAATGGAATTTTCAGTCTTGAGAAAGTTTCTAAGTCACATTTACCTCATGTTTTGATTCTAATTACTGTGTGGATGTACGTAATTATGTTCAGGGTGAAATGGATGGAGTTTATATTTCTGATGAACCTTTTGTTTCTGATGACCCAGTTTTAAAGGTTATCAATGAACCCATAGTTCCATTCCATAGGTTATCTCAACATCTTACCATTTCTACTTGGTATTCACCTGATGAGTATGTGATACTTGATAAAGGGAGAGAATTGATATATTTTTATGAGGTGATTGAAAGTGATCATAATGAAATATGGGTTGTAGAAATGGATGGCAAGATGAGATCATTGAATGAAAATCATACTTTGGAGTTGCTGAAGTTAACTACAGGTAAGATATTTTTTAAAAAATTGATGTATTTATTAGATTAAAAATGAATAATCTAGTTATATTCCACAATATAAGGTATGTTTGGTTGTTAAAGGCTTCTGTCATAAGAAATGTATTGATTTTGATGATATTTTTTTTACCTGTTTTCAAAATTTCTTCCATTTGGATTGTTCTTGGTTTGGCTGCTAGTTTGGGTTTACAGATTGAGAATATGGATGTGAATACGCATTTCCTTCAGGTGACATCTTCTGATCAATGTGTTTTTGGTCATAGATTTACTGATAAGAATTTTATCATATTGTTTATTTATGTTGATTATATGCTCATTGTTGTTCATGATGATTCTATAATTGATAGATTGAAGAGTGATCTTTTTCAGTTTTTTGTGATGAAATATAGAAACCCTTATTTTTATTACATTACTATTACATCATTTTAAAGATAAGAAATATAATAGTGTTACATAGCCAGGATCCAAAGTTTTAGCGTCTTGGAAAAATTAGGATCATATATAACTTTTACATAATAAAATATAAAATTTATTTAATTCATTATTATCTAGCCTCTTAGTAGAACTCATTTTCTCCTTAGTATAAGTAATCACCAGAGGATATACATCAAAGAAAGGGGTGATCTAAAAGCCCAATAATATGATAAATAAAAACATGAATCAATATAACATGGGTTAGAATAATCATTATCATCATAACATAATAATGGGATCATCATCATAGTCATGAGAGGAAACATTATAAAAAATTCATGGAATGTGGCAATGCATAAAAATGAAACATCATGTCTTAGTGGTCAATACCACACATAGTTTTGAACAAATCTAGTATCATGTTCACGCATAACATATGTTCATAATCATAACATCATAATTGTTAACAAATCTAAAATCATGTTAACATATATTACACCTTATATCATGAGATGCATCACATTACCCAATGCATTGGAGTGTTATATAATTCTTGGTGCACCCATCACATCATTACATTTACATAATCATGCAAGACACTTAGAATTTATATTAATCTTGGACATAAACTAACCCACGGAAATAAATTGGTTTCATTTCATACATCATACATTTATGAGAAAAAATTTTGGTTCCAAAAAGGGAATAACATACTAGTATAGGAATCGTCAATCTTGAGAGAAGAATAAACAATCTCAAGAGAAGTAAAAGATATGTTTTTAAAAAGTAGATTTATTTTGGAAAAAACCTTTAAATTTGTCATAAAATTAGATTGGAATAATTTATATCCCAGAAAAGATAAGTTAATAACAAAACAATTATATTTGAGGAATTTTAAAGAACATCCACACTGAAATTTGGCATGAAATAGGAATAACCCAAAGAAGGGAAATTGGGTTCAAGAATCTACATACCTTATGTCTGAATGATTTATTCATTTTAATATCTCACGTAATCAAATTAAATTCATTAATTAACTAATAAATAACCTATTATGCATGTATTTTATTTATTATAGTTTTATTAAGTTCATATATGGCCTTTCTGATGAGTTATAGAGTTCAATTCCGTCATTCTGGGAGTGTTCGTTTTCTTGGTTTTCATGATTGGTTCACTTGTTTATAAGTATGGTAGTTTTTGTACAATGATAATGATTATATAGAATTGAAATTATATATTATTAATGATCATACATAATTTTAATTGGTCTTATATTTCATTTGGTTATATAGTGTGATGATGATTTATTAGATAGAACGTTAATAAAAATGATTTAATTTATTTTGGTGGTTTTTATGACCATTATAAGCATATATCATTTTATGTAAAATCATGTTTACATATTTGTTCCATAACATTATATAACATTTAATATTTATAATAAAATATTTTTTAACCATAATAATGGTTTTATGACCGGCCTTGAAGGCGGTAGTGAAAAATGAAAATGCATCGTCCATGGTAGTGTTAAATCGACACACCACAAATGATATTTTCATTTTTAGAATAAAAGGAATAGGGAAGATATTTGAAGATTAATTATTCCATTAAAATAATAAAATTATAGTATATAAAAGATACTGGATTTATCATTCCATTTGGATATGTGGAGGTGAGGATATGATAAGAAAATAAAGGAACTTGAAAAGGAATTAAAAGAAAAGAAAGAGGATTTTACCTCTTGAATTCTTCTCCTTGAGAACCTCCTTAGGGGGATTGGTTTTGGTATTTTTTTGAGACCAAAGAATCTTGAATGTGTGGGAGGGTCATGGGAATATTATTTGGTAGAAATTGGATAATATTCAAGGATTTTAAGGTGTTGGGAGAAGAGGTGATGAGGGGTAATATTTATAGTTGATGAGAGGAGTGTTTTTTTATTATTTTATTCATTAGTTTATTATTTTGGATCAATACTATCAATATTTTGAACCTTATTACTAAATATATTAAAATAATGAAGTATAGTTCAATATTATGGGATTACATAATCCATACATCATTCATGACTCAATAATTCATGTATTTAGCTTATATCGTAAATTATTGTATTTCAATATTCACAAAAAATTCAAGTATTTTATAAAAATCTAAAAAAACCATCCTAACCATTTTTTACCTGTATAATTTAAAAATGAAATTCATTTTATGAAAAAAAAATCCTTTAAATCATTACATTAATTATAAAATTATTAATAAACATTTATGTTTTATAAGAATACCAACACTTAATATATCATTTTAAAAACATTTATTTACTTATACTATGATATAATTATATCATATTTTCATTTATAAGATATGTAAATTTTATTTATACTTTCATAGGTGAGGTTATTATTATATTATCTAGGTTACTATTCTTAATGGTCATGTTACTATTCCAAGGGTCAAGTTATTATTCCTTCAATATAGGTTCCTTAATTTCTATGAATATTACTTATTTCATTCTTCATTTATGATAGTTAAAGTTTTTACTTGGATATTTATGCGATGTATTTGTTTTATACTATATAACATAATTATAAGGGAAAAAATCCATTGATAAAATTTGGGATGGTAAATTTTTTCCCTCTATTGAAATTTCACCCTCGAAATTTCGTTTTATATAAATAAGTGAGGGTATTTATCCTTCATCACTTCCTCTGGTTCCCAAGTTTCCTCTTATTACTTATGGTTTTTCTATATTACTTTGACCATTTGAATAGTTTTTTTGTGTAGAACTTTATATCTATGATTCAAGATCTTCACTGGCTTCTCCTTTTAAGAGTGATCATTTCCCAACTGTACCACCTCTGGATTTAGTACATGTGAGGGATCTAGTATTTACTTCCTTAGGAGGGATACGTGGAATACATCGTGTACTTGAGACATGGTTGTTGGAAGTGATAGTTGATAGGCCAAAGATCCAACACAATCAAGAATCTCTAAGGGGATGATGTACCTGATACTTAGCTTTTCTTTATTCCCAAATCTCATGAACCTCTTATATGAAGATATGCAGAGGAACACCATGTCTCCTATATCAAACTCTATGTCCCATCGATGATTGTATGCATAACTCTTCTGTCGACTTTGGGTTGCCTTGATGTACTGCTAAATATTTTTCACATTTTCCACCATTTCTTCAACCATTTTAGGTCCTAGTAGCTTATGTTCACTGACTTTATCCCAACACATTGGTGTTCTATATATTTTCCCATAAAAAGGCTTAATATGGTGCCATTTGGATACTCGGGTGGAAACTGATTTTGTAAGAGAACCCAACCAGAGGAAGATGTTGGTCCCATAATCCTTTAAAGTCCATATAACATGCTCTAAAAATTTATTCCAGATTCTGAATAGTATATTCAGATTGGCCATCATTTTGAGGATGATAATTCATACTAAAGTTTATCTCAATGTTTAGAGAATCTTGTAGACTTTTCTAGAACTTAGAGGTGAATCTCATATCTCAATCAGATACAATAGATAGTGTACTCAATACATCCTTACCACTTATCTAATGTATATTCGTGCAAGTTGATCCAGTGAGAAGTCCTCTCAGATTGTGATAAAGTGAGCTATCTTTGTAAGACAGTCCACAACAACCCATATAACATTGTTTCCTTTGGATGTCTTTAGAAGTCTGGTGACGAAGTTCATGATGTTTTCCCATTTCCATATTGGTATGGGTAATGGTTGCATCATCACATTATACTTTTTCCTCTCATCCTTCACTTACTGGAATACCAGGCACTTTGATATATATTCATCAATCTCCTTCTTCATATTGTCCCACCAATAGTTCTCTTAGAGATCTCAATACATCTTTGTGATCCATGGGTGAATAGATAAGGTTGATCTATGTGCATCACTCAGAAGATATTTCTTTATCTATGGATTGGATGATACACATAGTCGTGACCCAAAACTTACAACTCCTTCCTCATCAATTTTGAACTTTGAGGATTTCTCTTTTATTATAGCTTCCACCTTCTTTAGAATTTCTACATCATTTCTTTGAGCATCCTTTATTTTCTCAATGAGGGATGGTTGAGAAATCATTTAATAAAGGATTTATGATGTTCTTTCCTTAAAGATTCCCATGTCCATCCTTTCCAAATATAAGAATATTGGATCCTTCTCATTATCATCATTGATAATGTTATAGGATCCTTTCTACTTAGAGTATCCACCACATTATTTTCCTTACCAGGATGGTAGTGGATTGAGCAGTCATAACCCTTTATGATCTCTAGCCATATTTGATAGAGCATATTAAGCCTCTTCTATGTGAATATATATTTAAGGCTCTTATAATCAGAATATATTTCACACTTCTCTCCATAGAGATAATGCTACCATATTTTCAGTGGTGAAGATCACATATGCCAACTCCAGATCATGTGTGGGATAGTTTTTCTCATGAATTTTCAACCACCTTGTGGTATAGGCTATCAATTTATCATTTTTCATCACCAAATAGTCTAATACCTTCTTTGAAGCATCATTGTATACCATAAAGAGTTCCCCACTTGTCGGAAGTGAGTACTGATGAGGTGATAAGCCTCTTTTTTGACTCTTTGAAGAAGTATTCGCACTCACTAGTCTAGACGAACTTTTCCCCATTCTTAGTCATTTGGTTAGTGGGTTTTAAAATCATGATAATTTATTCACAAATCATCGGTAATACCCATCTATACCAAGGAAACTATGGATATCTATTACATATGTTATCCTAGGCCACTCTTCAATTTCCTTTTTCTTGGAAGTGTCCATAGATATTCCTTTGCTGGTGATAACATTCCCCAATAATGATACTTATTCCATACATAACTCACATTTACTATATTTTTCATAAATTTTATCCCTTCAAAAAAAATTATCATAGTATTAAAATTCTCTTCATGTTCCTCCTTGTTCTTGGAGTATATCAGAATATCATAGATAAAGACTACCAAAAAATTATCAAGGTAATATCTAAAGACTCTATTCATTAAGTTTATAAATATTTCTTGAGAATTAGTTAGTCTGAAAGTCATAACTATGAAATCATAGTTTCCATACCTCGTTAGAAAGGTTGTCTTGGGAATATATTCCTTTCTCACCTTTAATTGGTGATATCCTAACCAAAGGTCCAACTTAGAGAAATACTTGGCCCCAAATAGTTGATCGAATAATTCATCTATACGTGGAAGGGGATAATTGTTCTTTATCATTATTTTTTTGAGTTCATGATAATCAATATAGGGGTGCATTGATCCATTCTTCTTCTTGATGAAGAGGACTGATGCACCCCATGGTGAAGCACTTGGGTGTATAAAACCCTTCTCCAGATTCTCTTGTAACTGCTTCCTCAGTTCCTCCAATTCAATGGTGACCATTATATAAGGTGTATTTGATATAGGAAGAGATATAGGAATAAGTTAAATTTATAACACAACCTCCTAATCCGGAGAAAGACCATGAAATTATTCAAGGAACACATCAGTGTAGTCCCTTATAATGGGAATGTCTTCCAGCATGATTTTATCCATTGTCTCAATAATTTGAGCTAGATATGCTTGCTCATAAGGCAATAATATCCACCATTGAGATAATTATTCTGAAGAAGATTCATCATCATCCTTAAACTTGTAAAAAATTGGAGGATATCTTGGGATTTGAAGAGGGATCTCCCTTTCCAGACACTTGATGTTGTCTTTTTTATAAAGATTGTTAATCCATGCCAAATATAGTATCAAACTACACCGAAATAATTAATAAAAGATTTTATAAGAGGTTCAGTCCACAAATAATAACTAGGGAGGAGCTATATAATTTTTATTCAATAATTTTCCCATTTTTTTCTCTCACGGATATCTCAACCTCCATTTTTTGAGGTGGTGTTTGAATAGCTCTACTAAACTTACAAGATATGAAATAATGTGTAGAATCGATATCAAATATTACGTTTGATATTATTTAATGAATAACCATCATACCTATCACCACATAATTTTTGGGATCCACCTCAATATTAGTGATTGAATAATCTTTCCCTTGCTATTTTGGATTTGGTGGCTGCTGACGCTGACTACCCTCGAGGACTCAATGTTTAGTGCACTAGCTTGAATAGTGCCTTTTCTCCCTACAGTTGAAGTATTGAACCATTGGTGGTGCTCTCCTTTACTTCGCCACATTGTCCATATTCCTCATGTCTCTTAAAAATTCATGATCTTGGTGGCCTTATCTCCCACACTTGAAGAATTTCCCCATCCCTTTGAGGTAATTCCCATGATGCTTCTTCCCACATTTTTGACACGTGAGTGGTTGAGTTTTCTTTCCGCATTTTTCATTAAATCCATCGACTTGAAACTCTATCTTTCATTTCTTATCTCTATAGCCATGGGACCACTATGAAAACTCCATATCCACTTTGATATAAGATCGAACAACTTCTTCATAACTCCCAAAGTCTTAAAAATATAAATCCTTTTGAAGGTGTGTTTTTAAAACACTAAATAATATATCTATTTTTATATCATTTTTTATAAAAAAACATGAGGCATACCTTGAAATCCTTTTTATATTTTCTTTGTAATCCACAATAGATTAACCTTCCTTTTACTTTAGCTCTATAAATTCTATCTCCATTTTTATATGAAGAGTTTGAGGGGAATACTAGTTAAGAAATATTTTCTTAAAGTCTCCCCACTTCATATATTAAATTTCATCCTTTGTATTGGTGTTATTAATCAATGCCTGCCATTGATCGACCTCTCCATCAAAATGATAAATAGCCAAAGTCACCTTCTCTGTCTCATAATAGTGATGCACAAAAAATATCTTCTCCAGTGAGTTGACCCACTGTTCCACAATTATTAGACCAGAAGATCCACTAAAAATTGGTGGCCATTGCTTCATAAAATACTCAATAGCTAGTTTCTCCCTCTTAGGTGAAGGAGTATGTTTTACATTATTCAGGTTATTATTCATATCCTGGGATAGTTGGGTAATAATTTCCATGAAATTTTGAACTCCAACTCCTAAGGAATTGGGGATGTTGTTTAGGAATTCACTGTATTGTCCCTCCCATGGGTTTTTGGCCTTGTTTCTCCTAGTTACCACCATTTTCTAAAATAAAAAAGGTTTGAACAAAACATAATTCAATAATCCATGAATAAATAATTTAATCCATTGTGAAATTAACTCTAAGGGCATATCTTGTGGGATCCCCATGTTTAGCATTTTCTAAAACAAATATTCTTGGGTGATTTCATATACTTAGTCTCATACTAAGGGTTTTCACTAATGTTATATAATCCTAATTCCAAAATTAACTAAATTGTTCTCTAATTCAAACTATAATCACCCTTATTTTTCTTACTTTGTTATTACATTATTTTAAAGATAAACAATATAATAGTGTTACACAACTAGGATCCAAAGATTTAGTGTCTTGGAGAAATTAGGACTATACATAACTTCTAAATAATAAAACATAAATTTTATTTAATTCCTTCTTATCTAACTTCTTAGTGGACCTCATTTTCTCCTTAGGGTAAGTAATCACCTGAGGATATATATCAAAGAAAAGGTTGAACTAAAATCCCAACAAGAGGATAAATAAGAACACAAATCAATATAACATGGGTGAGTATACTCATTATCATCATAACATAATCATGGTATCATCATCATAATTATGAGAGGAATCATTAGAAAAAATTCATGTAATGTGGCAATGCATAAAATTGAAACATCATGTCTTATTGGTCAATACTACACATAGTTGTGAACAAATCTAGCATCATATTCATGCATAACATATGTGCATAATCATAAAATCATCATTGTGAACAAAGATATAATAATTTTCATACATATTTCACCTTATCTCAAGAGATAAATCACATTAACCAATGAAATGGAGTGTTATATAATTTTGGGCACACCCATCACATCATAGCATTTACATAATCATGCATGCCACTTAGAATGTATATCAATTTTGGAAATATACTAACTCATGGGAGGTAATGGGTTTAATTTCATACAATGTAAATTTATGAACAATATTTTTGGTTCCAAAAAAGGAATAACATACTGTATAAGAATCATCAATCTTGAGTGAAGAAGAAACAATATCAAGATAAGTAAAGGTGTATTGTTAGAAAGAAGAGTTCTTTTGGAAAAAGCTTTTTCATTTTTCATAAAATAATATTTGAATAATTTATATCCTAGAAAAGATAATTTATGAACAAATAATTTATATTTTATGAATTTTAAAGACCATCCACACTGAAATTTGGCATGAAAGAGGAATAACTCAAAGAAAGGAAATTGGGTTTAAGAATCCCCTTAGTTTATGTCCGAATGATTTCTTCACTTTAATATTATGGAAAATCAAATTAAATTAATTAATTAAAAAATATATAACTCTTCTAAATGTATTTTATTTATTATAGTTTTATTAAGTTCATTTATGGTCTTTTTGATGAGTTATAGAGTTCAATTCTATCGTTCCGGGAGTGTTCGTTTTCTTGGTTTTCCGATTGGTTTTGTTGTTTATAAGTATGGAAGTTCATCTAAAATGAGTATGATTTGAAATTATATGTTATCAATGAACATACAAAAGTTTATTTGGTCTTATATGTCATTGGTTTATATGGTATGATGATGATTTATTGAATAGAATATTAATGAAAATGATTTAACTTATTTTGGTGGTTTTTACGACTGTTATGAGAATATATCATTTTATTTAACATCATGTTTATATATTGGTTATAGAAAATTATATAACTTATAATATGTATAATAAAATCTTATTTAACTATAATAATGGTTTTATGACCAGCCTTGAAGGCGGTAGCGAAAAATGAAAACGCATCGTCCATGGTGGCGGTAAATTAACACACCACGAATGACATTTTCATTTTTAGAATAAATGAAAAAAATAAGATATTTGAAGATTAATTATTCCATTAACATAATAAAATTACATTATATAAAATATAATGGAGTTATCAAGCCACTTTGATAATTTTAGGTGAAGAGAGGATAAGAAAATAAAGGAACTTGAAAAGAATTAAAAGAAAAGAAAGAGGATTTTACTCTTGAATTCTTGTCCTTGAGAACCTCCTTAGGGGGATTGGTTTTGGTGTTTTTTTGAGATCAAAGGCTCATGTAAATGGGGGGGCTTGGGAAGAGTGTTTGGTATAAATTGGAAAAGATTCATGACTTTGAAGGTGTGAGGAGAAGAGGTGGTGAGGGTGATATTTATAGTGGATGAGATGTGGGTTTTTTTATTATTTTATTCATTAGTTTATTATTTTGGATCAAGTATATCAATAGTTTGAATCTTATCAATACATATATTAAAATAATGAAGGAGAGTTCAATATTATGGGCTTACATTATCTATACATCATCCATGACTCAATAATTCATGTATTTAGCTTATATCGTAAATTATTATATTTCACTGTTCACAAAAAAATCAAGTATTTTAGAAAAAACCAAAAAAATCACCCAAACTATTCTTCAATGTATATAATTCAAAAAATTAACTCTGTTTTATGAAAATAAATTTTATTTTAAATCATTACACTAATTATCAAATTATTAATAAACATTTATGTTTTATAAAAATACCAACACTTAATCTATAAATTTTAAAAACATTTATTTAATTATAATATGATATAAATATATCAATTTTTCATTTATAAGATACCTAAATTTTATTTATACTTTCATATGTGAGGTTACTATTCTATTGGCTAGGTTACTATTCTTAATGGTCGTGTTACTATTCCAAGGTTCAAGTTACTATTGCATCGGTATAGGTTCATAAATTTATAAGAATATTACTTATTTCATTCATCATTTATGAGAGTTAAAGTTTTTATTTGGTTATTTATGATATGTATGTGTTTTATACTATATAAAATAATTATAATATTGGAAACAATTCCATTGATAAAAGTTTGGGTTGTTATAGAAAGACTTGGGGCCAACACGACATATTATTGGCATGTTGATCTCCTGTGATAGAAAGGACAATAAATTGTGGTTATATGGGTATAAATGTATTGAGAGGGTTCTTCAGTGATTTTACATGGAAAAGGTGAAAGTGGTTAGTACTCCTCTTACTTTACATTTTAAGATCATTTCTAATCAAACATCTTCTACTGATGAGGAGAGAGAGAGGATATGCAACACATACCTTATTCATCTGTTGTTGGATATTTCATGTATGTGATGGTATGTACTAGACCTGATATATCCCATACGGTTGGTGTGATTAGTTTTTTTCTATCTAACCTTTGTAGATAACACTGGAAAGTAGTGAAGTATATATTTTGTTATCTTCGTGTTACTTCTGATCTAATATTGTGTTTTTGAAATGAAAAACCTATGCTTTGTGGATTGATAGATTCATATATGGTAGGAGATATGGATTCAAGGAAGTATACTTCGGGTTATTTCATCACTTTTACAGGGGGGTGTATCTTGGCAGTCTAGATTAAATAGATGTGTTGTTTTATCTAGCACTGAGTCCGATTTTATTGCAGTTAAAGATGCATGCAAATAATTGTTGTGGATGAACACTTTTATTTGAGAGTTGAATTTTAATTAGGACAAATATGTTTTATTTTGTGATAGTCAGAGTGTTATTTTTTTGGAAAGAATCCCACCATTTATGGCAAGTCAAAACATATTGATGTTTGATATCATTGGATCTAAAATGTATTTAATTTAAGACAGTTGAAGCTTTCTAAGTTCCATACATATGAAAATGGGTCAAACATGTGGACCAAGAGCTTACCCAGAGGTAAAGTTGATACTTGATGACTAATTATAGGGTTGGTGGTGATCCCTAGTTGATTCAGATGGGGAGTTTGTTAGGGATCCTCATCACGTAGAGATATTATGTAGTTCATTAAAAAAAGATAAAAAAAATAAACATGTTTGAGAGGTTACGTCATTTTGATGCGGATGTTTTTGAGGCACCGCACACTCCCTCTCTTTCTTTCGAGCATAGTGTAGTTAGGGTTTCAGGAAGTTTTGTTAGATCTACAACCAAAAAAATTTCCAAGTTTGATTGGATTTCATTTGTTGTGCTCTTTGATCTGGTCCTGGTGTTTTTCATTTTCATCTTTTATTTGGAAAAGGAACACCTACTCTTCACTATCATATTTATTTGAACCAATTTATTAGTTTTTTTATTTTAGACTATTTTCATACTGTATCTACTTTTTTTCTTTGATCTGCTGTTTTATCTAAGTATTATTTTTGAGACCCCACTCATCTTTGGGATTTTGTGCCTTGTACTCCTGATTTTTAGTGGATTCTTCTTTCTGGACTATGTCCTATGGTTTTTCTTTTTTTTTCTAGGTTAAAAATTTTCAGTGTCAAAATTTATTTTATGAACATATTTTTTTAGTTGTTTCATATCCACTTTAATTTTTTTGTCTTGTCTGAAGGGAAATAAACTTCATTTCCATTGTGTGTTCCCTTTGATGGTTGTTTGTGCATTAGTCACTTGTCATCTTTCCCAACAGTTTTTGTTCAAAAAAAATATTATAAGGGAGAAAGATGTCCCAACCAACAGTGAAATAAGATTATTGGTGATGCTCTCCCATGATTTCTCAACTTGTTTGGGGCTAACAATATATATAATTAGTCTTATTTTCCATTTATCTGTTCTTGTGATTTTTTATTTTCCATCTCTATCCATTTCATTGGATTATTGGACATGTGGTCCATTTTACAAAATCATCTCAGACCCCATTTGGTTATTCATGACTATTATTTTATATAGGTTAGTGTCACTTTCTTAAAATTAATTTTGTTATATTTTATATTCAAAATTTAAAATTTTATTGAAGCTATTATTCTAATTATCTATATGTATGAAATAATTTTAAAAAAATGTGTCCTTAAGAAACATAATAATAGAAAATATTTATCAGTACACCCATTTATCAACTTAATTGTATGGATTTACCATTAAAAAAACTAAGTTAAAAAAATTAGTAGATGTAATAATAACAACCTCACAATGGGAGGCGGGCACAGCTCCTATGGATGCTCACTCCCTATAAAAAGGGACATATGTCAGAACCCTCATTAGCCTCTTCATAGTTTTATCCCTCCCTCCCTCCCTCCCTCTCTCATTGATTCAACCATGGCAGCTCCCAATTCCTCTGCGAATATTTTCCTCTCTCAACCTACTTACTTTTCGCTACTGTCTTCAACAACCACTGTGGCTTTTCTTTCTCAAGTGGAGTTCGGGGCGACAGTGGTGAAGGTGAAGGCAGAGGTGAAGGGACAGTGGGAGGAGGTGGCGGTGTGATAGGCGATGGCGGTGGTAGTGGGATAGGCAACATTGGTATAAGGACCCAGCCTTAAACATTACATAATCTTAAGTTAAGTCAATAATTCACATTGAGGATCTTTTCAGGTTTATAGTTTTAGAGAATTAGACCATAACTATTACATTACATCTCAATATTACAAGGTAGACACTTCTACTCTATCCAAAATTTTCACAAAAATAAAACTCCTTAAATAAAAAAATAGTTATTTTCTTAATATAAATCTTCTTGAATACTTTCTTTCTATGACCCTTCCTTATACCCTATGAAAAACATTTCAAAAACTATGGATGATCATAAAAAGATCAGTAAGGGTTATAAAATAATGAAAGAAAACATTTTTCCATCAATACATACAAATCAATGAAATCATACTTTTCAATCATAAAACCTAATCTCTTTAACATGCCTTGTGAAATAATAAGATTTATGAATAATACATATAAATCATAAATCATAAAGGTAACTTGTGGCATCCATATCATACTTACATTGTAGCTTTCACAGCTACATAGGGAGTTACGTTTAGAATACCCATCATAGTATATTCCTTAAATATATTAGGAGAAACATTAATGTTTACCACCATCATGTTACCCAATACATTGGAGATCTATCTCGAGCTCACCCTCCCTAGGTTTATCACGGAACGACCCATATACATAAAAAATTCCTAAGAACCATAACATAATCATAACACATAAACAAGCATAATGGAAAGATAACATTTCCAAATTGCAATCACAATATATCATTTCAAGATATTAACATAATCAATGCTTTCTCAAAACCATTTTCAATACCAAAATATGTAGAAAAAGGTATATGGTATTTATTTTCCTTTTAAAAACATTATAACTTGTTAAGGAATCCAAATATCAAATAATACTCGCGGTGGCGGAAAATTCATTGTCACCGCGTATGTTAAAAAGAAACATTTTTTTGTCATTTAGTAAAATGTTTCATAGGAAAAAGATTCAGTTTTAATAAAATTAAAATACAAAGAGGTTTATATGCTGTATAAAAGAAAGTCATGTATAAATCAAAATTTCCTCAATGAAAGGAGATTGAGACGAAGTCCCTTACCATGTGTCTGACTTGTCTTGTTCGTTATTTATATCCCTTAATAATAAACTTAAGTTAATTTATACTTGATTCAAAACCTTTTTCAAGTTTATTATTCCTTTTATATCACTTATTACCTTTCTATGAAAATCATATAATTATTCAAGTTCATATCGGTCGTTTGGTCAATGTTCGGTACTTGAGTCAAAAATGAACTTGTTATAATTACAAATTTTCCATGTGGTCAAAACTCCATTATCTCCAGAATGATATTCATGATTTAGATATAATTTATATCATATATATCCAGTATATATTTATTTATAATAGTCCATAACATTTGGAGATAAGAAATGAAATGCACCGTTCATGGAGACGGTAAGTCGTACGTACGCATGAACGCTACTTTAATTTCTTTTTCATATTTAAATGAATGAAAACAAAATGATACGTAGATATATTATAATTACATTATAATATATATGTTATATATATTACATAATTTCATTAATTACATCCTTTATGCGTTCCATGTATAGCATGAACGAGTCATATCACTTTGAGGGGGCGGTAGCCCGTACTTCCTCAAATGAAATTATCATATTTATACAACATGAAAAGCATAAAGGTATGTTCTAAATGATAATTACAGAATAATAGAGATAAAATAAATATTATATATATCATATTTAATTTCAGTTCCATCATAATGTCCACCATAAGTGGCAGTAGGGGATAATTGAACAATCATCATTTCGTGAGGTAGTAGTTCACTGTCCACAGAAATAGTATGTTAAAAATCCATTAGATGGAGGTGTGTGTGAGTGTAAGTAGAATACTTCTCATAACAAAAACCTAGTATATTGAAGATACTGGTGTTGTTATAAAATAATTGAATAAAGAGAGTTATGGGGTTGAAGAAGCAAAATAAATGAAAGAATATTGAGAGAAGACATTACCTTAAATCGGGCAACTCCTTTTGATTTAAGCTAAAAGGATTTATTGAATTGTCTTCTGCCCAACATAAGGAATCTTGGAGGAAGAGAGGGATGTTGGGAGATTATTTGGGCAGAGTTTGGATGAGTCAAGGGGTATTGAGAGGTGTCAGTAAGGCTTAGAGGTGGTGGCCTTTTATAAGAGGGGGGAGGGGCACTTAAGGAATATATTGAATTATTATTTTACTATAAATTCAATTTTGATTATAAATGAGTCCAAATTCAGTTATTTAGAAGATAATATGAATATAAGTTGAAATAAAATCATCCAATAATAATTAGATAGGTTTTGGATATTTTTTAATCCTTATATTTTTTATTTAACCCTTTTTTACTCTTACTGTTTTATCAATCATTTAACAATTTGAGAATCAAAATAGTTACCAAAACATGACAAATATCCAATTAAAGAGTCAATAATAAAATTTTAGACTTATGATAACTATTTGGATGAATATTATATTTTTTTGAATTTTATAATATTTAATAAAATATTTTATATTCTAAAATATGAATTATGTCAATTTTGACACTATTCATATCATGACTTTTTTAAAAATCCATAACAACTTGATTACTTCAAAAAAAAATCATTAATACAAAGATAAAATGTAACTATCATCCAAAAAATTTTTAGATGACATCAAAATAATAAAATTACATTTATTTTAACATTTATAATATTATTTATTTGAATCCTTTATTAATGAAGTAATCACTGCATCATCATTGTGTCATAATTAAATTTATTTATTTAATGTCTAAAAATTATAAATAAAATATAATTATGTAGAAAATATTTTTAGATTTCTAATGACTATTTATAGTCGAAGAGATCACTTATATAAACCCGTATAAAAAAAATTTAGTAAAAGACATATGTTTATGTTATATTTTCCTTAACTTTAAATTAAAAGTAATAAAATGTCATTTTCACACACAAGTGGCTCCATGTGGTCCTAAAATTGACCCAAGAATGCCCAGGGTCAGACATATCTCATATAATAGGGTTAGGACATGTGTTAGGGTAATTTAATATTATTATAATATTATTATTTTACCCTTATTTATCATATTTACTCTTTAACCATGGTAAATAAAATATTTACTGAAGTTACTATTCATAATGTATAAAAATAAAAGTTACCTATTTACACAATTTTGACCTCATGATTACAAATATTGAATCCATTTTTTAAAATTCAAAACACATAATTTTCATAAATTAATTTAAAATTAATTCTCATTGTCAAAATCAAAAAGCTTGTTTTTAAGAAGTACAAACTACCAAAAAATTGACATGTGTTTATGTCCAATTTAAGAGTTAAATTACTTACAATGACCAACATTGGATTAAATGGTAAAAATATAATCTAATTACACTTTAAAACCAATTAAAAGTACAATCTAACTATATAAATAGATTAGATTAAAAGGTAGTTTTGAATTAAAATGCAATATTTTTAATTATTCATTAAAAATGAACTTTATCAGAAAATTACCAAAATTTCATCCAAAGTAAATTTTGATGTTCCTCTTATAAAGAATAATTTTATTTTGTCAAATAGAACATATAAAGTGACAAAAACTAGTTTTAAAAAAGGTTCACCATCAAAAGGCGATAAATCGACCTTTTAAAGAATATTAGAGTATTTATGATTATAATTGGATTAATTATCATTTTAAGCCTATAAATTTTATTGGATAAATGTAAAACATTTAGAAAACATGTTTAATAATAATATGGTTAGTTCTGTTCATTCCCACCAATACAACGGCTAGGCGTTAACTACCATTTAAAATAATAATATTATATTATTATTTTTCAGTATAACTCAACGTTGTGTGTAATGTAAGATTTCAGAGAAATCCATTGTTGCATGTTGAGTACACTATCAGACATAGAATCCCCTTTAAAGGAAAATTAATATTTAATTCACAAATATTAATAAATTTGAAAATGTCATATTCTTTATTTACCTGGGATGTTACATCCTTCCCCCCTTTGGGGAATTGTATCCCCACAATTTTATTTACTTATAAAATAAGTGGGGGTATTTATCCCTCATAGAATTTTTATATTCCCACGTTGTCTCTTCAACCATATGGTTTTTTCACAAAACCTTTACCTAATGAATTGCCTTATTCTGCAACACTTTCTCTCTTCGGTCAAGAATTTGGACTGGTTGTTCCTGATAAGAAAGATTGTATTCCAACTGAACTACCTCTAGACTCAAAACATGAGATGGATCTGGCATATACTTTCTCAATATTGAAACATGAAAAAAATTGTGTACCTTGGATAAAATTGGAGGTAAAGCCACTTTGTAGGCAACTGATCCAACTTTCTCTAGGATTTCATAGGGTCCAATAAACCTCAGACTCAACTTTCCCTTCTTACCAAAATGCATCACACTTTTCCATAGAGAAACTTTGAGAAAGACATGATCACCTACCTCGAAAGAAAGACCCTTCCTTCGGTTATCCGCATTACTTTTCTTCCTACTCTTAGTTGTTCTCATGTGCTTCTGAATCAACTAAACTTTTTCTGTCATCTCTTCTACCAATTCTAGTCCCATCAACCTCCTTTCACCTACTTCATCCCAAGAAGTTGGAGTTCATCACCGCTTTCCATATAATGCCTCAAACGGTGCCATCTGTATACTAGAATGAAAACTATTATTATAAGAAAACTCAATCAAAGAAAGATGTTGGTTCCAACTTTCCTGGTAATTCATTGAACAATCATTTAGCATATCTTCCAATGTCTTAATTATTCATTCTGACTGCCCATCTTATTGCGGATGAAAATTTGTACTAAAATTTAATTCAATACCCAATGACTTCTGAAGGCCCTTCCAAAAGTTAGAAGTGAACCTGGGATCACGATCAGATACAATGGAGAGGGTAACTCCATGTAACCCGAATATCTCTTTAATATACAATCAAGAAAGTTGATCTAGAGACAAAGTATCTCGAATTGGAAGAAAATGAGAAAATTTAGTTAATCGATCAACATTAACCCAGATTGCATTGTTACCTCGAGAATTATTTAGTAATCTCACGACGAAATCCATAGACACATTTTCCCATTTCCACTCTGGCATAGGAAAAGGCTGAAGCATCCCTTTCGGTAACCACCACTCTACTTTAACCTGCTGAAAAATCAAACATCTCAGGGTAAAGTCAGTAATATCTCTTTTCATTTCATCCAAATAGTAACACTCCCGAAGATCTATGTATATCTTAGTACTGTCGGGATGAACTGAAAACAGATAACTATGAGCTTCGCATAATAACTCTTTCTTCAACTGTGAATCATGATGCACACATAATCTATTTCCAACCCTCATAACACAGTCTCTATCAATGTTAAAATCAGGTAACTTACCCTTCTGAACCAATTCTACTTTTTTTTGCAACTCACTATCATATTTCTATGCTTGCTTTATTCTGTATTCTAGGGACGATTATGCTGAAACCTAAAACAAAACAGAGGAATCTACTGCATCAATAACTTCTATGCCAAAGTTCATCAAATCGTTAATCAAAGGATCTTATTCCAAACGTAACACTGTTAATGTAGCATTACTTTTTCAACTCAAAGCATCAACCACTTTATTTGCTTTTCCTAGATGGTAATGAATTGTGAAATAATAATCCCTGATTAATTTTAGTCATCTCCTCTGTCTCATGTTCAATTCTTTCTGAGTGAATATATATTTCAAACTTTTGTGGTCAGTATATATTTCACATTTTACTCCATACAGATGATGCCTCCAAATTTTTAAAGCAAAAACAACATCAGCTAATTTTAAATCATGTGTAGGGTAATTTAACTCATGAGGTTTCAACTAACGTGAAGCATAAGTAATTACCTGATCATTCTACATTAGGACATAGCCAAGTCCTTTCAACGAAGAATCACTATAGATAAAAAAACATAATTTTTTGAAGGTAGTGCCAAAACTAGAGCATTCACCAATCTTCTTTTCAATTCCTAAAAACATTCGTCACATTCTTTTGTCTAGATGAACTTAACACCTTTTCGAGTTAACTTAGTCAGTGTGCTAGATAACCGTGCAAAATTTTCAACAAACCTCCTATAATAACCTACTAAACCAAGAAAAATACAAATCTCGGTTATATTTGTGGGTCTTGGCCATTTTTTAACAACTTTTGTTTTAGTAGGATCAACAATTATGTCATCTTTAGAAACAATGTGACCAAGGAATGAAATTTTTTGTAACCAAAACCCACACTTTCTGAATTTCCCATACAGTTTCTTTTCTTTTAAAGTGTGCAAGATAACCCTCAAATGAATTTCATGCTCCTCTTTACTTTTATAATAAACCAAAATATCATCAATAAACACAACCACAAACTTATCCAAGAACTCATAGAAAATTATATTCATAAGATCCATGACTACAGTAGGTGCATTGGATAACACAAAAGGCATAACTAAAAATTCACAATGGACATATCTAGTATGAAATGTGGTCTTTGAAATGTCTGATTCCTTTACTTTCAACTAATGGTACCCCGACCTCAAGTCAATCTTTGAAAAATACTAAGCTCCCTCGAGTTGATCAAACAAATCATCGATATGAGGCAAAGGATATGTGTTCTTAACAGTGATGTTATTCAAGGCTCTATAATCAATACAAAGTCTCATTAAATAATATTTCTTTTTAACAAAAAAGACAAGAGCACCCCATGGTGATGTGCTAGGTTGAATGAAACATTTATCTAAAAACTCATACAATTTCTTTTTTAACTCTAAAAGTTCAATTTGAGCCATTCGATAAGGGGGTTTTGAAATTGGATTAGCATCATAAACTAAGTAAACTGTAAATTCAACTTCCTGATTAGGTATTATACCAGAAAAATCATTAGGAAAAAAATCAAGTTACTCATTTACCACTGGCACATCATTAATCTAAATAATTCCTTTGTTTTCAACGATATGTTCAAGGTAACATTCATTTCCATCTTTTACTAGTTTCTCAGCTTTCTGATATGTTATCAAAAGTAAGGTTTCATTCTTGTACACAAACTGAAATTCTTTTTGAAAAGAAACCTATTTAGCTATGCAGTCAATCTTAACATGATAGATAGAAAGCCAATCCATACCCAAAATAACATTAAACTCTACTAGAGACAAAACAATAAGGTTTGCAAGTAGATTTTTTCACAAATAAGGATAGTAAGATTTGTATAATCTCCTTTTGCCTCAACATTTCCTCTCGGTGTTTTTACCATAAGTTCGGGATTCATATCTTGAGATGGAATTCCCAATTTATTAGAAAATTTCTCAGAAATGAAAGAATGTGTAGACCCTAAATCAAACAACACATTGACATAGTCTGAATAAACAAACAGTGTACCTGATACTACTTCATTTGATGGCCCAACATCTGCTAAAATAGTTGCAAAGGATTTCACCACCCCTTTTTGCTTGTAGTCTGGCTGTTTTCCCTCAATTGAGTTTTTCGTTGGACAGTCATTTGCATAACGACCCATTTCATTACACTTAAAACATTTTACTGACTATAAATCAAATTTTGTCTTACCATTACCCTGCTCTTTTTCAGTGCAATTATGATCCTTATGTCTCATTTTACCACATCGGAAGCACTTACCAGAATTCAAAAGGAATTCCCCAGTGTGCTTTTACCACAATTTTTACAAACTGTAAAATTAAGTTTCTTACCATCAGAATTTTTTGAAGAGTTATTCCCTTTCATCTGCCACCTCGACCTCTTATTATGTTGTTTTTCAAAGAACACATGATCATCAAAAAACTCCATTTCCGCCTTCTCCACACATCGAATAAGTTTTTCATAACTTTTGAACTCACGATAAGCTAATTCCTTTCGATACTTTGGCTTTAATCCTCAGTAAAAAACGATTGATTTTACTATCAAGATCCTGTATAAAATTTGGGGAATACCTTGCTAGTCGAGTGAATTTTGTTTCATAAGAATCCACTGAGTCATCCTCTTGCCTCAATTCCAGGAATTGTTTTTCTATCCTAAGTCGAACCGCCTTAGGAAAATATTTCTCAAGAAACATACCTTTGAATTTATCCCAATCAAGTGCATCGATCTCCTCACTATCCTTGATATTTTTAACCATCGACCACCACTGATCAACTTCACCTTCAAAACAATAAACATCAATACTAACCTTTTGATGTTCTGAACACCCCATGACATCAAAAATATTTTCTAGTGCTTTAATCCACCCTTCAGCTAGCACAGGGTCAGATGATCCACTGAATGACAGGGGATGTTACCTCATGAAGTTCTCCACTACCGACATGTTCTTTTGTGGTTGATCTGGCTAATCTCGTGCATGGATACCACCACCATTTATAGTCTGAGTCAATTATGTCATCACTGCAACGAACTGTTCAGTTCTGATTCTGACCATCTCAGGTTGCTGATTTGGAAGGTTGTTTTCCTCTTGATGTCATCCTATCATAGCTGCCATGTTTCCTTTGCAGAAAACCATTCTAAACACATAAATATCTTAGGCAAAGCGACATGGTAATATGTAAATGCTATATCATCTCAATCTTACCATAAATTAATTTATGGATATTAATTTAACAATATCCTAACTCCTAAAGTTGTCTAAACTGACCTCTGATACCAACTATAAGGACCCAACCTTAAACATTACATAATATTGAGTTAAGTCAAGAATTCACATTGAGGATCTTTTCAGGTTTAGAGTTTTAGAGAATTAGGCCATAACTATTACATTACATCTCAATATTACAAGGTAGACACTTCTAGCCTATCCAAAATTTTCACAAAAATAAAACTTCTTAAATAAAACAAGAGTTCTTTTCTTGATATAAATCTTCTTGAATACTTATTTTCTCTTACCCTTCCTTATACCCTATGAAAAACATTTCAAAAACTTGGGATGAGCATAAAAAGATCAGTAAGGGTTATAAAATAAGGAAAGAAAACATTAGTCCATCAATACATACAAATCAATGAAATCATACTTCTCAGTCATAAAACATAATCTCTTTAACATACCTCATGAAATCATAAGATTTATGAATAACACATAGAAATCATAAATCATAAAGGCAACTTGTGGCATCCATATCATACTTACATCGTAGCTTTCACATCTACATATGGATTTACATTTGGAATACTCATCACGGTATATTCCCTAAATCACTTAAGAGAAACATTAACGTTTACCTCTGTCACATTACCCAATGAATTGTAGAGCTATCTCGGGCTCACCTGCCCTAGGTTTATCATGGAACCACCCATATACGTAAACAATTCCCAAAAACCATAACATAATCATAACACATAAACAAGTATAAAAGAAAGATAACATTTTGACACTGTAATCACAATATATCATTTCAAGATATTAACATAATGAATGCTTTCTCAAAACCATTTTCAATACCAAAATACGTAAAAATATATATGGTATTTATTTTTCTTTTAAAAATATTATAGCTTATTAAGGAATCCAAATATCAAATAATGCTTACGGCGACGAAAAGGTCGTTGTCACCGTGTACGTTAAAAAAACATTCTTTTTGTCATTTAGTAAAACGCTTCGTAGAAAAATATTTCCCTTTGAATGAAATTAAAAGTCAAAGGGGTTTATACACCATATAAAAGAAAGTCATGTATAAATCAAAATATGCCTCAGTGAAAGGAGATTGAGATGAATTCCCTTACCTTGTGTCTGACTTGTCTTGTTCGTTCTTTATCTCTCTGAATAATAAACTTAAGTTAATTTCTACTTGCTTAAGAACATTTTTCAAGTTTATTATTCCTTTTATATCACTTATTATCTTGCTATGAAAATCATATAATTATTCAAGTTCATATCGGTCGTTTGTTCGATGTTCGGTACTTGAGTCAAAAATAAACTTGTTATAATTACAAATTATCCATGTGGTCAAAAGTCCATTATCTCCATAATGGTATTCATGATTTAGATATCATATATATCATATATATCCAGTATATATTTATTTATAATAGTCCATAACATTTGGAGATAAGAAATTAAATACACCGTTCATGGAGACGGTAAGTCGTACGTATGCATGAACGCTACTTTAATTTCTTTTTCATATTTAAAGGAATGAAAACCAAATGATACGTAGATATATTATAATTCCAGTATAATATCTATGGTATATATATTACATAATTTCATTAATTACATCCTTTATACGTTCCATGTATAGCATGAACGAGTCATATCACTTTGACGGGGCGGTAGTCCGCACTTCCTCAAATGAAATTATCATATTTATACAACATGAAAAGCATAAAGGTATGTTCTAAATGATAATTACAGAAGCATAGAGATAAAATAAATATTATATATATCATATTTAATTTCAGTGTCATCATAATGGTCACCATAAGTGGAAGTAAGAGATAATTGAACAATTATCGTTTCGTGAGGCAGTTCACCGTCCACAGAAACAGTATGTTCTAAATCCATAAGATGGAGGTGTGTGAGAGTGTAAGTCGAATCCTTCTCATAAAAACAACCTAGTATATTGAAGATACTAGTGTTGATATAAAAGAATTCAATAAAGATAGTTATGGGGTTGAAGAAGGAAAATAAATGAAAGAAGCTTGAGAGAAGACATTACCTCAAATCGAATAACTCATTTTGATTTAAGCTAAAATGCTTTCTTGGATTGTCTTCTACCCAAGGTAAGGCTTCTAGGAGGAAAAGATAGATGTTGGGAGCCTATTTGGGTAGATGTTGGATGAGCCAAGGGGGCTTGAGAGGTGTGAGTAAGGGTTGGAGGTGATGGCCTTTTATAAGAGAGAGGAGGGGCACTTAAGGAATATCTTGAATTATTATTTTATTATAAATTCTATTTCGATTATAAATGATTCCAAATTCAGTTAGTTCGAAGATAAGATGAATATGAGTCGAAATAAAATCAGCCAATAAGAATTAGGCAGGTTTTGGATATTTTTTAATCCTTATCTTTTTTATTTAACTCTTTTTTACTCTTACCATTTTATCAAGCATTTAACACTTTGAGAATCAAAATAGTTACCAAAACATGACAGATATCCAATTAAAGTGTCAATAATAAAATTTTAGACTTATAACTATTTGGCTGAATCTTAGATTTTTTGAAATTTTATAATATTTAATAAAATATTTTATATTTTAAAATATGAATTATGTCAATTTTGACACTATTCATATCATGACTTTTTTAAAAAACTATAACTTGATTACTTCGAACAAAATTCTTTAATACAAAGATAACATGTAACTATCATCCAAAAAATCATAGATGACATCAAAATAACCAAATTACATTTATTTTAACATTTATAATATCATTTATTTGAATCATTTATTAATGAAGCAATCGCTGCATCATCATTGTGTCATAATTAAATTTATTTATTTAATTTCTAAAAAATATAAATAAAATATCATGAAGTAGAAAATCTTTTTAGCTTTTTAATGACTATTTATAGTCAAAAAAATCACTTACATAACCCCATATAAAAATTGTTTTAGTAAAAGATATATGTTTTTGTTATATTTTCCTTAACTTTAAAATAAAAGTAATTAAAAGTCATTTTCACATACAAGTGGCTTCATGGGGTCTTAAAATCGACCCAAGGATGTCCATGGTCGGACATATCTCATCCAATAGGGTAAGACATGTGTTAGGGTAATTTAATATTATTATAATATTATTTTTTTACTCTTATTTACCAGATTTACCCTTTAACCATAGTAAATAAAATATTTACTGAAGTTACTATTCATAATGAGTAAAAATAAAAGTTACCTATTTTCTAAATATGGAATCCATTTTTGCAAATTCAAAACACAGAATTGGCATAAATTAATTTAAAATTAATCCCGTTGTCAAAACCAAAAAGTGCGTTTTTAATAAGTACAAACTACCAAAAAATTGACATGTGTTAATGTCCAATTTAAGAGTAAAATTACTTCCAATGACCAACATTGGATTAAAGGGTAAAAATATAATCCAATTACACTTTAAAACCAATTAAAAGTACAATCTAACAATATAAATAAATTAGATTAAAAGGCGGTTTTGAATTAAAATGCAGTATTTTTCACTATTCATTAAAAAATGAACTTTATTAGAAAACTACCAAAATTTCATTCAAAGTAAATTTTGATGTTCCGCTTCTAAAGAAGAATTTTATTTTGTCAAATATGACATATAAAAGTGGCAAAAAAGTAGTTTTAAAAAGTGTTCGTCATCAAAAGGCGGTAAATCGACCTTTTAAAAAATATTAGAGTATTTATGCTTATAATTGGATTCATTTTCATTTTAAGCCTCTAAATTTTGTTGGATAAATGTAAAAACATTTAACAAACATGTTTAATCATAATATGATTAGTTTTGTTCATTCCTACCAATACAACGGCTAGGCGTTAACTACCATTTAAAATAATATTATTATATTATTATTTTTCAGTATAACTCAACATTGTGTGCAATGTAAGATTTCAGAGAAATTCGTTGTTGCGTGTTGAGTATGCTATCAGACATAGCATCCATTTTAAAGAAAAATTAATATTTAATTCACAAATATTAATAAATATGAAAATGTCATATTCTTTATTTACCTGGGATGTTACAGGCGGTGTCGACGACAACATAGAGAGTGCCCTGGAGACGTGCTATGATAGGAAGCGGCAGATGTAATCTAAATTATATTATTGATAAGTTAAATTTTGTGATGAATATTTGGTTTTTATTATCATATACTAGTTAGCTTTTTATAAAAATGATATTTTTTTTTAAAAGAGCACTACCAATTCAATTAGATGAATGAGTGTCTGAAACAACAAATGATGAATACCAACAAGGGAAATTATCCAGCCAAACATGATAATCATCGAAGAGGCCATGGGTTTCAAACAGATGCACCGCCCTGTTCCCTTCCCTTTTAACGAAAGAGAAAGAGCAAGCAGAAACATTGAGGTGTAGCGACCGAATCTTCAAAATAAGCAGGCAAAATGGTTGAAGCCCGTCTCCAATGGAGGGTATTTTATTGATAATGGGAAGGAAGTTTGACTCCAAAATCAAATCATTCCAACCTCTCTCAAGAGCGAAAGAAAGGTTAGAGAGAATGGCTTAGGCTACCACCGGTGGAGTCCATCTAGCGATGAAGGACCAGAAACAAGCTGCAACCAAAAATCCAAAAGAATCCCTAGCAATGATGTCAACGCTAGATGTGCCATAGCCGGAAAGGGAAGCACCAACATTAATCATTATAACACCCGGTGGGGGCGGATTCCAAGAACGAGAGACCTGATGAAAACTAGGGCATTGTGGGGCGGGCCATGTTGTTTCCAAAAATTGAGCCAAAGGGTGGCCCAATCAAACCTAGAGAGAGCATCACTTAGTCACCTGGTTAAAAACTATATCATTCCTGCATGCCCAAATAATCCAAGCCAACATGTAGATGGAACACATTTTTTCCCTGGAAAGAGAAGAAGACCGGTTCAGGAGACATGTCGCCAATGAAGACACCCAGTCAAGAAAGATGCATGCCTCAGAACACCATGCCTGCCACACCTCCTTAGCACCGGGACACTGGACGATGGCATGTAGGGGGTCTTCACCATAGCTTTACAGATCAGGCAGGTTGGATCACTATAAGTATGGCATAGGAAAAGGAAGTCCATCATAGGGAGTATCCCCGAGGAAACCTACCATAGAAAACACCTTGCCTTAGGAGGGATCAGAAGGCGCTGGAAGAAATTCCAAAGGTTATTCGCCCTTGCGGTCGACGCCTCAAGGGCCGCCTTATAACCCAACCTAACCGTGTAAGTACCAGAGCAATCTAAAGACCAAAAAATATGGTCTTTCCCAATATTCCTAACATAAGGGATACTTTGGATAAGCTTCATATCTCTTTCATTAAACCACTCTTCCAATTTCTCATTGCACCAGCCATCACCCGTATTATTAAGAAAAAGATGGGCAGTAGCATCAGCCTAGCCCTTAACTGATTTTCTAGTTGCCATGGAGTCAACACCATCAACAATCCATGGGTCATTCCAAATTTCGACAGAGGACCCATCACCAATCCGCCAATAGAGCCCCCTAAGGAGTAGATCACGTGCGCCCCAAAGGATCCTCCAGAAGAAGCTAGGCCATGGGCCGAAGGATGTCATGTAGAATCCCGAATGGGGGAAGTACTTAGCCAACAATACTCTAGAGCACAAAGAATCAAGGTCGTGGATAAGTCTTCATCCATGTTTAGCGAGAAGGGCATCGTTAAAAAGGCGCATGTCATGAAAATCCATATCTTTGCAAGCTTTGGGAAGGCAAAGCTTTTCCCAAGTGATCTAGTGGGATTTGTTCTTCCCATTGAAATAATCCCACAAAAAGTTTTCTAGTCGAGAATGAATTTGGTCAACAAAGTAACCCGGGACCTTGAAGAGGGACATAAAATAGGTCGGGATTGATTGGGCCACGACTTTGATAAGAACCTCCTTCTTTGCTTTTGAAATCTTTTTAAGAGGCCAACCCTGGATTTTATTCATCACTCAATCAAGAATATTTGCAAAGACCTCTTTTTTTTACCGCACAAAAATAGTGGGAAGCTCCAGGTATTTTTGGTGTGTTTCAACCACTCGAATGCCAGAAGCAAGATGAAGATCCTCTTTCCTGGTTTGTTGAACAAAAAAACTGAATGAAATTTCAGATTTTGAGAGGTTGAATGATTTCCTCGAAGCCACCTCATACAAGCGGATCAAATGGCAGATAAAGTTTCATTCTTCTAATGTGGCCTTGGAGAAGAGGAGGATGTCATCCGTGAAGAATAAGTGGGAGATGGGGGACCTTGTCTACAAAACTTTGCACCATGAATAAAATTTCCATTAGCTGCTATGGAAAAAATATTAGAAAAAATATCACCAACCAGGATAAAAAGAAAGGGAGAAAGAGGGTCCCTATGGAGCAGGCCTCTGGTGGGAGTAAAACTCTGAGTGAGACCACCATTGATTTGAATATTGAAAGAAATAGAATAAGCACAATGCATAACAATGTCAGTCCATTTAGAGAATAAACTCATCTTAGTCGATAAAAAACGGAGGAAAGACCACTCGAATCTGTCGTAGGCTTTTGTCATTTCAAGTTTCCAAGACATAACAACACTTTTAGCACTATAACGAGTTTTCATGGAATGAAAAATCTCATGGGACACAATGGCGTTGTCGGTGATAAGTCTCTTGGGGACAAAGACACTCTGATTCTTGGAGAGCAAGAAAGGCATCCAGATCCGAAGACGGTTAACCAGGATTTTAGAGAAAAATTTGTACGTAACGTTGCAAAGATTGATGGGTCTAAAGTCCATTACCAAGGATGAATTTTTTGTTTTAGGAATGAGAGTAATCAGTGTTTCGTTGATCGAGTTAAAGTTGGCTTTACCCATCCGAAGTTCCTTCATGAGACTCGCAATATCCTTGCTGATTATATGCCAGAACTTTTTGAAAACCATCTGGACCAGAGCGTTTGTGGAATGGATTTGATTGAGGGCCAGGAGGATTTCATCATTTGTAATATCACGTGCAAGATGATTATTCATCTCCTCCGTAAGAACTGGGTCGATGCATCTCTCAACATCCGATGTGATGGAAGAATCTCCCGTAGTATATATGTCCTGGAAAAAATGAAAAGAAGTAATACAAATATCCTCATAATTTGAGACAAACCTTCCATCGGGATCAGTAAGGCACAAAATCAGGTTTTTGCGACGTCGCGCTGAAGCCTTTTGGCGGAAATAGAGTGTGTTTGCATCGCCCTCCTTCATATGGGAATCACGCACTCACATAGACTATAAACTCTCCTGAATTTTGAGGGTCGCATCCAGCTCAGCTTCCAGTTTTGAAATTATAGAAAGGCCTGCATCCGAGGTGGGGTTAGAGAGGAGAGCGTTTAACCTCCATTCAATCAGATCACATTGGACATCCGGCTGGCGAAACTTGGAAAAGATGGCAGTGCTTAAGCTTGGAGTCCACCTTGGAAAGGTTCTTCTTAACATCATTATCCACTCCAGACCACCCCGCACGGACCACATCTGCACAATCCTCCTCCCTAACCCAAAAACCTTCAAACCTTAAAGGCCTTTCAGACCTGGGTCTCCCACCATCACAGCGTAAGGAAGATGAGAAACCTGGAAGGAGTTGAAAATATTTGCACAATCAGTCGAGCTCAGGAATCTATCGGTGTTCTTTAATACAAGACTGAGGTCCCACAAAACCAAGTAAAGGGGGTATCCGGAGTAAACCAGATCCGTAAGCTCTGCATTCTGGACAGCCTTCATGAAGTCTAACATAGACGAATACTTCCTATAAGCACCCCCTTTTTTATCAGAACGGAACATGATTTCATTGAAGTCACCAACAATGAGGAGGGGACCCAGAAACTCATCTCACAGAGAACCAAGAATCTCCCAGGACCTTCGTTTGTACCTCAAGGCAGGCCATCCATAGAAACTGACAAACACCCAAGTAGGAGCATCATCAGAGTGGATAGCACCGGCAATATGATTAGAGAAAAAATTCTTGATTCTGACATCCAAATCCTCCTTCCAGAGAAGGTACAGCCCCCCTGCATAGCCTTGGTGAGCCATTGAGAGACATCCCTAAAATCCAGTTTTGATTTCCACATTATGCATGTCCTTGCAATCCAGCATGGTTTCGGACAAGAAAACCATGTCGGGGTGACTTTTTGTACTCCTATGGAGGAGCATCCGAACTGTGCGTGGGTTGTCAAGACCACGACAGTTCCATCATAATATTTTAATAGCTGTAGGAGAGGCTGGTTCATTCCAGCCTCTGCCTCAAAGCATTCAAGAAAACAACCATTGTCCGCCACCTTCCATCTCTTTGGAAGGCCTTCCACCAGAAGCTAATCATCCGGGCATCGTTTTGATCCGCTTGGAACCATAGGGGTTGTATCAACGCCCGAGGCCCCTCTATTAAGCCTATTCTATGTACGGTGATGTTTAGGGCCTGGCCTCATCAAACCATTCATATCATCGCCTTCTCCAGAGACTGGCCAAGGAGGGCTTGTAGCATAGTGAGGAGCTAGGTCCTAGGGATCAGAGCAGATTCGTTTCTGTAAGGGGGGGGGGGGGTGTACGTACCCTTAGAGCATGGTTGTGTCCCTATATGTGAAACTATTATCTCCATTTCTAAAAAACCCATGCTGTTTGAGATAATTCTGGAGGTAATAGTAGTGGATTGGGGGGGGGGGGGTGCCTTCATCAAACCTTCCGTCTGAAATTTGTAGTCACCTGTAGTTGCACTGGGAGGTGGCCCTTCCAGATCAAGGGGAGCGAAACTCCTGATGAGACACCCTGGCGGTGCGAACTCCCTTGATAAAGTGGTGGTCAGTACCCCCACACCAGGTACTGGTAGATTAAGAGAGGTGCACTCAGATAGCTCCTAACCAACATTGGAGAGTGAGTCGGGCCGTTGATTTGGAGGAGGACCAAAACTCGGTGCAGAGCCCCATCGAAAACGGTCAGCATGAGGGTCAACTCGCTAATGATCCTGTTCCTATTCCTGATATCAAGGGTGCTGATGTCTGGTGGCCCATCGTTACCTGGAAGAAGGGGAAAAGACGGTGGGCCCAACGGAATAATCACTGCCTTAGCCACAGGGGGGGTCTTGGTTTGTTTGTCTGTTCAACATTACCCTCGATTTCTGTTTTTCAGTCTCCGAGGTGGGGTGTCGACCAGAGAAATTATCCTGAAGCCACGAACCGTATTGCAACATAAGTCTTCCCTCCAGATCTATTTTTTCCTCCCACAATCCTTGACTCCATGGCCAATGAGGCCGCAGAAGAAGTAGAAGGATGTGAGTTTTTCAAATTGGAAAGACACCCATAGCTTTGAGTTAGAGAATTTTAGAAACGATGCTCGCATAAGGGGCTGGGTGATGTCCATCCACACCCTAATACGTACCGACGACCCCCACTGAATGGGGTCTGAAACGTCCCATTCCATGAATTCCCCAATCGTATTTCTAACCCCACGCATGACTTTCTCGATTCTACAGGTAAAAGGGATCCCTTTCAACTGGATCCAGAAGGGGGAATGCGAAAATACCATCCTGTTGATATCAAAATCATTTTCAAAATCATTGATCACACTTAGGAAGTTATCAAATGACCATGGTCGTCCATTCAAGACACGAATCTTGTCAGATTCCCTGAAGAATTCTAAAATAATCATCCCATGTTCAATTTCCCTGATAGCCACTCCCTCTTCTAATCTCCAAATTGATTGCATCGTATTTCTCAAGGCATTCAAGTTATAGGATATTTTAGATAAAAGCTTTCCTACCAATAGAAGGGACAAGCAGTCCCGTAAGTTTGTTTCTTCAGCGGTGTTAACTTCGATCGTCGATTTTTCTCGATTGGTTATTGAGATCTTTTCCCAATTTTTCACTAGGCCATCTTCCATGGAAATTGAAAGACGGGAGACGGATCAGCGCTGATGACGTCGTAACTAAGAGTCCTACGGGGGAAAAAAACCGAGATGAAGGATCGGCCAACACAGATTTGGAACGAAGCTTAATCGCTACTCCGTAGATCGAGAGCGAAGCAGACTCACTAATCCAGGTGGCCGTTGCAAAACGCAAATCCACTGATCTGGAGCGAAGTTGAATCGCCAATCGTTCATCGCTAATCCACAGGATCCAGGTGGCCGTCGCAGATCCAACAACCAAAGCCAAATCGCTAATCCGCAAAAATAGAGAAACCCAGAACACCAGAATGACGATCCGCCAGACCGACGATTCGTAATCACGAAACACAACCAAATTCACACATCACACACAAACCGAAGGGAGCAGAAAGATCCGTGAAAGCCGTTCAATTTGATTGTTTTGGGTTTAGGTTTTTTTATAAATGTTTTGTTAAATGTAATATTTTAGAAATATATTGTAGTTTGATTGTTTTGGGCCAGCATCAAATGGACTGATGTCCGCCCACCCCCCACCTTTTTTTTTTTTTTTGAGGTAAAAGAGATGATATATTAATGATCAAAAACACCAATTCTACAAATCCAATTAGAAAAATAAACTCAACAATGATCGCCAAAAGATTTTTCATACCATGCCAATCGATGAGTCTTCATATTACCACCCCGTTTGATAAAATAAAATTTGCATTCAGTGAATCTTTCGATCAGAGACCAAATCTTTCTCAAGATGAGTCCTAACATGTGCAAGTCATCCTCCTCCTTTGATAAAGCGTCAATCACTTCAAGGCAATTTGATTCCACCAAAATAAGTTTACAGCCTTTTGAGCGACCAAGAAAGATCCCATAAAGGATAACAAAAGTCTCACCCACCACAGGACTCCAAAAGGCTTGGACACCCATGAAATGAGCTTCCACAACCTGGTCATTCCTACGATGAGTAATAAATCCAACTCCAACCCTCAAATAAACAGAGACGGCCACATCTATATTAATTTCGATAAAACCCTCCGGGGGAGGAGTCCAACAATGAGAAATAGGCCGGTTACAACCCCATGAGGGTCTCACGTCATTCGGATTCCAGCAATTCATCCATTCATTGACCCTCGATCAAAAAACGATCTTGGGTCATCTTCATTTGGAAGATATACTCATTCTTCTGGTCCAAATCAACCAAGCAATTGTGCAAATCACCCCCACCACGTTTGGTTCCAGTGAAGACACCCATTTAATGAAATTTTGGACTAACCCAACAGGAGGCTCAAAGAAAATTTTAAAATCTGGTGCCCATTCCATCCACACACCTTCCACCCCACGACAAAAGAGAATTGCATGCATAGGAGATTCCACATCTTGGAGGCATAAAGGACAGCAATCGTCCTTCGCAAGATGTCGTCTAACCAAGAGGTCACACGTTGGCAGAATACCGGCGCAAACTTGCCACCAAATTTTTTTAACCTTGGGTGGAGATGTGAGTGACCAGAGCATCCTCCAACAATCAACAGGATGGGTCAGAGCCAAACCATGAACCTTCATTTTGTAGCCTAAGAGAACTGAGTACCTCCCAGAAGATTCCCCCCGTCTAGTAAATCCGATCAAGGCCCATTCCTAGCGTGAGAGAAATACTGAAAATGAGATTACGATCATCCTCATTAAACCACTTGCAAATCTTTCCCCGATCCCAGTCTTCCAACGAATCATTGATCAGATCTCGTATCTTTGCATTTTCGAAGCATGGAACAACAGTCGAGGAAACCTTAAATTTTTTTCCATTTTCCAGCCATGGATCATTCCAGACACTAATATCATTCTCATAAAAAATTCTCCACACATAACCTTTCTCAAGAAGAGAAATAACACCACATATGTTTCTCCACAAAAAACCTGGTTGCGGACCTAGCTGGGCATGCAAAAAGTTGGAGTGAGGAAAATATTTTGCACGCAAAACCTTTGAGAAAAGGGCATTTGGATTGGAAAGAAGGCGCCATCCTTGTTTAGATAGAAGTGCCTCGTTAAACCATTTGAGATTCATAAATCCAAGACCTCCACAGAACTTCGAGACACACAACTTTTCCCACGACATCCAATGGGTGTTATGTTTGTCATCGTGGGATCCCCACCAAAAGTTAGCCAACCAGGAATGGAATTGATCCACAAGAGAATCTGGAAATTTGAATAATGACATAGCATAATATGGGATTTCTTGGGCCACTAACTTAATTGTGAATTTCTGTTTCACGTTTTTTATTGTTAATTAAAATTTGTTTTTTTAATATGCCGTTTTAAGTTTGTTACGTAGCTGAAAAAAGGGCACCACCTTTTGCTTCTTCACCATACGCGTGTCCTCCTAGATGCGCGCTTCCTGCTCCTCTTTTTTTCCTTTGGTAGGGACTTCTTCGAACAGATGAAATGGAGAGAGATCGGACGGCAGCGGATCCCGACCTTTCCAGGTGTGAGCGCAGGATCGTGGGCTAAGGAAACCACCCACGACACCAGCGTGAGGGTCTCTGTTCGGCCTTCTTCGCAGAGCATCGGGAGATTAAGAACAGGTGATCCACAGGGGAATCGGCCGCGACATCCTCAATCGGCGGTGATGCGACTTTGGTCAGCACCTAGTTTCGAGATCTTGCAAAATCAGTGATTTGTTCTTCAGTTGTGGGGGGCGTCGTCGTCAATATCCCTACTTCCACGTTTCTTGTTCGTCGAAGGAGCACCAGCAGTGGTCGTAGCCCGCATCGACATCCTTATTAGGAAGGAGCTCCATTGAGCCTCGGTGTTTCCCAGTTGCAGCGTGCTAAGGTTGTTCACGAGGAAGCTACTGTGTTTTGGTTCGTGAACCTAGAGCATTGCTGATTCTTGGACAACAGCGGTGGCTCTTGTTCAAGATCTCGGACGACATCAACCTTGGACAGTCGCAACGTTCTTGGACTGCAGCTGCGCACCTGGACAGCCACAGAGTTCTCGGACAGTGGCAGCGCATCTGGACAGATCTGGTGGGAAGCGGCGACAGGTTTGATTCGCACCAGATCTGGATTCCTGGACAGCACCCACATATTGCATCTGGACAGCTACAGAGTTCTTGGACAGGGCGCATGCACAGGGTTCTGGATAACATCGCTCAACCTGGAAGATCGACATTACAGAGGAGGTGGGTCCAAACCCTGGTAAGGGGGTTTGGTCCAAGCTTACTCGCTTTGTTTTATTTCGATCTTGTTCTGTTTGTGCTGCTGTTTTCTTTGTTGCACTCTTGTATTCCATTATTCTTGCATAGTAAAAGAACCCCAGATGATTCTGCCCCGTGCACGTAGGCCAAATGGCCGAAGCACGTTACATCTATGTGTCCATTTTACTGCTTTCCACATTTGTTTTTGTCGACCTGGTTGATTGTTGAACATTCTTTTGCTTGCTTATTGATTTAATTAGAAGTAGTTCTGACCTTGCTGCTGTCGAATTTGCTGGCACTGTTAAATCATTTCAATTCTGGTTGTTGGAATTGATTGCGAATTAGTTTATGTTTATTGGTTTATTTGTTGTAAGACCAGAATAATAAACATAGTTTTGTGATTCCGTATTTTGGGAGTTTGCGAACCTAATTTATACCCAATGGATCCTGTCTATTTGAAAGGGGGATTGCCTTGCGTAGTGCACCTCCCCCGTGGTATCAGAGCCTAATTGGGTATAACTTTTTATCGTCAAATTTCGGAATCTAACATTCATTGTTTTAAATGATTTTGTTAGTGGCCTTTACATGTGCAGCATGCTTTGATTGATTCGTTCAGCTAGGTCATTTATTCTCTTTGGCTATAAAATTGCAATATGTTTTATTGTTGTTTTCCTTGTTAGTCCCAACTGTTTTCCTGTCGGAACCCTATTAATGCCTCTTGGTAGTTGCTATGTGTTTATCTTGTTCTAGGGTCAGGAAGGGGTTAGTGCAAGGTTGGCCTGGGTGAGAGTGTCTTGGTTAGCAGTAAGGTCTGTGGCAGGGTCGGTTTGTTTGGCCTCTTAGTTTTGCCTTTAGCCTTAAGAGAGTGAGCTGACAATTAAGCTCAAGGTTTGTTCCTCTGGTGTGTCCTAGTTTTGGGCTGGTGTCTCTAGGTGTGACCCGCTACGGGTGGTGATTGGGCCTGGGCAGTGTTAAGAGATGCTGTGTCATGTGAATAGGTTCGGTGATGATCGGACTTCATGACAGTTATGTCGGGATCTCTTTAGCGATGTTAGGTGGTTCCTAGATGTCATTGGGGCTAGACTAAGATGAGATTTCTTAGTTGGTAGTGGGATATCCTTGGATCACCGGTGTTCTCGTAGGCTTAGAGTTTTCCCTTAGGACTCTTGGGACTACATGAGATTTGCAGTGGTACCCAGTTTTGAGGAACCTCTCTTGTTGGCTTGGTTTAGGCTGTGATTTTGTCTAGTGTGCTTCAGTGGGGCAGAGTTGTGGGTTCAACTCTGGGTTTTCCTTCTTTGTGTCCTAAGAGGGTCGGTCTTCTCGAGTAACCAGGTATGAGGACAGTAAGGTTTTGGGTAGTGGTTTGAGAAGTAGGTTCATGAGGAGATGTTTGGCTAACCACCAGACTTCATGACGGTACTGCTGGTATCTCTTTGTCGACATTGGATGGGTACCTGAGAATAAGGTGCTTGATGTCGCATGTGGGCTAGAATAGGATGGTTTTTCCCTAGGTCGGTAGCGGGCTGCCCTTGCTTACTGGGTGTGTTTCCTCGTGGTTATGAGTAGGCTCTAGGATCGGGGTTGTATGGGTTATACAACGGGTGATGTTAGGAGGTGTCTTCCCCTGTTGCACAGTTCTAGGCAGTGTTTTCTCCTTCGGTGTTGCACAGTTTTAGGCAGTGTTTTCTCCTTCGGTGGAGAGTTTTCTGGGTCTGATAGATTCAGGTGGAGACCAGTTTTGTTTTGATATGCTTGATTTCTCAGTTTTTATTTTATTACTGCTATTTGAATGACTGCACTGGTTTACTGAGTGATTCTTTATGAATTTTTTGAGATGTTTGTTTTTCCATGTTTTGTTTGAGGATTGGTACTGCTGTTTTTACTGCTTGTGTGCAGGTACTTGTTAACAGTATGGGAATTCCTCGATGTCATCATCTCAGAGGTCTGCTCAGGTAAGTGTAGGTATGCTTTCTCTTTATGTTTGGAGTTTTTTAAATTCTGAGCATGTTTAGCAGTAGTGTAGAATATCATTAATTTGGGCGGTGTGTGTCATGTTGATGCACGATAAGGGGGACTGTTTGGGTCGTACCTTGTAGGTGTTTTCTGTTTAGGATGTGATGCCCAAATTAATGATGCTAGGTGGTGCAGAATCATCATGTGGTTAGGAGTTTATTTGCAAGGTGGAGAGTATAGTGTTGTTGCATATTAAATATGTTTATGAATTTTAATTAACGAGGTGGAGATTTGTGAATTTCTGTTTCACATTTTTTTTATTGTTAATTAAAATTTGTTTTTTTTAATATGCCATTTTAAGTTTGTTACGTAGCTGAAAAAGGGGCACCGCCTTTTTCTTATTCACCATATGCGTGTCCTCCTGGATGAGCGCTCCCTGCTCCTCTTTTTTTCCTTTGGTAGGGACTTCTTCGAACAGATGAAATGGAGAGAGATCAGATGACAGCGGATCTCGACCTTTCCAGGTGTGAGCGTAGGATCACGGGTTGAGGAAACCACCCATGAAACCAACATGAGGGTCTCTGTTTGTTCAGCCTTCTTCGCAGAGCATCGGGAGATCAAGAACAGGTGATCCACAGGGGAATCGACCGCGACATCCTTAATCGGCAGTGATGCGACTTTGGTCAGCATCTAGTTTCAAGATCTTTCAAAATCGGTGATTTGTTCTTCAGTTGTGGGGGGAGTCATCATCAATATCCCTACTTCCAAGTTTCTTGTTCGTCGAAGGAGCACCAGTAGCGGTCGTAGCCCGTATCGGCATCCTTGTTGGGAAGGAGCTTCATTGAGCCTCGGTGTTTCCCAGTTGTAGCGTGCGAAGGTTGTTCACGAGGAAGCTGATGTGTTTTGGTTCGTGAACCTGGAGCATTGCTGATTCTTGGACAACAACAGTGGCTCTTGTTCAAGATCTCAGACGACATCAACCTTGGACAACCGCAACATTCTTGGACTGCAGCTGCGCACCTGGACAACCGTAGAGTTCTCGGACAGCAGCAGCGCATCTGGACAGATCTGGTGGGAAGCGGCGGCAGGTTTGATTCGCACCAGATCTAGATTCCTGGACAACACCCACAGATTGCATCTGGATAGCTGTGGAGTTCTTGGATAGGGCGCATGCACAGGGTTCTGGATAGCAGCGCTCAACCTGGAATATTGACATTACAGAGGAGGTGGGTCCAAACCCTGGTAAGGGGGTTTGGTCCAGGCTTACTCGCTTTGTTTTATTTCGATCCTATTCTGTTTGTGCTAATGTTTTCTTTGCTGCACTCTTGTATTCCATTATTCTTGCATAGTAAAAGAACCCCGGATGATTCTACCCCGTGCACGTAGGCCAAATGGCCGAAACACGTTACATCTGTGTGTCCATTTTAATTCTTTCCGCATTTTTTTTTGTCGACCTGGTTAATTGTAGAACATTATTTTGCTTGCTTATTGATTTAATTAGAAGCAGTTCTGACCATGCTGCTGTTGAATTTGCTGGCACTGTTAAATCATTTTAATTCTGGTTGTTGGAATTGATTGCGAATTAGTTTATGTTTATTGGTTTATTTGTTGTAAGACTAGAATAATAAACATAGTTTTGTGATTCCGTATTTTGGGAGTTTGCGAACCTAATTTATACTCAATGGATCCTAGTTATTCGAAAGGGGGATTGCCTTGCGTAGAGAACCTCCCCCAACATTAATGAGAACTTGCTTCCCTACCTTGGAAATCTTTTTACTAGACCATAAGCAAATCAAATTTTACACCATATTCATGATTGAAGCGAACACTTGTTTTTTCGATCTACCAACAACGGTTAGGAGGCCTAGGTATTTTAAATGCTTTTCAACCAGAGGAAAGCCACACACCCACTATAATTTCTCCCTCTTTTCTTGTACCACACCTTTACTAAAGGATAATTCTGACTTTAAAGGGTTAGTACATTGCCCAGAATCCCTTTCATACAGTTTAATGATTTACAGAACTACGATACACTCTTACAGGGTAGAACGAGCAAAAAGAAGATTGTCATCTTCAAATAAGAGATGTGAGATAGGGGGCCATTTCGGCATACCAAGCACCATGGATAACTCCTTTCTCCACCGCTTTCAAGAGGAGATGAGAAAAAACGTCAGCCACTAGAAAAAGCCATTTGACTCTGTCATAATCTTTCATCATATCTAATTTCATTGCCATAATTCCTTTTTTGGAAGATGATCGAGTTTTAATAGAATGAAATAATTCAAATGCAATGGCTGCATTGTCAGTAATAGACCTTTTTTGGGACAAAAGCACTTTGATTTTCAGTAACAAGATGTGGGAGGCAATCCCTAAGCCTAGCCACCAAGATTTTGGAAAAGATTTTGTAAACAAAATTGCACAAACTAATTTGACAAAAATCCATAATTTTTTGTGGGCACTATGTTTTTGAGATAAGAGTAATAAGAGTTTCATTCAGGGCTTCGAGAGAAGATTTTCCTACCCACATCTCCTTCATCTGGGTAACCACATCAGGCTCAACAATATGCCAGAAGTGTTTGAAAAATAGTGCATGAAACCCATCAATCTCTGGGGCCTTGGTAAAGAGAATAAGATGGAGGGCCCCAAGCACTTCATCATCAGAAATATCTCTCTCTAACTTACAGTTCATATCCTCTATGACAAGTTTCAGAATACAGCTAGTCAGACATGCCGGAGTGTTAATACCATCTATTTTATAGAGGTTGCTAAAAAAATTCAGAATAATGGAGTGAATATCAGTGTTATCATTGACAAGCCTCCCAGTAGGATCCTCAAGTTGAGAAATGTGGTTTTTCCTCCTCCTTGCAGATGCTTTTTGGTGAAAAAAGTTAGTATTCTGGTCAACCTCTCTAATATGGGATTCTCTTTCCCTCATGAACCAAATTCTTTCCTTCTCCCTTAGTACCGCATTAAGATTATTTCCTTCAAAAGAGATATCTCTGATAAAAACATCACAATAAAGAAGAGCATAAAGTCTCTTCAAGCAACTTTCTAAAGCATTAATGCGTCTGTCAGAATCCCCGAACCGAATCGAACTCCACCTCTATAAATAGGACACAATATTATGAATATCGGAGGTGATGCAACAATTCTATGCTTCCCAATATGACTTGACCGCCTTCTCACAATTACCATCTTGGATCCCAAAATATTCAAATCAGAAGGCACACATAAGGCTCCTCTTTTCCCCTTGAGAGAACATTGACAAAATGATCAGACTTTGGTCAGAAGAAACCGGAGGTGGGTGAACAATAGAGAAAACGTGGAAGAGAGATTTCCATTCATATGTGCCCACAAATCTATATAATCGTTCAACAATACAGTTTTCCCTTGATCTTCCTCGATGTCATGTGAACGGAGAGCCAAAAAACTTGAGACCATGAAGAGTGTTTAACACAAGAGAATTCCTAAAATCTTCCAAAGCAGCCCCACTCCTCAAAAGACCCCCTGCTTTTTCTTGATGAAGAAGGACCTCATTGAAGTCATCCCCAATCAACAGGGGACCAGAGAGAGAGTTCAAAAAACGGTTCAAAAACTTCCAAGATTTATGTTTATCTTGACCCCCAGGCCACCCATAAAATCCAACAAAATACCAAGTTAGAGAACCTGGAACAACAACTATCATGGAAATGTGGTTACTCGAGAAGTTAGTAACCTGAACACCCATATCATCCTTCCAAAAGAGGCACAAACCACCAAAGTGTCCCTGTATTCTCATGGGAAAGACGTTCTTAAATCTAATATTCAAACCCAAAAGACGTGTATCCTTGTTATCCAACATAGTTTCAGATACAAAAACTATGTCAGGGTGATATTTTGAACCCCAGTGATAGAGAGAACGAACCGTTAGAGGGTTTCCAAGCCCCCGATAGTTCCAACAAAATATTTTCATTGCTCCAGTCGGGGTTGGGTCACACCCACCTCCGCCTATTCTATTTCACAAAATTGTCCATTACTCACTACTTTCCACCTCTTTGGAAGTATCTATGTTATCTGACCATCCTACAAGATCTGTTTGTGCTCACCGGGTTGTGTAGAGGCTGGATCACCACACCAATCCTCTCTAATATTCCTTCTCCACATCTGATGTGTATTAGCACCTGGCACCGTTAATCCAATCATGTCTTCCCCATCCTGAGAGATGAGAATTGGGGACTCATAACCTGGAGGGAGGACTGTATCTGGGGATTCAACATGGTAAAGTTCCAATCCAGAACTTAGGTTTGGCGGTTCCTTACATTAAGACTTCTTCCCAACTGATAGTGAGAACATGTCCTTATTGAATGTTGAGAACTTGGTTGAGACGAAATTTTAACCCTTCCCCTAACTGGCATGCTTTCCCCCTGAGTCGACCAAAGCCATTGTGCTGCACAAAGGCACTCCTTCTTCCTCCTGATCCACATGAGTGCTAGCAGCAAACTCCAGTGATCCAAGCATGATGATGTTATTGTGATTAGGTTCATACTATTTAGTGAAGGCCTTCGCAAGTCCATCTCAATATTTTTGTTTTTCAAACTCAGGAACAAAATTTTTTCTTGCAGGTTTTGCACGGAGCCAGGGGCTATACTTCTTAATAAAATTTCCTTGTTCATTCACAATCTTCAAACCACAATCCTTTTCTAAATGTCCAATACAGTCACAAAAGAAGCATAAAATTGAGAGATTTTCAAATTCAAAGGATACCCAGACTTTAGAGTCCTATACTACCAAGAACAGGACCCTCATCAGAGGCTGCACAACATCAATCAATGATCTGATTTGAACAATGGGTTCCCAGTGAATTGGGTCAGACCGGTCTCATAACAAATATTTACCAATACAGCCTCCAATTTCATGCATAACTCGTCCAGTTATATCATGAAACAGAATTCCTTTGATACATATCTAGAAATGTGAGCTAGTCAGATTAATTTGTTGAATATCCTCTACCTTTTAGGTCTTCCATTAGGATGATCTAGTTATCAAAGGAACATGACCTACCTCTGAGAACTTTTTCTTTGTCTTTTTCATTAAAAAATTCAAATAAAAGAAGGCCCTATCCCACTTTTCTTATGAAAATGTCTTCCTACAATCTCCATACATTTTGCAGTGTGTTTTTAGAGCTCCCTAATTGACGGACCATTTCACGATAAATTTCCTGTTGATCAGCAAAGACATGAGATGTGAAAGAAATGCATCTTCATTCCAATGTTTTGATATTGACACTTTCTTCTTATCTATCAACGAAATATTATACCAACGAGTCATCAAATATGATTCCATGACAATCAAGGCCACGATGAGCACAATCAAGCCTTCACAATCAAGGCCACAGAGAGCCTAAAGTGTAACGAACCAAGCCTTCACAATCAAGGCCACGACGAACACAAAACCTCATGGGAAAAACCCGTATGTTGGTTCACACCAATCCTAACACCACCTTATGTGCGAGAAAAACACCGTAGACCCCCTCTTTGTGCCTGGTTCCAAGGCCTGCACGAGACCACCCTACGCGAGACCACCCTACACGAGCAGGACCAATGCGAGAAACACCTTCACGATCCCGACCCTGTGTAGCCAACCCCCTACGCGAGACCACCCTACGCGCGCATCACCACCGCGTGTACACCCTTCGCGATCCCGACCTTCGCAATCTCAACCCTGCACGACCAACCCACAAACGATGGACTGAGAGACCCAGGACGGTAAGACAGAGGAGAGCGACCACCGATAACTAGTCAAGGGACCGCTGCGCCGATGAGGAACCAGGAAACACGAATGGGCATCAGAACCCTAGGACGAATTACAAGAAAGATCTCTCCGGTGAGGAGTTTTTTTTAAATAAGTTTTTTTTTAAAATATTTTTTAAAAATAGGCTAGGTTTAAACAAAATTCAAAAATACGCCACAAAGGCGGCATCCACGATGCCGCCTTTCCCCTAAAACAGAAAAAAATATTTTTTATTTTTATTTTTTGTTTTGTTTTGTTATATATATATATAAACAAAACAAAAAAAAAACAAAAATAAAATTTTCAGCAGAATTTATCCGCTATTTAAAATCCAGCAATATTGCTATTACACCAGTCTGGATTCTGACAGAAGCTCTCACCCAGGGCTCCTTTTTATAGGAGAGCTTACCCTAAAAATCATTCTACATTTCCGATGTGGGATTCTGGTTCTCCATTTCCTGCACAGAACATTCTGCATTTCCGATGTGGGATTCTGTTTCAAGTACGATACTTTAAAAGACTATAAAATATAAACTATAAGGCCAATATAAATGAAACTTAAAACATGAATTAAACATATAAAAAATAGTTGAAAACAAAAAGAATTTCATAAAAAATGACGATAAAAAATAATTTATAAGCTTTCAAAACCACTTACTTGAAACTTAAGAAGTTTCAAGTACGTGATTTTGAAAGCTTATAAAATATAAATTATAAGACCAATATAAATTAAACTTAATACATGGATTAAACACAAAACAAATAGTTGAAAATAAAAATAATTTCGTAAAAAATATTGATGAAAAATAATTTATAAGCTTTCCAAATGACCAACTTGAAACTTAAAAATGTTTCAAGCACGTGACTTTGAAAGCCTATAAAATATAAACTATAAGACCAATGTAAATGAAACATAAAACAAGGATTAAACATATAACAAATAGTCAAAAATAAAAAGAATTTTGTAAAAAATGTTCATGAAAAATAATTTATAAGATTTCAAAACCACCTACTTGAAACTTAAAAATGATTAAAATATGTGGTTTTGAAAGACTTTAAAATATAAAGTATAAGACCAATATAATTTAAAGCTAAAACATGGATTAATCATATAATAATTTATTTAATTATTAAATTAATATTATTAATAATTAATTATATAATAATTAATTAGTTAATTAGAAATTATTAATAATTAATTATATAATAATTAACCAATTAATTAGTAATATAATTATTCAGTATATAATAGTTAATTAGTTAATTAGTAATATAATTATAAATTATATTTATCCATTATAATTAATAATTAGTAATTATTTAAAATTATTATATAATAATTAATTAGTGAATTGGTAATATAATAAACTATATAATAAATAATTAGTTAATTAATTAGTTAGTTAATTAGTAATTATTAATAATAAACTATATAATAAATAATTAGTTAATTACTAATATAATTAGTAAATTAGTAATATAATTATTAATTATTTAATAATTAATTAGTTACTTAGAAATATAATTATTAATTATATAATAATTAATTAGTTGATTAGTAATATAATTATTAACTATATAATTTGTAATTTTTTAATTAGTGTTTATTAATCATTAATTATATAATAACTAATTAGTTAATTAGTAATATAATTATTAATTATATAATAGTTAATTAGTTAATTTTTTGAGAAAGATAGAGTCAAGACCCTTTTTATAATTAGTTAATTAGTAATATAATTATAAATTATAATTATTCATTATAATTATTAATTAGTATTTATTAAAAATTATTATATAATAATTAATTAGTTAATTGGTAATTTAATTATTAATTATATAATAGTTAATTAGTTAATTAATAATATAATTATTCATTATAATTATTAATTAGTAATTATTAAAAATTATTATATAATAATTAAGTAGTCAATTAGTAATATAATTATTCATTATAATTATTCATTATAACTATTAATTATTAATTATTAATTATATAATACTTAATTAGTAATATAATGATTAATTATATAATTATTAACTATATAATAAATAATTATTTAATTAGTAATATCATTATTAATTATATAATAATTAATTAGTTAATTATAAATATGATAATAATTTATAATAAGTAATTATAATTATTAATTAGTAATTATTAATAATTAATTATGTAAAAAATAATTAGTTAATTAGTAATATTATTATTAATTATATAATAATTAATTAGTAAATTTGTAATATGATTTTTAATTATAATTATTCATTATAATTATTAAATAGTAATTAGTAATATAATTATTAATTATAATTATTTATTATAATTATTAATTAGTAATTATTAATAATTAATTATATAAAAATTAGTTAGTTAATTTTTAATATTATTATTAATTATATAATAATAAATTACTAAAATAGTAATATAATTTTTAATTACATTTCCTCATTATAATTATTAATTATTAATTATTAATTAGTAATTAGTAATTAGTAATTATTAATTAGTTAATTAGTAATATAAATATTAATTATAATTATTAATTATAATTATTAATTATTAATTATTAATTATTAATTATCAATTATTAATTATATAATAGTTAGTTAGTTCATTAGTTATATAATTATTAATTATATAAAAATTAATTAGTAAATTAGTAATATAATTTTTAATTACATTTATTCATTATAATTATTAATTATTAATTAGTAATTAGTAATTATTAATTATTAATTATTAATTATTAATTATTAATATAAATAATAATTATAAATAATAATTATAATTATTAATTATTACTTATTAATTATTAATTATTACTTATTAATTATTACTTATACAGTAATTATTTAGTTAATTATTAATATAAATATTAATTATATAATAATTAATTAGTTAATTAGTAATATAATTATTAGTTATATAATAATTAATTAGTTAATTAGTAATATTATTATTAAATATTATTATTATAATTTTTAATTAGTAATTATTAATAATTAAATATGTCATAATTAATTAGTTAATTATTAATATTATCATTAATTATATAATAATTAATTAGTAATATAATTATTACATATATAATAATTATTTAGTTAATTAGAAATATAATTAATAATTATAACTAATTAATTAGTAATTAGTAATTATTAATTATTAATTAGTTAATTAGTAATATAAATATTAATTATATAATAATTAATTATTTTATTATATGTTTAATCAATGTTTAAAGTTTCAATTATATTCGTTTTATAGTTTATATTTTATAGTTTTCAAATTCACGTACTTGAAACATTTTTAAGTTTCAAGTAGGCGGTTTTGAAAGGTTATAGATTATTTTCATCAACATTTTTGAGGAAATTCTTTTTGTTTTCAACTATTTATTATATGTTTAATCAATGTTTAAAATATCATTTATATTGGTCTTATAGTTTATATTTTATTGTATTTCAAAGTCACGTACTTGAAACATAATCCCACATCGGAAATGCAGAATGTACTACGCAGGAAAGGGAGAACCTGAATCCCACATCAAAAATGTAGAATGATTTTCAGGGCAAGACCTCTTATAAAAAGGAGGCCTGAGTAAGAGTTTCTGTCAGAATCCAGACTGTTGTAATGACTGTAGCGCTGGATCTTTAATAGCAGAGAAATTCTGCTGAATTTTTTTGTTTTGTTTATATATATATAAACAAAACAAAAAAAAAAAAAAAAAAAAAAAAAAAATTTCAAAAAAAAAAATTAGAGGAAAGGCGGCATCACAGATGCTGCCTTGCACCAGAAATGCAAAGGCGGCATCCGGGATGCCACCTTTCTGGTGCATTTTTAAATTTTTTTTTGCCCTAACCGTGTTCTAGAATTTTTTTTAGAAACGTAAAAAAAAAATAACTCTTCCAGTGAGAGAGACAAATTTACTGATGCCCGCCTCAAGATTTTTTGCATCTTATATAATGTTATTTTTTTTATTGTTATAAATATATTTTACTAATGAGTTTTTATGGATTCATGTTTTTTTTATAAATGATTTTGTTAAATTTTATTTTAGAAATATATTACAATTTCTTTTTTTGAGCATCAAATGGACTCATGCTCGACAATTATAATTTATATGTATATTTTCATTGAGGTTTTTTTGTTGAAAGTTTTTTTTAATTGTTATATTCTATAAATGTTTTAAATATATTATAAATTTAATTGGATGTTATTGTGTCATTAATTTATGGATAATAGTTAGATTCAAAAATAATAATATGGTGTGGTCATTAATGTTTATATAATTTCCAAAATATGAATAAATGGGTACAAATGTAATTTTAGAAATATATTACAATTTGATCTTTTTGAGCGTCAAATGGATTGACACTCAACAATTATAATTTATAAGTATATTTCCCTTGAGATTTTTTTATTGAATGTTTTAATTTAATTGTTATAATTTATAAATGTTATAAATATATTATAAAGGTAATTTGATGTTTTGTGCTATTAATTTAAGGTTAATAGTTATATTCAGAAATACAATAATATGGTGTGGTTGTTAACGGTTATATAAATTCTAGAATATGGATAAATGAGTATAATTGTGATAAATTATATTAAATTTAAGGAAATATTTGTATGGAATAATAACATTGCAGTGATAAATTTCTGTGAAAATGAAGAAGGTAGTGTGGATATGGATGTAAAATTTTATATATATTTGTGTGTATATGTGTATTTATGAGTGTTAATTCGGTGATCTATGAGAATCTCTGAGTAGTATATGATACATTAAGATGATCGTATTAATTTATTAGTTTATTAAATTACATGGTACACATCAATATGAAGTTATCACAATAGAAAAAAATCAACATCTTCATTGCTCGGTACCACAACCTAGAGTACAAACCTCACGCTCACTCCAGGTGTGACATCTACACCACTCTGGTGTGCCAGTTATAGAAGAGGCTTCCTCTTCGAGTGTTGACTCCGTGTACCACACTATTGATGTTGACACCTCAACAAGTTTTGTTATTGGTTCCTCCTCATACTGTTGGGTGGATGACCGTCCAACATGCCATGCAGAGGACTCCCCCACATCATATGTAGACTCATGTGTTGACAATTATGAGTTCTAGGTAGGACCCCATGAAGATGATGCAATGTTCAAGACACATCAAATAAATCTTTGTGAATATAGTGTCTCCTGAGTATTGAAAAAGCTATGATACCCTACTGAGGACCCATGTCCCCAAAGTTCTAGGGACATCAGTCACATGATCCCATTCCTGTAGTGAGGTAACTTATGTTTGTTGTGCAGGATCCCATGATTTCTATGTAGGAACCTATGCATGTTGTGCATGAGCCTATATAGGAGGCTCTCTCAAATTTCAATGGCCCTATCCCCACCTCTTTCATTGCCTCTGTCCTCCTGCCGGTGGAAACGACGGTGACAACTATGCATCATCCCCAATGGGCTCCTTAGGCACATCATCATCCACAACTTTATCTATGGGGACATGTGAATTAGGATATGCTAGTGGTTACTCATTATAAACACTCTTATATAAGGAATTGAGAGGATCTATGAGAGACACTAGATCTGCATGAACTATTTAGAGTTTTTTCTATGTTTATATTTTATATTTTTGAATATTACAGACCCTTTCCAAACCTTCTCATTATTTTATGTGAAATTAGTTTTAACTATCCCTATGTATTTTAATTATATCTAGAGTTATAGTTCTTGGGATTTTATAAACCATATTTTATATGAAATATAATAAGTTTATCTAACTTTTATTCAACTATGACAAAGTCTAAATCAATCTCTATAATGTTCGCATTTTGGTCTGAACATGCCGCATGCTTTTGGTTTCAACAATAATTTTTAGTTTATAGTGTTTCATAGTTTTTTAATTATTCTCTTATAACTTGAGTTATATATATTGAATCTTAATGTGAATTATTCTATTGGACACCCAATACATTTTTTACATTTTATTTAACTAAGTGGAAGTCTAAATTTGTTATTTAAGTGATCTAAAAATTTCCTAAAGTCTCTTCAATAGTTCTGGAATTCTAGAATTTCCATAATTCAATTTTTTATGTATTACTTTGATAAATATGGAGATATAAATCATAATCACATGATGTTTGTTGTATTGGAAAGCTAAAAAGTTTTTATAAATTTAATTAAACTTAATGAAAGGATGAAAAGTCCATTTATAAACCTTAACAGTTGACCTAATATCTGCAACTTTTTCAGTGTTTTTCTACAGTTTTTAGATATTACTTTCCCCTAATTTTCAATGTTATTTCATGTTATATATTTTAAAATGAAGAGTTGTTTGATTCTTTAGAATGATATTTATTTTATCTACAATTAAGTCTTCTAGACCTTATGCTAATTCAGTTGTTTATAGGGTCTAAAAATTCATCGAAGTTTCTGTTATCAAGTTTGTTTCTGATGAAAAGGTTTCAATTTTTTTTCTCGACGATATGATTACATGTGTTTGAATGGTTGCATAATCATTCACATCTGTTCCACCATTTTCAAATGTCTACCAATGGTTTTTGTTCATGGATCCAGAAACACTCAACGATCCCCTTATTCGAGATGTTTTACAAACCTACTTTCCAAAGGCATGCGATTATTGAGAAATGGCCCAACCACGCTTAGGTAATCATGTTGGTTAAGGGGATGAGAGTTTGGCCTCATCACACCCTTTGGGGGGGATTATTTCCTTATCTAGGGCTCTATTGAAAATTTAAGGAATATTCATAAATCCTTCATTCATTCACAAGTATAACATGAACTACTAAAAAATAGGCCTTTAATAGTGCTAGAAATGGCCTTTACCAGTGTTAGAGAAGCACTAACTACCTGAGCGAGATTAAAATCCCAGATCTTTTATCAGCACTAAAAAAGCACTGATAAAGGGGTCCTTTATCAGTGCTGATAAATGGGTACTTTATTAGTGCTGATAAATGGGTCCTTTATCAGTGCTGATAAATGGGTCCTTTATTAATACATTTAGAAGAACTGATAAATGAACAAATTTATCAACACATTTATTTAACACCGCTAAAGACCCCATTTATCATCACTTATAGAAGCACTGATAAAGGGCCATACTATAGTGTGCTGCAATAACACACTACAACACCAATGCAATGTGCTGTAACAACACACCGCAACACCAAAAACACACATGATATAAAAAAAACAAGTACCAATACCTAATTTAAATGAAATGAAATTTATAACACAAATACAAGAAAAAAAAAATATATTATAGACACTTCAAACACTGGTTTATTCAATTACATAAATACAAATTATTACATACATTCAAAAACATCAATGTTCCTTTGTCTTTTAATCCTTACCTGACTCATGCTATTGATAAACAAACCACCCCTGATCAAATAAAATAATTCACCTGTATAATAAAATAATTCTTATGTTTGTAATAATATAAAGAAATAAATTAACATAAAGTGTTAATTTTACTAAAATCGATGTCAATTTTAAATAAAAAGATGCATTTGGAGTCATACCGGTCACACATTGCATCTAATTGTGGTGAAGGTGATTCAAAAATGTCTTAAATGACTTATGGATTATTTTGCAAAATCATCAAAACATTCTGAATGCATTTTATCGGTTTTGAGTATGCCTATTGTCTTTTTTACTAAAATGTCATTTTAAACTGAAACATACACTTTGACTCATTATGATCACACCATGTATCAATTTGAAATGAAAATAATTCCTACATGTTAAAAATGACTTATGAATCATTTTCCTAAATTATCAAGAAAATCTTTGAGTGTTTGATCATTTTTCAGTGAATGAAACTTTTTGAACGAAAATATTGATTTTAAACTGATAATAGAAAATTTGAGTCATACTGGGAACATCATGTATCAGATTGATGTGTGTCTAATTCATATACATCAAAAATGACTTATGGATTGTTTTCATAAAGTATTAAAATAGTCTAAATCCATTTTCTCAGTTTTGAGTAGGTCAGTTGTCCATTTTAATAAAATTGATGTCAATTTTAAATAAAAATATGCAATTTGAGTCATAACAGTCACACCGTGGGTTGGATTGAGGAGAGGATGATTCATAAACATCTCAAATGACTTATAGATCATTTTAATAAAGTATAAAAATAATATTAATTCATTTTATTAGTTTTTAGTACGTTAATGGTTTTTTTACTAAAATGTATTTTTAAACTAGAAACATGCACTTTGACTCATTCCAATAACATAGTCTGTCAGTTTGACATGAGGACAATTCCTACACATCAAAAATGACTTATGAATCATTTTACTAAATTATTAAGAAAACCCAAGTGATTTTGATTTGTTTTTAGTGAGAGACTTTTTGAACTAAAATATCAATTTTAAACTGATAATGGAGACTTTGAGTCATATAGGGCACATCATGTATCATATTGAGGTGAGGATAATCCCTACACATACAAAATGACTTATGGATCATTTATGTAAAGTATAAAAAAAATAAGAATGTGTTTTCTTGGTTTTGAGTAGGTCAGTTTCCCATTTCACTAAAATTGATATCAATTTTAAATAAAAAGACCAAATTGGAGTAATACTAGTCACACCATGCATCAGATTGAGGTTAGATTGATTCCTCTACACCCCAAATGACTTATGGATCATTTTAATAGCGTATCAGAATAATATGAATGTGTTTTCTTGGTTTTGAGTACGTTACTTGTCTTTTTTACTAAAATGTCATTTTAAAATTTAAACACGCACTTTGACTCATACTAATCACATTGTGTATCAGTATAATGTGAGACTAATTCATACAAATCACACATTAATTATGAATAAATTTCATAAATTATCAATAAAATATGATCATGTTTTATTAGTTTTGAGTTAGTGACACTTTTTGAACTAAAATATCAATTTTAAACTGATAACGGACACATTGAGTCATATCGGGCACATCATGTATCAGATTTAGGTGTGGATGATTCCTACACATCACAAATGAATTATGGATAATTTTACTAAAGTATTTAAATAATATGAATGAATTTTCTCAGTATTGAGTAGGTAAGTCATCCTTTTTACTAAAATTGATGTCAATTTTAAATAAAAAGACGCACTTGGAGTCATATCGGTCACACTGTGCGTCAGATTGAGGTGAGGATGATTCCTACATGTCTCAAATGACTTATGTATAGTTTTACTAAAGTATAAAAACAATATTAATGATTATTTAAATATTTAATTTATATTATGTTAATTTAGTAGAGAATATATAATATTATAATGAAAATCAGAGTTTATTAAAAAATAAAATTACCTACTCATTGAACTCTCTTTATTTTTTTAAAGGTTTTAGGGATTTTTTCTTCTATCAAGAATCCAAATACCCTCTTTATGGTACCCATATAAAATACAATACATTTTTAATATTGGGACTGACATGAAATTATTATGATCTCTCAATTAAAGGGTCATCCTCGATTGAATTTTCATATGACCTAACATTTATTTTAGTCGATAGTAAGAAAATAAACCAATTATTTTTTATTGGATCAGAGACATAAAATACTCACACTTCTTGTGATTCTATTATGAAAAAATCATCGTTTTCCCCTTCCATACTGAAATTCACCTTCATGAAGCCCATTTCATCAACTTTCACTACACTGATCTTGTCAACCTATTTGTAATGGAAAATCTGTAATTGAAATGTTGTATAATCTAACTCATATATCTGTTTGATAAGGCCAAAATATGACATATTTTCATAATTTGGATTTCTATCCTCATAACCAGATATGTGCATCTCTTTATCCATAAGCGTAAAACCACTGTTTTGCATCGTACAATAGTCATCATGTTCTTTTGTATAAAATGTATAACCATTGATTACAAAACATGTGTAAGATATAACATTTTGATTCGGTCCCCTATATATCCATTGAAGTTGTTCGAAAATTGAATTTGGATTTTCAAATAACTCCTTATAAATTTAATCTCGAAACCATCCTATAAACTGTTGATTATCTGTATTTGATATCCATCCTCTATCCCTTGATGGATTCAAATCTCTAAGAATTTCTTTGTGGGTTTCAATGTATGGACCAACATCTTCACTATTATATAAAATGTAAAGGTGTTCTTGCTCCCACTTTATCAAGGTAATTCTAACAATATCTCTTCTCCCATAAGGCATTCACTGTGATGAGAATTTGGGAGACTGATGCTGTTAACATCTGATAGGTAATCAGTATAGAATTCAATAACTTCTTCAACAATATATCATTCTCCAATACAACATTTTGGATGAATTATATTCTTGACATACCCTTTAAAATATTTATATACCATTCAATGGGGTACATCCATCTGCAATGGATATGATCACATAGTTGAACCTCTCTAACCAAGTGAACCATCATGTAGACCATTATATCAAAGAATGATGGTGAAAAAAAATCTTTAATAAACATAATATGACTAAAAACTCCTTATTTATGATGGGAAATTTTGTCAGGTATATAACTTTACTACATATAGCTTTGAAAAAAAGCAGAGTTTGGTTAATGTATTCCATACATTTTGAGGCAGAATGCAATGGAAAGAAACATACATCAAATATTACATAAAAACATGATAGTCGTGTGATTTTATGTAGTACCCCCAATTTCTGGTATGCAACCATTAAGTTGTGATTTTTATGTTTATAAAGTGTAAGGGTGATGGATGGGAGAGTTTGGAGAACTTTAAATAAGTTTTTGGGGCCAAAGGATAGACACAAGGGATGCACATAGTTTGTCCAAACAGTGTGGAAAGCCTAGTAGAAACCATGTGAAGTTTCAGATTCTGTACAATAGCTTCAGTACGATGTGTGCACTATTAGGAATACCATGCGAGAAGTATATGATAGATGATATGTAAGGTAGTATCTAATGCACAGTTAGCGCATAGTTTGTCTAACTGTGCGGACTAACCGTGTGCGGGTTAAAAACCACCTCCTTAAAAAGTGGATCTAGGATGGCCTTGCCTTTAATCCACTCGTTTTACACCAAATCAGCTCTAACTTAGTATTTTTATTCTTATAAGGCCAAATAAGGTTCTCCCATCGATCTATAGACAATACAAAGTCTTCCCTTAGTGATTCAAAGATGGATTCTTGAGGTATGTGATCTCTCTTCATCGTTATTGACCGATTTCTTAGATCTACTTAGACCTACTTATCCTCTATTCTCGGTTTCTTAGATCTACATTCGTTATGGGTATATATAATATAGTAAATTACAAATATGTTGAGATTTGGTCTTGATCATTATAGGAGAAGAGATCTAAGGCAGTTTCATGGATAATCGACCTGATTTTCTTGAGCATTCTCATCCATTTTCGGTTTTCATGAAAATAGTTAAGGTAGGTGGATTCACTCTCGACTCCTCTTTATAAAAATGAATGTCATGATTTCAAATTAATTACCTTATGTTTAATTGATTGTGAATTGGATATTTTAGAATTGTTGGAAAACCTCTTTAATGACAGTTTGATGAATTGTGGAAATCTGGAAAATTGGTGTTCTTGAATAAAGTGCTTGATTCTTGATTTTAAAATGTGGATTTTAAAATAAGGATTTTATATAATTCTACCACAGGGGTTTGATGAAAATGTTTTCAATAAAAGGAACGTTTTTATTGAAATGAAATGTTTTGTTTGAATTGGTTTGCTTCATTATTATCAATAAAGAAATGAGTTTATTGAATTGGTTGAACACACTTGGATTTGGCATAGTTTGTGGTGTGTGTTCATATGCATTGGGATGGATATGGGCATGAAGGACCCCCATCAAAAGGCTGGGATAGATATGGGTATGAATTACCTCCATCAAAGTGGTCCACTAAGTGAAGGCTTAGTGGAAGGATAACTCACCGCTCACGAGTATAGGGAGTTTCAGGTTGCATGCATGGTTGGGTGTGTGGTTAAGGGGAATGGAACAGGTATGCCAAAATGTTAATGAGAAATGGTTTTAAAGCTTGTTTGGTTGTTTTTCTGGAAATGTGACTTGCTGGAAATTGGTTGAAAATAACACTTTTTTACATTAGGTTTTAAATGGTTTTGGGACTTGTTTATATTTAGTTATAAACTGTTTTGGGAAATAGTTTTATATAAATAGTTTTATATAAATGTTTCTAACCTTTCTATCCTAGTGGTATGAGTAGGGAAGTCATTGAGGAAAGAATACTGAGTTTTATACTCACCCATACTTTGGAACTTTGGTGATATTGCAGATGTTATCTTCCGAGACACAGGAAAAGGTAAAGTATCACACGTATTTATCACCACCTCATGATACTTGGGATGTTTAGTAATGTTGGAGCATGGAGTCTTGTGGTTGTCTTGGAGTTTCTTGTAGTTATCTTCCACTGTTTACTTTGATGGTTACTTTTCTTCCACCGCAGTACACTTTGGTGTGGTCTTAATATAAATGAAGTGGTTGAGTTGTCTTTCATTTATCTATGAATCATATAGAATGTTGTTTGGTTATGGTTGCTGGGTTAATGGTTTTAGTTCTTAAAGGGTAAATCATCACCAACATGCATTTGAAACCCTTTGACATTTATTTCCAGCCTTTGGCATCTTGGGGATGTTTCTTAAGGCCAAGTAATGATTCATGGTATTCTCAAGGCAGTGAGAATATGTGGATCATTACAAATGGTATCAGTTTTTTCGATCCAAAATCTTGTTTGAGATAAGTGTTATCAGCTTGTTCCTTTCCTTTTAGAACAAGTAGTCATCAGTTTTCTTGGTCTTGGAGTTGAAATTCATTCTTGTCTATTCCTTAGGTTATGATCTTAGAAAGGAGTAGGATTGTCAGGAATTGAAATTTAGAGCATAAAAAGATGTATCTAACCTTTTTATGCTGAACTTCAAGTTACCAGGGAGTTGGGTACATAAGAGTTTTGGATACATTGATAGGATTTTTGAATCTCATTGTCATGGGTTTAGCCAATGAGACTAGTATGAAATGAATTGTAGAGGAATAAATTCCCACTAGGATTGCATATTTCATTTAGAGAGATGATTTATGATTTTTGTGCATTGTGTTTATTTTTTAAAATGGAAGAAATTGTTTTCAAATGAAAGGTTTTGAAAATAACATGAATATGGTATTTTGAAAATTGATTGATTTTCAAAAGAAAGAATGGAATTTTTCAAAAACGGTTAAACATGGAAAATGTTGTTTTTGGAAAACAATGTTGTGATAGTTGATGTGATAGAATTTGAAATAAAAATACATTAGTTTCTAGAGAGTGAGACTTACAGAGTTTGTTGTTTGTTTAGAAAATGGCACCTATTAGGCGTTGTAGAAACCAACCAAAATAAGCTGCGGAGAATGTGGTTGCACATGAGCCATAGGTGAACCAAGAGATGGTTCAGAGTATCATTCAATAATTCTAAGTTGTGTATATGAGGAACCATAGGTATGAGACAAGACATGTTGACCATTCCATTGAGTTCATGAAGTAGAATCCACCCATTTTATGGGGTGATTCTGAACATGAAAAGTCAGAGGTGTGGTTGAAAAAGATGGATCATATCTTCAATTTCATCGGCCCACCATCAGAGCTGAAAATCAATCCAGAGACTTATATGCTTGAGGATCTTTCACGCAAGTGGTGGGATCTAGGAGTGCAGGCTAAACTGGATCAAGGACTTAGTTGGGAGGATTTTGAAGAATTTTTTAATAAACAATTCTATCCTCATACATTCAGGATCCAGTGAACGATGAAATTATTCAGCCTAAAGTAGAAAAATCTTTCTATCATAGAGTATGAAACTAAATTCATGTATTTAGTGTGATTTCCACTATAATTTGTGGTGAGTACATCCTTGAAGGCACGCATCTTCAAATCAGGACTAAGGTAGGAGATTCGCTCGAAGATTTGGGTACTCTGTGTTACAAATTATATAGACATGGTGAATAGAGCGACTTTGGATAAACATGATATCTCAGGATATATGGTAAGAGGAAGTATGATGATACCTATGAGAAATGGTGGGAACTCAAATTCTGGGAACAAGAAGAAGAGGGACACCTATTTCCAAGGTGGAAGCGAGAATAAAAATTAGAAGGCTAGATCATTGAACATTCCTCTATGACCCAAGAGAAAATAAGGTTGTTTTCAATGTGGTTCACTTGACCACATGAAGTGAGAGTGTATGGAACAACATAGAGAATTCCACAACTGCAAGAAGATGGGGTATCTTCAATGCTATTATTGCAGTGCTCTGAGGTTAGGTGCTCAAGACACTTCTCAGGTATCGCAAGCATCATATTCTTTGACAGGACGAGGCCAGCAGAATCAGACTCATCAGTAGAACAGAGCTAGCCATAGTGATTCTAGTAATACCATGACTCCTCATTAAGGGAAATATTAGCAAAGGAATAAGGAGCAGAGTGCAACAATGAAGAATTTTTATAGAGCTAACTTGGTGATTTTGGATGATCAGGATGGGCCATCTATAGTGATAGGTAGGATTATTTTGAATTCTACCCTTATGTGAGTGTTGTTTGATACCGGTGCATCACATTAATTCATTTCTTCTCATGGTATTGATTTTCTTTGTTTAAAACTCTATATGATTCCCTATGTGTTAAAAATTCAAACTCCTCTCGATGAAAGAGAATGTCAAGCCTTTGCGTGTAGAGCATGTTCTATAACCTTTGATGGAGTTGAGATAATGTGGGACTTCTTATTGTTGGAGATAGATGTATTTGATGTAATCCTAGGTATGGATTGGTTGAAAACATTCAAGGCTTGCATCAAATGTTATAGTAGAACAGTTATTTTCAAAACTGGGGATGGCGTCGAGCATCTCTTTAGAGGACAAAGAGTTGTAAAGACAGGTGAAACATGGTTGTTGGAACTAATAATGGGAATGATCTCTTACCAGTTGGTTGCGTTTAATTTAGAATCAATGGAAGAGATCGAGGACAACAATTTTCTAGTAGTCATGGATAAATTTCCAGATGTATTTCCCAATAACTTCTCAGGGCTACCACTTGTAAGGGAAGTGGAGTTTACAATTGATCTCCTTCTAGTGACCAGTCCTATTTCCCTTCTATCTTATAAGATAGAACAAATATAATTAAGGTAATTGAAAGTGTAGTTGGAGGATCTAGAAAGAAAAGTTTTCATTTTACTGAGCATGTCTTCGTGGGTAACACCGATCTTATTCGTGAAGAAATCAAATGGAACTCTAAGGCTGTGGGTGGATTATCATAAGCTTAACCAAGTTGTGATCAAGAATAGGTATCCACTTCCATGCATTGATGATCTGTTTTTTCAATTAAGTGGAGCTCAATGGTTCTCCAAAATTGACTTGTGATTAGGATATCATCAATTGCGAGTTTATAAGGAGCATATTCTAAAGACAACTTTTAGAAGTAGATATGAACACTAAGAATATGTAGTCATGCCTTTCAGTCTTATAAATGCACCAACGGTATTTATGAAATTGATGAATAAGATATTTCAGAGATATCTGGATTCATTTTTCAAGGTTTTGTAGATGAAATATTGGTGTATTCAAGGACAAAGACTGATCATGAGAAACACTTAGCGATAGTGTTAGAAATCTTGAGAGATCATCCTTTATATTCCAAAGTCTCAAAGTGTGAATTTTGGATACAAGAGATACACTTTTTTGGAAATGTAATTTCTAAAAAATGTGTTTTAGTAGATCCCAAAAAGATAGAAGTTGTTATCTCTTGGAAACCCCTGAATAATTTCTTTGAGATACAAAGTTTTCTTGGTCTAACTGGTTATTATCAATGCTTTATGCATGACTTCTCACAACTAGCCTCACCAATGATAACTTTGACAAAGAATAATTCTCCATTCCAATAGAGTGAAGAATGCGATAAGTCTTTTCAAGAGTTGAAAGTTCGTCTTACATCAAAACCTATCTTGATTTTTCTAGAATTAGGATAGGGGTATGTGGTGTACTATGATTCTTTGGGATCTAGGTTGGGATGTGTTATCATGCAAGGCCATGTGGTTTCTCATGGTTCAAAGAAGTTAAGAGTTCATGAGAATAATTACCCAACATATGATTTTGAGTTAGCTGTAGTTATCCATGCTTTGGAGACCTGACATCACTATCTCTTTAGTGAGAAATTCACTATGTTCACAGATCATAAGATCTTTAAACATATATTCTCATAATGAGATTTGAATCTGAGGAAAAGGATATGGATGGAGTATCACTAGATGTTTGAATTTGAATTGATGTATACATCAGGAAAAGGTAATATGGTGGCTGATGCATTAAGCATAAAGTCATATGCATAGTTGGAAAAAGAAGCTTCATATGAGTGGTGGTTAAAATCAGTCCTAGCCAACATGCATGTGGAATGTGAAGACCAAGGTGGTGTTGCTATTTTATTTTCACTTTTTATGGTTCTCAATTTAGTAAATATGGTCAAGGAGGCATAAAAATCTAATGTAGAATTCCTAGTTTTGAGTTCAAAACTTAGTGGTGGGGAGACCAGTGAGGGCTGGAAACATGATGGGAGTTAGGTTTTGTAGTTCATAGATCGAATGGTTGTACCTATGGCTTACCAGGAGAAACTTATTCATGCTTAACACCATTTGAGATGGTATATTCATCCGAGAATATATAAGATGTATAAGGTATTAAAAATGCAATTTTGGTGGATTGGTATGAAAAAAAGTGGCTGAGTTCGTTTTATGGTGCTTAACTTGTCAGTAATTTAAGATAGAAAATCAACGACCAGCCGGTATGTTGTAGTCTTTACTGATTCCAGTGTGGAAATGGGAGCAGATAGCCATGGAATTTCTTACAAGCCTCCCAAGAACAGTTCAGAAACACTATTCCATATTGGTAATAGTGGATCATATTACAAAGTCGGCTCATTTCATCCCTATTCGTGAAACTTATACAGTGGAGGATCTGTCTAAAATATATATCCAAGAAGTGGTAAAGAGACATGGAATACTAGTTTCAATCATTTTAGATAGACATCTAAGTTTTACATCTCGTTTTTGTAAATCCTTACAAAAATCCTTGGGGACTCAGTTGACTATGAGTACGATGTATCATTCTCAGATGGATGGGCAATCCGAAAGGATGATACAGACATTGGAAGACATGTTGTGGGATTATGTAATGTATTTTGGTGTCTCATGGGAATAAAATATACCCTTACTAGAGTTGTCTTATAATAACAACTATTATTCCTCGATAAATATGGATTCTTTTGAAGCATTGTATGGATTTCCTTATTTTTCTTCATTTTGTTGGGTGGAAACAGGTGAGACTTAACTAGTCGGGCAAAGACTTGTCCAAGAAACAACAGAGAATATTTATTTAATCAGAAGGGGATAGAGATAGCTCAGATTTGTCAGAAATTTTATGCATATCATCGACGAAGACCATTTTCATTCACAGTGAGTGATCATGAGTTCTTGAGGAACTCTCCAAGGATTGGACATTGTCACTTTGAGAAGCATGGAAAGTTATCTTCTTAATACATTGGCCCTTTCAAGATACTGGAATGGTTTGGAGAGGTGGAATATCAGTTGGAATTTACACCATGGTTCAGTTTGGTTCATAATGTTCTATATTTATGTCAATTGAAAAATTATCATTATGATCCTGACCATGTGATCATATGGGACCACATTGACCTAGAGTCGCATGCTTTGTTGGTACATATCCTGCTGTGGATTGTGGATAGGCAAGAGAAAGTATTGTGTGAAAAAATCATCGCTCTAGTGCGGGTTTTATGGAAACATGGTCATATTCAGGAAGAGACTTGGGAACACGAGAAGGAAATGAAAGATAAATGACCAAAACTCTTTTAGTGCAACAATGGTTTTTAACTTTCTAAGGATAGAAAGACCAATGGTGGGGAGAATGTAGTACCCCCAATTTCTAGTATATAATCCTTATGTTGTGATTTTTATGTTTATAAAGTGTAATGGTGAAGGATGAGATATTTTGGAGAACTTTAAATAAGTTTTTAGGGCCAAAGGAGAGGCACAGAGGATGCACATAGTTTGTCCAAATCATATGGAAAGCCTAGTAGAAACCATAAGAAGTTACAGATTCTGGACAGTAGCTTTGGAACGGTGTGTACATAGTTTGGTAGAACATGTAAGGAGGATATGTAGGGTGATCTATAAGGTAGTATCTAATTCACAGTTAGCACATAGTTTTTCTAATCGTGTGGACTAACCATGTGTAGGTTAAAAACCACCTCCTTAAAAAGTGGATCTAGGTCAGCCTTACCTTTAATCAACTCATTTTTGCCCCAAAATGGATCTAACTTAGGATTTTTCTTCTCCTAAGTCCAAAGAAGGTTCTCCCATCAATCCAGAGGCTATACAAAGGCTTCCCTTGGTGATTAGAAGCTATATTTTTGAGGTATGTGATTGTTCTTCATCGTTCTTGACCGGTTTCTTAGATCTACTTAGATATACTTCTCCTATATTCTAAATTTCATAGATCTACATCTGTTATGGGTAGATATAAGATAGTGAATACCAAATATGTTTATATTTGGTCTTGATCATGATAGGAGAAGAGATATAAGTCAGTTTCATGGAGAATCGACCCGGTTTTCTTGAGCGTTCTCTTCGGTTTTCAGTTTTCATGAAAACGATTTAGGTAGGTGGATTCTATCTCCAATACTCTTTGTAGAACTAAATTAAATGATTTAAAATTGATTATATTATGTTGAATTGATTGTGAATTGTATGTTTGATAATTGTTGGAAAACCTCTTTAGTGACGGTTTGATGAATTGTGGAAATCTGGAAAATTGGTATTCTTGAATAAAGTTTTTGATTCTTGATTTTAAAATGTGGATTTTAAAATAAGTATTTTATGGAATTGTGGCATAGGGGTTTGAAGAAAATTTTTTCAATAAAAGAAATTTTTTTATTGAAATGAAATGGTTTGTTTGAATTGCATTGCTTCATGATTTTCAATAAATGAATAGGTTTATTGAATTGGTTGAACACACTTGGATTTGGCATGGGTTGTGGTGTGTGTTCATATGCATTGGGATGGATAAGGGTGTGAAGGACCCCCATCAAAAGGTTAGGGTGGATATGGAAATGAATTACCCATTTAAAATTTGTCCACTAAGTGAAGGATTAGTGGAAGGATAACTCACCATTCGTGAGTATAGGGAGTTTCAGGTTGCATTCATGGTTGGGTGTGTGGTTAAGGGGAATGGAATGGGTATTGAAAAAAATTAATGAGAAATGGTTTTAAAGACTTTTTTGGTTGTTTTTATAGAAATGTTACTTTCTGGAATTGGTTGAAAATAGAACTTGTTTACATTGGGTTTTAAATGGTTTTGGGACTTGATTATATTTAGTTACAACTATTTTGGGAAATTGTTTTATATAAACTATTTTATATAAATGTTTATAACCTTTTTATCCTAGTGGAGTGAGTAGTTAAGTCATTAGGGAAAGCCTATTAAGTTTTATACTCATCCCTTATTTGGAACTTTGGCGATTTTTCAGATGTTATCTTCTGAGACATGGGAAAAGGTAAAGTATCACATGTATTTAGCACCACCTCATGATACTTGGGCTATTTGGTGATGTTGGAGCATGGATCTTGTAGAGCATGGAGTCTTGTGGTTTTCATGGAGTTTCTTGTAGTTATATTTTGTTGTTTACTTTGATATTTACTTATCTTCCTCTGTAGTAAACTTTGGTGTGGTCTTAATATAAATGAAGTGGTTGAGTTGTCTTTCATTTTTTCATGCATTATATATTGAGTTGTTTAGTTATGATTTCTGGGTTAATGGTTTTAGTTTTTAAAGGGTAAATCATCCCCCACTTAAATTAGAAAACCTTCAGCATTTATTTCCAGCCTTTTAAATCTTGGGGATGTCACTTAAGTCCAAGTAATGATTACTGGTATTCTCAAGCCAATGAGAATATGTGGGTCATTACATTTTAGTCCTTATAAATTTAAATTATTCATTGAAACAACATTATTAATATTCGAGGAATAACCTTGTGGAACTTTTACACTATTAAGGAAAAGGAAAATTTTCAATTTTTCCAATCTAGATAGTGTTTAAGCTGCTGTAGGAAGAAAATTACACCTTTTACCCTTCATCAGTTCTAAATATTCCCTTATCCCAATTTCAATCAAGTCCAACCTAGCCTTGATGACATATTTTTTTCCAGGAACATTTAGTAATGTACTAATAACACTATCAAATACATTTTTTTCTACATGCATTACATCAAGAAAATGCATGACATACAAATAATTAGAATATGATAATTCAAAGAAAATTGATCTCTTGTTCCAACATTATTTTGTAAGATTTTTCAAAAATGGTTTATTGAAAATAGTGTCAATATATTTTACTTTATTGTACAATTGATTGCCTGTTACTGGAGATAGTGTTTTACCTTGTTCTATATTCTTATCACATGTTGTCATCCATGATTGATATTTATGTCATCAAGGTAAAAATTTCTAATGTCATAAATAACAGTCTTCGAGGAATGTTTAAACTGAACTGAGTATGTGTGTTTTTTAAAAATGGGACACACCAACATTCCTTTAATGCTATATCCTCATAAATTTCCATAAGACTGGAAGTAATTTATCATCTCATAAAACATGGCCCTAAATTTGGATTCTTCCCTTATATGAGCATTATACATTATAACTTTCGTATCCCACATCAAATTCAGATCTTTGATCAATAAATCCAAATAGACATCAATATCATTACTGGGTTGCTTTAGTCTAGATATAAGTAGAGACAACATAATGTATTTGTGCTTCATGCATAACCATGAAGAAAAGTTTTAATTTACCAACATGATAGGCCATGTACTATGAGTACTAATATATAAAACAAAAGGAATTATTCCATCTATAGATAATTCAAGATGAAAGTTTCTAGGATTATTTCAAAATTCAGGACACTCATAATCAATTTTCTTTCACTGAGGAGAATCTAGTGGACGAAGTAGGTTCCAATATTTAATTCTTGTATTTTCATGCCATGTCAATTGTCTCATGGATTACTGACATATATATAGTCTTCTACACCATAAAATGATAGGAAATTACCATACATATTTTGAAGGACTTGATTCATTTTTCTTGTATCAATCTGCACCACACTTAAGACATTTTATGAGTGATTTATGGTTCTTATGAAACAATCTGAAATCATTTTTAAAAGTATGTATTTTTTAGAGATCATTTCCATTGAACGTAACATTTTTTTAGCATCATATGTTCGGTATGGTAGTAAATTTTCTTTAGGTGGCATATCTTTCAGGAGACAAAGTAGTTATGTAAAGCTGGTGTCACTCCTTCTACTGCCAACTTTCAAATTATATAACTTCAATACAGCTAAAAATGTTTTGTATTTAGTAAAACCAGTATACAATGGTTTCTTGGCACAACTATTTAATTCCTCAAACAAATTTGGACAATCATAAAGTTTATCTTCAATTTCCATTGTCATTTCTTCCAAGTGATCTCCATCATCATTTACACTAGTATTCATATTAAATGATCCATAAACCACAATATCACCCCTATTTATGTCCACATTCAGTTTTCCCCATGTTTAGTCCAACATTTATAGCTTTGATATATTCTATAACACTACTAAAAAATAGGCCTTTAACAATGATAGAAATGGCCTTTATCAGCACTTGAAAAGCGCTGACTACATGAGCGAGGTTAAAATCCCTGGTCTTTAATCAGCATTGAAAAAGCATTGATAAATGGGTCCTTTATCGGTGCTAAAAAAGTGATAATAAATAAGACCTTTATTAGTACTTTTTTTAGCGTTGATAAAGGACCCCTTTATCAGCGCTTTCATTTAGCGCTGCTAAAGGCACTATTTATCAGCGCTTATAAAAGTGCTAATAAAAAACCCTTCATCAACACTTATAGAAGCACTGATAAAGTATACCTTTATCAGCCCTTATAAAAGTGCTCATAAAGGATATTTTATCAGTTCTTATAGAATAACTGATAAATTAGACCTTTATCAATGCTTTTAAAAGTGATGATAAAGGGTCATACTGTAGTGTGTTGTAACAGCACACTGCAACACCATTGAAATGTGCTGTAACAGCGCACCATAGTGCTAGAAACACACCAAATATCAAAAATAACAAGTCCAAATACAATATTTAAATGAAATGAAATTTACTACACAAACACAATAAAAAAACTATATTATATACATTTCAAACATTGGTTTATACAATTACCTAAATACAAATTATTACATACATTAAAAAATATAAATGTTCCTTTTTATTTTAATAATAACCCAACTCTTACTATTTCCAAACAAACCACCCATTCTTGAGCAAAATAACACACTTGTATAAGAAAACAATTCTTATGTTCGTAATAATATAAAAAAATAAATTAAAAAAAGTGTTAATTTTATTAAAATTGATGTCAATTTTATATAAAAATATGCACTTGGAGTCATACCTGTCACACTGTGCATTATATTGAGATGCAGCTGATTCCAAAAAGTCTCAAATGACTTTTTGATCATTTTCCTAAATTATCAAAATAATCTGAATGTGTTTTCTCAGTTTTGAGTACGTTAATTTTCTTTTCTACTAAAATGTCATTTTAAATTGGAAACACACACTTTTGACTCATTCCGATCACATCATGTATTGGTTTGATATGAAAAAGATTCATAAATGCCAAAAATTAATTATGAATCATTTTCCTAAATTATCAAGAAAATATGAGTGCGTTTGATCAATTTTCAGTGGGTGACACTTTTTTGACCTAAAATGTCGATTTTAAACTGATAACAGAAACTTTGAGTCATACCGGGCACATTGTGTATTAGATTGAGGTAGGAATAATTCCTACACATCAAAAATGACTTATGGATCATTTTCTAAAAGTATAAATATAATCTGAATGTATTTTCTCAGTTTTGAGGAGGATAGTTGTCCATTTTACTAAAATTGATGACAATTTTAAATAAAAAGATGCACTTTGAGTTATACCGGTCACACCATACGTTGGATTGATGTGCGACTGATTCTTAAATGTCCCAAATGAATTATGAACTATTTTTCTAAAGTATCAAAATAATATGAATTTTTTTGATCGGTTTTGTGTATATCGCTTGCTTTGTTTACTAAAATATCATTTTAAAATTGAAATAGACACCTTGACTCATACCGATCACATTGTATATCAGATTTAGGTGCACTGGATCACTACACATAAAAAATGACTTATATATTATTGTCCTAAATTATTTAAACAATTTGAATTTATTTTATCAGTTTTGAGTAGGTCAATTGGCCTTTTTACTAAAATTGATGTCAATTTTAAATAAAAAACGCACTTGGAGTCATATCGGTCACACTGTGTTTCAGATTGAGTTTTGGATGATTCATGCACATCTCAAATCACTTTTGGATCATTTTACTAAAGTATCAAAATAATATGAATGTGTTTGTTCAGTTTTGAGTAGGTTAGTTTGTGTTTTTACAAAAATTGATGTCAATTTTAAATAAAGACTCCCTTAGAGTAATACCAATCACACCGTGCATTAGATTGAGCTGAGGATAATTCATACATGTTCCAAATAACTTATGTATTATTTCTCTAATGTAACACCCCAAGATTTCATAGTATGTTATTTCTTCAAAGTAATTCAATAACTTGCACTACACACAACACCGAGTTCAAGCGCACCACGACTTACCAAACTAGCCATTCAAAAGAGGTTATGAATAGTATTAACTAAATTTTGAACTTTATATAATCAATATAATTTTAGAATCCATATTATGAGTTTCTTAGACATAATGAAAAGAAAACAAATTCATTTTTTTTCAGATAAAAGAAGTATTTTTTTTAAAATGCAATTTTACCGCCTTTTAATGGCGAACCCTTTTTAAATCCAAAATTTGAAACTTTTATATATTTAGTTTGAAAAAATAAACTTCTTCTTTATAACAGGGACATAATAATTTAGTTTCAATAATTTTTTGGTGTTTTTCTGATAACTTTCATATTTGGGTGAATAGTGAAAAATACTATATTTTAACTGAAAACAACTTTTTTAATCAAAATAATTTGTAGTGTTAAATTATACATTTTAATGGTTTGGAAGTATAAATAGATTATATTTTTACCATTTAATCCAATTTTATTCATTAGAAATAATTTCACTTTGAAATAGAACATAAACAAGTATCAATTTTTGTTAGTTATTATTTCTTAAAAACACGCTTTTTTTGACGACGAGAATTAATTTTAAATTAATAAATAAAACTTATATGTTTTGAATTTGGTAAAATAGACTTAATTTTTGAATTCATAATATCAAAATTATCTTAAGGTGAGTTTTTGGTATTTTTCTGAAAACTTTCAATTATTGATGAATAGTGAAAAACACTGAGTTATAGTTTAAAACCGAATTTTTATTTAAATAATTAATTATTTTATTTAAATTTATTTTAGGTCAAAGTAGATACATAATACCTATATATGTTCAATTTAATTCATTGGAGTCATTTTATAATAATATTAGATATATAAAATTTTATTGAACTTTTCACCGTCTTTTACCTACCTCCTAGGAGCATTTGCAAATTTACATAAAATTTAATTTTACCGCTTCTGTTAGTTGAATTTAAAAAATCCGAGAGACACGATTGATATTAGTAAGTAAAATGTGGTTCAATAAGATGAAAATAATTTTGATGAATAGTAACTTTTTTACTTTTATTTACCACGGTTAAAAATAAATAGGGTAATTAAGGGTAAAAATGATATTATTATTACCATAACACATGTCCTAATTCTATTGGATAAGTATAATTCGACCAAAAAAAACCTTAGGAATAAAATATGAACCTCTTTGGTCCACTTGGATTAGATTAGGACATTTATGATTATTTAATTCAAAGAAGAGTTAAAAGTGTTAAATTCAAAGTTTAATAACTAAACCATTTTTAATATAGGGTTAAACATAATATAAATTCGACTATAAATATTCAATAAAAATATAAAAATATTTACTACATAATGTTATTTTATTTATAATTTTTAGACATTAAATAATTTAATTTATTTATGACACAATGATGATGCAGTAATTACCTAATTAATGAAATATTAAAATAATTGATATTATAAATATCCAAATAAATGTAATTTGAGACTTTTTATGAATTACAATAATTTTATAGGTTAATATGAAATGTTAGGGTTGGTTATATGATTTTTTTTCGAATTAATAATGCTGTTATGAATTTAGAAAAAACAGAATACCAAACAGTATCAAAATTGACATAAAAGAGTTTTTAAAACAAATATTATATTATTAATTGATATTATATTCTTAAAAATATAAGGTTCAGACAAAAGACTTATATAATGATAGGTGTATAATTAATGAACCACTTGGGGTTCTCTTGGAAGTATATAGTAAGTTTATTAACCATATAATATAAAAATACAAAGAGACATGGTAAATGTCAAACTATTTAACTAAGAGTTAAATATAAAAGATAAGGTTAATATAGTGACCCAAACCTATATAAAACCTATTGTTTGAGTGGTTTTAGACCCATAACCACCTTATAATTTAAATAATTTATTTTTTATCCATTATAAACCGAAAATTATTTTATTATAAAATAATATTTCTTGCTTTTCCTAAGGTGCCCCTCACCCCTCTTATAAAAGGGCACTCCCCCTTATCTCTAATTAACACCTTAAAAGCCATTTGGCTCAGCCAAACCCTGAAAAAATACCCTATAAAATGTACTAAATTTATCATAGAGGCATTAATTTAGTCATAAATCTAACATAAGGAGCCCTTTTGATCAAATTAAAAGTAAGAACCCGAAGAAGAGGTAAATATTTCATCACCTCTTTTAAGTTCTTTTCTTCTTCCACTTCCTCTTTCTTTGTTGTTTCAATTATAAAATAATAAATACAGTATCTTATATATACTTTTATGTTATTATAAAAATGGTACAACCATATTCATTATTTTATCCATCCTAGGAATGACATGTCACCATACGTGCGTACGTACGACTTACCATCTCCACGTCGTGGTGTAGTTTGTTATTCAAACACTTCATCATTTGGATGGGTATAATAATGAGTATAAATGATTTAAATAATAAATATAACATGATAATTATTCTGAATATATGATATACCATCCAATTATATATTATTTTAATATCAAAATAATGATATTGTCGCTCGTGCGTACGCACGAATTACTTTCTCCATGAACGAGATGAGATTCATTCCCCATCACATCCATTCAAGACTAATTTTAATTATATGATTAAAAATAATGTTTAAAGGCTTAATATAATTCTGAATATGAATAAGATACATACTATCCATAACAAACATTACTTACATAATAAAACACTTAAAGGAAAACGAATAAGTTAACACCCAAAACGATGATAATACTTAGATATTATTAACAAAGCAATGTTAAAAGATCATATATGATATCATATTAATGTATATGATTCTTTTATAATTTAATAACAATTATTTCACCATTATAAAGGAGGTTAACCTACCATCGACCAAAGAAAAGTACAAGGTAAGGGTTAATTTCACAATCTCTTTATTATCCGAGGTTGTTTTTACATAAGTATCTACTGGGACATATTTTTTTTAAAGGTTGGGGCTGAAGCCTAATTTATTATTAAATAAAAGGAAATACATATTTAACTAGGTAGAGGGAGACCCATTACATATCCTAAATGCCCAATGGGCATTTAGCCCATTACATGGCCTGTATGCCCAATGTTTTGGCCTAAGGCCCATTTTGTGAATAGTACTGCTACAATACCCACACTGCTACAGTACCACATAGTACCCACCACTGCTATAGTGCTCTGCCTCCGCTACAGTACCCTGCCATCGCTACAGTCCCACCATTTCTACAGTGCCACCACTACTACAGTACACTACAATACATGAATTTTGTGACTTTTAAATGTTTTCATGAAAAAGAGATATCTCTCTCAAAGAGTTTTACAAATCATTTTCATCTATGTCAACATCCTTTGATGGATTTTAAACTTGTTTGAAGTTGATTTATTGTGATACAAATCTTCCATATTGTATTGAAGGTTTTGTGATATGTTTGACTATGGATGTGTTATTTTTATACCATTCATGGTTTATGGGTAAAGTATTGACATTTCATATGCCAGTTTTAATATGAATGTTTATGTTATGTTTAAACCTTTTCATATGAGGAATGAATTGGACTTAGTAAGTGACGGGTGGAGCCCACTATAGCTCCTCGATGCATCGGTAGGTCTCATGAGACAAAATAGTGTCTTGGCATAAGGCCTTGACAAAATCTTATTTTTAGTCTTGGCACTAGTCCTTGACTATGTGGTTATGAAGTCTGGCATTGTTCATTCCATCATTATGAAATTGGATATTGATATTGTATGTGATTATTCTACTAGTATAATATCCATGTGAATAAGTAAATGGCATTATTTTATTGTATCTTTTCCATATTATTCTTAAGTTTAAGTTTAAAAGGCTTTTGTTTTAGTCTTATACATTTCCTTAAATGTTTATGCTTATTTATGAAAGTTTTCACTATATTTTTATCCTTACTGAGCATCTGAGATCACCTATTTCTATGTTTTAATTTTCTCAAGATTACAAGAAGTATATTATGATTGATAATCATGGTTAAAATAGGGGATTAATGACATTGTAAAAGGATCATTTATGTTGTGTTTTATTTTCTAATGTGTAATGTAACATTCATGTATGTAATCTATTTTCCAAGACTGCTAAACTGATCGGTCTTTCGGGATATGATTCCTTGTAATCATTACAATGTATTAAAATAATGCACCAACTCTAGGTAAGTGGGGTCAGGGCATTACACCTAAAGTATCAAAATAATATGAATGCATGTGATCTCTTCTGAGTATGTCAATTTTTTTTACTTAAATTTCATTTTAAACTTAAAACACATCATTTGACTCATACAGAACACATCATGTATCTATTTGATGTGAGAACAATTCCTTAACGTCACAAAAGATTTATGAATCAATGACCTAAATTACTAATAAAATATGATCATGTTTTCTTCGTTTTCAATGAGTGACATATTTTAAAATCAAATGTCAATTTTAAACTAATAACCGACACATTTAGTCATACTGGTTACATCATGTATCATATTGAGGTGAAAATGATTCTTACATGTCATAGATGACTTATGGATTATTTTATTAAACCATCAAAACAATATGAATATGTTTTCTTGATTTTGAGTATGTCCGTTTTCTTTTTTTACTAAAATTAATATCAATTTTAAATAGAAAGAATTAATTTGAGTCATATCAGTCACATCATGTGTCGGATTGAGGTGAAATTGATTCCTATATGTCCCAAAGTCTCAAAAAAATCCTAACTATCAATGTTACCATGATTTCCATTTACATTCTTTTTAAAACTACCAACTTTGCATGAATAACTTCGAACAAACCACATCAACTCGAAAAAAATAATCCACCTGTATAAAAAAATAATTATTATGAGTAATACTAAAAATAAATTAACTAAACATAAATATTAAATAATATATTAATTCTATGGAAAATGATTTTACTATGAAAATATCAATATTACCTCAGTGATTGAGCAGTGAAGGGAACTTGAAGGAAAGTGATAAATGTCACCACTACGAGGATGAAAGGTTTTGATGGAGAAGAAGTGTGTGGAAGTTTTCATGAAGAAAGGTATGAAAGATAGATATATAACCCCAACTCGAACAAAAGAATCCACCTGTATAAGAAAATAATTATTATGTGAGTAACACGAAAAATAAAAAAATAAAACATAAATATAAAACAATACATTAATTTTATGGACAATGATTTTACTGTGTAAACATCAAGATTACCTCTGTAATTGAGTAGATGCAACATCATTTCTCTTTCTGCAAAGGCATTGGAGAGAACTTGAAAGAAACTGATAAATGCAGCACTGAAGGGGTGAAAATAATTTTAGGGAGAAGAAGTATTTGGAAGTTTTGGTGTAGAAAGACATGAAAGATGGATAGACCAACCCAACTCGAACAAAAGAATTTACTTTTATAAGAAAACTATTATTATGTGAGTGATACTAAAAAGAAATAAATTAAACATACATATGAAATAATACATTTTTTCAATGGATAATGATTTTACTGTGAAAATATCAAGATGGAATCTGTGATTGAGTAGAGGCATCATCGTTGCTCTTCCTATAAAGGCAGTGGAGAGAACCAGAAAGAAAGTAATAAATGAAACACTATAAGGGTGAAAAGATTTTGAGGGAGAAGAAGTTTGTGGAATTTTTGGTGTAGAATGGCATAAAATATGGACAAACCACCCCAACTCAAACAAAAGATTCTACATATACAAGAAAACAATTATTATGTGAGTAATACTAAAAAGAAATAAATTAAACATAAATATGAAATAATACATTAATTCTATGTACACTGATTTTTTTGTGAAAACATCAAGATTACCTCTATGATTGAGTAGAGACAACATAGTTTCTCTTCTTGAAAATACATGACACATGGACAGAAATCTTCTAAAATAAATGAACTCTTCAAGGAAGAATGAAAATTAAATCAACGTTCTATTATATTTTTTTTTGTAAAATAGAGAAATTATATTGTAACATCACCTTTACATCTTTCCAAAATCTTTACTTAATTATATTTTGTTCTTCCGAGGGATTGGTAACATCATCATGTATATAATACATTGTCTACATGAGTAGTTAAACATTTAATTTAGATTATGTTAATGCAATAGAGAATATATAATATTATGAAGAAAAAAAATAATATATTAAAAAACACTTTTACCTTATCATTGAAATCTCTTTATTATTTTAAAGGTTTCAAAGATTTGGTTCCTTTATTGGGAATCCAAATCCCCACTTTCTAGTCCCCTATAACATACAAGACATTGTCTTCATTGGAATAGACATGAACAGATTTTTATTTCCTAATGAAAGTGTAACGACCCAATCTTTTTGAGTATTATATTAACTTACTCTTAATGATTTAATAAGATGTTAATGGTTAATGCAGAAAGGGGAGTTAATGGCTTCATCCAGTAGACTCAACCCTTACGAAGCCCACTTATCAGAGCTTGGGAAGGAGGTGGCATCTGTGGGCTTCGCTTTGGACCAAGCCCAATCCGAGCTCCAGCGTGTCAAGCTTGAACGAAAACGCTTGCAGGAGAAGTTCAACTTAGTTGAGATTGCTACTAGGGCAATGTTATCTGAGCCTCCCTCAGATTCTCTCACCATAGCACACCTTACACTTAGGTCTTATGCCAGTGTTATAAGGGGCTATGTGATGAGACCCTAGTTTCCTTGTGTAATCCTTTCGGGTGAATAAATTGAGATTTCTTCCTTTAGTGATGTTTGTGAAATTTCAAATGTCTAGATAATTTTAGAATGTATTTTATTGATGAATTTCGAAAAAAGGATATTTTAAAATATTTATGTAAACCCTAAATAACTAATGATGTGTAATGATTTTCAAAAAATGGTCTTCTACAAAAGTGTTCAGTAAGGAATTTGGGGTCTAATAAGATCAACTTAATTTTTGATGAATAGTAAATTATGAATAGTGATTTTACGCTTAGGATTAGTAATGTGACCAAATGGATTAGTAATCTCACTTAAAGAAAGTTTTAATATAATTTAGACACCTAGATTAAGTAATGTGATTCAATAAAATGGGTAAATAACGGTTTCATAAATTATTATTCAAGTATTAGTTTTTTCGGATGAATAGTGTTTTTAATTAAAAATTTAATTAAAAATAATTAGAAAATTATTTTTATAAAAATGACTTCATTTTTGAACTCAGAGCATCGATATTATGTTATGGTAATTTTTGGGGTTTTTTCTGAAAAAAATGAATTTTCGATGAATAGTGTTTTTATTTAAAAATTAAATTAAAAATATTTAGAAAATTATTTTTATAAAATGGATTTCATTTTTGAAATCAGAGCATTGATATTTGGTTAAGGTGAAATTTTGGGATTTTTCTGAGAAAGTCGAGTTTTTAGTGAATAGTAAAAATACAGTTTTAGGGATTCGGTATGTTTAATGACATCATAACGGTGTCATGATGATGTCATGAGATATTTTGAGGGTTGGCCGGCCAAGGGTGATGAATTATTGTTTTGGGGGCCCCATGTGGCCTAACTCCATGATAAATGCCAAGGGAGAGCACATGGGTTTGAGAAAAGCACATGTGAGGTGTCCCTTGGCCATTAATGCTTTGTCCCCTCACTTTCCCTATAAATACCCACCCTTTCCTCCTTTAGTTTTCACTCCCAACTCTCCCCCAATGAAGTTATGGTCTTCTTACCTTCCAAAGAGTCCCCCCAAGGTGCCCCCAAGCCCTCAAGGTCCAATCCTTTGAGTTTCAAGAGTCACGTTTTAAGGTAAGGGATCCGACCCCTCTCTTTCTTTTCATGTAATCTCTTTTATGTCATTCCTATTATGCTCCTTGTTTTTATGTGAGAGGATGTTCTTTTATATTCCTCTTACTTCCCTTTCATGTTTATATGATGAGATATCCCCTCTTACTCTCATCATTTCGTTTTATGAAAGTTTAAGTGACGCCGTTAGGCTGCCGAATTTTTAAGGGATTCTTTCACCCTTCTCATTTTTCAAGTTCGATTTTCATGTCAAGTCTTTCAAGTTCCTTTTTATTATGTTGGGGTATTATCTCTATATCTATCATACTGATCTATTATGATCATATTATGAGGGACCCTATTTGATCTTGTCAAATCATTTTCTTTTGAAGTTAAGTGACGCCGTAAGGCTGCCGAATTTTCATAAGAGAAATCTAATCTTTTTTTCCATGTTTTTCATTTCAAACGGTATGCCCCTAAAATTTCATTACCATGTCCATATGTCCTTCTTATTCTTTCAACCTACTGTTTTATGGATCATTTATGAGTGGGTGACCCATGTCCCCTCTCATTTCAATGTTTTCTAAAACCCCGAAACTTAGCCGTTATGCTGCAGAATTTTCCCCTCAAAATGCCTCTCTCTCTTTTCCCAAAAATTATTTTATGTTATAAAGTGAATAATCAAAGCTCTTATTTCTACAAGGGTATTCACATATATATCAAAATGTTCCATTTTAAATTCTGGGATTTACATACATGAGACCCGCTTTCCCTTTCCGTGGGTTTAAAGTGACGTAAAGATCATGTCTTTAAAGCAGTTTTTAAAACGTTATGATTATGAAATGAAACCCATTTATTTTATGCTATGTGGGTTATTTATGAAATGTTTGATGATGATATATGTGGATCACATGATAATAAAGGAAAATTTAAGGGTGCGCCCTGATAGCGCTCCAATGCATTGGGTAATGATGTAACCACTAGAGATTACAATTTTCATGATACCTTGGTGAATAACCTTGGTAATTTTCAAATGACACCTTGGGGATAGACCTTGGTGATATGTTCATGATTGTCTATGTTAAATTATGTAGCCACATCTTCAAGTTATGAAAAATGTTATTTTTATTATGAAATGCCTCATGATTTCTTTCTCATGCCTTAAAGTTCTTTTCATGTCCTTATTGAAGTATCTCAAGTTCACATGTAAAATGTTCCTCTTGTTTCCCTTACTGGGCCTTCTGCTCACCCTTTCTTTTGATGTATGTCCCCAGGTTATGAGATGCAGTAATGAACCTAGAATGAACTTAAGGAGACGCCTTTCAAGTGTTTAATAAGAATGTTTTATGTTTTTTTCATGTATTATGTTCCTGGTTTCCAAGACACTAGACCTTAAAGATCCTCAGTTTTGTGTAATGTAATGAAAGTTTATGTTATAAAATGGCGGGATGCTATAGTTGGTATCAAAGGATGGTTTAGTTATTTGTGGAAATTAGGATATAAAAACTTTAGGAAGAACCCTATAGAAAAGTTTAAATATAGGAAAACTTCTTGGTATTTTGGTAAGTATTGAGTAAGTGGTTTATCAAACAAATACATCCCTGTCTGGATACGAGCAGGTAGAGGCGGCTCTGGCACAGATGTACATAGGGGTGAAACCCGAAAACACCGCTTTGAGCTAGACTCGAACGGGAACTGGTGCACGATAACGGGCCTTGCTGCACTCTTGGTTACGACACTCCCGGGGGATATGTTTGGTCAATCACATGCTTTTTATGAATCATTATGAAGGAATTATAGAGAACTATATTTGTCTAAGCACGAGGTCTTAGTTAAAAGATTCATAAATGAAATAAGTTTCTCACTAAGGTTTTATTCTTTTAGAAAATGGCGGGAAATAGGAGAAACCGTACCGATGGTGACCGCAATGCACCATGTGCTGACGGCCCTCCGATGGAAGCCGGAATGGAAACATTCATGCGAATGATGAATCAACTGACTCAAGTTATGAGTAATAACTTGAATCAAGCTGAGAGGCCGACCTCACCACGAAGGGAACAACTTTCTGTTGAGTCCTTCATGCGTCAACGACCGCCAACATTCAGTGGATCTACTGACCCATTGGTTGCGGAACAATGGATAAGCTCCATTGAAAAGATCTTTTCTGTACTTCATTGTTCGGAACAAGAAAAAGTCACCCTTGCTGTTTACCGCCTAGAGGGAGAAGCTGATCAGTGGTGGTCACTGATCAAAAACACGAAGCCACGAGGAGAGATGGAAGCTATGGAGTGGGAAGAATTTCGGGGGATTTTCTTTAACAAGTATTTCCCTCGTTCCATGAGAACGAAAATGGAGAAAGAGTTTCTCGAGCTGAAGCAGAAGGAGAACGAATCTGTCGGAAGCTATGAGATGAACTTCACAAGGCTTTCCCGTTATACCTCAAGCTTTGTCATGGACCCTAATGGGAAGGTTGATAGATTCTTTGGCGGACTACGACCACATCTGCGGAAGAATCTAGCCAACAGGGACTACGATAGCTATGAAGAAATAGTTCGAAGTGCTATGAAAGTTGAACTAGAGTTTGGGGAGACACAATGGTCTCACAAATCTAATGAGAAGAAGAGAACTCTAGAACCAAGCCTGGGAAGAAGTTTTGATCAGGAAAGAGGTGGAACGCATATGCAACATGCCACATGCAATAAATGTGGGAAGAAGCATCCGGGGAACTGCTTGATCGGAAGTGGCAAGTGCTATAGGTGTGGAAAAGAAGGCCATATTTCTCGGAATTGTCGTGGTGATGTGAAGCCTCAACTTCCCAACACTAACGACAGAGGAAAGATGGTTCTGGCCCTACCTGAAGTCACATGCTTCAAGTGTGGACAGCTTGGGCACTTTGCTAATCAATGTCAAAATCCGAGGGCGGTGGAGGGGAATCACCATCAACCTCAGCAGAGGCCAAGGGAGCAAGGTCGTGCTTTCTCTATCACAACAACTGAAGTTGAAGTTCCAAACGATGTGGTAGCAGGTACTCTTGTTGTCCTCTCAAAACTAGAAAGTGCTTTATTTGATTCTGGTTCTACGCATTCCTTTATTTCTTCCAAGTTTGCAAAGAAAAAGAATCAATCCCCGAATTGCTTGAGGTAGAGTTGTCAGTCAAGACTCCAAGTGGGATTATCCATGCATCAACAGTGTTTAGAGACTCTAGTGTTTACTTTGGTGAGCACAATCTTATCGCAAATCTAGTAGTCATTACCATGATGGAATTTGACATTATACTAGGGATGGACTGGCTCTCAAAGTATAACGCTAAGATCAAATGCAGAAGTAAGGAAATCTCAGTAGTCTTGAATGAACGACCTACAGTTATCTTCCGAGGAGAGATATCCCGAACTGATCCCTATCTAGAAGCACCTCCTATAGCTTTCTTTATGGAGTTAATCGGCGATGAGGAAGAAGGGAAAGGGAGCATACAAATTGAAGATGTTCCGATTGTTCAGGAATACATGGATGTATTTCCTGAGGAGTTACCTGGACCTCCCCTATAAAGAGAGGTAGAGTTCTCCATTGAACTCGTACCTGGGTCTCAACCGATATCAAAGACTCCGTATAGAATGGCAAATGTGGAGCTAGAGGATCTAAAGAAACAACTCCAAGACTTGTTGGAGAAGGGGTTTATCCGACCGAGTGTGTCTCCTTGGGGAGCACCAGTTCTCTTTGTGAAGAAGAAGGATGGATCAATGCGGCTATGCATTGATTATAGAGAACTAAACGGGATCACAGTGAAGAACATATACCCTCTTCCAAGAATTGATGATTTATTTGACCAACTTCGTGGGGCTCAATTCTTCTCTAAGATTGACCTTCGATCTGGTTATCATCAACTGAGGGTGAAGAAGGAAGATATTCCAAAGACTGCCTTCCGATCAAGATATGGGCATTATAAGTTTACTGTTATGCCCTTTGGCTTGACTAATGCTCCTGCTATTTTCATGGATTTGATGAATAGAGTCTTTAAGGACTACCTTGATAACTTTGTGGTAGTTTTTATTGATGATATTTTGATATATTCAAAAAGTCGTGAGGATCATGAAAATCATCTGAGGGTTATTTTGAAAACTCTACGGAAGGAGATGCTCTTTGGGAAGTTCAGCAAGTGTGAGTTTTGGTTACAACAAGTGGCTTTCTTGGGGCACATCGTAACCAATGAAGGAATCTCGGTTGACCCTGCAAAGACAATGGTTGTGGAGGAGTGGCCTCAACCCACAACAGTAACTGAGATTCGTAGTTTCCTTGGTTTAGTGGGATATTATAGGAGGTTTGTGAAAAACTTTTCACGGCTTTCTAATCCACTAACCAAGTTGACTCGAAAAGGGGTTAAGTTCATCTGGACAAAGGAATGTCAGGAAAGTTTCCAAGAGCTGAAGAAGAGATTGGTTACTGCACCTGTGTTAACACTACCCTCAATCGGAGAAGGATTCGTTATTTTTAGCGATGCATCTCTGAAAGGGCTTGGGTGCGTCCTCATGCAAAATGACAAGGTAATTGCTTATGCATCTCGACAGTTGAAGATTCATGAGCAGAATTATCCTACGCATGATCTAGAGCTGGCGGCAGTTGTTTTTGCTCTAAAGATATGGAGGCACTATCTTTATGGGGAGAAATGTGATATATACACTGACCACCAAAGTCTAAAGTATATTTTCACTCAGAAAGAATTGAACATGAGAAAAAGGAGATGGTTGGAGCTTATTAAAGACTATGATTGTTCAATTCATTATCACCCTGGAAGAGCAAACAAAGTCGCGGATGCGTTAAGAAGGAAAGATCCTGTTGTTCTGGAAACAATGAGGATCCTGGGAGATCCCTTGATTAAAGATCTAGTAAAACTGGACATGGGAATTATAAGGAAAGGGACATCATCAACCCTATCCCAAATGATTTCTCAACCTTCATTACTAGAGAAGATCAATAAGGCTCAAAAAGAAGATCCTTTGCTATAGGAGAAGTTCGAGGCTGTAAAGGATGGGAAGTTCCCTGATTTCAATATTGATCAAGAAGGTGTATTGAAATTTCGTACAAGACTATGTGTTCCATCTATTCCGGAGATAAAGAAAGAACTGATGGATGAAGCTCATAGCTCTACTTTCTCTATACATCCGGGAAGCACTAAGATGTATAGAGACCTTCGTGATCATTATTGGTGGGATAACATGAAGATGGAGATTGCCGATTACACTACAAGGTGCTTGGTGTGTCAGCAAGTAAAGGCAGAAAGACAACTTCCTAAGGGGGTATTACAACCACTACCCATACCAGTATGGAAGTGGGATAATATCACTATGGACTTTGTAACTGGTCTCCCAAAAACATCCAAAGGAAACAATGCGATATGGGTTGTTGTGGACCGTCTCACCAAGACAGCCCATTTTATCTCTATTCGGGAAGATTTCTCTCTGGATCAGCTTGCCAAGATATACGTGAAGGAAGTGGTAAGGCTTCATGGGGTACCACTATCCATCGTATCTGATCGTGACCCAAGATTCACATCAAAATTCTGGAGAAGTCTTCAGCATACTCTGAATACTGAATTGAATTTTAGTACGGCCTATCATCCTCAAACTGATGGCCAATCTAAAAGGACTATTCAGACACTTGAAGACATGTTGAGATTATGCTTAATGGAATTTAAAGGTGGATGGGATCAACACCTCCCATTAGTGGAGTTCTCCTATAACAACAGCTTCCATGCGAGTATTCAGATGGCACCCTATGAAGCTCTGTATGGAAAGCGGTGTAGAACTCCTACTTGTTGGGATGAAACTGGTGAGAGGAATCTTCTTGGGCCTGATCTTGTGAAAGAAATGACAGAACAAGTTCATGCCATCCAACAACACATAAAAGCTGCTCAGAGTCGGCAGAAGAGCTATGCTGACAATCGACGAAGAGACTTGGAGTTTGGTGTTGGTGACAAAGTCTTCCTTCGAATCTCTCCATGGAAAAGAGTCATGCGGTTTGGGAAGAAAGGGAAGCTCAGCCCTAGGTACATTGGCCCCTATGAAATCCTTCATCGCATAGGAGCAGTGGCCTATCGTCTAGCACTTCCACCGAACCTAGCTCAAGTTCACAATGTCTTCCATGTATCTCTCTTGAGGAAGTACATACCCGACCCTTCGCATGTACTGAACCCAGAGGTGGTACAACTGGAACATGACCTCTCTTATGAGGAGCAGCCAGTGGAGATCTTGGACCGTAGAGACAAGGTCCTACGAAACAAGACTACCCACCTTGTGAAAGTGTTGTGGAGGAATCATAAGTACGAAGAAGCGACTTGGGAGCCCGAGGAAACGATGAAGCAAAAGTACCCTCACCTTTTCGGCTAGGCCTCAAGTATAAATTTTGGGGATGAAATTTCTTAAGGGGGGAAGAATGTAACGACCCAATCTTTTTGAGTATTATATTAACTTACTCTTAATGATTTAATAAGATGTTAATGGTTAATGCAGAAAGGGGAGTTGATGGCTTCATCCAGTAGACTCAACCCTTACGAAGCCCACTTATCAGAGCTTGGGAAGGAGGTAACATCTGTGGGCTTCGCTTTGGACCAAGCCCAATCCGAGCTCCAGCGTGTCAAGCTTGAACGAAAACGCTTGCAGGAGAAGTTCAAGTTAGTGGAGATTGCTACTAGGGCAATGTTATCTGAGCCTCCCTCAGATTCTCTCACCATAGCACACCTTACACTGAGGTCTTATGCCAGTGTTATAAGGGGCTATGTGATGAGACCCTAGTTTCCTTGTGTAATCCTTTCGGGTGAATAAATTGAGATTTCTTCATTTAGTGATGTTTGTGAAATTTCAAATGTCTAGATAATTTTAGAATGTATTTTATTGATGAATTTCGAAAAAAGGATATTTTAAAATATTTATGTAAACCCTAAATAACTAATGATGTGTAATGATTTTCAAAAAATGGTCTTCTACAAAAGTGTTCAGTAAGGAATTTGGGGTCTAATAAGATCAACTTAATTTTTGATGAATAGTAAATTATGAATAGTGATTTTACGTTTAGGATTAGTAATGTGACCAAATGGATTAGTAATCTCACTTAAATAAAGTTTTAATATAATTTAGACACCTAGATTAAGTAATGTGATTCAATAAAATGGGTAAATAACGGTTTCATAAATTATTATTCAAGTATTAGTTTTTTCAGATGAATAGTGTTTTTTAATTAAAAATTTAATTAAAAATAATTATAAAATTATTTTTATAAAAATGACTTCATTTTTGAACTCAGAGCATCGATATTATGTTATGGTAATTTTTGGGGTTTTTTCTGAAAAAATGAATTTTCGATGAATAGTGTTTTTATTTAAAAATTAAATTAAAAATATTTAGAAAATTATTTTTATAAAATGGATTTCATTTTTGAAATCAGAGCATTGATATTTGGTTAAGGTGAAATTTTGGGATTTTTCTGAGAAAGTTGAGTTTTCAGTGAATAGTAAAAATACAGTTTTAGGGATTCAGTATGTTTAATGACATCATAACGGTGTCATGATGATGTCATGAGATCTTTTGAGGGTTGGCCGGCCAAGGGTGATGAATTATTGTTTTGGGGGCCCCATGTGGCCTAACTCCATGATAAATGCCAAGGGATAGCACATGGGTTTGAGAAAAGCACATGTGAGGTGTCCCTTGGCCATTAATGCTTTGTCCCCTCACTTTCCCTATAAATACCCACCCTTTCCTCCTTTAGTTTTCACTCCCAACTCTCCCCCAACGAAGTTCTGGTCTTCCTACCTTCCAAAGAGTCCTCCCAAGGTGCCCCCAAGCCCTCAAGGTCCAATCCTTTGAGTTTCAAGAGTCACGTTTTAAGGTAAGGGATCTGACCCCTCTCTTTCTTTTCATGTAATCTCTTTTATGTCATTCCTATTATGCTCCTTGTTTTTATGTGATAGGATGTTCTTTTATATTCCTCTTACTTCCCTTTCATGTTTATATGATGAGAGATCCCCTCTTACTCTCATCATTTCGTTTTATGAAAGTTTAAGTGACGCCGTTAGGCTGCCGAATTTTTAAGGGATTCTTTCACCCTTCTCATTTTTCAAGTTCGATTTTCATGTCAAGTCTTTCAAGTTACTTTTTATTATGTTGGGTTATGATCTCTATATCTATAATACTGATCTATTATGATCATATGATGAGGGACCCTATTTGATCTTGTCAAATCATTTTCTTTTGAAGTTAAGTGACGTAGTAAGGCTGCCGAATTTTCATAAGAGAAATCTAATCTTTTTTTCCATGTTTTTCATTTCAAACGGTATGTCCCTAAAATTTCATTACCATGTCCATATTTCCTTCTTATTCTTTCACCCTACTATTTTATGGATCATTTATGAGTGGGTGACCCATGTCCCCTCTCATTTCAATGTTTTCTAAAACCCCGAAACTTAGCCGTTATGCTGCAGAATTTTCCCCTCAAAATGCCTCTCTCTCTTTTCTCAAAAATTATTTTATGTTATAAAGTGAATACTCAAAGCTCTTATTTCTACAAGGGTATTCACATATATATCAAAACGTTCCATTTTAAATTCTGGGATTTACATACATGAGACCCGCTTTCCCTTTCCGTGGGTTTAAAGTGACGTAAAGATCATGTCTTTAAAGCAGTTTTTAAAACGTTATGATTATGAAATGAAACCCATTTATTTTATACTATGTGGGTTATTTATGAAATGTTTGATGATGATATATGTGGCTCACATGATAATAAAGGCAAATTTAAGGGTGCGCCCTGATAGCGATCCAATGCATTGGGTAATGATGTAACCACTAGAGATTACAATTTTCACGATACCTTGGTGAATAACCTTGGTAATTTTCAAATGACACCTTGGGGATGGACCTTGGTGATATGTTCATGATTGTATATGTTAAATTATGTAGCCACATCTTCAAGTTATGAAAAATGTTATTTTTATTATGAAATGCCTCATGATTTCTTTCTCATGCCTTAAAGTTCTTTTCATGTCCTTATTGAAGTATCTCAAGTTCACATGTAAAATGTTCCTCTTGTTTCCCTTACTGGGCCTTCTGCTCACCCTTTCTTTTGATGTATGTCCCCAGGTTATGAGATGCAGTAATGAACCTAGAATGAACTTAAGGATACGCCTTTCAAGTGTTTAAGAAGAATGTTTTATGTTGTTTTCATGTATTATGTTCCTGGTTTCCAAGACACTAGACCTTAAAGATCCTCAGTTTTGTGTAATGTAATGAAAGTTTATGTTATAAAATGGCGGGATGCTATAGAAAGGGTCATCATCGATTGAATTTTCATTTGAATTGATATTTGTTTTAGTCTCTAGCTGGAAAATCAATCAATTCTTGTTTTTTTGATGAGATATATAAAATACTTGCACTTATTTTCATTACATTATGAGTGGATCATCTTTTTCCCCTTCCACACTGAAATTCACCTTCATAAATCCCATTTCATCAACTTTCACTCCATTGATATTTTCAACCCATTTTCAATGAAAAAGTGGAACTTGAAATTTTGTATAATCTAACTCTTATATCTGTTTGATAATGCCAAAATATGACATATTTTCATAAATTTGATTTCTATCCTTAGAATTAGATATGTTCATCACTTCAGTCATAAGTGTAACACCACCATTTTTCATCATACTAAATTCATTGTGTTATTTTTTATATAATGTATAACCATTTATTAAAAAACTAGTGTAAGATATAACAATTGCATTCAGTCATCTAGCTATCCATTTAAGTCATTCGGCAATTGAATTAATATTTTTAGATAACTCCTTATAAATTTGATCTCTAAACCATCATGTAAAATGTTTATTATGTGTATTTGATATCCATCCTTCATCCCTTGGTGGATTAAAATCTCTAAGAATTTATTTATGGGATTCAATTTATGGATCAAAATATTCACTATTATGTAATATGTATAGGTTCACTTGATCCCACTCTGTTAAGGTAATTATAAGAACATATCTTCTAGAAATCCCTTCACCCAAAAGGTATTCACTATGATGAGACTTTGGGAGATTGATTCTTTCAACATCTGATAGGTAATCAGTACAAAATTCAATAATTTCTTCAACAATATATCATTCTTCAATACAATCTTATGGACGATTTTAATTCTTGACATACCCTTTCAAAATCTTCATATACCTTTAAATGAGGTACATCCATATGTATTGGATAAGACCACATAGTTTAACCTCTTTAACCAAGTGAACCATTAGGTGGAACATTATATCAAAGAATTACAGTGGGAAGAACATCTCTAATTCACATAATATGACTTCCATCTTCTTATTCATGATGAGAAAATTCACTGGGTCTACCAATTTACTATATATGGATTTGAAAAAGAAGTAGAGTCTAGTTAATTTATGCCATTAATTTTGATCCAGAATGCAACTAAAATCAATAGACATTAAATATTTCATCAAAACATGATAGTCATGTGATTTTAGTCCTTGTAACTTCAAATTAGCCATTGACACGACATTCTTGATTTTTTATGAATACCCTTGTGGAACTTTTACACTAGTAATGAAAAAGAAAAATTGAAAATTTTCTTATCTGGGTAGAGTGTAAGATATTAGAGGAAGAAAATTACACCTTTTACCCTTCACTGGTGCCCAATCTTCCCTTATACCCATTCTAATAAAGTCCAACCTAGCCTTGATGCCCTATTTCTTTTCAGGAACATTTAGTAATGTTCCAATAATACTATAAAATACATTTTTTTCTACATGAATGAAATCAAGGAAATTTATGACATACAAAAAATTCTAATATGGTAATTCAAATAAAATTGATCTCTACTTCCAACCTTATTTTGTAAGGCTTTTCAAAAATGATTTACCGAAAAGAGTGTCAATATTGTTTACTTTATTGTATATTTGATCGCCTGTTACTGGAGATGGTGTTGTACCTTGTTTGATATTCCCATTGAATGATGTTGTCCATGATTGATATTTATGTCTTTGAGGTAAAAATTTCAGATGTCTTAAAACACAGTCTTTGAGGAAAGTTTAACTGAATTGAGTATGTACATTTTTTCACAAATGGGACACCCCAACATTCCTTTAATTCTATAGCTTGATAAATTCCAATAAGTGGTAAATTCATTTATCATTTCATACAACATGGTCATCAATGTGAATTCTTCACTTCTATGAGCATCATACATTGTAACACCTGTATCCCAAATCAATTTCAGATCTTCGATCAATAGAGCCAAATAGACTTCAATATCATTATGCGGTTTCTTTGGTCCAGATATAAGGAGAGAATATAATGTATTTGCGATTCATGCATAACCATGGATACAAGTTATAATTTACCATAATGATGGGACATGTACTCTGAGTATTACTCTTTACACCAAAAGGATCTATTCCATCTATAGATAATGAATGACACATGTTTCACAGCTCATTTACAAATTTAGGAAACTCATAATCAATTTTCTTTCACTGAGGAAAATTTTCTAGATTACGTAGGTTCCAATATTTAATTATTGTATATTTATTCCATGTTAATTATCTCATGGTTTCCTAACACCCATATAGTCTTCTAAACCATGGAATGATAGGAAAAGACCATACATATTTCGAAGTACTTGATTTATTTTTATTATATCAATTTGAAACACACTTAGGGATTTTTTTGAGTGATTCATAGTCCTTGAGAAACAATATGTAATCATTTAGAAAATCATGTATTTTTTAGAGATCATTCCCACTGAATGTAAAATTTATTTAACATCATATGTCGGCATGGTAGTTCATTTTCTTCTGGTATCATATCATTCATGAGACCAAGTAGTTTTATAAAGATGGTGTTAGTCCATCAGATGCTAGATTTCAAATTATATAACTTCAATACAACTGACAATGTTGTGTATTTAGTACAATTGGTATATAATGGTTTCTTGGAAAAACTATTTAAATCCTCAAAAAACTTTTTAAAATCACTAAGGTATTATTCAATTTCCATTTTCATTTCTTCCTTGTGATCTCCATCATTATTTACAAAGGTATTCATATCAAATGATTCATAAACTATAGTATCACCCCAACTAGTGTCCACATTCAGTTTTCCCCATCTTTAGTCCAACATTTATAGCTTTGATCTATTCTATGACAGATAAAATGTTCTTCCAACTCTTCCGAACAAATTTTTCTTGAATAACAACAATGTAAACATGGACAAAGGATTTTAGAAGGACCGTCTTCATTCTCTCTTGCAAATTTGATGAACTCTTTAACTCCTTATTCATACTCGTTTTTCAAATGATTAACATGCATCCATTTTTGATTCATATCGATCCTATTGGGTTCATAAAAGATTAATTTTTTATAATATATAAATAAATACACATAAGATATTTATTATTAAAAGTGACAGTTATAGACAATTCTAATAAGGGAAACTCAATATTTAATTATTTGAAAGAATTTCAGTATGTTGAAGAAAATGGATAATTGAATTTAAGAAAAGAATGAATCCACTATAGAAGATGTTATCCTATTAATTAATTAAAAGGTAAAATTTATAGACAAATCATCATCATCACCTCATATCCCAGACATTTATCATTGAATTTTGTTGTTTGACACATCCTTCATCTCTTGTGGACATGCACCTATGTTTCTTGAAATACTCTAAGTAGTAGTCATCTATGGGATCACTAATGCTCAAATTAGTAAATGAAACATAAAATATATGGGGTATGAGTTTCAAGCAACAAATTTCAATAATGCCTGTTCGAGAGATGAAGGTGACGAGGATGACAATTTTCTATAAAAGAGACGTGGGATGAGTCTCAAGAAAAAAATTGAAATAATTTATAATATATAGAATTTGATAACTTCCATTATATTTTTTGGAATAAGTGATGCAGAAACCTAAAGAATTATTACATTTAAAATTAATGGTATATCAAATATTTTAAAACATATCAAGAGTCTTGGGATGCCATATCACCACACCAACCCATCCTAAGGATTATAGGGAGGTTTTCACATCAGATATACCCATCTAAAGGATTCTAGGTCAGACATCAAATAAAAATTGACCCATATTTGAGATTCTAGGGAGGTATATAAATAACTTGTCATAAATAAATAATACACATCAACAAGATATATCACAAACAAGGGAGAAAAACACACCAACCCTTACAACATCTATCCTATACACATTTAAACACACACACACACACACACATTTATATAATGTGGAATTTATAATACACATAATTATATAACGAATTAACCTTTAAACATTATTTTTAATGAAAATAAATATAATCTCTTCCTAATTTGGAAATCCAGAACCATAATTTATGAATAAATAATTATAAAATCACACTTATATTATACGTTTTGAAAATGCATATAAATAGATATACACACAGATATATATATATATATATATATATATTCCCCCAATTCCATCTCGGTTGGTAGTGTCTTTGCGGTGTCTTAGCGAGGTCTCAGGTTTGAGTCTCATCGAGTTATTCCCTATTGGTGTAGAGTAGGATTTTTGTTGTATTTATCCCCTCCCCGAACTGTTGTAATTATATATATATGTATCACCCCCTATTTGAGATATGTAACATTTATTTATGTCTTTTTATGTAATTAAAGTGGTTGGGTAATGTTTGGGAGACTTTGAGAGGGTTTTAGAATGGTTTTGGGGCATTTATAAGGGAGCACGATTAGAGTACGGTTAGGGGAAACTATGTAGGATATCCATGTAACTGTGCATGTGGAGGTAGTGGACTTAGCACGGTTTGAGAATGGTTTTTCTAACCATGTGAGGAAACCATGTGGGGCCCCTATTGATGTAGTAGCATGTGCACAGTTAGTGTATGGTTTGCCTAACTGTGCGAGCTAACCATGTGCGGTAATAAAAATTAGGTTTTTAATTACGGGTTCACTTAGGATTTTCCCTAAAATCCTACTCTCTTCTCCTATATGAACCCCACTCATGATTTTTGGTTCTCAAGGGTCATACAGGATCTCCCACTCATTTTGGAAGCAAATTTAAGGGTTTTCAAGGTGCAGTGAAGGCGATTATTTTCCTGTAAGCCTTCTCTATTGGATATTTCTTGGTTTCCTTAGATCTAGTTCTACCTCTCTCTTGGTTTTCTAGATCTAATTCCATCACATTTAGACATAGGATTTTTTTCCTTAAATGAAGATATTGGGATTTTTTGATGTTAGGTAAAGGGATCTAAGGCGGTTTTGGTACATATTTCACTCGGATTTGTGGTGCGGTTGTGAGTTGGTCGATTTCACTGAAACCCTAAGGTAAGTGGATTCTCTCTCGACTCCATTTTTATAGAAATAGAAGAATTGGTTTCAATAAATTAGGTTTTCTTGAAATTATTTTTTTATTATGATGTGTGAATATTGATGGAAATCCCCTTTGTGATGTTTTGTAGATTTTTTGGGAAAATGGGTGTTTTCGATGAAATGTTCTTTGTTGTTGTTGGATTTTAAAATGTTGATTTTAAATTGGTTGCTTTCTTTAGTTTATGGAAATGGTTTTTAAAAATGGGTTTCAATAAAAAGGGTGTTTTATTTAAATATGAATTTTTATGGTTAATGACTTAAGGGATTGTTTGGTTGTGAAATAGTTATTGCATATTGTTCTAGCTTTAGTAGGTGTATGTGCTTATTTATTGGCTTGAGAATTTTATGCTTGTGTTGAAATAATTAGAAGTGGGTGGGGAGTACCACTATAAAATGGGGATGACAGTGGATGGATGGGACACTATCAAGGATAAGTGGGTGGGAAGAACCACTATATTTGGAAGGTAGTAAACAAGCTTGGATGGGAAGTTCCACTGTGATTGTTACACCGGGTTGAGTGTGTAAAACTTTATAGATATGTTTTTAATATGCGTGTGGCTAATAAAGATGAATTGTTTTTTTCTAATGTGTGATGGTAAAATGGATTATGTCTTGTTTTTTTTCTTTCCCTTATATTGTGTGGATTTGGGTAAAAGTGACTTGGTAAGGGTGTGTTTGGATTGCTGGAAATTGTTGCACTATTTGATGTTTTATATAAACTATTTATATTAATGTGATAACAGTTCTATAATAGTGTAATGTGTAGGAAAGTCATTTGGGGAAAACCTACTTAGTATTTTTACTCACCCCCTTCTTTGGAACTTTGGTGCTTTTAAAGGTGTTGTTTTCCAAGACACAGGTAAGGGTAAAGCATCCCATTTTTCTAGTAGTTCATCATGATGCTTGGAAAGTATTGTGGTTCCTGGAGCATGGAGCTTGGTGTAGATCCATGGAGTGTGTCATGGTTTCATTTGGGTTTTTTTTGAGTCTTCTTCTTATTACTCTGATATTGGGATTTTTTGGGTTGTTTTATTGGGTTTATGGAAATTGATATGTAATAGTTTGGTTGTTTTTTGGCATGATCTGATTGGGGTGTACTTTTTTTACATGCATCATATAGTTGGGTTTGGTTATGAATTGTGTGGTTGGGTAGATTATATCTAAGGGAAAATAATTCCCCAGTTTTTCTTGAATCTCTCGACATTTATTTCCAGCCTTTAGCACCTTGGGAACGTAACCTAAGGCTAAGTATCATCTCACCACCTTCTCAATCCAATGAGGAAGGGGTGGGGAATTACAAGTGGTATCATTTTGTTCAGTCCTGGGCTTCCATGTTGTTTGGTTCCTTGATGTCAGTTTTTAGTCTTGGTGTTGGCATTCGTTTTTGGTCTATTCCTTGAGTTGGGATGGTAGCAAGGTGTAGGATTGTCAGAACATGAAATATATAGCATTAAAGGATATAGCTAACCCTTTTATTATGAGCTTTAAGTTACTAAGGATTTGGGTACATAAGTGTTTTGGAGACACTTATAGGCATTGGAAATCTCATTGTTGTGGGTGTGGCCAATGAGATGAGCGTGACATGCATGGTATAAATGACTTCCCACTAGGATGCATATTTCAAATGGCATAATGACTTATGTTGTGGTATGAATATATTGATTTGTGGAAAATATGGGAATTTTTTTAAAGTGAGCATATTTTAAAGGTGCATAGTTGTGATATTTTGAAAATGGATCTACTTTCAAAAGTAGTGAAACATGGGAAATGTGAAATTGTGAAAATCCTAGTTGTGATAGTTTCTATGTAATTGAATTTGAAATTTTAAACTTTTTATTGCTAGGGAGTAAGACTTGTGGTGATTTTTGTATTGATAGAAATGATACCAAGTAGGAATTGTAGAGACCAACCAGAGGAGGCTGTTGAAAATGCGGTTACACCTAATCCCTAGGTGAACTAGAAACTAGTGAGGAGTATAGTGCAAGATTTATAAGTTGTGGAAAGTGGGAATAAAGCAGATGAGCCAAAGCATGTGGATCATGCGGTTCAGTTTCAAAATAAAAATCCACCCATCTTTAGGGGTGATTTGGAATCTAAAAAGGAAGAAGCATGTTTAAACAGAATAAATAGGATATTTTAATTCTTGGGAACACTGGTAGAAATTAAAGTGAAGCTATCCATGTATATGTTGGAAGATATTTCCCGTCAGTGGTGGGAGTTGGCAGTCCAAGATGGAACAGACCAAGGAATGACATGGGAAGGTTATGAGGAATTTTTTAATAAACAATTCTACCCTCATTCATTCATAATTAAAAACACAATATATTTCTTTAGGATGAAGCAAGATAACCTCTTGGTAATGTAATATTCAACTAAGTTTATGAACTTAGTGCGATTTTCACTTGAGGTGACAGGTAGTATATCGTTGAAGGAACATTTTTTTGAAGTTAGGTTGATGTAGGAAATTTATTCTAAAATAGAGGTTTTATGTATAAATTATTACATGGAAATGGTGAATAGAGAAAAAGTGGATGAATGAGATATTTTGGTGGCTACAGTTAGGGGAAGCATGTTGGTACCCATAGGAAATGGAGGGAACTCTAAAACTGGTATCAAATGGAAGAGGGACACTTATTTCTAGGTTGGGAGTATGGATCAGAATCTGATGGAAGGATCAGTGAATCTTCCTCCAAAGGCTCAAAGTAAGCCGATATTTTTTTAGTGTGGTTATACAGGACACATCAAGAGGGATTTTACAACACAACCTTGAGCATGTCATAACTGTAAGAAGATGGGGAATCTTCAGGGGTATTGTCGTAATGCTTCAATGTCGGGTGTTTGTGACACTCCTCAGGGGTCTCATGAATCCTATACCTCAATAGGGAGGGGGAATGAACATATACTTTATTAATAGAGTAAAGTTAGTCATGATGATTCAAGGAATACCATGACTCCTCAGCAGGGAAATAAAGAGAAGAGTGTGGAAAGAAAGCAGTTGTTTGGATATGAACAGGTTGTGATGGATGATCAGTCGGGACCATCCCAGTGCAATGTATGATTATTATAAACTCTACCATGATTCAATTATTGTTTGATATTGTTTCTTCAAATTATTTATTGCTTCTCGTATTGTTAGTTTTATGGGTTTAACTGTGGAAATGATTCCTTCAGTTTTAAAACATTAAACTCCTCTGGGTTAAAGAGAGTGTCAAGAGTTTCTATGTAGAGCATGTTGTATAGTTGTAGATTGCATTGAGTTGATATGGGATTTCTTAGAGCATGATATAGATTCTTATGATATAATCATGGGAATGGATTGTTTGGAAATTTTTAAGGACCACATCGACTGTTATGCGCGAACGATTAGTTTCACGATGGATGATGGTGTCGAACATCTCTTTAGAGGAGATAAGAATGAAAAGCTAGGTTCAACAAGTTTTTTAGCATCTGTTGTTGCCATGATATCATATCAGTTAGGGTAATTTTCATTAGAATCAATGGAATGAGTTGAGAAGAACATTTTTCTAGCAGTTGGTGATCAATTTTTGGATGTCTTTCCCGAAGAATTATCAGGGTTGCTACCTATGAGAGAAGTGAAGTTTATGATTGATCTCATTTTGGGGACTAGTCCTATCTCATTTCTATCATACCAGATGGAACCAACATAACTATGGTAATTGAATTATCATTTGGAAGATCTAAAAAACAAAGGGCTCATCTATCCTAGTACGTATCCATGGGAAACACTGATTTTGTTTGTGAAAAAGGTAGATAGAACTCTAAGACTATTTTTCGATTATCATAAGCTTAACCAAGTTATGATAAAGAATAGATATCCACTTCCTAACATTGATGACTTGTTTGATCAATTGAGGGGAGATTAGTGGTTCTCCAAGATTTAATTGCGATCAGGGTATCATCAGTTGCATGCGTGAAAGGTAGATATTCCCAAAATATATTTCATAAGTAGATATAGCCATTATGAGTATGTGGTTATTCCCTTTGGTCTAACGAATGAAATAATGGTTTTTATGGAATTGATGCATCAGATATTTCAGAAATATCTAGATTATTTTGTAGTGGTATTTTTTGATGATATATTGGTATATTCCAAGAAAAGGGTGGAGCATGAGAAACAATTGGAGATAGTGTTGGGGATCTTACGAGATCATCGATTATATGCCAAATTATTGAAGTGTGACTTTTTTATACATGAAGTTCATTTCCTTGGCCTTGTTTGTAACGCCCTGACCCTAGATTCCCAAAGTTGGTGCATTATTTTAATACATTGGCATGATTAAAAGGAATCAAGTCCCGAAAGACCGATCAGTTTAGCAGTATTGGAAAATAGATTACATACATGAACGTTACATTACACATTAGAAAATAAAACACAACATAAATGATCCTTTGAGAATTACATTAATACCCTAGCTTAACCATACTTATCAATCATAATACACTTCTTAGAATCCTGGGAAATTTAAAACATAGAAAGGGGTGAGATCAGATGATCAATAAGGATAACAATATAGCGGAAACTTTCATAAATAAGCACAAAAATTTAAGGCAATGTATAAGACTAAAACAAAATCCTTTTAAACTTAAACTTCATCATAATATGGAAAAGATACAATAAAATAATTCCATTTAATTATTCACATGGATATTATACTAGTCGAATAATCACATGCAATATCAATAGCCACTTTTATAATGATAGAATGCATAATGCCGGACTTTAATTTCTCTATCAAGGTCTTGTGCCAAGACCTAGGGGCTAACTGTAACCGGACCCCAACCCAGAGAGCCTCTGTAACCGGAATCCATCTCAGAGAGCCTATGTAATTGGACACCAACCCGAAGGGTCTACTGTAACTGAACCCCAACCCGGAGGTCTTATTTTTACTGGTCCTCAACCCGGAACATACTAGTCCAATGCATTTCTCATATGAAAAGGTTTAAACATAACATAAACATTCGTATTAAAACTAGCATATGAAATGTCAATACTTTATCCATAAACCATGAATGGTGTAAAAATAACACATACACAGTCAAAAATATCACAAAACCTTCAATAAAATGTGGAAGTTTTGTATCAATTAAATCAAATTTAAATAAGCTTAAAATCCATCAAAGGATGTTGATATAGATGAAATCAAAACTCTTTTTTAGAGAAATATATCTTTCTACTTTGAAATTATTTAAAAGTTATATAATTATAAAATAAAACATTTATTTTTAAAATATTATTATAATATTGTAAGGGAATCTTAGATGATGATATAATGGTGGAAAATAGCCACACCCACCGTATAAGTTTTAAAAAACATTCTTACCTTAATTTTGTTGAAAAGGTCATAAAGTACCTTTCTTGGAAAATGACGAAAAGATTCCTTTCAAAAACATATAAGATAAAATAAGGGTATAAATGAATTTAACCCATTTTATATTAAATAGTAATTTTTTTTTGAAATACATTTTTAAGAAAAACGGATGTGGATGATAAATAGTTCCTAGTAGATACTCACATACAAAACAACCTTGGATAATAAAGAGATTGTGAAATTAACCCTTAACAATTTGGTAACTTACGAAACATACACCCCATGAAAGAAGTATCATACAATGAATATGTAAATACACATAAATTAAAGTGTATTACCCAAATAATACAATTATGTGAAGTACATACACCACACAAAAGGAAATAGTGTCAATATAGTATGAATCTCACGGGAATAAAAAGTGAGATGAAAACCCCTTACCTTGTACTTTCCTTTAGTCGAGGGTTAGTTTATCTTACTGTATAAACACCATAGTATGTTATTAAATTATTACAGTACCATATTAATATTTATGATATCATACATTATTCATTTATGACTTTATACTTCCCATTTAATAATAATTTCCATATTAAATTAACATTTCAGGTAATAATCACTTTCTTTATCGTACGTGTTATAACTTGTTATTCTTGATTGTATCACTTAGATAATGATTTAAATACTTACAGAATATAAAACATCATATATATTTAGAATATAAATATGTATAATAGACATATATATGAAATGGAAAACACCGTTTATGGAGATGGTAGGCCGTACGTACGCATAAACTCTATTTCTGTTTTCATACCGTATTGAACAGAACTAAGTGAATAAGATATATGTAAGTACATAAATATATATATTTATATCTCCAGTAGAATTATTATTTCATATATTACATACTTATTAATGATATATATTTTATAATCATTGTTGAATGGTGAACGTGGAAATGAATCTCATCTCGTCGTGGAGACGGTAATCCGTACGTACGCACGAGCGACAATATCATTATATTGATGAAAAAATCATATGTAATTGGATGGTATATCATATATAAATAATTATTAAAATTTTATATTTATTAGTTACATAATTTATACTTGTTATTATACCCATCCAAATAATTAAGTGTTTGAATAACAGACTACACCACGACGTGGAGACGATAATCCGTACGTACGAACGTATGGTGACTTTGTCATTTATAGGATGGTTAGAATAATGAATATAGTTGTACAATTTTTATAATAACATCACATTATATATAAGATACTTTATTTATTATTTTATAATGGAAACAACAAAAAAAGAGGAAGCGGAAGAAGAAGAGAACTTGAAAGAGGTAATGAAATATTTACCTCTTCTTCGAGTTCTTCCTTTTGATTTGATCAAAATAACTCCTTAGGTTGGATTTATGACCAGAGGAAGGACTCTAGGATGAAGGTAGGAAATTTGGGAGGATATCTGGGTAGGGGTTGTCCAAGAAAAAAAGGATTTGGAGGTGTAAAATTAAGAGAAGGGTAAGTACCCTTTTATAAGAGAGGTGAGGGTCACTTCAGGAAAAGCTTGAAATATTATTTTATAATAAAATCATTTTCAGTTTCTAATGGCTCCAAAATGATTTATTTAGAGGATAAGGTAGGGATGGGTCGAAAAACTCTCAAAAAATAGGTTTTATATAGGTTTAGGTCACCATATTAACCTTATCTTTTAGATTTAACTCTTAGTTAAATAGTTTGACATTTACCACATCTCTTTGTATTTTTATATTATATGGTTAATAAACTTACTATAAAATTCCAATCAAACCAAAATTGGTTCATTAATGTAATATATATTATTATTTAACTCTTTTGTCCTAACCTTATATTTTTAGGAATATTATATCAATTAATAATATAATATTTGTTTTAAAAACTATTTTTTGTCACTTTTGACACTATTTGGTATTTGTTTTTTGTTAAAATCATAACAGCATGATTACTTCGAAAAAAATTGATTGAATCAACCCTAAAATTAAATATTAACCTATAAAATTAGTTTAATTCATCATAAGTCTCAAATTACATTTATTTGGGTATTTATAATATCAATTATTTTAATCTTTTATTAATAAGGTAATTACTGCATCATCATTATGTCATAAATAAATTTAATTATTTAATGTCTAATAATTATAAATAAAATACCATTATGTAGGAAATCGTTTTATATTTCTAATGAATATTTATAGTCGAATTTATCTTATGTATAACCCTATATTAAAAATGTTTTAATTATGAAAACATGAATTTAACACTTTTAACTCTTCTTTAAATTAAATAATAATAAATGTCCTAATCTAGTACAAGTGGAACTAAAGGATAATATTTTATTCCTAAGTTTTTTTTGGTCTAATTACACTTATACAATATAATTAGGACATGTGTTAGGGTAATTATAATATCATTTTTACCCTTAATTACCCTATTTACTTTTAACCGTGGTAAATAAAAGTAAAAAGTTACTATTCACCAAAAATTATTTTCATCTTATTGAACCACATTTTACTTACTGATATTAACCGCGTCTCTCAGATTTTTGAAATTTAACTCACAGAAGCGGTAAGATTATGTTTTATACAAATTTGCAAATGCTCCTAGGAGGTGGGTAAAAGACGGTAAAAAGTTCGATAAAATTTTATATATCTAAACTTATTATAAAATGAATACAATTAATTACTTTGAACATATATAGGTATTATGTATCTATTTTTACCTAAAATAAATTAAAATAAAATAACTAATTATTTAAATAAAAATTCAATTTTAACCAATAACGCAATGTTTTTTCACTATTCATAAAAAAATGAAAGTTTTTAGAAAAATAAAAAAATTTCACCCTAAGCTAATTTCGATATTGAGAATTAAAAAATGAAGTCTATTTTACCAAATTAAAAACATATAAGTTGAATTTATAAATTTAAAATTAATTCTTATTATCAAAACCAAAAAGCGGGGTTTTAAAAAGTAAAAACTATCAAAAGATTGACATGTGTTTATGTCAAATTTAAATGTGAAATTACTTATAATGACCTAAATTTTATTAAATGATAAACATATAATCTAATTATACTTCCAAACCATTAAAATTCATAATTTATCACTATAAATTATTTCGATTAAAAAATTTGTTTTTAATTAAAATTTAGAAATTTTCACTATTCATCAAAATATGAAAGTTATCAGAAAAGTACTAAAAATTTATCCAAACTAAATTTTTATGTCCTAATTCTAAATAATAATTTAATTTCATTAAATTGAATATATAAAATTGTCAAATATTGGTTTTAAAAAGGGTTCTCCATTAAAAGGTGGTAAAATTGCATTTTTTTGAAAAATACTTATTTTATCCGAAAAAATGAATTTGTTCTTATATTATATATAAGAAACACATAATATGGATGTTAAAATTATATAGAGTATATAAGATTCAAAATTCATGTAATACTATTCATAACCGCTTTTTGAATGGTTAGTTTAGTAAGTCGTGGTGAGCTCGAACTCAGTATTGTGTGTAGCTCAAGCTATTGAATTACTTTAATGAGATAACGTACTATGAAATCCTGGGGTGTTACATTGTTATTTATAAGAAGGGTGTTTCAGTTGATCCAGAAAAGGTAGAGGCTATTATTTTGTGGCAAACTCCAAAGAATGTTTTCGAGATATAGAGCTTCCTTGGCCTAGCTGGGTATTATCGACATTTTGTTCATGACTTCTCAAGATTAGACTCATTGATGACAACTTTGACTATGAAGAATGTTCCATTTCAATGGAATGAGAAGTGTCAGAAATATTTTAAAGAACTTAAGGGTCACCTTACATCCGTACCAATATTGGTTCTACCAGAACCAAGAAAAGGGTACGTGGTGTATTGTGACGTATTAGGATTAGTTTTGGGGCATTTTCTCATGTAAGGGGATCATATATTTACCTATGTATCACGATAGTTGAGGGTTCATGAGAAGAACTACCCAACACATGATTTGGAGTTGGCAGCCGCGGTTCATGCTTTGAAAATGTGGCATCATTACCTCTTTAGTGAGAAATTCACGGTCTTTACTGATCATAAGAGCTTGAAGCATATCTTCTCATAAAGATATTTGAACTTGAGGAAAAGGAGATGGATGGAGTATTACAATATGTTTGATTTTGAATTGATGTACACACCGAGTAAGGGAAATTCGGTGACAAATGAATTAAGTATGAATTCGTATGCTCAGGTGGTGAAGCATGCATCAGATCAGTGGTAGTTAATGTCGGTTATAGCCAACATTTAGTTGGAATGTAAGGATCAGTGTGATAGAGCGGTTTTCTTTCCAGTTTCATTGATTCTTGACTTGTTTTGCCTGGTTAAAGAGGAACATATGTATTATTCCGAGTGTATGTTAATAAGGTTAAAACTCAATGGTGAGGAGGCCATTGAGGGATGAGAACCGAATGGGAATTCAGTTTTGTGTTTTCAGAATCGGATGGGTGTACCAGTGTATTTTTAGGAGGAAATTCTCAGGGATTATCATCATTCCATATGGGCTGTCCATCATGGAATTTAGAAAATATATAAGGAATTGAAAGCACAATTTTGGTGGGCTGGTATGAAAAGAAATGTGGCCGAGTTTGTATTGAGATGCTTGACTCATCAGCAAGTCAAGGTAGAGCATCAATGTCCAGTTGGTATGTTGTAATCTTTACCTATTCCTTTATGGAAGTGGGAAGAAATAATAATGGATTTTGTTACAGGTATCCCAAGAATAGTTAGAAAGTATGATTCCATATGGGTGATAGTGGATCGACTCACAAAGTCAGACCATTTCATTCCTATTCATGAATCTCATACGGTGGAGGATCTGTCCAAAATCTATATATGTGAAGTGGTAAAGAGGCATGGTGTTCTAGTTTTGATTGTATCATATAGAGATCCAAGGTTCACATCTCATTTTTGGAAATCCTTATAGCAAGAATTTGGGACATTGTTGATAACGAGAACAACATATCATCCTCATATGGAGAGAACGATATAAACTTTGGAAGATATGTTATGGGCTTGTGTGATGGATTTTGGTGGCTCATAGAAGGAGAACTTTACATTAGTGGATTTATCCTACAATAATAGTTATCAGTCCTTGATAAATATGGTTCTATTTGAAGCATTTTATGGGAGTCCGTGTCGTTCTCCACTTTGTTGGGTGGAAATGGGAGAAACTTCGTTGGTTTGGCCAAGCCTTATCTAAGAGACTATAGAGAAAATTAAGTTGATCAGGAAAATAATGGGGATGGTGTAGAGTCATTAGAAATTGTATTCCAATCATCATCAATGACCGTTTTCATTCGAGGTGGGTGATCATGTGTTTTTAATAATCTCTTTAAGATTGGGACATCGTCAGTTTGAAAATTAGGGTAAGTTATGTCCAAGGTATATTGGGACTTTTGAGATACCTAAGTGGGTTGGAGAGGTGGATTATCAGTTTAATTTTTCACCATGGTTTAGTGCAGTGTATAATGTATTCCATGTTTCTAAATTGAAAAAGTATCAGTCGGATCCTGACAATGTGATTCGATGGGATCATGTTGATCTAAATCTGAATTTTTATTTGGTGTACGTGCTAGTGTATAATATGGATAGTCATGATAAAGTATTGTGTGGTAAAATCATTAGTCTAGTTCAAGTTTTTTTTGCATCATGGTCAGATTCAGGAGGAGAATTAGGAGTTGGAAAAAGAGATGGCAGAGTAATGTCCTGAGCTCTTCCAGCAAAGCGATGGTTCTCTACTTTCCAAAGATAGAAAGTCCAATGGTGGGGAGAATGTAGCACCCCTATTTAAGGTTTTAAGATTTTCTTATGTATTTTTATGTATAAAAGTGGTTGGGTAATGTTTGGGAGAGTTTTGGAAGGTTTCAAAATGGTTTTGGGAGAATTTCTAAGGGAGCACAGTTTGAGCACGGTTAGGGGGAACCGCGCAGGATCTCCAAGTAACTGTGCAAGTGGAGGTAGTGGGATTTGCATGGATTTTGAATGGTTTGTCTAACTATGCAAGGAAACTGTGAAGGGTATTTTTTGAGGTAGTATCATGCACATGGTTAGCACATAGTTTTCCTAACCTTGCGAGCTAACTGTGCACAATAATAAAAATTGGGTTTTTAATTACAGGTTCACCTAGGTTTTCCTCTAAACTCCTCCCCTCTTATCCCATACGAACCCTACTTAGGATTTTTGGTTCTAAAGGGTTATATGGGATCTCCCACTCATTTTGGAAGTGAATCAAAGAGTTTTTAAGGTGCAGTGAAGGAGATTCTCTTTCGGTAAACCTTCTCTCTTGGACATTTCTTGGTTTTCCTTAGATCTATTTCTCTCTCTCTCTCATTTTTCTAGATATACTTCCATCACATTTATATATAGGTTTTTTGTTGCTTAAAATGATGAGATTGGGGTTTTTTGATGTTATGAAAATGAATCTAAGGTGGTTTTGGTGGATATTTCACCCGTATTTGTGGTGCGATTGTGATTTGGTCGATTTCACCGAAACCCTAAGGTAAGTGGCTTATATCTCAACTTAATTTTGATAGAACTATAATCCTTGGTTTCAATAAATAGGATTTTATTGAAATTAATTTGTGATTATAATGTGCGAAGCTTGATGGAAATCCCCCTTTTGATGTTTTGTTTTTTTTTTGGGAAAATGGATGTTTTCAGTGAAATGTTCTTTATTGTTGGTGGATTTTAAAATATTGATTTTAAAATCAGTTGCTTGGTTTGGTTTATGAAAATGGTTTGTGAAAATGGGTTTCAATAAAAAGGGTGTTTTATTTAAATATGAATTAGCATGGTTAATGTATTAAGGGATTGTTTGGTTGTGAAATAGTTATTGCATATTGTTGTGGATTTAGAAGGTTTATGTGCTTGTTTATTGGCTTGAGAATTTTATGCTTGTATTGGAATAATGAGAAGTGTGTGGGGAGTACCACTATAAAAATGGGATAGATATTGGATGAAAGGGGCACCATCAAATATTAGTGGGTAGGAAGAACCACTAGATTTGGAAAGTAGTAAATGAGATTGGATGGGAAGTTCTACCATGATTGTTACATCGAGTTAAGTGTGTGAAACCTTGTGGATATGTTTTGAAAATGTGTGTGGCTAAGAAAGATGAAATTGTTAGGATAATGTGTAATGTTAAAATGGATTATGGATTGTTTGTTAGATTTTCCTTATATTGTGTGGATTTGGGTAAAAGTGGGTTGGTAAGGGTGCGTTTGGCTTGCTGGAAATTGTTGCACTATTTAATGTTTTATATAAACTATTTATGTTAATGTGCTAATGGTTCTATCCTAGTGGTGTGTGTAGGGAATTAATTTAGGGAAAACCTATTGAGTATTTTTACTTACCCCCTGCTTTGGCACTTTGGTGCTTTTGTAGATGTCATTTTCCACGACACAAGTAAGGGTAAACCATCTCATTTTTCTAGTGGTTCTTCATGATGCTTGGACAATATTGTGGTTCCTAGAGCACAAATCTTGGTGTAGATCCATGGAGTGTGTCAAAGTTTTATTTGGGTCTTGTTTTTGAGACTTCCTCTTAGTAATCTGATATTGAGATTTTGTGGGTTTTTGTATTGGGTTTATGGGAATTGATACAAAATAGTTTGGTCGTTTCTTGGCATGATCTGGTTGGGGTGTACTTTGTTGACATGCATCATGTAGTTGGGGTTGGTTATGAATTATTAGGTTGGGTGTATTATCTCTAAGGTAAAATTGTTCCCTAATTGTTTTTGAATCCCTCGACATTTATTACTAGCCTTTGGAACCTTGGGAACGTCGCATAAGGTCAAGTAGCATCTCACCACCTTCTCAAGCCAATGTGAAAGGGACGAGGCATTATAATATATCTTTATAAAATAAAATTAAACTGATAAAAATATATGTAACCCTTACAACAGAATTTCACAACATAGTAAAGTAAATACAACCCCATACTAATTTTAAAAATAGAGATCCATTAAAAATAAATAAATATGGTATCACCCTTACTAAGGTTTCTTTTAAAATAAAACAACACAATTCTCATATTTTTTTAAATAAAAACCCTTACACCAAAATTTTAAGATAGAATTTAAATAAATAAATTCAATTACATGAATTTCATAAAATTAGCTTATATTGTTGTTTTACACCATAAAGATACTGAGAATTGGTTTTCTAAATCAATTTGCTCATTCGTTTAAGATTTTTATATCCAAAACCTCCACTATTTATACAGTGGAATAAATATTTATTTAATCGGTTTATCTTCAGACCAAAAGTGATTCTCTAAGATTTCAAAACATCAAAAAAATTAAGATTTCAGAGGAAGCTGGGGTATAGATGTAGACAACAGAGAAAATTGATTCAAAATAAAAATAAAAATAAAAATAAAAATACTAAAATAGGATATCCAAATCATTAGTCAATCAAACAATAGATCATAAAAAAATTGTTCTGTTCATAATCAAAAATTAAAATTGTATACAAGGACTAGACCACAAATAACTCATGACATCATCAAACAAGAAATAAAAAACAAAACAAAAAACACACAAAGAAAATTGAAAGGATTACCTTTCTAGGTTGAAGACAATCCTCTTTGGAAACCCTAACTGCAACCAAACCCCAGATGTCTGATGATACTCAAGTAATTAGAGGAAGTCAAGTGGTGTGATTCAAGCTTCGAATCACCGAGGTGGAGCGCCAAAAGTGGGTGGCTTCTATGGAAAGCTTCTGATATCATAATGGTTTGTAAATGGTTATATTCTTTAAATATATTGGGACAATTTTATCAGCGCTTACAAATAATCACTGATAAAGAGTCCTTTTACCAGTGCTTAAGTAATAAGCGCTGATAAAAGAAATATTTATCATCTCTTTTTTAGTGCTGATAAAGGTAGGTCTTTATCAGTTCTAAAAAAACACCGATAAAATCCATATTTATCAGTGCAAAAAAAAAGCAATGATAAATACCTCCCTTTATTAGTGCTAAAAATAAAGAACTGATAAAGGTTTCATTTATCAGTACTAAAAAAAAGTACTGATGAAAGGTTAAATTTATCAGCACTGATAAAGATGCCATTTATCATGGATTTTTTATAGCTCTGATAAATACCGGCACTGTTAAATGCTGGTTTTATAGTAGTGTAACAAATAAAATGTTCTTAAAATTCTTTTGGATTAATTTTTATTGAATAACAACAATGTAAACATGGAAAAAGTATTTAAGAAGGGTTGTATGCATGATCTCTTGAAAAGTTGTTGAACTCTTTAACTCTATCTTCATAATTTTTGTCAAATTATTTGAGTTCATCTATTTTAAATTTATATAAATCCTATTGGGTTCATAAAATATTAAATTTTTATAATAAATAAATAAATATACATAAGATATTCATTATTAAAGGTGAAATTTATAGACAGTTCTAATAAGGGAAACTCAACATTTGATTATTTCAAAGAATTTTAGAATTTTTAATAAAATGGGTAATTGAATTTAAGAAAAGAATTACTCCACTATGGTAGGTATTATCCTATGAATTCATTCAAAGGTGAAAGTTATAGACAATTTTTATCCTTATAAACTCATCTCCCAAACATTTATCATTTCATTTTGTTGTTTGACACACATCCTACTTCTCCTATGGACATTCACCTATGTTGATTGAAATACACTAAGTAGTAGTCATCCATAGGATGAATAATGCCCAGAGTAGTACAAGAAACATAAAAGATATGGGGAATGAGTTTGAAGCAAAAAATTGAAATAATAACTATTCAGGAGATGAAGTTGATGAGGATGACAGTTGTCTATAAAAGAGATGGGGGATGAGTCTCAAGCAACAAATTTCAATAATAACTATTGTTTGAAACACATCAAGTCTTTATTAAATCCCATAAAAAATGAAAATACAATATTGGAAATTAATAATTAATAAGAAACACAAATATGATAAACATGAATAATAAACTCTCATTCAATAAACTAGAAGATATAAAAAATGTATTGATAAAAAAATTTAATAAATAAAGAGTTATTTCATATACATGTATAGTAATTAGAGATTCCTAGGGGTGGAACCAATACATGTATACCTAAAATGATGAATAACTAAAGATAATATCTAATATATAGAATTTAATAACTTAAATTTTATTTTTTGGAACAAGTGATTTAGCAACCTAAGGAATTATTACATTTAAAATTAATGGTATATCAAATATTTGAAAACATCTCAAGACTCTTGGGATGTCATATCACTACACCAACCCATTATAAGGATTCTAGGGAGGCCTTCACATCAGTTCTACCCATCTAAAGGATTCTAGGGAGGCCATCTAATATACAATGTGTAAAACCCCAAGATTTAATAGTACGTTATCTCTTTAAAGTAATTCAATAACTTGCGCTACACGCAACACCGAGTTCGAGCACACCACGACTAACCAAAATAATCGTTAAAAAAGATGTTATTAATAGTATTAACTGAATTTTAAATTTTATATACTCCATATAATTTTAGAATCCATATTATGTGTTTCTTAGACATAATATAATAACAAATTCATTTTTTTTCATATAAAAGAAGTATTTTTCAAAAAATGCAATTTTACCACCTTTTAATGGAGAACCCTTTTTAAAACCAATATATGACACTTTTATATATTAAATTTAATGAATTTAATTTCTTCATTAGAATTAGGACATAAAAATTTAGTTTGGATAAATTTTTGGTACTTTTCTGATAACTTTCATATTTTGATGAATAGTGAAAAATACTAAATTTTAACTGAAAAAAACTTTTTTAATCAAAATAATTTATAGTTTAAAATTATGAATTTGAATGGTTTGTAAGTAAAATTTGATTATATTTTTATTATTTAATACAATTTAGGTCATTATAAGTAATTTCACATTTAAATTTGACATAAACACATGTCAATATTTTGATAGTTTTTACTTTTTAAAAACACTCTTTTTTGTTTTGAAAATAGGAATTAATTTTAAATTAATTAATGAAACTTCTATGTTTTGAATTTGATAAAATAGAATTAAATTTTTAATTCGTAATTTCGAAATTAACTTAGGGTGAATGTTTGGTATTTTTCTAAAAACTTTCAATTTTTGATGAATAGTGAAAAACACTGCGTTATTATTTGAAATCGACTTTTTATTTAAATAATTATTTATTTTATTTAAATTTATTTTATGTAAAAATAGATATATAATACTAATATAATTTAAATTTAATTCTTTGGAGTCATTTTATAATAAAATTAGATGTATACAATTTTATCGAACTTTTTAACCTCTTTTACCCACCTTCTAGGAGCATTTACAAATTTGCATAAAACATAATTTTACCACTTCTATGAATTGAATTTATAAAATATGAGAGACACGGTTAAAATTTTTAAGTAAATTTTGGTTCAATTGGATGAAAATAATTTTTGGTGAATAGTAACTTTTGAATTTTATTTACCACGGTTAAAAGTAAATAGGGCAATCAAAGGTAAAAATGATATTATAATTACCCTAAAACATGTCCTAATTATATTGGATAAGTGTAATTATACCAAAATAAACCTTAGGAATAAAATATGATCCTTTTGGTCCACTTGAATTAGATTAGTACATTTATTATTATTTTATTTAAAGAAGAGTTAAAAGTGTTAAATTCAAAGTTTAATAACTAAAACATTTTTAATACAGGGTTACACATAAGATAAATTTGAATATAAATATTCATTATAAATATAAAAAATTTACTACATAATGATATTTTATTTATAATTTTTAGACATTAAATAATTAAATTTATTTATGACACAATGATGATGCAGTAATTACCTTATTAATGAAAGATTAAAATAATTGATATTATAAATATCCAATTAAATGTAAATTGAAAATTTTGATGCATTCCAATATTTTTATAGGTTAATATTACATTTTAGGGTTGATTAAATTATTTTTTTTCGAAGTAATCATGATGTTATGACTTTCACAAAACAAATACCAAATAGTGTCAAAATTGACATAAATGGGTTTTTAAAACAAATACTATATTATTAAATTATATAATGGTCCTAAAAATATAAGGTTCATCCAAAGGACTCTTATAATGATATATATGTCATTAATGAACCACTTGGGGTTCTCTTGGAATTTTATAGTAATTTTATTAACCATGTAATATAAAAATTCAAGAAGACATTGTAAAAGTTAAACTATTTAACTAAGAGTTAAATATAAAAGATAAGGTTAAAATGGTGACCTAAACTTGTCTAAAACCTATTGGTTGAGAGTATTTAGACCCATAACCACAAAGTATATAAATAAATTTATTTGGATCCTTTATAAACTGAAAATTATTTTATAATAAAATAATATTTCAAACTTTTCCTAAAGTGACCCTCACCTCTCTTATAAAAGGGTACTTCCCCTTCTCTCAAAATCACACCTCCAAAGCCATTTGTCTTGGCCAAAACTTGCCCAAATGTCCTACCAACTTCTCGCACTTCAACCTAGAGGAATTACCTTGAGTAGAAAGCCAACCTAAGGATCCCTTTTGTTCAAATAAAAAGGAAACACACAAAGAAGAGGTAATTATTTTATTACCTCTTTCAAAGTTCTTTTCTTCTTCCAATTTATCTTTCTTTGTTATTTCCATACCAAAATAATAACTCCAGTACCTTATACATACTATGATGTTATTATAAATATGGTATAACCATACTCATTATTCTATCCATCTTATGAATGATAATGTCACCATGCGTGCGTATGAACGACTTACCGTCTCCACACCGTGGTGTAATTTTTTATTCAACACTATGTTATTTGGATGGATATAATGATGAATAATATGTAAATAAATAATGAAAATAACATGATAATTTCTATATAAAATTAATATACCTTCCAATTACACCCCTTTTAATCATTAAGGAAATGATATCGTCGCTTGTGTGTACATACAACTTACTGTCTCCACGATGCGATGAGATTCATTTCTAGGTTCACCATTCAACGATGATTATAAAAATATATATTATGAATAAGTATCTAATATATGACATAATAATTATAATGGATATATATATATATATATATATATATCTGTATATATACTTATATATATCTTATTCACTTACTTCCATTCAATACGATATGAAAATGGAAACAACGTTTATGCGTACATACGACCTACCGTCTCCATAAATGGTGTTTTCTATTTCACATACCTATCTATTATACATATTTATATTCAAAATATATATTATATATAAATTATGTTTTATATTTTTGAACTATTTAAATCATGATCTAAATGATACGATCAAGTATAACAAGTTAAAACACATACGATAAAGAAAGCGATTATTACTCAAAATGTTAATTTAACATGGAAATAATTATTAAATGGATAGTATAAAGTCATAAACGAATCATGTATGATATAATAAATATGAATATAGTTATTTTATAATTTAATAAAATACTATGTTCATTATACAGAAGGTTAAACATACCCTCGACCAAAGGAAAGTGCAAGGTAAGGGTTAATTCCTCAATCTCATTATTATCCGAGATTGTTTATGTGTAAGTATTTTCTAGGACATATTTATTATCCATGTCCATGTTTCATAAAAGAAATTTAAAAATGATTATTTTAAGGTACTTTTTAACTAAAACGTCATTTTAAATGTTTTAAATATTTATTCTTCTAAATCTTTCTCATTAATGTCCATATTTTCAAAATGGTTTTAAGGATTTATTTATATGGACATGATTATTTTAAAATGTTAATTCCTTCCAAAAGTTTCAAAGTGGTATGGGACACTTTGATTCAAAAATATTTTTCAAATTACTTCCTTTATAAATGTGTGACTTTTAAATGATTTTAAAAAAGGGATATTTCTCTCAAAAAGTTGTACTGATCATTTTCAACTATGTCAACATTATTTACGAGATATTATTATTGATTAAGGTTGATTTATTATAATACAATATTCCATATTGTATTGAATGAGTTATGATATGTTTGAATATGGATGTGCTATTTTTATACCCTTCATGGTTATGGTTTAAGTATTTACATTTCATATTCTAGTTTTAATACGAATGTTTATGTTTGTTTTGACATTTTCATATGAGGAATGAAGTGGACTTAGTAAGTGATGAGTGGGGTCCGCTATAGCCCCTCGATGCGTAGGTAGGTCTCATGAGACAAAATAGTGTCTTGTCATAAGGCCTTGACAAAATTTTTATCTTTAGTCTTGACACGAGGCCTTGACTATGTGGTTATGATGTCTGGCATTAGGCATTCCCTCATTATGAAATTAATTATTACATGTGATTATTCGACTAGTAGAATATCCATGTGCATGTTTATATGGAAATTTTTGATTTATTTTCTCTATATTATGTTCAAGTTTATGTTTAAAAGGCTGTTGTTTTTATTATATATCTTGCCTTAAAAGTTTATAGATTCCACTAAATTATTTACCCTTACTGAGCATCTGATCTCACCCCTTTCTTATGTTTTGTTTTCCCAAGATTCCAAGAATCGTATTATGTTTGATATGCAGGGTTAAGCTAGGGGAATAATGAAGTTATCAATGGATTATTTATGCTGTGTTTTATGTTTGAATGTGTAATGTAACGTTCATGTATGTAATCTATTTTCCAAGATTGCTAAACTAATCGGTCTTTCGGGACTTGATTCCTTGTAATCATGCCAATTTATTAAAATAATGCACCGAATCTGAGATTCTGGGGTTGGGGCGTTACACATTGACACATCCTTGAGATTCTAGGGAGGTCCATAAAGAATTTGGAATAAATCAATAATACAAATCAAAAAGATATATCACAAACAAGGGAAAAAAACACACCAACCCTTGCAGTATCTATCCCATGAACACTAGCCTCTACCGAGATGGAACGACTACTATGAGGTTACATTTTCAAAGTGGAATACCCTTACTTCACTCATAAATCTAAGTATAAATATATTATTATCTAATCTATAAAACATCCCTCCCCATCTAAAGTCTCTACTATACAAATATGAAAATAACTCATTAGTTTAATACACCAAGAAGTAGTCTCATAGGATATAAAACCACCATCATGGAAATTTATACATACAAAATTATATAGATTATAAAAAATGGGGTGTCACTTCTATCATATGGTTAATTCCACTATTTATCCAACAAAAATAAAGCATGATTTATCAACACTTTCACATAAATAAAAGAGTAGATCACAAATACCCTATATTAATCTACAACTACAATTGAGAAGGAATGAGATGCTCATATGGTCTGGGAGCGAAGATGGGAAGGTTCACAGTATTGGTGTTTCACACTCTAAGAAGTCTAAGAATCAAAATGGATGATCTCCATGGCCAAATCTATAAAATGGCTAACTCACCACACTCACAATTGCATAACAACCTCCACCACAACTAGAACCATTGATGTTTTACACCCCGAGTTCCCCAAGAGAAATTAGATAAATAATTAAATTTTTGTAACACCCCAAGATTCCCCGGTAAGTTTCCCTTTGAATAGTGCAATAGCTTGCATCGTACGCAACTTCGAGATTCTAACACACTACGACCAATCAAACTAGCCGTTATGAATAGTAATACCCACTTTTTGAGATTTTATAAATTTTATCTTTCAAAATGGACTTCATTTTTGGATTATGAATATCGAAATTATCTTAGGGTTAATTTTTAGTATTTTTCTGAAAACTTTAAAATTTTGATGAATAGTGAAAAATACTAAATTTTAATTAAAACTATCTTTTTTAATCAAAATAATTTATAGTGCTAAGTTATAATATTGAGTGGTTTTAAGTATAATTAGATTATATTTTTACCATTTAATCCAATGTTGGTCATTGGACGTAATTTCACATTTAAACTGGACATAAGCAAGTGTTAATCTTTTGATAATTATTATTTCTTAAAAACACGCTTTTTGTTTTGACAATGGGAATTAATTTTAAATTAATTTCTACCACTTCTGTGTTTTGAATTTAGAAAAATGTATTCCATATTTAGAATCAGGAGGTAAAAATTGTATAAATAGGAAACTTTTATTTTTATACATTTTGAAAAATTACTTTGGTAAATATTTTATTTACCATGGTTAAAGGGTAAATCCGGTAAATAAGGGTAAAAAATAATAATATTATAATAATATTAAATTACCCTAACATGTTTTCTAACCCTATTGGATAATACATTTACAACCATGGGCATCCTTGGGTTGATTTTGGGACTCCATGGAGCCACTTGTAAGTGATAATGACACTTTATATTAATTAAGTTAAAGTAAATACAAAAATGACATAAGCATATATATTTTAGTAATTTTTTTTACATAGGGTTATATATGTTATCTCTTAGACTATAAATATTAATTATAAAGATAAAACAATTTCCTACATAATGGTATTTTATTTATAATTTTTAGACACTGAATAATTAAATTTATTTATGACACAATGATGATGCATCATTTTCCTTATTAATAAAATAATCAAATAAATGGTATTATAGATGTTAAAATAAATATAATTTGAAAGTTTTGATGCCATAAAAGAATTTTCTAGGTTAATGTGACATGTTATGATTGATTAAATTATTTTTTTTGAAGTAATAATGCTGTTATGAATTAAAAAAATAAAATATAAAATAGTGTCAAAATTGACATAAAAGAGTTTTTAAAACAAATATTATATTATTAATTGATATTCTATTCCTAAAAATCTATGGTTCATAAATAGTTCTTAAATAATATTATATATGTCATTAATGAACCACTTTAGGTTCACTTGGAAGTTTATATTAAGTTTATTAACCATATAATATAAAAATACAAAGAGACATGGTAAATGTCAAACTAATTAACTAAGAGTTAAATTTAGAATATAAGGTTAATATAGTGACCCAAACCTGTATAAAACCTATTGGTTGAGTGTTTTTCGACCCATACCCACCTTATCTTAGAAATAAATAATTTTAGAGCCATTATAAACTGAAAATGATTTTATTATAAAATAATATTTCAATCTTTTTTTAAGGTGCCCCTCACCCCTCTTATAAAAGGACACTTCCCCATATCTCAAATAAACACCTTAAAAGCCATTTAGATCAGCCAAAACCTACCCAAATATCCTCTAAACTGTCCTCCCTTCATCATAGAGGCCTTCATTTATTCATAAATCCAACCTAAGGAGCCCTTTTTATCAAATCAAAAGTAGGAACCTGAAGAAGAGGAAAATATTTCATAACCTCTTTCAAGTTCTTTTCTTCTTCCACTTCCTCTTTCTTTGTTGTTTACATTATAAAATAATAAATCCAGTAACTTCTATATACTGTGATGTTATTATAAAAATGGTACATCTATATTCATTATTTTATCCATCCTATGAATGACATGTCACCATACGTGCGTACGTACGACTTACCGTCTCCATGTCGTGGTGTAGTTTGTTATTCAAACACTTCATCATTTGGATGGGTATAATAATGAGTATAAATGATTTAAATAATAAATATAAAATTATAATGATTCTGTATATATGATATAACATCCAATTATATACGATTTTAATATCAAAATAATGATATTGCCGCTCGTGCGTACGTACGGATTACCGTCTCCATGAATACGATGAGATTCATTCCCCATCGTATCCATTCAAGACTAATTTTCATTTTATGATTAAAAATAATGTTTAAAGACTTAATATAATTCTGAATATGAATAATATATATCATATTCACAACAAACATTACTTACGTAACAAAGCATATAAAGGAAAACGAATCAGTTAACACCCGAAATGATGATACTACTAAAATATCATTAACAAAGCAATATTAGAAGATCATATATGATATCATATTAATGTATATGGTTCTTTTATAATTTAATAACAACTATTTAAACATTATATAGGAGTTTAACCTACCCTCGACCAAGGAAAAGAACAAGGTAAGGGTTAATTCTACAATCTCTTTATTATCCGAGGTTGTTTTTACGTAAGTATCTACTGGGACCTATTTATCATCCATATCAATGTTTCTTAAAAATGTATTTCAAAACATTTTTACTATTTAATATACAATGGGTTAAAGTCATTTATACCATTATTTGAACTTATATGTTTTTAAAGGAATCTTTCAGTCATTTTCCAAACAAGGTACTTTACGACCTTTTCGAAAAAGTTAAGGAAAGAATGTTTTTTTAACTTATACAGTGTGTGAGGATATTTTCTGCCATTATAACATCGTCAAAGATTCCCTTAAAATATTAAAATAATATTTTAAAAACAAATTTTTTCTTTATAATTATGCGACTCTTAAATTATTTCAAAATAGAAAGAGATATTTCTCTCAAATAGTTTTGATTTCATATATGTCAACATCCTTTGATAAATTTTACAATTGTTTGAAGTTGATTTATTATGATACAAATCTTCCATATTATATTTAAGGTTTTTTGATATGTTTGACTGTGGATGAGTTATTTTTATTCCATTCATGGTTTTTGGTTAAAGTATTGACATTTCGTAAGCTAGTTTTAATACGAATGTTTATGTTATATTTCAACCTTTTCTGAAGATGAATGTATTGGACTAGTAAGTTCCAGGTTGGGGACCGGTAAAAGTAAGCCCTCCGGGTTGGGGTCTAGTTACAACAGACCCTCTGGTTTGGATTATAGTTACATAGGCTCTCCGGGTTGGATTCCGGTTACAGAGGCTCTCCGGGTTGGATTCCAGTTATAGAGGCTCTCCAGGTTGGGGTCCAGTTACAGTTAGCCCCTAGGTCCTGGAACGAGGCCTTGACATAGAAATTAAAGTCCGGTACTATACATTCCATCATTATGAAATTAGTTATTACATGTGATTATTCAACTAGTAGAATATCCATGTGCATGTTTATATGGTATTGTTTGATTTATTTTTTCCATATTATGTTCAAGTTTTTGTTTAAAAAGATATCATTTTTATTACACATCTTGCCTTAAAAGTTTATAGCTTCTGCTAAATTATTTACCCTTACTGAGCATCTGAGCTCACCCTATTCTTATGTTTTGTTTTCCTAGGATCCCAAGAAGTGTTTTATGTTTGTGATGCAGGGTTAAGCTAAGGGACTAATGGAGTCCTCAAAGAACTATCAAAGCTGTATTTTATGTTTGAAATTGTAATGTGAAGTTCATGTATGTAATATATTTTCCAATAATTCTAAACTGATCAGTCCTTTGAGAATTTATTCCTTGTAATCATGCCAATATATTAAAATAATGCACCGAATTTGGGAATCTAGGGTCGGGGCGTTACAGTTGGTACTAGAGGAAGTTTAGTACAAACCTTGGAAACTAGATTTAGATAAACTCTGATTAGATCACATTACCCTAAGATAGAATTTGAGGATTAGTATAGAAGAACTTCCTAGAATTTTGGTATTGTAGAGATTTTGTGAGTTTTCCAAGAAATACATCCCTGTCTAGATACGAGCAGGTAGAGGCAGCTCTGGCACAGTTGCACCTAGGGTTAAAACCTGAAAACACCGCTTTGAGCTAGACACGAATAGGAACTGGTGCACCACAATGAACCTTGCTTCACTCTTGGTCACGACACTCCCGTGGGATATGCTTAGGATAATTCTCATTTTCTTTAAAAACCATTATGAAGGGTTTATGAGTATATAATTCCTCAAAGAAAACATTTTTTATGATTATGGATTATATCCATAAACTTTTCAATTCATGTTAAGTGTTTTACAAGTATGGAATTATGTATTTCGATTCATAAACTAATCTTGTTTATTCCATTGTTTAGAAATGGTGCCTAGAAGAAGGAATGGAAACCATATCAATGCACATAATCCATGTAGGAATTTCCCTCCTACTCAAGATAATTATATCGGAGCTGGTGATGCAACTGGTGATGATAATCTTATCACCATGTTGGGACAACTCACTCAGGTTATGAATAATAACCTTACCCGTATGGATCACCCTGATCCGCAGTGTGGAGGATCAATGTTAGATCGCTTCATGAGGCAACAACCACCAAAATTAAATGGAAGTACAAATCCCTTAGTATCTGAGCAATGGATAAATTCCTTAGAGAAAATATTCCATGCTTTGGGGAGTAGTGAAAGGTAAAAAGTTTTCATCGCAGTTTACCACCTCACTAGAGATTCCGATCAATGGTGGTCATTTATTAAAAACAAAAAGTAAGATGAAGAAGTATCAATTATGGAATGGAGGGAGTTTAAAGAGATTTTCTTAGAAAAATAATTTCCTCGTGACCATCGAGCGGATATGGAAAGGCAATTTCTAAGTATGAGGCAAAAAGAGGATGAGAATGTCACAAAGTATGAGGCTAACTTTACAAGGTTAGCAAGGCATGCAGCAGATTATATATGTAACCCAAGGAGTAATATTGATCGTTTATTTGATGGGTTAAAACCATTTCTCCGTCGAGCATTTGTCTCACAATCCTTCTCTTCATATGAAGATATTGTCTCATGTGCTATAAAGACAGAAAATGAATTCTCTAAGTCTTACGACAATAAAGTAAAGAAAGAGAAGAAGAGAATGGTGGAGAAAGAGACAGATAAAGGGGAAAAGGGAAAGAAGGAATTTCCATTATGTGATAATTGTTGGAAGAAACACCCAAGTACTTTCCTAAAAGGAATGAGAGTCTGTTACAGGTGTGGTGAAAAAGGCCACCAAGATCGTGATTGCAAGGGAAAGAAAGTTGATATCAATGTTGAATGATACAATTGTACAGAAATGGGGCATTATGAAAATGAATTTCCTAAGCACCAAGGAAACCTACCTCAAAAAGGCCAAGGGAACAAGGCCAAGCTTATGCTGTCATGACAGTTGAAGTGGAATAATTAATTTATTTGTGTTTTTGGACTCAAGAATTATATTTTGGTTATAAGAATAATGTGATATATATATAATAATTGTACTACAGTAATTATTGTTTTCATTAAGGTTTTAATATGATTAAGGTAATCATATTTTTAGTATGTGACAATAAGAGAAACTTTACTTTGTTTGGGGAATTTGATGTTGATTTTGGAATTTAGAGACCATTTAGAGAGAGTTTGGACAGAGGAATTTTGGATAACTATAAAGGTTGGAATGGATTAAGTTGAATTTTTGATAGTATTGTTTAAGGTTAAAAAATTTCTTAAGATTATTTTTGGAATATTATAATACTATAGTTTTAGGAAAAGGAAAACCTGTGGGTCGAGCGATAACCCATCGCGTCCGACAAAGCTGCAGGAACCGAACCCACAATGAAAGTGCGACAAGGCTTTATTACCTACCACTAGCCTACAAAAAGTCCCTAGTTATTAAAAAACAGTATTCTTCATTTAAATGGTATATTTTAATATTTGGAACCTTATATGATTAGGATAAATAGAATATTTTTGAGTTCTATTATCTTTTGGAGTGAAATATGAGTTTTTGGTAGAAATTAGTTGAAGGATGAAACTCTACTTGTCGGGTATATATATTCTCTTATTATATGAAGAAATTAATTCTTAACCTTTAGGGAAGGTATATTAAAACCAAAAATGTGTTATCCTAATACCCTATGTTTTGTTGAACTGGTGTTATTTTAAATCATCATAGATTGATGGCTTTGAGGCCATCAATTTTACACTTGTTTGTGATTGATGACATCAATCACTCCCTATAAATATTTAAATTTTTCCTCAAATTATGTGTATATAATTTCCAACAATATTCTCCTATTCTAAACCCTAACTTGGTGGTGAATTCCTCATTTCCCTTTCCCTCTTATTAAAACTAAATTTTATTAACCCTATTTCCGATGTGGGTTTTCCAAAAAGGTATTTTCTATTTTCAACCTTTTATTTTCAAAGAAAAATTTCAAATTGTGAGGACTAAATTTATTGAAGTAGGGGAGAATTTAACACCCCAAGCTTCCACAGTACGTTTCCCTTTAAATAATGCAATATCTTGCATCGTACGCAACTTTGAGATTTTAATACACCGCGACCAATCAAACTAGCTGTTATGAATAGTAATACCCACTTTTTGAAATTTTATAAATTTTATATTTCAAAATGGACTTCATTTTTGGATTCAGAATATCGAAATTAGCCTAGGGTTTATTTTTTTGGTATTTTTTATGAAAACTTTCAATTTTTTATAAATAGTGAAAAATACTAAATTTTAATTAAAACAACTTTTTTAATCAAAATAATTTATAGTTCTAAGTTATAATATTGAGTGGTTTTTAAGTATAATTAGATTATATTTTTACCATTTAATACAATTTTGGTCATTGGACGTAATTTCACATTTAAACTGGACATAAGCAAGTGTCAATCTTTGGATAGTTATTATTTCTTAAAAACATGCTTTTTGTTTTGACAATGGGAATTAATTTTAATTTAATTTATGACACTCTGTGTTTTGAATTTATAAAAATGGATTCCATATTTAGAATCATGAGTTCTAAATTGTTTAAATAGTTAACCTTTATTTTTAGACATTTTGAATAATTATTTCGGTAAATATTTTATTTACCATGGTTAAAGGGTAAATCCGGTAAATAAGGGTAAAAAATAATAGTGTTATAATAATATTAAATTAACCTAACACATGTTCTAACCCTACTGGATGATACATTTCCAACCATGGGAATCCTTGGGTTTATTTTGGGACCCCATGGATCCACTTGTAAGTGATAATGACACTTTATATTAATTAAGTTAAAGTAAATACAAAAATGACATAAGAATATCTCTTTTAGTAATTTTTTTTACATAGGGTTATATATGTTATATCTTAGACTATAAATATTAATTAGAAAGATAAAAATATTTCCTACATAATGGTATTTTATTTATAATTTTTAGACATTGAATAATTAAATTTATTTATGACACAATGATGATACATGATTTTCCTTATTAATGAAAGAATCAAATAAATGGTATTATAGATGTTAAAATAAATATAATTTGAAATTTTTGATGACATAAAAGAATTTTATAGGTTACTGTGACATGTTAGGATTGATTAAATGAATTTTTTTGAAGTAATAATCCTTTTAGGAATTTCAAAAAAAAAAGCAAATAGTGTCAAAATTGACATAAAAGAGTTTTTAAAACATATATTATATTATAAATTGATATTCTATTCCTAAAAATATAAGGTTTGGAAAAAGTTCTTAAATAATATTATATATGTCATTAATGAACCACTTTAAGTTCTCTTGGAAGTTTATAGTAAGTTTATTAACCATATAATATAAAAATATAAAGAGACATGGTAAATCTCAAACTAATTAAATAAGAGTTAAATATAGAAGATAAGGTTAATATAGTGACCCAAGACAATATAAAACCTATTGATTGAGTGGTTTTCAACCCATACCCACATTAGACTCAAAATAAATCATTTTGGAGCCCTTATAAACCGAAAATAATTTTATTATAAAATAATATTTCAATCTTCTCCTAAGGTTCCCCTAACCCCTCTTATAAAAGGGCACTTCCCCTTCTCTCAAATCCACACCTTCAAATCCATTTGGATCGGAAAAAACCTGCCCAAATATCCTATCAACTATCCTAAATTCATCCTAGAGTCCTTACTTTACTCATAAATCCAACGTAAGGATCCCTTTTGATCAAATCAAAAGGAAGAACCTGAAGAAGAGGTAAATATTTCATCACCTCTTTCAAGTTATTTTCTTCTTCCACTTCTAATTTATTTGTTTTTTCCATTATAAAATAATAAATAAAGTATCTTCTATATACTGTGATGTTATTATAAAAATTTTACCACCATATTTGTTATTTTATCCATCCTAGGAATGACATGTCACCATATGTGTGTACGTACGGCTTACCGTCTCCACGTCGTGGTGTAGTTTGTTATTCAAACAATTCATCATTTGGATGGGTATAATAATGAGTATAAATGATGTAAATAATAAATATAACCTGAAAATAATTCTGTATATATGATATACCATCCAATTATATATGATTTTAATATCAAAATAATGATATTGTCGCTCGTGCGTACGTACAGATTACCGTCTCCACGAACGCGATGAGATTCATTCCCCATCATATCCATTCAAGACTAATTTTAATTTGATGATTAAAAATAATGTTTAAAGACTTAATATAATTATGAATATGAATAATATAAATCATATCCACAACAAACATTACTTACGTAACAAAGCATATAAAGGAAAACAAATCAGTTAACACCCGAAACGATGATACTACTGAAATATCATTAACAGAGCAATATAAGAAGATCATATATGATATCATATTAATGTATATGGTTCTTTTGTAATTTAATAACAATGATTTCAACATTATACAGGAGGTTAATGTACCATCTACCAAGGAAGAGAATAAGGTAAGGGTTAATTCTACAATCTTTTTATTATCCAAGGTTGTTTTTACGTAAGTATCTACTGGGACCTCTTTATCATCCATATCCATATTTCTTAAAAATGTATTTCAATTTTTTTTACTATTTACTAGAAAATGGGTTAAATTTATTTATAAACTTATTTGAACTTATATGTTTTGAAAGAAATCTTTCAGTCGTTTTCCAAACATGGTACTTTACGACCTTTTCGGCAAAGTAAAGGAAATAATGTTTTTTTAAACTTATACGGTGGGTGCAGCTATTTTCCTCCATTATAACATATTCAAAGATTCCCTTAAAATATTATAAGAATATTTTCAAAATAAATGGTTTCTTTATAATTATGTGACTCTTAAATGATTTCAAAATAGAATGATATATTTCTCTCAAATAGTTTTGATTTCATCTATGTCAACATCCTTTGAAAAATTTTACACTTGTTTGAAGTTGATTTATTATGATACAAATCATCCATATTGTATTTAAGGTTTTGTGATATGTTTTACCATGGATGAGTTATTTTTATGCCATTCATGGTTTTGGTTAAAGTATTGACATTTCGTATGCTAGTTTTAATACGAATGTTTATGTTATATTTAAACCTTTTCTTAAGATGAATGTATTAGACTAGTAAGTTCTGAGTTGGGGACTGGTAAAAGTAAGCCCTCCAGGTTGGGGTCCAGTTACAGTAGACCCTCCAGGTTGGAGTCCAGTTACGGAGGCTCTCCGGGTTGGATTCCGGTTACCGAGGCTCTCTGAGTTAGAGTCCGGTTACAGAGGCTCTCCGGGTTGGGGTCCAGTTACAGTTTTCCCCTAGGTCCTAACACGAGGCCTTGACACAGAAATTAAAGTCCGGTACTATACATTCCCTCATTATGAAATTAGTTATTACATGTGATTATTAGACTAGTATAATATCCATGTGCAAGTTTATATGGGATTGTTTGATTTATTTTTTCCATATTATGTTCAAGTTTATGTTTAAAAGGCTATAATTTTTATTACACATCTTGCCTTAAAAGTTTATAGCTTCCGCTAAATTATTTACCCTTACTGAGCATCTGAGCTCACACCTTTCTTAGGTTTTATTTTCGCAGGATCCCAAGAAGTGTTTTATGTTTGAGATGGAGGGTTAAGCTAAGGGACTAATGGAGTCCTCAAAGAACTATCTAAGCGGTATTTTATGTTTGAAATTGTAATGTGAAGTTCATGTATGTAATCTATTTTCCAAGAATACTAAACTGATCGGTCCTTTGAGACTTGATTCCTTGTAATCATGCCAATGTATTAAAATAATGCACCGACTCTGGGAATCTAGGGTCGGGGTGTTACAATTTTATAGAAAGTAGATAAATAATTATATTCGATCCTTGGATTCTTTCTACCCTTGAATCGTTTGAGCCTTGAATTTGAGCCTTGGATTTGTTTGAGCCTTGATTCAAGATTTGATTCACTGATGAGGTGTGAGTAAAGTGGGTGAATTTCGGGGAAAGCTTCTGATATCACGATGGGTTCACAACTGGTTAGGGTTTTTTAAATAGATCGGGACATTTTTATCAACACTTCCAAAAAAGCATTGATAAAGATGCCTTTTATCAGCCCTTAAGTAATAAGCACTGATAAAGGATTTATAATTATAATTATAAATAAATAAATATAAATATAAATATAGTAAATATTTTATTTATTTAAATACATTTAATATAATTTTATTATTATTTAAAAATATAATTAATTATTTATAATTATATAAATATTTTTCAAAAATAATATTTATATCATTATATATATTTATATAATTATATATATATATTTAATAAATAAATATAAATATAAATATAGTAAATATATTCATTATTTAAGTAAATTTATTATAAATTTAATAATTATTTAAATATATATAATTATTTATTTAAAATTATATAAATACTTTTAAAATAAATAAATATTTATTTATAATTATAAATATATAATTGTATAAATATGTTAAGTTTACATTTATAAATATATTTTTTTATAAATATATTTTTACAAATATTATTTAAAATTATTAAATAATATCTAATTTTAAGTGCATGCATGTTAAAAATGAGTGAAATTAAATAAATTAAAAATAAGTACACTTTAACGATATTGAAAAAATGGATAAGTTTTGTGTGTGTGAATTGAATATAAAAATGCATTAATTATGTATATATGAAATCAATATATCACACATTTTATCTATGTTAAATTGAAAAATCAAACTACATTCAATTATATGTCTATTACTCTATGCAGTCAGTCAGTATTTTTAATTCATATTATTTTCTAATTATAAACCATTATTTACTAAATATATGAATATTTAATATAAAGAGCATAAATATTTTGTAATATATAAATCATATTTATATACATTCATATATATATATATATATAGTATATACTATTTATTAACATTATAAATAATTATCTAATTAATAAAATGCTTAATATTTTTCTCAATTTATATATTTTTAAATTTTATTTTTTTAATTTTAATTTTCTGTATATCTATATATTTAATACATACAATTTATTAGTATTTATAATTTATATATAGTATAATCAATTTATTCATTTTTATCAATAATTATTTAATTAATAAAATTTGTAGTATTTTTTTAATACACATTTTTATTTTTTATTTATTTGGACCCTTATCAGTGCAAAAAAATCACTGATAAATTGTTCTTTTATGAGTGCTAAAAATACAGTTATGATAAGGGGTATTATTTATCAATGCTAAAAATAAAGCGCTGATAAAGGGTACCCTTTATCAACGTTAAAAATAAAGTGTTGATAAAGGGTACCTTTATCAGTTCTAAAAAAAGCACTGATAAAGGGTAAATTTTATCAGTGCTAAAAAAAGGCACTGATAAAAGGTTAAATTTATCAGTGCTTTCTTTAGCACTGATAAAGATTCCATTTATGAGTGCTTTTTTCTAGCGTTGATAAATACCAATGCTATTAAAGGCTTTTTTTGTAGTAGTGATGGGTCACCCTCAAATTAATAATCAATTATTAGCATGCATGAAATTTAAAATCATTTGTATGTATCTGAGTTTCTTCATCGATGGAGATATCTCTATGTTTATGAGGATCTCCATCAATGGTACCCTATTATGAATATATTAGAGATTCTTTTGTCATTTATTATAATGATTATAGTTTTAAGCTACACGGTAGGGGAAGTCTGGAACTTATCGTTGTCCAAAGAGACAAAAGTTATTTTGATGTCGGGATCGGGCCCATGAAATGGGCTTATTACATATCCTTGTGAAAGGAATCAAAACCCATGTAGTTTGACACTACTTATTTATCATACAATATTTTTATATCATAACTACAATGATCACATATAGATTTCATGGATGATATCCCGAGATAAAATGACCATTCATGATCTTGAATGCACACCTAGAATTCTATACGAGCACAATACGATGTTGATGTTACTACCGAGCTTGTCATAGAAGTTATAACATGAGTTTCTTGAATCTGAAGGTAGGAATGTGCTTGAGAGTTTAAAGTAAGGAGGTGAATCTTATTTTTATCGCATGACCATGAGTTCTTCATTGGGAAGTTGAGTTTTTGAATAGGTGTCACCATAAAATTTGATATTGTGTGATTTTGAGACATGATATTATTTTTAGAGAAGATTGAATTGCCACTATTATTAGAGAAAAGGTGATGTAAATTCTCTATAAATACCAATGTAGGGATAATAATTTTAAAAAATCTACTGATTATCATTTTAGATCTCTCATTTTTAATAAATAAAATAGAGAGGATCACGATCCTCCTAGGATACCTGATGAAGTGATTTTGTATGATCCATTCACACAAATAAGAAGAGACCATGAGACTCCTTAGCTACACAAAGAGAATAATAAGATCATGTGTGATCTGACTCACACAAAGAATATAATATCTATGCTCTGATTTTCACAAGGGATAAGAAGTGGTGAGTCTTGTGTAGATATTGTTTCATGAAGAAAACAAATATCACATGCATATTTGTTGTGTGTAGAACTTATTTGAGATATATATAATAAGTTTTCATGGGAATATTCAATACATGAAGTACCATCCTTCTTAGAATTTACAGTATGTGGTGATTTACATTATGTGAAGTTTGAAGTACCAGATGACACAACATCTTGAGGAGAAGACCACGTAGTAATAGTTCAATTGTATTGAGTTCACGGTGGAGTTTCACTATGTGAATAAGGATCTTGTAAACTAGAACAATACATAAAGGAGTGTCTTTCATGGTGTCACTTATAAAATGCATTGTGCATGAATTCAAGAGTATTCCCATGAATATGATAATTTCATGTATTGCACTGCACACGCATGAAGATAATGATTTGTACTAACAATTACATGGGAAATAATTGCGAAGATAAGAAACTAAGAATATGATACATTTTTATTTTGAGGAGAGAAAGGACAACAAAGTTGAACAAATATTTATAGGATAAAATACTTGCATGATAGAGTATTTAGTGGATTAAGAAGAACTATATTTCATGAAGATCTAAAACTGATAAAGTTAGGAATTAATTTTCTAAAGAAGACTATATATATATACTTGAAGTTGTGCATGAGTAGACCATATCATGTACACTTATGGATAAATTTAATTCTTAATGGTGTAGATACAACCAAGATCTATTGGAGATCATTCTACCTTTGGATAAGAATTTAATAGAAGGATTATTGGGGTGTATAACCAATAAAATTGAAGAAAATGTGGTTTAGGCATATTAACAATCATGGTAGAAGAGTTGGTGGTTGGGGTGTATAACCAGACACAACCAGAGGATCTATTGTTGGGGTGTATAAGAAATTATTGTTAAATTTTTGTGATTGGGGTGTATAACTGATCATGATCTTGTGTGACTCATGAGAACATTATAATTAATAAAAATATTATAATAGAGAAACCATAGGTCAGGGTGTCTAACCAATTGTGGTAAGGGGTAGGATTTTTTTATAAACTTTGTAAATAATGTATATTTTTCTCTCTCTTATTATTTATACATACTGGTGAGGTTGTGAGTTTATAATTAGTGTATAGATAACCTTAACAAGTTTAATAAGTTGAATTAATTTTTTTGAATTTGTAAAAAGAGACCACTATGTCACCCCCTCCACAGTGGTTCACAAAACATGGGCTCTTCACTTACTTATGATGTTTATAGAGTTGGCATGATATTCTAGTCATATGTGGCTCCTAATTACTATGTTAAAATTCTATTTAATCTTGTTAGAAATGTTTTGAGAAATACAGTAGATTTAATGGCTTGTTTATGTGTAATTGTAATATTTTGTTCAGAAAGAAAGTATGAAATGGGTAATAAGAGTTATAATAAAAGGTTCCTAGGTATAACTTGTTTTGAAAAGAAGGTTAATGATATGGGATGTGATTCAGTTCCCTAACTCTTTTATAACCCTTTCACAATTTCTGAAGGGATGGGATATAAGATTTCCCTGACTTGAATATATATGAACCTATATCCTTTATATGAAATATGTATTTCACTCAGACTAATTTATACTCATTTGGTTAGAATAGATACAAGATTTCCTATACCACTCATATAAAACACTAATATTAGGCTCTTAGCAGGTACTGCAAGTATGGATCCTCCTAGTATAGGGGGTTATATATGACAATGACTCTATATTATTCACTACTAGAATCCTACTTAGAATCATTAACATTTAATTATTTTTTCATACACTATGGATATGATAAGATATTAGAGGTGGGGTGGTCACCACCTACTGGGTATGCTTTACTCACACCAATCAAATGACTTGTTTATATGTGTGTAGATACTTTGTATTGGGATATGAGAAAAGGTAATGCGCTGGAATATAGAAGATAGTTCAACATGGAGTTTTAGAGTTTAGTGGCACCTTTTTGGTCCTTTTATAGAATAAACTGGGAGATGATGTTCATGTTATCTATTGGGTTCTCCTAGAGGGAATACATAGTTGGGAGACACTTTTTGGGTTATTAGGCCATGTTTTACTTACCTAGATTTCATGTATATAGTTTTTTTAGTGTCCCTTATCTTGAGATGTCTTTTGGATGTTTAGAACTATTTTTTATATGTTGATGTATTACCATATCGCTTTATGCATTGTGTATTGTTTACCTTTCAATATTTCCTATCATTATCATATTTCTATATTTTAAGATCCCTTGGGGGCTATTTGGTCATTCCAATTTAGTCATGGAAACATTAAGATTGAATCATCATTTCAAGCGATAAAACTACCTACCACACGATTCTTACTTAATTACCTAGCATTTACATCAACCTATGGTGATTAGGAGGACCTCCTGAGGTTCGGGTTATCGAGAGACATTCAATACAATGAAGTAATATATTTGATCTTTTTGAGTTTAATGATGATAAAGTATTTCACATGTTTAAGTATTGTATGCATTATGGAGTTTTCAACTAAACAAATATATTCATCATGTAAATTAGTTCCAATAAAGCAATTTATAACATCTATTTCCAATACAAAAGAAATAATATATAAAAGGATTAAAATAAGTAAATAAATAAACATAAAAACAAAAAATTTTGATTATAAAACTACAAAATAGATACAATCTCATCTATGATAATTTATATATTCTCATTATGCACAATACCTTTAGGGTTTATAAAATATTTAGATCTATAAAAATTCATGATATCATCATTATAAATCATAAAAATGTTTTCAAAGTTCACTTCAATAATTTTATCTTTTCCTTAAATAGATATTTGAAAAAGATCAACAAAATTCTTTATCATACAACAAGTACGTGACCATTTCCCCTTTATTACACACTGAAACTAATCATTTTCAATAAGCATTGGAATCTATGGGTGTAGGTTTCCATCACTTCATCTCTTCTAGTAGTTCCCTTTAGTCTTTTCATTAGATTTATAACTACTTAAAACAAAGTGGTTTCCTTGAACATGACCACATCGATTACTTACACAACCAAAATTATGAGTATCCACATTCACTTTTGGGATTGAAGATAAACCAATGGGTCAAGATTCATGGTTTCTTATTAAGGATTCATTATTTTGTTACAAAACAACAAGGACAAAAAATAATTTAAAATATTTATTAAAACATTTCTCATAATATTATTTTCATATAATTACATTTATTGAATTAAAATTAGATAACTTAATCTATAATATATTAATGTCGATAATATTTTCTCTATATAATTTTAATTATGGTGTTATTTTAAATATTCTGAAGTTATATTCACTTATTGATTCAAAATTTTTGGAATTATAAATGCCTCTATTCATATCATTCTCTTGGTAATATTAATAGTCATAAGTGGAAATACCTTTATTTAATATTTTTGAACTAAACTAGGGGATACTTCACTATCAAAGACTCATTTTTAAATCCTTGTTGAGGTGATGTTAGAGGAAAACTAAATATTTAGCATGGTATTTCCTTAAATATTTTTTTCTCTCCTTGATAATCTCATCGAGGCCATGTTCTTCCAGGTGCATCTTAGTATCTATAATCCATGGAATGTATCTCTTCTTAGAAATTTTAAAATGAAGAAAATTAATCTTCATAATGTTCACCATAGAAAATATTTCTTGTAAATCTTTTCATCCTAGTAAAACCCATAATAATAATATGTTATAGAATCAATTTCAAAACACCAATTGAAATTGTAAATAATATCAAAATTAGAATCTTGTTTATGGCCTTGGATGAATCAATATTGTGATTTAAAGTAGTAATGATAGAAAAAATGTTGGTATACAATTGAAAAGTAAATATAAGAAAATAAATAGGAATAATATGAAGAATAATATATCTAAAAGTTCATAATCCATTATTATATTAATATATATAGATATAAATATAAACAATAGGTACATGCAATCAATGGTGTGGATTAATCTCTATTCTCCATGAATTATCCAATGAAAAGGATTATTGACATAAGATAGTGAATGTTAGATGAATAGTCATGGTAATAATTACCCATAAGAATAGAGTGAATGTGAATCCCCATTTATGGAAATTTTGAAAATCCATAATTATTTTATAACATCCCCTTGGATATATTTAATTTATTAAAATATTATTTATCCTTAACTTGACAAAAAATCCATGGAAAAGAAAATAATTGAATAAAAAATAATTGAATTTAATTCTAATTATAATCACCTCATTAAAATCCTTATTAGGAAAACAAAGTGAAAAAAACCGATGAATTGAAAGTATTATAATAATCCCAACTCCACCTAATAAAAAAAAGAATTTATAGTACATGCCTCCCAAATTTATAAATTAATCTTTTAAAATATATTTTTGGTATTTAATTGGTGAATAGTTCTATAATATTATCACTTGATATTGTTTATTTGATATTTAACTTGCCATTATTTTTAAACTAATGGGTAATAATAAATTTTAGAGGGACACACTTTGTGATGGTTCCAGGTGCAACATAAGTGTGCAGATGTGGGAGATATATTAAAATTTCTTTTAATAATCATTTCCCAAAACCAAGATCAAGGATCTTACACATCAAATCTATAATTAATTTATTTAATATTTTAAGAAATAAATACATTATCTTAGGAACTTTCTTCATTAATGAATGTTGATCATTGGAAAAGACCCTTTCAGATTACCTTTATTGCGCTGTGAGGATCCAAGGATAGAATCCCTCTATCGGTGATCTACACATGCTCTTATGTTCTTCGACCAACACCGCTAAATCTCTGGGTGCTAGAGAAAAGAATTGAATGTCTTATTTTGTTCATTCTTGATTTCCCATTCTATGGTCTTGAAGAAATCTCTCTTGCAATTCTCGTTCTTGATAGGGAGAGAAAAAGAGGAGTTGAGAGATAATTCGTTGTGCACAATAATTCTCTATTCTTAATTTTTTGATTCTCTACACAATATACATATCCATATATTTATAGAGTTGATATTTAAGTTAAAATATTATTTAATTTCATAACAGTCATTAAATAACATTTATTACCTTTAATAAACACCATTCCACATAATAATAATATTATTATTTCTATTTTTTGGTGCGTGCCAACTTTCACAATAACAAATATTATGAAACATTATTTTTAATTAATATTTTTCATCCGAATCGGTCTTTTTCTGTTCAAAATACTATAGTATTTATTGAATAGCTTAATAAATATTATATTCATAAATAAATATTTTATTCACTATCTAGTGAATCAATATTTAATAAAATATTCAATAAATAAAATAAATATTTTTTACCCAAGACGAATAATAAATATTTATTGAATTTATTTGATGAATATAAATTGAATAAAATTATTCCTCAGACTTGAGAATAATATTTATTCCATCAATTAAACTCAAATAGAATTTAATCGAGATCAATGGAAACACTTAGTGTGTGAACCTATAGGATTCATTCCCATTGGCATTAGGCAGACTTGCCTAAATTACAAGATTACTATCTAGCAATGGATCAAGGAATACAAGATAAATAACTTAATGTCATAATGTCAACAACCAAATATTAATTCTTACTATTTAATATAATCCCTTTGTCACAATATATCATCAAGCAGACTACATAACTGTGTCACCAACCTATATGCTCGATATGTATTTCTATGACTATCTGAAATAAACACATTGTTACACCATGTACATGGAATTTAATAAGATCTTTCTATTATAATAAAATGTATGAGATACTAGACTCCATAAATATGGAAGGGAAAAATCCTTCTTAGACTTATTAATTAATGACATGTCACTCGTGAAGCACCCAATGTATCCAACTTTTTCATGAACTGCTATCATCCTGGTTTATGAAATACATCTAAGTACACGAGTTGTAACATGCATTAATAATAATATTAAAGTCTAAATACTGTTACACATGATCATATATAGGAATATCTTATGACCCCAAATGTAACACCCCGAGCTTCCACAATACGCTTCTCATTCAATAATGCAATAGCTTGCATTGTACGCAACTTCGAGTTCTAAAACACCGCGACTAATCAAAGTAGCCGTTATGAATAGTAATAACCACTTTTTAAAATTATAGAAATTTTATATTTCAAAATGGACTTCATTTTTGGATTCAGAATATCGAAATTAGCCTATGTTGAATTTTTGGTATTTTTCTGAGAACTTCTAATTTTTTATGAATAGTGAAAAATACTTTAAAACAACTTTTTTAATCAAAATAATTTATTGTGATAAATTATACTATTTAGTGGTTTTAAGGTATAATTAGAATATATTTTTACCATTTTATCCAATGGTGGTCATTAGAATTAATTTAACATTGAAATTGGACATAAACAAATGCCAATCTTTTGATATAAATTGTTTCTTAAAAACACGCTATTTGTCGTAACAGCGGGAATTAATTATAAAATTAATTAATGAAACTTATATGTTTGGAATTTTGTAAAATATACATAATATTTGAATTCGGAATATCAATTATAGCTTAGGGTGAAATTTTGGCCTTGTTCTGAAAAACTTCAATTTTTGATGAATAGTGAAACCACTAAGTGGTAGTTAAATAAATGATTTTTCGTTTAAATGAAATATTACCACTTCTGTGATTTGATTTTCAAAAATCCGACATACATGGTTGTCATTAATAAGTAAAATGTGGTTCAATGAGATTAAAATAATTTTTTGGTGAATAGTAACTTTTAAGTTCTTAATCGCGATTAGAGGTAATTAGTGTAGTTTAAGGTACAAATAATGTTTTAATAATATGAGATGAGCATGAAACTTGTCCTACTCCTATTGGATGAGTCATGGCCGACCAAGACAACCCATGGGTAAACTTGGGGACCCCATGGAGCCACTTTAGTTGGAAAATGACATTAATATATATTTATTTAATGTTAAAATTAAATTGACACAAACATGAGTTATTTTACTAAAAAAGTTTTTAAGTGGGGTTACACAAGTCCAAATTTTGACTATAAATATTCATTAGAAATCTAAAAAGATTTCATACATCATATTATTTTTTTATAATTTTTAGACATTAAATAAATTAAATTATTTATGACATCATTATAATGCAGCGATGACCTCATTATTTAACGATTTAAATAAAATGAGAAGATAATGCAAAATCCAAGGCTTACACTTGTCCAAAGCCTATTGTATGAGGATATTTCGATACCTTATCACCTTATCCTCGAATTATATAAGTGTGGGACCTTTATAATCCGAAAAGCATTGTGAAATAATGTAACATTTCAATCTTTCCAAAAGTGCCCCTCCTCTCCACTTATAAAAGGCCCCCACCTCTCCCACCTCATTTACACTTTCAAGCCATTTGGCTCGGCCAAACTCTGCCCAAATACTCTCCCAACTTCCCCCTCTTACTCCTAGAATCCTTACTTTGGGTAGAAATCTTCCCAAGGAAGCCTTTGGCTCAAATCAAAAAGAGTTACCCGATTTTGAGGTAATGTCTTTTCTAATGTTGTTTTGTTTTATTTTTCTTCTCCAACTCCCTAAACTCTTTTTATTAATTTATTTTGTAACAACACCAGTATCCTCAATATACTAGGATGTTGTTATAAGAAGTATTCAATCTAAAATTACACACACCTACATCTAATGGTTAAAGAACATACGGTTTCTGTGGATGGCGAATTTCTGCCTCACGAAACGATGATTGTTCAACACTCATATAACACCTTCAAAGGTGGCCATTAAGATGTCACTATTTTTATATATGATATATAATATGTTTATGTTTTACTTATGCTTCTGTATTTCTCATTTATGGCATACTTTATGATTTCCATTATGGGTAAAACGCGATAATTTCATTTTAGGAAGTGCGGACTACCGCCCCCTCAAAGTGATTTGAATCGTTAATTCCATATGTGGGATGTATAAAGGATGAATTAAATGGTATTATACACTATATTATACTGGAATTATATTATACATTTATATCATTATGATTTCATTCCATTAAATACGAAATAGAAATGAAAGTAGCGTTCATGCGTACGTACGGCTTACCGTCTCCATGAACGGTGCATTTCATTTCTTACCTCTAAATGTTACGTGACATTATGAATGAATGTATATACTGTATATATGATATATATGATATCTAAATCATGAATATAATTCTGGATATAATGGATATTTCACCACATGAACAACTTGTAATTATAAGAAGTTTATTTTTGACTCAAGTACCAAAGATCGACAAAACGACCGTTATTAACTTAAATAATTACATAATGTTAATAACATTGTAATAAGTGATATAAAAAGGATAATGAAATTGAAAATGGTTCTTAATAAGGTAGATATTAACTCTAGTTTATTATTCAGGAGGTTAAAGAACGGTTGAGTCAAGTCGGACACAAGGTAAGGGAATTTCTTAACCCAACTTCAATTCTTTGGGTTAATCTCCTACTTTCAAATTATGTCATGATATTATTATGTCTTATTTTGTATTCTTTATGTGTACCTATAGTGAATACACATAATAGATCTATTTTATTTTAAAAATGATCTTTTTAAGGACTTCATCTCAATCTCCTTTCATTGAGTCATATTTGGTTTTATACACAACTTTCTTTTATACGGTGTACAAACCCCTTTGAATTTTACGTTTACTCAAAAGGAATCTTTTTATACGAAGCGTTTTACTAAACGACAAAAAGGGAATGTTTTATTTCCGTACTTATGCGGCGAAAACGACTTCTCCTCCGCCGTGACCATTATTTGAGTTTCGGCTTCCTCTACAAGCCATCATTTTTTTAATGAAAAATAAATACAAAGTTTTACTTTTCTTTTATTTTGGTATTGAAAATGGTTTTGAAAGTGTTTTTATTATATCAATGTGTTGTATTGATATCTTGTGATTGAAATGTGGAAATGTTATGTTTCCTTTATGTATGTTTTATGTGATACGATTATGTTATGGTTTATGATATGTTTAAACCTATTCATATGAGGAATGTATTGGACTTAATAAGTGACGGGTGGAGCCCGCTATAGCTCCTCGATGCATCGATAGGTCTCATGAGACAACTAGACGTGGAATTGGCCGAGGCCCTTTCCCAATTTGATTTGTGATTTTGGCCGAGGCCTTAATCATTTTAGACGTCTTGGCCAAGGCCTTGACAAAATGTTTCAGAATGTCTGGCATTATACATTCCATCATTATGAAAGTGGTTATTGATATTGCATGTGATTATTCGACCAGTAGAATATCCATGTGAAGAAGTGAATGGCATTATCTCATTTTACTTTTGCCATATTATGTTGGATTTCAAGTTTAAAAGGCTTTTGTTTTATTTATACATTGCCTTAAATGTTTATGTTTATTGATGAAATCTTCCGCTATATTGTTATCCTTACTGAGCATCTGAGCTCACCCCTTTCAATGTTTTAATATTTTCCAGGATGTGAAGAAGTATTTTATGAATGACCTGCAGGGATAGTCAGAAGAGGATATGAGCGTGGACTATGGAGACTTTGTTATTTTAGATTTTCAATTTATGATATAATGTAACATTTATGAATGTATCTAGTGTTTCCAAGGCTAATAAACTAATCGGTCTTTCGAGACTTGATCTTTTGTGATCATGCCAATGTTACGAATTAATGCACCGACTCTGGGTAGCTGGGGTCGGGGTGTTACACCAAAACATGCAGAATTCATACCGGCAGGTCTGTTCTCATAATATCCCATATTGAAGATTACTAAGTATGAACTTCATGAGAAGAAGCCATGTATTCTTATGAGTACTCTCACCTAAAATTATATGTACTATGTGTCCCATCATAGTAATTTATCCAACTGAAAAACATTATTTAAGAATACCATCATAGCACATCAATTTTCTCATCATAGTAGGGAACTGCTATAACCTTATCAATGCAGCATATACTCTCAGATATTATTACATTAGAGCCATCAAAATCAATAAAAAATATACAATAATGGATTTTATTAATATTAAATACATCAAATATTCATTTAATCAAATTACAAATAGTTGGTCATAGGAAACCAACGCTAGAAAAATCCTACTTAGACTAGAGACAACTTCCAATGACCTTCTGTTCACTAGACCTCACATGATAGTAATGTTTTTGCCGAGTTAAGGCTTTAGTCAAGGGGTATTCCATGTTGTCTTCTATGGAAATACTACTCACTACAACTTCACCTCTCTAATAAACATAACTCAAGAGATGATACTTCCTAAGTTTGTACTTTGTCTGCTGATGTGACCTTGGATCTTTTCCAAGAGCCACCACTGTAGTATTATCACAATAGATTGTGATAGGATCATTAAATTTAGGTACCACATCAAGATCTTGGATGAAGTTTCACTTACATAATGATTCTTTAGATGCCTTATAAGCCGCAATATACTTGGAATCTGTTGAAGAATCGACAACCATAGCCTGCTTTGAGCTCTTCCAGCTCAGAACACCTCTATTCAAAATGAAGATGTATCCCGTTTATGAATTCATGTAATCTTGATCAGTTTGGAAACTAGAATTTTCATATCCTCTGATTACTAGTCCCTCATATCCTCTATAAAATAGGTACATATCATTAGTACGCCTCATATTCTTAAGGATATTCTTTACTTCTATCCAATAGAGGTCACCTGGATCAGCATGATATCTTCCTACCACACTTAATGCATATGATACATCTATCCTAGTATATAGCATAACATACATGACTAACCCAATCACTGATTTGTATGGAATCTTTTTCATTTTTTTTCTTTCCTCATGTGTATGAGGAAACATTTTCCTAGAAAGATGAATGCCATGTGATGATGGCAACAATACCCTCTTGGATTGTTCTATACTGAATCTATTCAGTATCTTGTCAATGCATGTACTCTGACTTATCCTGAGAAACCTTTTGGATCTATCATGATGGATCTTTATCCCAAGAATATATGCTACCTCACCCAAGTCCTTCATAAAAAATGATTTAATCAACCACTCCTTAATAGACCAAAATATTGATATTTAGTTTCCAATAAGTAATATTTCATCGACATATACTATTAAGAAAATTAATACACTCCCAATAAACCATTTATAGATACATGAATCACATTAATTATTTATGAAACCAAATTCTATTATGGTCTCATCAAAATTAACATTCCTTGACCTGGATACTTGCTTTAATCTATAAATGTTTCTTTTCAACTTGCATACTTTTCTGGCATCCTTTGGACTCAAAAACCTCCAGGATATGTCATATAGAGATATTATTGAAGGTTCTTATTAAATAAGGGTGTTTTGACATCCATGTTCCAGATCTAATAATTATGTAAATACTCAATGGAAAGTAGAATTATGATGGATTTTAGCATTTCAGCTGGTAAAAAGGTTTCTTCGTAGTCAGTACCTTGATGCTGTTTAAACCCTTTTTCAACCATTCACGCCTTATAGGTATTTAATTGTCCTTACATGTCCAATTTATTATTTAATACCCATTTTCAACCAACGGTATTTACATCTACTTACGGGTCTACCAAAATCTAGATTTGGTTTTGGTACATGGAATCCATTTTAGAATTAATGGTTTCTTTCCACTTGGAAACATTTGTGCCACTTACTGCTTCCTTGTAGGTTATAGGATCATTATTATCAACTAATAATGAGTCACAATCCTTGGTCACTAAAAAACCATACCTTTTTGGTTCTCTAACATCTATAGTACTCCTACACAATAATTGTGTCTCTTGAACAATTTCTTCTTCCATAAGGATTTGTGGAATTTTTTCCTATGCCAACACTTATGTATCTTAAGCCTAGAATTCATTGAAGTCTATCTCACTCCCACTATCTCTTCTAGATATAATATTATACTCAATAAATGTTTTAAATTTTTCAACCAAAATCTTTTTATCTAAAGGATTTTATAGGTAGTATCCCTTTGTTTATTTGGGATATCATATAAAGATACACTTTGTGCCTCAAAGTGTAATCTTGTTACCTAAAGATGTCTTAACAAATGATTTTCAATCCCACACATGAAAGTAAGACAACACATGTTTCTTTACATTCCATAATTGGTATGGTATACTATTTGTTTCTTTAGTTAGTACTAAGTTTAGTATGTATGTTGATGTTTGTAATGTGTATCCCCAAAAGGATAATGGAATACCCGCATTACTCATCATTTATCTCACCATGTCCAACAAGGTACATTTTCTCCTTTCACTTACACCATTCCACTGAGTCATATTAGGAGGAGTGAGTTGAGATAAAATCCCCAACCCCCATATATAATAAATGAATTCTTGATTAATATATTCCTCACTAAGGTCAGAGTGAAGTTTCTCAATATTCTTACCAAGATATTTCTCAAATTCATTCTTTCATTCCTTGAATTTTTCAAAAGAATCTTACTTATACCTCATTATGTAGACAAATCCACATCTACTGAAATCATCAGTAAAAGTTATGAAGTATTAGTACCCACCCCTTTCTTCAATATGAAATGGTCCAAACACATTGGTATAGACTAATTCAAGAATCTCTTTATCCCTTTATCCTTTCCCACTAAATGGGGTTTTGGTCATTTTTCCTTATAAAAACGCGTGACATATACAAAGTGGTTTTAGTTCAAAAGAATCTTATTATCCATATTGATGTAATTTAGTCAAGTTCATTTCATTTACATGACCTAGCCGGTGATTCCAAATTTGGGTGTGGTAAGAGTCATGTGAAGTAACTTTATTATCAATTTTCATTATTTATTTTGTGTAATACAACACATGAATACTGTTATTTAAATGTGACTTACTATAATAAATGATATCTTTATAAAAGAAGAAACATTTATTCCCAAATTTGAAAATAAATCCATCCATATAATGTTTGGATATAGAAATAATGTTTTTTGTAACTAAAGGAACAAAATAAAAACCCTTTAAAACTAAGATCATTCTAGTTAGAAACCTGAGGTGGTAGTCCCCGATATCTACAAAAATAAGTTTAGCTCTATTGGATTCTCAAATATCTACCTATACTCGATCAATATTTAAGAATATACTTAGTTCCTATATTTGAATACATATTTGAGCACCATAGGCTGTATCTAATACCCAATTTTTATAAATAGATAAATTGTACTCGATAACAAACGCACCTGAAGCTTAAAGGTGGTTTCTCCATGGTAAGCTTCTCCTCTTGGTTTTCTTGTGGGTTATTCTAGATCCACATCTCCCTCTTTCTTGGTTTTCTATATCTACACTTGTTGTGTGTAGATATAGGATTGTGGTTGCCTTGGATGGTGATTTTAAGGCTTGTGATGGTTAGGGAATGGGATCTATAGAGGTTTCGGTGGTGCGTTCGCCGTATTTGAGGTGCGGGTGCCTGTGGGTCGATTTCTCGGGAACCCTAAAGGTAGGTGGCTTCTCTCTAGACTACACTTGGTTAGAAATAGTGGTTCTTTGTTACAATTAATTTTTTTTTCTGAAAAATTAATTGTGATTGTTGTGCGAAATTGGTTGGAAATTTATTGGGTGATGTTTTGGGGATTTTTGGGAAAAAGGGGTTTTTATGGTGAAATGCTATTGTTGTGGATTTTAAAATGGAGATTTTAAAATGGGATTCTATGGTTGATTTGTGAAAATTATTGATGGAAATGGTTTTCAATAAATAGGTTGTTTTATTGAAATGTAGTTGGGCATGGAAAATGGTTTTCAATAAATGGGTGATTTATTGAAGTGGATTGATATTCAATGGAATTGGTTGATTGCATGTTATTGTGACTTTGTTGGGTTATATTATTGGTTATGGATTGATTGGAATGTTGTGTGGAAGTGGAGTGAAGTACCACTATGAAAAGGGGATGGATAGTAGATGGAAGGGCCACCATCAAAGGATAAGTGGATAGGAAGATCCACTAGTTGTGAATGGGTGAATGGGTTGGAAAAAAGATCCACCATTTGGTTGTGGTCGGGAAGTACCACTATGTGTGAATGGGTGAACGGGTTGGATGGAAGCTCCACCATTTGGTTGTTTTGGTTGTTTTTTGTGCATTGCTTTTCAAGTTGGAAATTGTTGTGATAATGTGTGAATGATGAAATGGCTTGTGGCATGTTTGGTTGGCTTTACCTTGGTTGCTTGGTTTGGGTGTGATGGATTGGTAAGGGCATGTTTGGATTATGGAAATGGTTGTTCTTGTGATTATTTTATATAAATTATTTTATATAAATGTGCTAACGGTTTTATCCTAGTGGCATGTGTAGGGAAGTCATTTGGGGAAAACCTACTAAGTTTTAGTACTCACCCCCTGATTTGGCACGTTAGTGTCTTTGCAGATGTTGTGTATTGTGATGTGGGAAAAGGTAAGGCATCACCCTCCTTTAGTGGTGAATCGTGATGTCTGGGTGGAGCTTGGAGCTTGGATCTTGGTGTAGATATGTGGTGGTATCATGGCACGTGGTGCTTTGTTGTTTGGTCTTCCACATAGTACTCTGATATTGTGTTGTTTGTTTTGGTTTTGGGATGTATTGTGGAACATTTGGTTGTATTTTGGGAATTCATGTTGGAATGTTTTATTGAAACGCATCATATAGTGGTGGCTAATGGATGGTTTGTTTGGTGTTGTCTTAAGGGAAAATTGTTCCCCAATTTGATCTTGAATCCCTCGACATTAATTTCCAGCCTTTGGCATCTTGGGAACATCGCTTAAGGCCAAGTATCCCTCACTGACTCCTCAAGAAAATGAGGTAGGGGAGGGGTGTTACAAGTGGTATCATTTTTTTTCGGTCCTTAGCTTTCACGTGAGAGAAGTTGTTCGGTCGCTTTGGCACCTTGGTTTTGGTGTTGACACTCATTGTGGTATATTCCTTGAGTTGGGATGGTAGCAAGGCGTGGGAATGATGGAACTTGGAATGTATAGCATAAAAGGACATAACTAACCCTTTTATGCTGAACTTCAAGTTACCAGGGATTTGGGTACATAAGTGTTTTGGAGGCACATATAGGAATTAGATATCTCATTGTCGTGGGTGTAGCCAATGAGATTAGCATGACATGCATGGTAGAAATGACTTCCCAGTAGGATGCATATTTCGTTGTGCATAATGATTTATGGGCTTAATTGAGAAATGGTTTTACAAATGTGTGAAACTATAATGTGAATATATTTGGTATTTTAAAAATGGTTTGGTTTTCAAAATGGTGAAATATGGAAAATGTGGAAAGGTGGAAAGCCTTATTGTGATAGTGTTGTGTAATGAAAATTGAAATGAGAATTCTTGATGTATACAGAAGTGAGACTCATGGTTGTTGTTTTATGTTTATAGAAATGGAACCGGGTAGGCGTCGTAGAGACCAACCAGAAGTGGCCGATGTGAATGTGGTTTCACTTGAGCCCCAGGTGAACCAGCAGTTAGTGCACAGTATAGTGCAAGATTTCCAACCTGTGAAAAGTGGACACAAATGGGATGAACCAAGGCATGTGGATCATGCGGTTCAGTTTCAAAAGAAAAATCCACCCATATTCAGGGTTGATTCAGAGCCGGAGAGGGCAGAAGCAAGGTTGAATATAATTAACAAGATTATTGAGTTCTTGGGAACACCAGTAGAGTTAAAAGTGAAGTTGGACACATATATGTTGGCAGATCTTGCCCTTCAGTGGTGGTAGTTGGTAGTCCAAGCGGGGATGGACTAGGGTGTGATGTGGGAAGGCTTTGAGGAATTGTTTAATAAACAATTCTACCCAAATACGTTCATAATTCAGCGTATGGCTGATTTCTTCAGTTTGAAGCAACAAATTATGTCTGTGACGGAGTATGTAGCTAAGTTTATGAACTTAGTGAGATTCGCACCCGAGGTGGAAGGTAGCACGTCATTGAAGGAAAGGATCTTTGAAGTGGGGTTAAGGCATGAAATCCATTCAAAGATAGAAGTACTGTGTATAGATGATTACATAGAGATGGTGAATAGAGCCTCAATGGATGAGCAGGATCTGTTGGGTGCTCCGGGCAGTGGAAGCATGGTAGTACCCATGGGGAATAGTGGGAACTATAACACTGGGTTCAAGAGAAGGAGGGACACTTATTCCTAGGGTGGGAATATGGTATATAATCTGATTTCAGGATTGGTGAATCTTCCTCCAAATCCCTAGAGTAAGATGGGATGTTTTCAGTGTGGTTCTATGAGCCACATCAAGCAGGATTGTACGACACAACCTTGAGCATGTCATAATTGTAAGCAGATGGGGCATCTGCAGTGTTATTGTTGGAATGCTCCAAGGTCAGGTGCACATGACACTCCTCAGGGATTGCAGACGTCATATGCTTCAATGGGACAGGGACAGCAGCACACCCCTCATCATCAGAGTAAAGTGGATCATGGTGATTCTCGGAATACCATGACACCTCATCAAGGTAATAAAGAGTAGAGCGTGGTAAGAAAACATGTGTTTGGTGCTGAGCAGGTTGTGGTGGATGATCAGTCGGGACCATCCACGGTGTGAGGTACTATTATTTTAAATTCTACCTTGATTCAAGTGCTGTTTGATATGGGTGCTTCACACTCTTTTAATGCTGCACATATTGTTGAGTTGCTGGGTTTAAGGGTAGAAATGATGACCTCGGTTTTAAAACTTCAAACTCCTCTGGGTCGAAGAGAGTGTCTAGCCTTCTTTTTTAGAGCATGTAGTATTGTTGTGGGTGAGGTTGAGATAACTTGGAATTTATCAGTGCTTGAGATGGATGGGTATGATGTAATCCTGGGAATGGATTGGTTGGCAGCGTTTAAGGCTCACATTGACTGCGATGAGAGAACAATGGATTTTATGACACACAATGGTGTTAAACATCTCTTTAGAAAAGAGAGTAATGAAAGGCAAGGTGAAATGGGTTTGTTGGCACCAGCATTGGGCACGTTATATTATTGGTTGGCGGTATTGTCATTGGAATCAGTAATGGGTGTTGAGCAGAGTGTTCTTCCAGCAGTGGTGGATCAGTTCATGGATGTTTATCCTGAAGAATTCTCTGGGTTACCTCCCATAAGAGAAGTTGAGTTTACGATTTATCTCCTTCCTGGGACCAGTACTATATCCCTTATGTCTTATCGGATGGCCCCTACTGAATTGTGGGAATTGAAAGTCTAGTTGGAAGAGTTAGAAAACAAAGGTTTTATTTGGCCTAGCACGTCTCTGTGGTCAGCACCAGTTTTGTTTGTGAAAAATGCGGATGGAACTTTGAGGCTCTGTGTTGATTATCATATACTTAACCAAGTTATGATAAAGAACAGATATCCATTTCCACAAATTGATGATTTGTTCGACCAGTTGAGGGGAGCCCAATGGTTCTCCAAGATCGACCTGAGATCAGGATATCATCAATTGTAGGTGAGGAAGGACGATATTCCAAAAATAGATTTCAGAAGTAGATATGGCCATTATGAATATGTGGTTATGCCCTTTGGTCAAATGAATCTTCCAGCGGTGTTTATGGAATTGATGAATCAGATATTTCAGAGATATCTGGATTCATTTGTGGTGGTGTTTGTCAATGATATTATGGTGTATTCAAAGACAAGGGTGGAGCATGAGCAGCACTTGGAGACAGTTCTAGGGATCTTGAGGGATCATCGGTTGTATTCCAAATTGTCAAAGTGCGACTTTTGGATATAGGAAGTTTGTTTTCTTGGCCATGTTAATTCTCAAAGAGGTGTTTCAGTGGATTCGAAAAAGATAGAGGCTGTTATCTCGTGGAAACCGCCAAAGAATGTGTTTGAGATTCGGAGTTTCCTTGGTCTATCTGGGTATTATTGGCGTTTTGTTCGTGATTTTTCACATTTGGCTTCAACGATGACATCTTTGACAAGAAATAAATGTTCCATTCTAGTGGAATGAACAGTGTTAGCAGTGTTTCAAAGAGCTAAAGGTTCGCCTTACATTAGCACCAATCTTGGTTTTTCCAGAACCAGGAAAAGGGTACGTGGTGTATTGTGATGCATCAGGATCAGGGTTGGGGTGCATTATAATTAAAGGGAATCATGTGGTTGCATATGGCTCATGGAATTTTAGAGTGCATGATAAGAACTACCCAACTCATGATTTGGAATTGGCAGCAGTGATGCATGCTTTGAAAGTGTGGCGTCATTATCTCTTTGGTGAGAAATTCACGGTATATACAGGTCATAAGAGCATGAAACACATTTTCTCACAAAAAGATTTGAATTTGAGGAAAAGGAGATGGATGAAATATCTCCAGATGTTTGATATTGACTTGATGTACACACCGGGTAAGGGAAATTCAGTGGCAGATGAATTAAGTAGAAAATCATATACTCAGATGGTGAAACATGCATCAGACCAATGGTAGTTGATGTCGGTTATAACTGACATGCGGTTGGAATGTGAATACCAGTGAAATAGAGGGGTCTTATTTCCAGTTTTTTTGATTCCTGACTTGGTTGGCCTGGTTAAATAGGCATAAATATCTGATTCTGACTGTGTGATCATGAGGTTGAGACTCAATGGTGGGGAGACCATTGAGGGTTGGCAACTGAATGAAGATCCAGTTTTGTGTTTTCAGAATTAGATGGTTGTAACAGTTGCTTGTTAGGAGGATCTTGTCATGGTGTATCATCATTCCAGGTGGGATGTTCATCTTGGAATTCAGAAAATGTATAAAGCATTGAAAGTGTAGTTTTGGTGGGTTGGTATGAAAGGCAAAGTGGCTGAGTTTGTTTCGAGATGCCTGACTTTTCAGCAGTTCATGGCAGAGCATCAGAGGCCAGTGAGAATGTTGCATTCTTTACCAATCCTTGTTTGGAAGTGGGAGAAAATAGTGATGGATTTTGTCACAGGTCTCCCAAGAACGTTCAGAAAGCACAATTCCATTTCGATGATAGTGGATCGACTAACAAAGTCTTCCCATTTCATCCCGATTTTTTAATCTCATACGGTGGAAGATTTGTTCAAAATATATATCCAAGAGGTGGTAAAGAGGCATGGTATTCTAGTTTCAATTGTATCAGATAGAGATCTGAGGTTTACTTCTCGTTTTTGGAAATATTTGCAGCAAGCCCTTGGGACATAGTTGACTATGAGCACGGCGTATCACCCTCATACAGATGGTCAATCCAAGAGGAAGATAAAAACTATTAAGGATATTTTGCGGGCTTGTGTCATAGATTTTGGTGTCTCGTGGGAGGAGCACTTGTCGTTGGTTGATTTTTCATACAATAGCAGTTATCAGGAATCCATACATATGGCTCCGTTTGAAGCATTGTATGGGCGGCCGTGTCGTTCTCCACTATGTTGGGTGGAAACAGGTGAGTCCTTGATGGTTGGACCGAGCCTTATCCAGGAGACTATGGAGAAGATCAAGCTGATCAGAAAGAGAATGGAGATGGCTCAGAGTCATCAGAAATTGTATGCGGATCATCGTCTATGGCCGTTTTCGTTCAAGGTGAGTGATCATGTTTTCTTTAGGATCTCTCATAGGTTGGGACATCGTCGGTTTGGGAAACTGGTAAAGTTATCTCTGAGGTATATTAGGCCTTTTGAGATTCTTGAATGGTTTGGTGAGGTGGATTATCATTTGTCTTTTCCACCTAGGTTCTGTGTAGTGCACAATGTGTTTCATGTGTCACGGTTGAAAAATTATCAGTCGGATCGTGACCATGTGATTCGATGGGATCATGTTGAACTAGAACCGGATGCTTCGTTGGTGCACGTGCCAGTGCGGGTTGTGGATAGGCAAGGTAAAGTCTTGTATGGTAAAATCATCAATTTAGTTCATGTTTTGTGGCATCATGGTCAGATTCAAGAGGAGACTTGGGAGCGGGAGAAAGAGATGGTCGAGCAGTGGCCCGAGCTCTTTCGGCAAAGGGCGGGTTCACTACTTTTTGAGGATGGAAAGTCCAATGGTGGGGAGAATAAAACACCCCCAGTTTGAGGTATGTAGCCTTTTTTATGCCTTTTTATGTGTTTAAAGTGCATGGGATGAGTTGGAAAGAGGTTGGGAGAGTTTGGAATGGTTTTGGATGAGTTTGGAGGCTTTTCTATGGGTGCAAGGTTTGATCACGACTAAGGGAAACCGTGCGGGTGCTCTAGGAAACTGTGCAGGGGGATGCAGTAGGCTTTGCACGGCATGCACACAGTTTGAAAAACTATGCGAGGCAACCATGTGGACCCTTTCTCTCGATGTAATAGTGTGCTCACGGTTAGCGCACGGTTTGCCAAACTGTGCAGGCTAACCGTGCAACCACTTAAAATAGGGTTTTAAAACCCAAGTTCACTCGGGATTGCCTCATTCCTTTCCAAATCCTCTCCCACTTGAGCCTCACTCAGGATTTTGGGTCCTTAGGGGTTGAAGGTGATCTTCCACTGATTCTTGAAGCGATTCAAAGGGGTTTCGTGGTGGTTTGAAGGTGGTTTCTCCCGGGTAAGCCTCTCCTCTTGGTTTTCTTGTGGGTTCCTCTAGATCCACATCTCCCCCTTTCTTGGTTTTCTATATCTACACTTGTCGTGTGTAGATATAGGGTTGTGGTTGCCTTGGATGATGATTTTAAGGCTTGTGATGGTTAGGGAAGGGGATCTAGAGAGGTTTCGGTGGTGCGTTCGCCAGATTTGAGGTGCGGGTGCTTGTGGGTCAATTTCTCAAGAACCCTAAAGGTAGGTGACTTCTCTCTAGACTCCACTTGGTTAAAACTAGTGGTTCTTTGTTACAATTAATTTTTTGTGTTGAAAAATTAATTGTGATTGTTGTGCGAAATTGGTTGGAAATTCCTTGGGTGATGTTTTGGGGATTTTTGGGAAAAAGGGGTTTTTATGGCGAAATGCTATTGTTGTGGATTTTAAAATAGAAATTTTAAAATGGGATTCTATGGTTGATTTGTGAAAATGATAGATGGAAATGGTTTTTAATAAAGAGGTTGTTTTATTGAAATGTGGTTGGACATGTAAAATGGTTTTCAATAAATGAGTGATTTATTGAAGTGGATTGATATGCAATGGAATTTTTTGATTGCATGTTGTTGTGACTTTGGTGGGTTATATGCTTGGTTATGACTTGATTGGAATGTTGTGTGGAAGTGGCGTGAAGTACCACTATAAAAGGGGATGGATAGTGGATGGAAGGGCCACCATCAAAGGATAAGTGGATGGGAAGAGCCACTAGTTGTGAATGGGTGAATGGGTTGGACGGAAGCTCCACCATTTGGTTGTGGTCGGGAAGTACCACTAGGTGTGAATGGGTGAACGGGTTGGACAGAAGCTCCACTATTTGGTTTTTTTGGTTGTTTGTTGGGCATTGCTTTGCAAGTTGGAAATTGTTGTGCTAGTGTGTGAATTAGGAAATGGCTTGTGGCATGTTTGGTTGGATTTCCCTTGGTTTCTTGGTTTGGGTGTGATGTCTTGGTAAGGGCATGTTTGGATTATGGAAATGGTTGTACTTGTGATTATTTTATATAAATTGTTTTATATAAATTTTCTAACAATTTTATCCTAGTGGCGTGTGTAGGGAAGTCATTTGAGGAAAACTTACTGAGTTTTAGTACTCACCCCCTGCTTTGGAACGTTGGTGTCTTTGAAGATGTTGTGTATCGTGACATGGGTAAAGGTAAGGCATCACCCTCCTTTAGTGGTTCATCATGATGTCTGGGTGGATCTTGGAGCTTGGAGCTTGGTGTAGAGATGTGGTGGTATCATGGCACGTGGGGCTTTATTGTTTAGTCTTCCACGTAGTACTCTGATATTGTGTTGTTTGTTTTGGTTTTGGGATGTGTTGTGGAACATTTGGTTGTCTTTTGGGAATTCATGTTGGAATGTTTTATTGACACGCATCATATCGTGGTGGCTAATGGATGGTTTGTTTGGTGTTGTCTTAAGGGAAAATCATTCCCCAATTGGATCTTAAAGCCCTCGACACTTATTGCTAGCCTTTGGCGTCTTGCGAATGTCGCTTAAGGCCAAGTATCCCTCCCCACCTCCTCAATACAATGAGGTAATGGTGGGGTGTTACACCTGGTATAGACCACAGAGGTTCTCAAGCATTCTATACACATCCGTGTTTTCTTGATACTTCATTAGTTCACAAGATATTGATGAAAGAATCAAATATTTAACGTCGAATACATCACTCAAATGTTTTTCATAGACAAGGATCTCTTCATCACTCACCTATTTAGCAAGAAGATTAGGCATTGAGGATTCTAACACATAATTTTTCCATTAATGGCGTAGAACAACCCAAAGGAATCTAAACCAATCCTAGAAGTTACTTCCAATTAGGAGGTTATGTTTCTCCAATATTGATCGTAGGTATATTTTGGATGATGAACTTTGCATTTTATTATACAATTAAAAAGAGTTGATTATTAAAATTTTTCTTGATTACAAAATAAGTGAGATATAATAAATTAATTCTTTTATTTTTTTATTTATTAAATCTCCCACTATTTTATCAAGTATCAATATCCCTCACCACTGAACTCAAAATTTATAGTTTGTTTAAAATTATAGTGGAAAGAATCCACATTAATTTTCTTAATGATCCATACTTTTGAGATGAAAATCATAATAAAGTAATTATGTATGAAGTCTTTCCAACTATGGACTTGCAACTCCTTGATCCCTTAAGTGGATTACTATATCCTGAAATCCTAACTTGTATTTCCTCAATATTTTCCTCCAAATTTGTATTAAATAGATTTTTCCCATTAAAATCAATAAAATTTTGGAATGAGTTATAGAATTACACCTGTACACCTATGTATCACCTGGGTTGAAATCATTATGGTTTCGTCTTGAACTTCCTTCACATGCCTTGGGATGCTACATTAATTAAAATTATTTATTACTCACACACAGGTGAGGGGAATCAAAGGATTGGTTAAAGGGGGTTACATAAATATCCTTGTACATGTAGGTCCTACATAATAATGGAGGGAGGGATGAATCACATTCCATAATTTAATTTAATATTAAATAATTTAAAACTCATGAAATAAACTAAATTAAATTAGGATGGCACCGTAATCCCCAGGAGTGTAGAGGCCTTAGGGTTCCACGGGTTGCAATGACCTCAATTGGGTGTCAATCCTCTCCAACCTCGACATCTATGACCGATGCCTATTTCCTTCATTGGAATAACACTTATTCTAGTCTTTACTTCCCTCTCCTTAAGGTCCTAGCATACCCGAAGACCCAATTTTTCATTGCGCGATCCCCCCATCAGATCTATCCAGACCTAGTTTCCCTGCGCTATTGCTATTCATTCGAGCGGTGAAGGGTGTGTGAGAATTCAATGACCTTGACTTATTTTGAGGTGGTTCGTGTCAGTCTTATAGGGATCTTTCTTGGAGAGTGATGGCCTATTTTTTCCTTTTGGGATCGTGCGGTGGTGTCCGGCGGGTTGAAGGTGACGTTGGTATCTTGGGTGGACGATGTTGGGCTGTTCACGACAGAGTTGATCCAACTTGATCTCGTCAGGTGTAGTTTCTTCCTTGTCTCTCCCGGGTGATGCTACTCCTCATAATTGTTTCCAGCACTCTCTCCCTTCTTGATCTCCTTTTCCTGGATCTGTTCTCATATCTCGGCTGCCCCGACGATGATTGGTGTTTGTATCTACGACGGAAATCTGGTTTTCAAATGGCGGCGACCAAGTGTCTCCTAATCAATGACTTTCGAAGTTCTGCGAGTGCGTGGTTCTTCGGTGGAAGTTCTTCGGACTTGATCTAGGTTAATCTCAAATGATAGCCAAGTTTCTTCCAAGAGGTGATGTGTTGGATTCGCCGATGATGATGGAGGACCTGCCTTTTGGTGGAGCTTGCACTTGTCTTCAGTCGGTGTCGTGATTTTTTTGCAGTTGAAACATTCTCCCCTCTGGTTCAATCATGGAATGGATCAATCTGGTTGTAGGTCTAAGCCTCCACAACACAGATCAATGTCTCGATGGAGATGACATCCTATGTTGAATGGCCTCTTCTTGGCACCTCACCTAGATGACAGTTTTCAAAGAGACTCTTTTTTTTTCTAGCTAAATTTTAGTGATTTGATGAGTTGGAGGCACATATTGAAGAAGTTTGATCCCAATCTTACCAAGTGGTTTCATGCGGTAGTGTTTCATCCTTTCTTTTTACTACTTGTGGTGTTAAGGCATGTAAGGATCAACTCCAAGTGTTTTTGTGTGTGCACATGAAATTGAAGATTCAAATGAAATTTGCATGAAATTATGACTTTATTGTTTCAAATAACCTTTTGGGGGCATGAAGGGAGTTTCAAGAATGGATTTGGAAAGTTTTTCTTGATGAGGATATTCAGATGGTGGATTTTGGTGTTGAGGTTTCGAGTGATGGCCAAGGGAAGTACGAAGCTTGTTGTGGTGTGATTGATGAATTTGGTTCTGCATTGGTCTTCCTGTTTCTACTTGATCATGGGGAGAAGATTTCTTAGTGGTCTTTAGTGTTCCTTGTCACACTTGGAAGCAGTACTGCATTTGCAGGTGCTGATGTGGGGGAGGCCTCAAAAGATGGAAGGTTGTGATGACACCCTTCATTCTACCATGCATCATTAGATGTATGGGTACCTTTATATGTCATTTTCATTATTTTTTTCATATTTTTAATGCGTTGCATCAGGTTTACTTTGGTGAAATTCTCTTCAATATTTGTCGGGTAAGCGGATTGAAAGAGAGAAAGGTGTGTTGAAAACTTTTGTCCGGATCTCCTCCACTATTTTTTGGTTAGGGAGGTGCTCTGACACGTTGCGCTACCAGTATAGTGAAACTTCTTGGAAGAGGGGTGACACTTTATTTTAACGGATCTCATTGTTGTAGTGCCTGGAAAGGGGGGTGACGAGGATTTTTTATTTCTCTTTGGATGTTTGTTTCTTTTGGACTGGTAGTTTCTTTTTGACCTTTAATTTTCTTGTCTTTTTAAGGCTTTTCCCCTTCCTGTAATGGGTTCCCTCTCTCCCATTTCTAAATGAGGGTCTTCCTTTATTTTTATGTTCAATAAAAGGGGCATGACCCACAACTTAAAAAAAAAAACTAAATTAAAAAATCCAACACATACAAAGGTCTTAGTAAAGCTTATAAACTATCATACATGATGCAAATATGCAAAATTAAACATCTAGCATTCATTTATTTATTCGTTCTTTTATTATTTAAGATAAACATGATTACATTAATTAATTAATTAATTAATTAATTACCTTTCATCTTAATGATCATCCGATCTTATTTTGAGACAACCATAATTAATGTAATTTACAATAAATAAATGACCGAACAAAAAATGTATTATTAATTATATTAAATTAATTGATCATTTAAAATTATTTAAAAACACTATTAAATTTTCAAACACACAACGATGTTCTAATTAATAAAATAAGGATTTTAAAGATTCAATTTTCTAATTTAATATAATTTTAATTTTTTAAATTAATGGGAGACTATACAACTTGTACATGAAGCTACATGCCATGAACCTTGGTTTCTGTATATCTAAGTCACTCTCTTGGGGGTTCATTGTGTTAGCTCAACCATACTACATGGTATTTACATTCTAGCTACACACCTTGTATCCGCTTTCTGTGTGCCAGGTTGGCCCAGTCAACACATGGTGTGTAATAAAATCACTTGGTGTAATTAATTTCTCGGTTCATCTAGAAACAATGCGCATGGGTATACGACATGTGATCTATCCACATGCCATGTAACCCAGTTTTATTGGCCAATGATTTGTAACTTCTTGATGACATCTCTAGCCGTTCTTCATTTATTCTTAAACCTTTAAGATAATGAAACACTAAATAAAAATGATTAATATGTAGATAAAATGTTAATTTAAATCGAATTAAATAAATAATAAAATTAAAAGGAAATATAACCACAATTGCGCATATATAAAAAATCAAATAAATAATTATAAATTTAAACATGACTGCTCTAATACCATTTAATGGTTCTTGGCATAATAGAAGCATACAGATATGGGAGGTATATTAAAATTTCTTTTAATAATCATTTCTTAAAACTAAGAGTGAGGATATTGCACATAAAATTTATAATTAATTTAGTTAATATATAAAGAAATAAATATATGGGCTTAGAAATTTTCTTTATTGGTAAATGTTGATGGTCTAAAAAGACCCTTTTATATTACCTTCATTACACTATGAGGATCCAAGGATAGAGTCCCTCTAGCAGTGATCCACACATGATCTTATGATCTCTGAGCAATACCAATCGATCATCGGGTGCTAGCACAATGAATTGAATGTCTTGAGTTTTTCGTTCTTGATCACTCATTATTTGGTTTTAAAGAAATATCTCTTGCACTTATTATTCTTGAAAGGGTGAGAAAAGGAGGAGTAGAGAGAGAATTCGTTGTGCATAACAATTATCTAATCTCAAATTTTGGATTCTCTAGAAAACCGACATAACCGTCTATTTATAGAGTTGGGATTGAAGTTAAAATATTATTTAATTTCATACCAGTCATTAAATAACATTTATTACCTTTAATAAACCCCATTCCACATAGTAATAATAATATTATTACTATTTTGTGGTGCAATCCAACTTGATAAACAACAAATATTATGTAACAATCTTGTTAATTAATATTTTTCACCAGATTTGTTCTTGGTCCGATCAAAGTCCTTTAGTATTTATTGAATAACTGAATAAATATTTTATTCAAAATATATAGAATAAATATTTATTAAAGTATTCAATAAATAAAATAAAATTTTTATTCATAATCGGATAAATAAATATTTATTTAATTTATGTGATCAATAAAACTTGAATAAAATTATTACTTGGAATTGAGAATAATATTTATTATATTAATTAAACTCAAATGGAATTTAATCGAGATCAATGGAAACACTTAGTGTGTGAACCTCTCATATTCTTTATCATTGTCATTAGGTGAGCTTGTCTAAAGTCAAATATTACTATCTAGCAATGGGTCAAGATACCCAAGAGAAAGAACATAATGTCACAAATTTGATAACCACATACGCATGCTCACTATGAAATATAATCCCTTTGTTATAATATCTCATCAAGTAGGTTTCATAACTGTGTCACCAACCTATATGCTCAATATGTCTTTATTTGACTATCTAAAATAAATACGTTGTTAGAACAAGGCCATGAAATTTAATGTGATGGTTCTATTCCAATTAAAGAGTCAATATATTAGCTTCCATAAAGATGGAAGGGAAAAATACTTCCTCGACTTATTCATTAATGACATGTCACTCACAACACACCCAACATATCCAATGGAAGGGAAAAATACTTCCTCGACTTATTCATTAATGACATGTCACTCACAACACACCCAACATATCCAACTTTTCCTTGAAATGTTATCTTCATGGTTTATGAAATACATCTAAGTACATTAGTTGTAACATGCATTAATAATAATCTTAAAGTCTAAGTACCATTAGACATGCTCTTAGATAGAAATATTAAATAACACCAAAACATGAAAAATTCCTACTCGTAGGTTTGTTCTCATAATCTCCCATCTTGGAGATTACCAAGTGCAAAATTGAGTACTCTCACCTAATAGTCTATGTACTCTATTTCCCATCATAGTATGTTATCCAACTATAGAACATTATTTGAGAATATCATCATAGAATATCAAGGTTCTCATCATAGTAGGGAACTACTATGACCTTATCAATGCGACTTATACTCTAGGACATTATTACATTAGAGTCATGTAGAACAACAAACAATATGTAATAATAATTTTTATTGATATTCAATAGATTGAATATTCATGTAATTAAAGTACAAATAATTGTTCCTAGGACACCAACTCTAACACTTTTTCCTATAAACTTTTCAATACACACCTTTCAATTGTCTTATACAATAGTCTTTATCTTCATATAAAGTAGTGGTAATTACATCGTTAAAATTTAATCTAAATTTTTTAATGATATGATAAATGATTGATCTTAACTGAACATATTCTTGACTTTCCTCATGAGTTTTAATCAAATCGACATGATTTAAGAACGTTTCAAAAAAATTTCCCTTTATAGAACTCTATAAAATGTTCATTCCAACATATGTGAAAAAATATGAAATTTGAGATCTATAATTATATGGATTAGAAAAATATTCAGAATTGGTAAAACCAATCAATTTTTTGTCTTTGAATTTTTATATTAAAATAATCCTCAATAAACTTATCCTAGAAGGTATATTTATGTTAGTTTAATGTCAATATAATGTTTACAAGTAGGAGAAAAACTATACATGGCTAGTAAATTTATAAATAATGCTATATCTAGACTTATATTATTTTCAAGGTATATTAGTGATCCTATTACACTATGATATAAAAATTTAGGGCCAAGAATTTCTTAGTTATCCTCTCATTATTTTTAAAGGATATCTACCATAATCAAGATATTATACAACAATTGGTGTACTTATGGATGTAATTTTTCCATGTAAAATCATTATATGACTTTATCTCAATCAGGATATCATGAAACCATTGGTATGATTATATAAATAAATAAATAAAATTTTAATTATAATATATATATATATATATATATATTCATTTATGTACACAAACACATATAAAACATCATTTGCGTGTGAAGTATTGATTTAAAAAACTAAATGAATAAGATAATAAATATTAAAGTAATAAAATAAGTTTTTCACCAATTTCACATTAATTTTATGATTATTTAATCTGGAAAATAAAAATGAAGTTATTTTTTTATAAAGTTAATAATCTTTTGGGATAAAACATCATATATACATGAATTTTATGAGTATGGTATTCAAAACTCAATGAGTTTTTGAAAATTTAGGATTCCAACATGAAAGATTTAATCATAATCTATATTTCAGAAAAGAGAATGATAAAATAATGAAGATGCATATATATGTGGATTATATAATATTTTCCAGATCAATTGATGTTAAATTCTAGAAATTTATTAAATTATTAAAGAGAAATTTTTATATTTCCATTATGAGATAATTAATATTTTTTCTTAGTTTATAGGTTACACCAGGAAATCATGGGGCTTTCATTACACAATGAAAATATAAAAGTATGTTCGTAAAATATTTGGAATAGAGTAAATAAATTTTTCTACAACACAAATTATTACATATATAATTTTTTAAAAGATGATGATGTTAATTAAATGATATAAGAGAGTATAGGAAAATCATTGGAAGAAAATTGTACTTAACAATAACAAGAAATAATATTGTAATTTTCACATATCAATAAACTCATTATCAATATAATCCTAAATAAATATACATGTTATTAGTGAAAATTATACTTTACTATATCAAAGTAATGATAAGTTTTTAAATTTTTTTCACAAAGTAAAAAATAAATATGAGTAATTGGGATGCACTAATGTAGATTGGGTGGGATCATTAGAAGATATAATTGAAACCATTGGTGTTTAGTTGTATTTTTTTTTATCAAAAATGATGATTTTAAAATGTTTTTAGAATATTATAATATTATAATGAGGTTAGATACCCAAGAATATGTGATGAGATGATGAAGATGAAGTACCCAAGAAAGGTGTAGATATATATTGAGTTGTGAATATTGGATGAATATTGATGAACACCTTGGGGGTTGGATTGTAAAAATGAATCCATATTGATTCAACCCCCTCTCAGAGTGGTTTAACTAATCCTATTATAAAATTAATTGATATCAGAGACATGGTTCTGTATTTTATTGGATTTAATTTTTTTGAGTTTCTCTTCCATATTAATCATAAAGTGTATACTTAGAGAAGATGTATCTATTGCTTATAAAAAATCAATCTATCCAAATTATATAAAAAATAAATGTAAATAAGTGATGAAAAATATGAAAAATACATCCTTATTATTCAAAATGGGATGAAAATTATTTTCCTCATGTTTTAATCCTAGAAAAGATAGATTCGACATGAAAGAGGAAAAACCGGTGGATAAATCTACTTCCAAATAGGTAGAAGAATTTTATATATTAATTATTCCATATAATTTACATAAATAATAGGTAACTAAAATATATTTTCCAAATTCTCCATTTGATCAACCAAGTATACATGGGGAAGATCACATTTATGAAGAATTATTCAATAAATAATATGATTATTATTATGCCTAATTGGAAGAAACCTTGCACAATTTTCCCAAATATAGATATTCTTTTATTTTTTTGAAAATTTTAAATATTCTCAGGAGGTGGTAATCGTATTTGAAGAATAATCTGAGATGAAAAAAATGCCTTAGAAAAAAATGAATTGGTGAGAAAAAATATTACAAAACAAGTAGATGAACAAAAATAAAATGAACTTGGATATTGAAGAAAAGTGTCCAAAGTTGAGAAGTAATTATTAAAAAAATCCAATAGAAAGATAAAGATAAGAAAATTATAGAATATAAGTATAATTAATTGGAATAAAATCAAAATTATTAAATTAATTTCAATAATGCACAATTTTAATTCAAAGTAAACAAGAAAAGGGATACTGACAATGCATTGAAATTCATAAAGATTATATTAAGGTGATAAGAATAGAATATGAAGAAATTTTGAAGGATTTTAAATTTTTAAAGAATAATCTTAACATGGTGTGTCAATAGATTTAGCTAAAATTGAAAAATTTGGAAATGACACAAGATGATACTTCACATGAGGCTGAGAGAATATTTGTTTCCTTAAATTCTTATAATGAGGATACTTATACTGAAATATCTAGATCTTATGAAAATAGGATGTTGAAATCATATTTATAAATACCTAGTGAAAGATCAAGAAAAATGTACCATTTGTTCTAGAAAATATTATTTCTTTTAATGTAATTTTCTTGAACTATGAAATTCAGAATAAAAATTTTAGATAAATATGGAATGAGAAAAATGTTGAGAAATCCAAAACAACATCAAGTGTTTATAAAAGAATAAACAAGATAATTTCCTCCCCCCAAAATAATAAAATCTAGAAAATGAAATTTAAAAAAACCTCATGGAATCAAATCTGATCATCTTGTTTGTTGAAAGAAGAATTTCATGATTTTTTTAGCCATTATTAGTTTTGTGTATATTTTAGAAACAAGGAATTTATTTTTTGGAATTATATTTTAATCAATGGAATAAAAATGAAGCCTATATCAAGGGTGATAAAATATCATGTGATGTAAAGTACACAAATAAAAGATAAAAATCTATTTATCTCTAATATATTTGTAAGCTTGGAATATCCCTGGGGAAATTTCAATCATAGTGAATTTTAGTTAAAATATACCAATCATGTTCTAAATTCATTTAAAGAAACAAGACCACAAACGATGAGGGAAAAAAGAGAATAAAAATATAGAGATTTATCCTTTGTTTACAAGAAAAGGAAAAATATTGAATAAATCACACCTAAGAAATCCAATAAGGGTGAAACACCAAGAATAAGAAGCTAATTTTATTTTTGATGAAAATAACACACCATGGAATATTGTAAATAATCCATGGAAATTGGTGTTGATGGAGAAAATATAAAGCAAAATATAAGAGAGTCAATCAAATAATTAAATAATATGATTATTTTGGTGGAATTAATTCCTAATAAACTATGTGGGAAAACAAAAAAAGTTGATCATGTTCCAAAATATTATTTGATTATTTGATCAGACTAATTATAAATGGAAAAAATAATGCACAAATCACAAAAAAAAAAATTCTGAAGAAAAAATAGTAGTTCCACATGAAGAAGTAAAATTTCATGATACGTTGTCTAAAAAATATAACTAAAGAGTTGTTAAGAATATTTGTGGAATCTATAAGAAATATTTACATAATTATAAGGATTATTTAGTCATGTTGGAATCCCAAGAAAGATTACAAATAATATGAATCTTGAACCATTATACTCATGTTCTTTGATGGCTAATATAAATTAAAAAACCCCATAGAAGTTGGTTGTTGAAAAAAATAATAATTATAGACTTCCAAATATTGATACTTGGAATACTAATGGATAAATCATGAAGGGTTATCCTAAAAATAGAGCTAGAAAGAATAGATATTCTAGGTTGAGAAACAAATACCAGCCTTATGGATCCCACTAATGAGATTTAAAATATCCAATATATTCACATATCTAATATTTTTTATTTGTTCTTTATTTTCAAGGAATTTATGGTGATTCTATTAAAGTTATGAACTCAAAATTTGTGCAATATAGAATAACTATTATAGATGTGACAGAAGTATCATCTTGGAAATACATACTGATTTTGGCATAAAATTTGGTTTTAATTATTGAATAAAATCTTTTTTATTATTGAATTTGATTTTGAAAAGTTCAAACTTGATGAAAAATATTTTGGAGTGTATCCCTTAATGGGGAGAAGTTTAAGATGGCCACCATAATTTAATATTTCATGAAAAACTGGAAGTCTATAAATATTTATTGGAAAGTTTCATTGAAAAGGTATGTTTTCATATTATCTCATCCTTATTTCTAAAATATCAATTATAATTTTAAATTGTATAAATTTGTTTAATAAATGATATGAAAATTAAGATATTTTATAAAAAATTCAAGGTCTAATTTTTGAAACTAAACATGCTAGTTGTTTTTAATATTTTGAATCTTTTTTTGAGATGAGTGTAGGTATTCAGGTTGAAAATATAATGAGAATATATTCAAAAATTTGTATTAGTCTGAAAATATATCTAAATATCCCCTATGAAAATAATTTTGAGTTTGTATCATATTATTCATTTATTAAGGATAACTTTTTTGTCTAAATTATTCCCTCTTATTTTCTACATTAATATTTTATCATATAGAATTTGAGTGGAATAATTGATGGAACATGGTCTTAAGAAAAATTATATCACCCTCTTTCAAGATACTTTGTATTTATTTTCAATAAATGTGAGAGATAATAAAATGGAATGAGACATATTGATATAAATTTTCTATATGTGTATTGATAAAAAAATCGAAGGGGGATTATTAAAACTATTATTTTTGAGTTGTATTTTTTTCAATAACCTTAATGTAAATATCAGTTGAGAAGATGCGAAGCTTAGAAGGAGGTTGGAGTACCCAAGAATATATGATGGGGACATAAATATGGAGTACCCAAGAAAAGTGTCAATATATGTTGAGTTTAAATGTTGGATGAATATTACTAAACACCTTAGAGATTAGAGTTTAAAGTGAGTTATTATCATAATTTTTATATGTTGGAAAGGGATATGTATGAGATTATACCATAGGATATATTAGTTGAGATCCATTCATAGTTACCAACTATTCTTGTTATGTGGGGAGTTCTATGGATTATTGATATTGCTAAAATTTATGAATCTATGAAGAAGATGAGTATATGGATGAAATTTTTATAAAGATCAATTGTATGTAACATCATAAGGTGAAGGAAACTACCATGTGAAGAAGATATATTTTTTTTTTCAAAGAGAATCTTATATTTTAATAGCCAAAACCTTTACTTTATGTCTTCCTGGGTTTTGGTGGTGTTAATAGGAATTCTGAAAGTGTTTAGGATGTGGTGGGTTGAGTTTTATCTCCATGAGGTAAAAAATTACCATTTTAGAAGTCATGGTTCTAATTTTTTTAGAGATTCAGTCATGAAGCACTGGTTCTCTTTAAAATGGAGAAATCAAGGTGTAAAAAGGAATTTTTAGGGATTTTTTCCATTTTGGGTGAGTTGGGATTTGAAACACCCATTTTCAAGTTAGGTGAGCAATTTTGAAGGTCATGGTGCTCGAAAAGATTTTAATAATGTCCTTGAGTAAATAAAAAAGAGTCATAATTCTCATTTTAGTGGGTATGGAGGTGACACATTTTAGTGTGAGTATTTTTTATCCAAGTAAAATATCTTACATATGAAGTTGAATCTTATGTTTAACCCAAATTAAATCTTATTTATCATACCTTTTATAGTCTTCTATTGCAGAATACAAAAATCATCACGTTGTAGTGATTTATATTTTGATAAGCATAGTGTATGAATATTTTTGGTGGAATCAATATTTTAAATGGGGAAGGATAAAATACCTATTTTAGGATATTTAGTGGTGTTATGTCATGGTATTAAGGTTTCTTAAGCATGACCATATTTTTTTAGGTAAGCTAGAAAATATGGGGGTAGTTCCTTGACACCATACTAGATCTTCATAGGAGTTTGAGTTAATTTTTGTTACAACTGTTTTTCATACTAACACACGATAGAATTGGATGGAACTATTTTAATGTGGTCAAAACAGTCATCGATAAGGGTGGATCATCCAATTTTATGACTTAAAGTTATTAATTAGACTTTGACTGAGGCCACTATGGCTATTTTGGAAGTGTCTACACCCTGGTGGGTGTTGATCAAGTTATCTCTATAAATAGAGGTTTTGGATTCATTTAGTTTGACTTTTATTATATTCCTTTAAACCTTATCAAAATACAATCCTTATTTAGTTCCCAACATTCATATATTTCTGAATTTATACCTCATGATCCATAGGTATTTATCTCTCTTGATCCAAGGTTCCACTCTTCTACTATTCCGTCTATTTCTTCATGTTCTATTTCTATAAAAAAAATATATCTATGTGGTTTCTCCTTTTTTTTGGTCGATATACGACTATGGGTTGATGACGGTTCATTGTTATTAGGTCTTGAGGTTGTTCCCATTGAGTTTAGTGGTGGAAGATCCTTAGTTATTCTATTATTGTGAGGTATTTATTGAAGATTCAATCAAGGTAGGGGATTCGAGACTTCTTCTATATAATTATGGATAAATTTGGTATTATCATGCTTATGATTCTAATGAGTAAATAGTTTTTATTAACTTAAAGAAGATAATAATTCAAACTTAAATAATTGATGGGGAAAAGTTTGGAAGCTCATACATCATGCCTTTTTTTCTTTTTTATGGACTCATGTTATTTAATAGATTGTGCAGTATCTTTTTCTATTATTTTATTATTGTATACCACATCTAAATTGGATAAGAAATTTAAAAATTCTAAGGCAATGAGGAAATTTAGCATGGTATTCATCATATTTATCTCTTGGCCAAAGAATTGTTTGATATGATAGAGAACTGAATTATTCATTTATTTAATGTTTATTTCAACTATTATTCTCTAATATATTAGTTTTTTCTATTTTATAAAACCTTATCATAAGGTATTGATTTGATTAATATGTTAATAATTTTTTTTATTTCTTTAATTAATACTTGTGGTTGAACAATTTAGACCATGAAGATCGCATGCATTGATCGAGGAATTATTGAATTCTCCTTGATATTAATAATTATTGTAATTATTAACTATTTTTATTCGTATATTTAGAATTTTAGATCCCATTATATTTTAAATTGAAATCCAATTCTAGGTTGGTTGAAATGGTAAGGTTTGAGATGTGTTGATATATTATAAGATAATGAATTGATTCAGTTGATGGTGAAATGGTATGTATAGCATGGAAAGGTGTTAGGGATAATGTTGGTATGGATATATCATGTTGGGATACCTAATTGGTTGATGTGTACTTATTTTTTTATTTATTATATGCTAAAATATTGCTGTTAATTGCTTATTTCATTTGGGTATATCCTTCCTTGTATTAGGTATAATTGTTTCTTAGTGCCCTAGATCATAGATGGTAGTAATTTATGAATTAATTAAGGTAATAATGGTTATATAACCTTAATAATGATTTATGATATTTTAATAAGAAAAAAATATGGTTGGGTAAATGTAAAAATTTCATGATTATGAAACTAGAAATATAATCTTGATACAAGCACCTTGGATTTAGATGATTAATGTAAATATTCTTCCAAACTTTATAATGGGGTATTATTAAATGATTAGTATTGATTAATAATAAATTTAATATTGTATTGAACCTTGATTCTTTTATACTCACCCCTATATATATATATATATATATATATATATATCTATTTTTGGTTCTGTAGGAGGGATCTGGTGATTGATTTGGGTATTACTCGCTCATAATGTTTGTTTGAGGGATTATTGGTGTTTGTGGTTGTTTTCATAGGAGTTGTGATGGAATTTTCCTCATGTTAGTATTAAATTATATGAAAATAAATGCATTAGTATTAGTTTAATTATTATTTTGGAGATTATTTATGGATTATTTGTCTTTCATAGAAATATTGAGGGTAATACCTCCTATATATGTGTACTCTATATCCCTAGTGCTAGTCTCTAACCCATGGCCTATTAGAAGAAAACTTTAGGGGTAACTATTTTCTTTACTACCAGCCGAGGAGGGGTACTAGTGTGTGTGGGTTATAAAAAATGGTTTCATAGATTTTGGTTGAGAGATAGAATAGAGTTTAGAGATAGGAATTAGTGAGGATTACATGGGTTGGTAGGGAAATAGTAACATTTAAACTTCGTACATGATGTAAGAATGGGATACATTTTAGGAAATTTGATATTAGGCCCCCTTATGATATGATATATGAACCTTACGTTTACTGAACATATGAAGTGAAGTGATGTGACTTGTATAGTAGAGACCTAGGTAATGATAATGAATCATTATTATTTATACCAATTTTGAATTGAATCAATGGGAGTTAGGATTAGTTTTGATTAATTAATCTTAAGGATTCTATGTCTTGGGTTTAGGAAGTCCCAAACATTTCTTTATTTTATAGTAATGGATCATAGTCAGCATTATCATTATCATCATTTTAGTAAAGTTAACTAGGATGTACAATCGGATCATCAAAGAGTTTTGGTAAACAAAGATGATAATTAAAAGAAGTTTCTTTATGAGTTCTAGTGACATGGCCCACATAAGTATGAGGGATCTATTTTTGATTAAGATTCAAAGGTATGGTTACAGGAGGTGGAGTTTTATTTTAGTTTGATCCATTCTAGGAAGGATAATTGGATTCCTTTGGATGCCAGTATGTTGCGAGGAGCTACTCATTAGTGGTGTGTTTTATACTAGGGTGACAATTAGGAATCATAAGTGTCATGCAATAAGTTTCATGATGAAATCCATAATGGGTTCATTTATTTGATCATAAATGTGTAACATCAGTGGGGGATTCTCTAATTTTTCCAAAGGGATTTATAGTGTATGGTAGTTTGGGATTTAGTTCAATAATATCCTAAATCATTCTTCATAAATCTATCCAGATGAAGAGGATAAAAAGAGTCATTTCAAGGAGGTGTTTTATCTAAAGATACAGTGTCAGGTCACCCCATTCACATTATCATTATTCTTTGACATGTTGGAGAAGGATGGAATTATCAATAATATTATATATTAAATATATATTTTAGTGGGAGAAAAGTCATTAAGGCTCCCCAAGGAGTAGAGGTATGAGTATAGGTTATTAGATTGCTAGTAAATCAAGGTTTTAGACCCCGAGAAGTCAGCTTTATATCCCTTAATCTCATTTCACTGAAGCTATAATTCTCAGATCCATACCAAGAGATCTTATGTCATTTTATTTCCTTTTGTAGTTCATGACCATTGGAAAAATTAGTGTATGAACTTCCTCAATAGTCACCATGGATCTGGCGTCCCACTTTAGGTTGGACTATTGTAGTAGTATCCTCTAAGGCAATAACAATAATAGGGTGCCCTATGTATTGTTTAATAGTGATAAGATAGATCATGTATAGGATATCCCCATGATTTCCCTCATACATAAACATAGAGCATAATGCTACCATAGACATGGTCGACATCAAGGTTATAGAGGTCTAGGAGAAGGATGTGACCAAATTCACACCTTAGATTTTTTTCATGTTAGAAGAGACATACATCATGTGAGATACCATATATCTATTTTCTACCTATTTGTATGATTTATTCAATTCAGGTGCTACAAAATACTTAATTTCCCTACCCTAGTCCAAGACTTAAGACTTAAGGTGGAGATGCATCCATTTCCCTTGTAGTTAACTATTCCAATTGGAGGTTGATTTGGATTATATAATGTATGTAGAGATTGTGATATAATGTTAGTAATACACTAGTCATCAAGAGAATTTCTATATTTTTAGTTAAATCCATACAATGTTAACTTTTTCATAAACTGGATCTATTTGGTGTAGGATATTGATGATTACTTTAGAAGTAGATTTATATTCTCCAATTATAATAGAGATAATTTCATATTCATTAGTGAGAGGGACCATCTTATAGGTAATTTTTTTGAGTATCTATCTTCAATGATGACTGAGATGATGCTGATTTCATCGAAGGCGAATCCAGCTATGTTTGTAAGGGTTATAGAAGAGTAACTTGATATTTATTTTTAATAGGTTGTAAAATTACCCACTTGATGTGAAATCAAGTTTGGGATATATTTATATCCAAGTGTCCCTATAATTTCTTTGCCTCAGTATAAAATGGAACCTTGTATTTTGTAGGATATATGGATTTAGATTAATGATCTTATGTATAGTGGTTTTATTTGACCCGGTACATCACCTTGGGGTGATTTGGTCTTGTTTATGAAGGAGGATTGAAGTATGTGACTATGTATCGATTATCATTGCATGAATCGGGTGATGTTGATGAAGCATTATCCCATTCCATGGATTAATGATCTATTAAATAATATTAATGGTGCTATCTATTTATATATGATTGATTTGTGGTCCAGATATCATTATATAAAGGTGAAAGATGAAGATTTTCTAAATTCTACCTTCAAGTGTTGTTATGGAAACTAATAATTCATAGTAATTCCCTTAAGTATCATAAATTTACCCTTCATTTTTACACTACTGATAAACTCTATGTTCCATGAGTTTCTCATCCGATTTTTGGTGGTTATCATAACAACATCCTCTTGCATTTCGTGTCTAAGTGGGATCATTAAAAGAGTTTAAGAGTCATTTTTGAGGTTCTTATACATAATTAGATATTTGGGAAGTTTTCTAAGTGTAAGTTATGGGTCCTTGATGTGAATTTATTGGTAAATATTGTGCCTTAATAGGGAGTATTTTTGGATCATTTTAAGATCAAGGCAATCATTTCTTAGGTATACCACAATAATTTTATAGGATTTTAAAGTTTACTTGGTCTTTTAGTCTATTAGAGGATGTTTTGAGAAATTTTATCTATGATTGTGAAGCCTTTAATAGAATTTACAAAGAAGGATCAGGATTTGTTATAGAATGACTAGCATCAATCTACTTTAAAATATCTAAAGGACAAGTTGGTCAATTCCCTTGTTCTCCTTATACCAGAGAAACGATTTATTTTTGAGGTTTTCTATAATTATTTACCCTTAGATTAAGTTGTTTTATGATATATTATAGAGCATTAATCTCCTATGGGTCCCAATATTTTTGAACTTCTGAACGTAACTATACTACCCATGATCTCAAGATTACTATGATTATGTTTTCCTTGAAGTTATAGAGATACTAAGTTATCGATGAGAACTTCTTAGTCTTCATAGATTATAGTAGTTGAACATATCTCTTCTACTAGCATGACTTGAAACTTTAGTAATGTTATAATATGGAATTATTATAGGATTATGAATTTAATATTTTCTACACATTAGGGAAAGGGAATATCATCATTGTCATGCTGAGTAAGAAGTCACATAGTGATGTTTTTCATGATTCTGGGGATAGTTTAAGGGTAATAGAGGTTCTTTAGTGAAACATCTTGACATAGGGGAATTAAATGGTAGAGGGTATCTCTACTATATGACTGTTTAGTCATCCTTAATGAAGTAGGAGGAAGAATCTAAATTGGTGGATTCTATGGTGGATTTTTGGAGGGATTGTGTTGTTTTTAGTAATGATCTAGAGGGATGGTTTGAGGATGATTGACATCAAGTGTTGTTATAGGAGAGGATATTTATTTCCTCAATGATTTGGGTGGAAGTTCTTCATGAGTTTCAGATCTCTCCCTTAGAAGTGCATCCTTGTGTGGCTAAGTTGTATCATGCCATGAAGAGTCAGTTTTTGTTTCCAAGGATGAAGAGGTTAATAACTAAGTTTGTATCCTGGTGTTTGGGGTAAGATTCCTTCTTTTTCTAGGTATTTCCCTCTTTGTGTTTTTCTTTGAACCTATTTTGGTTGGGTTTTAATTTGTCTTTAAACCTTGGTGGTTAAGTCTCATTTGGAGACAAAGATTTTTTTTTGGGGAAAATGACAAAAAATTTGGGGATGTACATTTCTTTGTATTAATGGATTACATTTATAAACATGTTAAATGGGATTAAGAGTTTTTTACAAGAGTTTATAAGTATTCATAGGTGGTTTGGGTTCTTCTATGGATTTTCGGCTTAAAACTGCTTGCAGGACATTTTCACACAGTGTATATGTATTACATGCCATATAAATGTCATAGAGAAGATGTCATAAAAGGAATACAATATATGAAATGGTTCATGGAATGAACTTATTACACATCATGAGTCTACATAACACAACATGTAATGTTTGGGCATGGTAAAATTCACATGAGGTGATGCTAATTTCATCATACTCTTAAATTGATAATTACACGCCATGCAATACATTTTCACATTGTGTAGTTCTTGGGATCAACAATTATAAGCCATTTCATATGCTTATGTTTTCATTCCTATTATGTGAAACCCTCCTCTCTTAATCCCTGGGTGATTTCCATGTGATTATAGAGCACCTTCCTCCATTCCAGATTTCCCGTTCAAGCGATATATCTTTGGTTCCTTCTTTAGATCTTTTACACCTTCATTTTTATTGGCATTACCTATTGGAAGCATTGGGTTGATCATCATCTTAAGGTAGGTTATCTTAAACCTAACCCCATAGCCTGTTTAATTGATCAAGTATGTTCAATATTTTTATTGCTCAAACACAACATGCACTGTAATTAATTGAATGATAAATGATAAGAAACCATGGATTGGATTATTCCTTGGATCCATTTGGATTCAATGGTATTGAGAACAGTCTTGTGACTACTTGTTAGGTGATCTAACCCTTTAATAATAATGAATTGGAAAATGGAATAAAGTGTGTTTAGCAAGATATGATAACCCATGTGATTTCTTGATATAGAATCATATTTAGTAATGGAATATTGATTATCAAAATGGTAGGCAATAATTTTATATAGAAATTAATGTGTAATTAAAAGAAAAATGGTAATTTTCAGAACTATCCATTTAGGATTATGATATGGTATTGTGATATCCTTGCTATTATTACTTGTGTTTTGATTAATACTGCAATTCTTATATAACAAGCTTGTACTAGTTTTATGTTGTAATGCTTATATGTGGGCTTGTCCCAGTTTCATGTTGTAATGATTATATAGCAATCTTGGCCCAGTTTCATGCTTTAAATATTATATAGTGGGCTTGGGCTAGTTTCATGTTGTAAAGCTTATATAGTGGTCTTAGACCAGTTACATGCTATAATTCTTATATAGTGGACTTGGCCCAGTTTAATGTTGTAATTCTTATATATAGAGATTTTCCCTAATTATATAATGATTATATAGTAGGCTTGGTCCAATTTCATGCTTTAATGCTTATATAACGATATTGGACTAGTTTTATGTTGTAATGATTATATAGAGGGCTTGGTCTAGATGCTAAAAATATTATATAGAGGGCTATGCTCAGGATGCTGAAATGATTCTACATCAGACTTTTCCTTTTTGTGTGATTATTACATGATTTGTGGTTATGGTTGTCATGGTTAGGTACATGCTTAGAGAAATTATGGCATGATTTCAAAGAAGGTTGATTTTTTTATTATATTAAGTTGATTAATTAATACACCAGTTTATCGCTTTATTGCATGAACTTATTATATGACTAGTTTTGTCTAGACATGGTGGTTCCGACCTACTATGTTTTACTCAAACCCTATTCAGTCTCAATTTGGTACCCAATCAGATTATATAGATGTAGGTTTGGACAAGGTAAAGGGACCTTGTTGCTGATTGTTCCTTACTGGATGTGTTGGAGTTTAGAGATGGGACCGACATGGAGTTCTGGGCTGGGGTCTTTTGAGTTTTTTTGTGTTATCTGGTTATTTTAATTGTATTAATTTTAGTTTAAAATTTAGATACATTTCAGCTTGTCATTACATGATTAATTATTGTTGGTTTATTGGTTCCTCCTTTTACTTCCTAGTTATATATTATGCTATTTACTCTATTTTTGTTACTCTAATATTTATTTATATTTTTTATTTATACTATATTGTAACTTGGTACCAGGGTGTATAATCTCCCCACTGTACTCATCACACCCCCTCTTTTAGTCAGAAACCTCTTTCATATGGGGAGGCATGCTTGAGTTCCAATAACCAACCTGATTTGACCACATGAGAGAGTTCCATATTGTATTGGGGTATGTTACAATGTGGTACCAGAGGTAGTTTTTTCTTTTATATTATTTTTCTATTTGATAAAGGTATAAATAAAACTACGATGTTTCAATACTTGGTAATGATCTTGTGCATGTGAGTATATAACCCATGCACACGGGAAAATATGAGTGCCCATGGATTGGATTGCTATTCGTGATGTTCACTTGTTACAGTTTGATGTTATTTCAACCATGGTGATTCACAAGTTATGTGATGTTATTGTTTCTTGAGATTCATACTCGTGGACCGATATAATGTGACATGAGTATCCATGCATCATGATAGACACATAAGGATATATATTGACATGCATTGTTTATAATAGGGACATATTTATTGGATGTGATATATTTTTTTGTATGAACTATGAAATGTGATACCTATTATATCTGATAAATGGAAATGAAAGAACTTTTATGTCATGATAAAAACTTATAATCCATGTTTAGAGAGACCATGATCCATTGGTTCTCTATTGTTGTCAACTCTTGAGCTTGAGCTTGTTGCTACCTATTGCTCTAATGAGTGTGTTTATCTTATATAGAAAATTCCTCCTCATCATCTTAGAAGTGAGAGTTATGAGAGTGGAAATTAGCATGATCCAAACATATATGAGAAGGATCTTCCTATAGATCCTAAGGATCATATGGATGTTTAGTTTTTCAACAGCTTCTTGAGGATCATTTGATCCATGGAAAAGAAGACTGTTCATACCATGCCTTCAATGTCTGAGTTGAAGAGGGAATTTCAGCTTCAAAATCCACATACATTCATTGGGGAGGGAGGCACCTAGTTAGTTTATTTATGCATTGATTCAGTCCATAAAATATTTAAGTACCTCAAGACACCCTCAGATAATAGTTTGAATCTTGATACATACATGCTTCATGGACCAACCAAGCATTGGTGGGACATTCTGGAGTAAACTGGGTAGTAATAGGAGTTATCCTAGAAGTACTTTAAGACAAAGTTCCTAAGACACTTCTATAAATCTATGTTTAGGTATGAGAAGGCTTGATAGTTCATGAACCTAACATAAGAGAGTATGTAAGTGATAGATTATGTTGGATGCTTCACCAATTTACAGTGCTTTTCACCATCTTTGGTAGATAATGTGATCTATAGGGAAATGAATTTTTAGGATGGTATTCACTATGGGATCAGGTCACAGGTTAACATCTTCTTATTGATTATACTTTCAGATACAATGATTCAGACACTCATTACGTAAGGGAATCTGAGAAGGCCCCAAGCAATGGGCAGGCTTTTTTAGCAGGGTGAACTGGGAGCTCTTCTTTTGGTAGAAAGAAGTTCTACTATGATAGTTATTACCAAGGAAATAGTGGGAAAATAGTTCAACTAAGTGGGAATCCATCTCTAGACACTATTATGTTTTAGTGCTATCAATGTGGCATATTGGTCCACAAGCGACCTAAGTGTCCATACCCCACTTTGAAGTGTCATGCTTGCGGTCAGTTGGGTCATATTTATAAGTTTATAGGAACTTATCATAATAGAGTAGTGGAAGGGGATCAGGATAGGTACCAGAGTTTGGAAAGAACTCAACAACCCCTTACCAGGTAGGTAGCTGGAGTTCCATAGGATGTTCAGGTTGAGGTAGGGGACGTAGTACCTGAGCGTAAGAGCATAAGTACCAGGAAGAAGGAACAATATAGGGGAGTCAAACTAGAGACTAGGGAAGAGGGGTGAGTCAACTGTATGCTATGTAGACCACTATATCTAGTGAAAATACAAGACCTTCTATTGTTAAAGGTATGATTTATGTATTAACTTCCTTTGCTTGTTCTTTTTTTGATGCAGGAGAATCATATTCCTGTTTTATCTTCTATTTTTAAAAATGTTTTGGGGTTGGTTGTGGAAATATTTTATGGTGTTTTGACCATCAACACACTATTGGTAGTGTATTCATAGAATATAAAATGTTTCAATGTGTGTTATCTACAGATTGGTGGTTCCCATTTCTTTTGGGAATAGTTTGTGCAGGAAATGACAGGTTTTGTTTTGATTCTTGGTATGGATTGGATATTTACATACCAGACTCATATTGAATATTATCAAAGGAGAGTTATCTTTCTATATTTATAAGGAGGAATCTATTCTCACTAGAGTGACTGGGATCTTTAGATTGTTCATGCATGACCAATTTAGTACAAATCAAATTATATCATGGATCAGATAACAATCCTTATTCAAGATGATGGTGGAACAAAATAGGATTATTTTCTTCCTATGGTAGACTATTTTGAGAATGTATCTTTTGATGAGTTCTATGGATTACTTCCCAAGTGATAGATCTACTTCATGGTTGAGTTGGTGCTGGGATCTGAGCTAGTTTCTATTCCACCTTATAGGATGTCACCAGTAGAGTTCTAGGATTTGAAAGTTTAGTTGGAATATTTGGAATCTAAATTTTCATATGGATTGGTACATATCTATGGGGTTCACCAATTATTTTTTTTCAAGAAGGATGGTTGTACTTTTCACTTATGTGTGGACTATTAGAGATTGAACTTGATGATGATCAAGAACTGATATCCCCTTATATGCATTGATGATATCTTAAATCAGTTGAGAGGTGGTAAGGTCTTATCCAAGATTTAATTGGGACCAAGATACCAATAGTTGAGGGTGATACCATCAAATATACCTCAGAATGATTTTAGGAGTAGTTATGACTTGTATGAGTTTGTAGTGATGTCGTTTGGTTTGATGAACACATCAGAGGTATTTATAAACTTGATGAATTAGATCTTTCATCATTTTCTAGATCAGTTTTTCGTGGTTTTCATTGATGATATCTTATTGCACACCCAATCAGAGGTCTATCATGGCCAACATCTAGAGATTTTCTTTAGTAAATTGAGGGTGCATCAGCTTTATGCCAAGCTAACCAAATAAATCTTCTGGATTGATAAAGTGAACTTATTAGGCCATGTAATCTCATAGGAAGGAGTTTCAGTGGAACCAGAGAATCTTTCAACCATAGTATCATAGGATTGGACCAAGAATTTATTCAATGTTCATAGATTTCTAGTTTTAATAGGTTTTTATCAGCACTTTATCTAGGAATTATCCTATCTATAAGAACTGATGTTTGGACTAACCAATAAAGGAGTGATTTTTTTGGTGAGATGCTTGTAAGTGATATTTTTGGGAGCTTAAGAGAAGGATGACCTCAACAACTATCCTCATTTTATATATTCTAGGTAAATCATATAGCATGTACTATGACATATCTAGATTTAGAATTAGAGATGTTCTGATATAGGAGGATCAAGTGGTTGTTTATATCTCTAGAAAGATGATACCACATGAGAGGAATTACCATTCTCATGATATGGATTTATTTGAGGTGGTTCATTCCCTAAGATTCTAGAGACACTATCTTATAGGCTACATATTTTTGGTGAACATGGACCACGAGAGCCTCATGTACATCTTTTCTCAATGGGACCTGAACCTTCGTTAGAGGAGGTGGGCTGAGTATCTATAGTCTTTTGAATTAGAGTGGGATTATAAATTGAGAAAGGGAAACATCATTGATGATTCCTTGATCCGAATAATGTAGATAGATGTAGTGTGGTAGTATTAATAGGATTAGAGGATGATAGAACTCTCTCCAGACATGCATCTAGATGTTTAGAAGTCTCAGGGATGAGTAGCTCTGACTTCAAAAAATATTATTCCCATTATTTTGGACTAGATCAAGATAGATTACTTATCTAATATGGAGGGATTAGTTATGAGAGAAAACTTATATTCCTGAGATACACCATCAGGATATCCTCCTGGAAGCGGAAATTATTTTCTTTTCTATGGCTGAGTGTGGGTGTCCTATGGGTTTTGTGAGGATCTAATGAGATATTTTCATGATTCTAGATGGGTCGTACATCCTGGTTTGATAAATCTGTATTATGATATTCATAGATAGTACCGGTGTTCAGGAATGAAGAATGAGGTAGTAGGCTTGGTAGATAAATGTTTCACTTGTCAGTAGGTGAAAGTTAAGCATCATAGGCCATTTGGTATTTTGTAGTCTCTACACATTCTAAAGTGGAAATGAGATAATGTCACTATGGATTTTGTGATAGGATTACCCAGTAAAACCCATACGAATGATGTTGTATGATTGATTATGGATCGACTGATGAAGGTATCATACTTATTTTCTATCATAATTACCTTCACCGTTGATGCTTAGGGTATTATTTACATGTGTGAGGTGGTTATACTACAATGTGTTTCAAGGAGTATTGTTTTTAATAGAGATCCTCATTTCATGTCTCGATTTTAGAAGAGTCATTAGAAGACTCTAGAATCAAAATTTATTTTGAGAAAAACCCATCATCCTTAGATTGTCAGTCAATATAAACAAAGTATTCATATTCTAGAGGATATTTTACATGCCTATGTTTTGGATTTTAGTGGTTCATGGGAACAACATATAGAACTTGTGGAGTTTTCATATAATAATATCTCTCAGTCATCGATCGAAATGGAACCTTTCAAGGATTTTTATGGAAGGTCATTTCATCCACCGATTTTTTGGTTGGAGTTAGGAGAGTTAGTGCTTGTTGGGAATAGACTCATGTAGGACATTATTGAGTCTGTTTAGTTGATTAGGAGGTGGTTGTTAACCATGTGCAGTATGAAAAAATCTTATGCTGACTATTAGCGATGACCTTTGGATTTAAAGGTTAGTCATCAAGTTTTGATTCGGGTGTCACCTAGGTTGGGGAAATGATGTATTAGTAAACAAAGAAAGCTATCACCCATGGTTTTTGGGATTTTTTAGAAAGTGGAAAGGGTCTGTCTATTGGTGTACTAATTATCCCTTTCACAGTGCTACAGTTCCACGCACAACATTTTTCACTTGTAATAGCTTTAAGGATATTATCCTAAGCCTTATCATGTGGTAGAAATCAAAGATGTCAAGATTTGTGTATATGTTTCCTTTAAGAAGTATTTAATACGTATTGTATACTATATTGAGAAGTATCTCTGGGTTTGGACCATACCACTAGGTCGAGTGCAGTGGAAACATGGACATGTTCAAGAGAAGATCTGGGAGCGGGAGTATGATATGAGGGCATAATGTGAAAACTTGTTCAAAAAGGCCCCAAAGTGATACTTGGAGAAACACAGGGATGATATATTTTATGGGGGGGAGGTTGTAAGATCCCCCCCATTTTCTAGGTACTTCCCACTTTGAGTTTTTTTTTCAACCTCTTTTGGTTGGGTTTTCCTTTTTTTATTTAAACCTCAGTGGTTGTGTCTCATTCAAATATGGAGATCTTTTATTTTGTAAAATGACCTAAATTTGGGGATGTATATTTTTTTGAATTATTAGAGTCCAGGTATAAACTTGTTAAATGGGATTATAAGGGTATTTTGTGAGTTTAGAAGGTTTTAGAGGTGGTTCAGTCTCTTCTACAGATTTTGGGACTAAAAATTCCTGCAGGACATTTACACACTGTGTATATGTTTTACATGTCATGTAACTATCATAGTAGATATTACATAAAAGTAATAAAGGTGGTGAACTGGTTCATGGAATGACCTAATTTATCACCATGAATTTATATTACACAATGTGTAATGTTCGGGGAAGGTTAAATTCAACCGAGGTGATGCGAATTTCAATGTACTCTTAAAATGAGAATTAAACACTGTGTACTTCTCATGATCAATAATTATAATTCATGAAGTATAATTATGTTTTCATTCCTATTGTGTGTAACCCTACTCTCTCAATCCCATAACAATTTATATGAAATTTTGGAGCACATTACTCCATTCCATAGGTCCCGTTCAAGAGATTGATCTATGGTTCCTTCTTGTAGTCTTTTGTGCCTTCATTCTTGTTGGAGTTACCTATTGTAAGAATTGTGTTGATCGATGGTTTAAGGTATATGGTCTAAAACCTAACCCTTTTTCCAGTTTAGTTGATCATGTATGTGCAATATTGATATTGTTCCAACACAACATACACGATAATTAATTGAATGATTTATGACAATAAATCATAGATTGGACAATTTCTTAGATCCCTTTGTCTTAAATGGTACTGCGACCTGGATTGTGGCTATCCATTTGGTGAGAAAACCCTTTAATAATAATCAATTGGATAATGGAATAAAGTATGCTTAGCATGATATGAGAACCTAGGTAATTGCTTGATATACAATCATCTTTGGTAATGGAATATTGACTATCGAAAGGACTGGAAATAATTTTATATAAAAATTAAAGTGTAATTGAAAGAAAAATGTTAATTTATAGAATTAACCATTGATGCGTATGATATGGTATTGTGATATACTTGATGTTATGAATTGTGTTGTGATTCCTGCTATAATGATTATATAGCGTCTTTGTCCTAGTTTCATGGTATAATTATTATATAGCGGTCTTGGCCCAATTTTATGTTGTAATGATTATATAGATGGCTTGGCCCAGTTTTGTCCCATAATGCTTATATGGATAGCCTGGACCAGTTTCATGCTATAATGATTATACAGTGGGCTTGGCCCAGTTTCATGTTATAATTCTTATATAGAGGGCATGGCCCAGTTTCATGTTCTAATGCTTATATAGAGGGATTGGCCCAGATACTATAATGGTTATATATCGAGCTTGCCCTATTTTTATGCTGTAATGCTTCTATAGCGGGCTTGGGCTAGTTTCATGTTGTAATGATTATATATAGGGTTTGGCCTAAATGCTAAAATTATTATATAGAGTGTTATGCTTAAGATGCTGAAATGCTTATACAGAGGACTTTTCCTGGTTGTGTGATTATGCCATGATTTGTGGTTATGGTTGGCATCATTTTGATACATGCTTAGAGACATTCTAGGATGGTGTCGAAGAAGGTTTATTTTTGTTTTATATTAATTTGATTAATTAATACACATATTTATCACTTTATTTCATGCACTTATTATCGTACTAGTTTTATTTAGACATGGTGGTGTCGACTTACTAAGTTTTACTCACACCATTTTTGGGTTTCTATTTGGAACCTGACCAGATTACATTGATGCAAGTTTGGAAAAGGGTGATGAACCTTGTTGTAGATTTTTACTTGCTGGATGGTCTAGAATTTGGTGATGAGACTGACATGGGGTTCCGGATTGGGGTCTTTTAAGTTTTTTTGTTCACCTAGTTCTTTTAATTTTATTAATTTTAGTTTGAAATTTAGATACATTTCATCCCGTCATTACATGATTTATTATTATTGGTTTATTGGTTCATACTTTTACTTCCCAATTGTATGTTGTGCTATCTACACTATTTTCTTTACTCTAATATATATTTATATTTTTTATTTTTACTGTATTGTAACTCAGTACTAGGGGGTATAGTCTCCCCACTATATTCATCACACCCTCACTACTATTCAGTAACCTCTGGCTTATGGGGAGGTGCGCTTGAGGTCGAGTGACTAACCTGATTTGGACACATGAGAAAGTAATAGATCAAAGGAAATTTCATTTGATCTTTTAGAAGGTGAATATAAAACATTTTATTATTTTAAGGTTTATTTAGTCACTAAATAACCCTCAGTGGATATGGGATCACATCTCAATGGACTTTGTAACCAATTTAACTTGAGCATAGGGTGGATATGATGATATTTGGGTGATTGTGGATCACTTAATAAAGCTGGATCACTTTTTTGTGATCAAGGAGTCGATCATGGTGGATGTCCTGTCAAGGTATTATTTGGAGGATATTATGGGGATATATAGGGTAATAATGATGATCATATCTGATTGTGATCCTTGTTTTACCTTCTAGGTATATAAGAGTCTCCAGTATGATTTTGGATCTCAGTTATTTTTTAACACCACTTTTCATCTACAAATATATGGACAGATGGAGTAGACAATCCAAACCTCAGAAGACATTTTGATTTAATTTAATATATATTTTGGAGTTGAGTGGGTGAATCATTGACCCCTGGTTGAGTTTTCCTATAATTATAGTTATCAATCAACCATTGATATGGCAATTTTTGAAGTGTTCTTTATAAAACCTTGTAGATATCCATTATGTTGGATCATGGATGGAGAGTCATCAATTATTAAACTATAATTGGTGAAGAACATGATAGAGATGTTATTGTTGATTCACAAAGAGATAAAGGAAACTCAAGATCATTAAAATTCCTATGCTAATCATATGAGGAGGGCTTTAGAGTTTGATATTAGAGACCATTTATTATTTAAGGTATCTCCTCAACATGGTAAGTAAAGGTTTAGTCAAGGGAGAAATATTTATTCATAATTTTTTAGGATATTTTTGGAATTAGAGGGAAATGGTGACGTTTCATATTGATTGGTGCTCCCTCCAAAGATAGATCATATCCATGACATTTTTCACATGTTGCAGCTTCATCGACATCTTCATGATGACTCCAATTCCATTGACTTGGGTGAGTTGGATATTAAAGATGATGTGTAATTTTCGGAGAAACCTATTGAGATTCAATACCATTAGTAGAAGGTGTTACATGGGCATGTTATTCCTTTAGTTCATGTTTTGTGGTGACATAGTGTCTTAGATGAATGTACCTGGGAATGCTAGTCTAAGATGCACACTCAATATCTCATGTTGTTTGACTATTGATTTTTTCAATATGATATGTATGACTTAAGCTTGATTGATGAGAAAATTGTTGATAATGTGTAATTTATCACCCTTATTTGTGATGATATGTTTTTTATCCCAATATAGAAATACCCCTAAGAGTTATTTCATGGGGTGTTGTTTCATAAACACCTTTTATTTTATTCATGTTTTGGTTTTGATTCTAGAGGGTGATAATCATTTGAGAGGTATTTGATGTAATGAAATGAACCTTATTAGAGATCTTATTTGAGTCTTGTTTGTTTTTGGGTGCATCGAGAGGAAGTTTGAACTGTTTTAGAGGTAAAGGGCCGAGTTTTAGCTCTATGGGGTCCAAAAAGCATGTTTTAAAATCCATGGTTCAAACTGTTTTAGGGATTGGGTCTTGGATCATAGTCCATTTTGTAGCATGGTGAACCTAGGGTGTAAAATAATTGTTTTGAGGGAGTTTGGCCATTTTGGATGAGTCAGGATTTTAAATGCCCATTTTGGATTTGAGAGATCCATTTTAAAGATATGTAGTTTTATACCTAACTTTGACCAAGGGAACTATTCCCATTTTGGAAGTCACCATGTCATGTTTGGGATTGGTAAGGTTTTCACTATAAATTTTGGGATTCCATTGTTTTATCTTTTATTCCATTAATTATAACCTTATCCAAACATAGGCCTTATTTTCTTCCTTCTAGTTATCTATTTAGGGATTTAAACCTCTTGATTTGTGGGTATTTATCACCTTTGGTCAAAAGTTCCCCTCTTCTCCTCTTTCACCTATTTATTCTTGATCTATTTCTTCACATAGGTTATATCTATGAGTTTTATTCTAGTTTTAGTTAATATTCAAGCATGGTTTGATGACGGTTCATTATGGTTAGGTCTTGAGGTTATTCCCACCAATTTTGTTGAAGGTTGATCCTTAGTTATTACATCTTTATACAGTGTTCCTTGAAGCTTCAATCTAGGTAGGGGATTAAATACTGCGCCTATTTAATTTTGTGTAAATGTGGGATTGCAATGATTAATTTACTAATGGGTAAATAATTTATATTGACCAATATAATATATAATCTAAACTTAAAGAATCTAAGGGGTAATTTTTTTTGAAGCATATGCGTTCATGAATTTTTTATCATGTAATTTCATAGATTTTATGGTATCCTTTTCTATGATTTTATTATTGGATACCACATATGAATTTTTTAATAAAATTGAAGATGATAATATTTGGTGGAAATTTATCAATTAATTCATCATAATTGTCTATTTTCCTTATAATTTTCTTAATATTATAGAGAATTAAACTATGAATTTATTTATTTTTTATTGATGATATTAGTTACTAGTATATTAGGTTCATATTTTTGTTAAAACCTTATCAAAATGATTTTTTTAATCCTTTAAATCAATTTTTATGTTTATAATAATAAAATTTAAGGTTCAGTGGTAACCACATATACAACTGATCCAAAACAAACCCAAATACCAGAATAAAAAAAAACATGAATTAAAATTTCAAAAATTGAAAAAAAAGGTGGAGAAGGATAGAAAATATTGATTGTTATAGGAAACATGATCACCGTGTTTCAAGTCAAGAACTAATTCATCATGTCACTAATAATAACACACCTACACACCCTCTCCACTAAGACCATGACCCTCTAGAAACCAGCACCAGTGATCTGATGAACCCATAAAAATTCCTCACCACATAAGACTCCTTTAGTATTTTCCATTTCCCCTTCACCACCACCATCATAACACATTTATCACTATTGTCGCCTTCACTTTCACCTTCAATATCTTAGAATCATCATAAATACAAACAAAAAGACCAAGGATCCCTTCAAAATCACCCATTTGAACTAAGAAACAAAAAAAATAGTGTTGTATCCTAGAACCCGAGCAATAATAAAAAATTGGAACCAACTATTATTAAAAAATCACAACCACCATGAAGAGAAACACCAGTGTGAACCCAAAGGAAATAATGAAGATAAAAATGGATGTTCCATATAGAACCATTGGCCACTCTAATGGTACTTCCAAAAACCTCTTTAAAAACAACCACACCAAGATGAACTTGGAGTGGCATAATGGATCTTGAAATAATAGAAGAGAATGAGTGGTCAATTATCAAAATAAAGACTCAACCTTTTACAAGACCATCAATTCCTTACTTAAGTACCACCATAATATGAATGTACTACTTACAAATATACACCTTGAAGAACTGATAGAAGATAAAACACTTGATAACCATATTTAATGAAAACCACCACCAAATGTAGATAATGGTCGCTCCTCCAAGAGCAGCATAGATCACTCCACTCACATCCCAAAACTACCATGATAACTACCACATCATGCCAAAATGGAATCAAATGTGGTAGTATAGTTTGAAAGAGTATGAAGAGAACAAAAAGGGTCTTGTATAACAATAAGCATAGATAGAAAAACCACTAAAAAAGAATCCCAAGGACAAAGAAACTAAAGAACCCAAAAGGCCTTTACATCATGATCCCAAACCACCTAAATCTTCATCATTCTAGAAAAATAATGGGTTATAGTATGATGGATGATATAGAAAGAGTATATATTGGATAACAAGAACCTTAGATGTGAAGGAAGAAACCCAAATTCACAGTGAAACATCCAATCCAATAAATCAAATGAACTAACATGAAATAAGGAAAATGAGGGAAGGGGGGAGGAAGAATTGTAAAAAGGGGAGAGGGGAAGCATGCGGAGGGGGAGGTCACTATTGAGAGGAAAATCAGTAAAACAACCAACTATAAGGTAGAATATGAGGAGAGAAACTCTTACCAAGTACTTCTAGATTACCATCCTTGATGGAAATCCTCACTGAAAACCCTAGAGGTAAGTGAGATGCAAGAGCACTGAGGGTGTTGATTGATTACTAGAAGTAATAATAATGATATAATACATTATGAATTTGAATATTCCATGAATTGATTAAATAATTATTAATTAATTATTGATATTTATTACCACCTAGATTATGATTTTATTCCACTCATATATTTGGAAATTTTGAGCCCTCGTAATGTTTAAATTGAAACCCAATTCTAGGTTGGTTGAAAAGGTGAGGTTTGAGCTATGTTGATATATTAAAAGGATCTATCTTGATGTGGTTGATAGTGAAATGGTATGGATGGTGTATAAAGTTGTTTAGGATGTTATTGTTTTATACCCTAAGATTTATTGAGAGGGTATGGGTGAATTAGAGTGTAAAATATTTATTTTTATTTAAAAGATCTTGTCCCTCTTTTGGTATGAACTCATTAAACCTATTTGAAGAAAAAAAATTTAAAAAGCCTAAAAATGAAAAAAATAAAATGGAAATAAACTATTTTTTTTAGTTCACCACTAAGAGGAATTCCAAAGAGAATACACTTCCATTATGTTAGTCATACCAAAATCCACTAATCTTTATATGATTTTGTAGATTATAATTATTCATCCACGATCACCCTATGCTAGAAGCATTGAGTTTATAATGATTTAAGGGATAGTGAATTGCCTCCCCCAGATCACTATCATTGACTCCTCCCTATACACTAATTTTGATGAAGTATTCCTTAGGTTATATACTTGAAGGCCTCTTCCACATTTTCAAGAAAGTGTTATTTGATTTGTATCATGATAGTCACAAAATTGATGGTCCAATAACAACAATAGTAACTATAAAATAACAGTCTATGATCTCTGTGTGAAAAACCTACCTTAAACGATCTTTCTTAAAGTAACCACACTGAACCTAGTTCACTACATATTAAAACTATCAGACCGTACACTCTCCTTCACAAACTGTGCACTACACTTCAAAAAATACCTTGTTTGGCTGCCCCTGCCAACCGAATACACAACCCTATAGACTGTGTACTCCATTATACAAACCTCAGCTGCCAGACTCCTTCCTAAACCATGTAATCATCTTGAAAACCACTTACAAAACCATTTGACCTCTTCCTTCAAACCCATACAAACTGCATAATCCACCTCATATACCACACACTCATGATATTATTCTAAGTACATGAACCACCCTTACCTTTCTCAATATTTTGAACACTCTATATGTTTTCCTTATCTTAGGATTGATTCTTAATGAAAGTATTATCTAGATATTTATAGGAATATTACCCCATATATTTCACTAATCCTTGCAATTACTATTCCACCCTTGTAAAAAAACCTTCATGGAACCCAAAAACCTTCCACCTTATGATCAAGTACTCCCTCCATAATCCATGTACTCCACTTATTAATCATATACTTGAATTAATAGTCATTCCAAAAACAGTACTCCATCACCACATAATAATCAATAGGACAACATAATGAATTTGTGGACACTCAAAAATCTCCAACTTCTGACCATATGGTTTATTGATGAAAGTGTACTCAAACTCATGGTAATATAAGATCTTTTATGGAGCATACTCCCATGAGGACTCATTTCCAAGTCATATAATTCCTTCGTGAGTCTCATACTTTACTACTCAGACCATTTACTTGGCTACTATGGATGTATTCTTGACCATGCATTCTTCCTTTTCTTCAAAAACTTTATAGAACTACTCCACAACCACTAGATTTTTGAGTCCAAGAATTTGGAAAATACTATAAAACAACACCATTAAATAAAATACTTCAAATATCAAAACTATCTTTCAATTACATCAAACATCTTTGATAAAAAAATGATTAACAACAAAAAATAAAAGCACTATCCAAGAACACCTTAGTTTAAACATTCTCCCACTTTGGGTTTATTGTTAATCCAAAGAAAAAAATAAAAAACCACACACATTCTATATAGCATGCAAATGATAATAGAAAGGGTAAACTATCACACTAGGTATACATGATCATTTCCCGGTGTAGAGAACAAGAGTTAAGAGAGTATCTCATGCCTCATATTAGACAAGAACCACCCTTATATGCATACCAACCAACACTCCCCCTTTCTTCATACCATGTGATTCCCATAAATTAGAGAGTCTCATCATTGAAACCATTTCACTAGACTTTCTCTCCCCTTTTGACAATAAACCTAAAGAGAAACCGGTCATAAGATATTCTTACAACACAAAATAATACATGGATTATATATTCCCATGAATCCTACATCACTAAAAAATAGTTAAAAATATTTACATGTATGGGGAAAGTGGTAATCTTGAGCCTCCTTAGGTTGAGGGAGATGGTTGAACACCAAGGTTCAATTAGCACTTCTCGAATATAGGAGTGGCTAACAGTTTAGTCATGATATCCACCATATGATCTTATGCCAATACACTCCATCATGAATATTCATTGATAAAACTTTTCTTTTATAAAGTGATACCATATTTTGATATGATTGGTATGAGAGTGTTGTATATGATTCTTTATGAGTTAAATCCCACTCTTTTTATCATAGTATATCACCATTGGATACTTCACTTCATCCTCAATATCGTTCAATTTTTGCTTCATCCATAAAAATTGATTGCATGCCTTAGTCACTAAGATATTTTATGCTTCTACCATACTTAGTGAATTTATTTTCTACTTCTTTCTCAATCCATCTAACACATTTAATTATGATAAAGAAATCACCACCACTTGTAGATTTTTATTTCACCATATCTTCAACCTAGTCTATATAAAAAAATACAGATAATTAATGATCTTTTCTCACATAAAAGGTAAAAAATTGAGTGTACATTGAATATACCTCATGATTTGTTTAACAACTATGAGATACTCTTATTTTGGGTTACTCTAGAAATGAGCCGCTAAACATGTTGCAAGGGTGATATTCATCCGTGTTGTTGTCAAATAAAGTAGGATTCCAATAATTCCTCTATATAATTTGGGATCAATAGATTTCACATCCTTGTGCTTCCTAAGATATCAATAATAAAAAATAGGCCTTTAACAGCATTGGCCTTTATCAACACTTTTTATTAACCCCGATAAAAGGTACCCTTTATTTGGGTTTTACTTTTAGTGCTAATAAAGGGTACCCTTTTTCAGCACTTTATTTTTAGTGCGGATAGAGGTCCTGAATAAAATGAAACAATAAAATAAAATAAAAATAAAAATGAGTTTATTAAAAAAATATTAATTTTTTTATTAATTAAATAATTATTGATAAAAATGAATAAATTGATTATACTATATATAAATTATAAATACTAATAAATAGTATATATTAAATATATAGATATATGTAACATGAAAACTAAACTGATAAAAATTAAAAATAAGTAAATTAAGAAAAATATTAAACATTTTATTAATTAAATAATTATTGACAATATTAATATATAGTATAAATTAAATATATAGATAAATATTAATGTATATAAATATGATTTATATAATAAAAATTATTTATGATTTACATTTAATAGTCATATATTTAGTAAAGAATGGTTTATAATTAAAAATTTACATGAATAAAAAAAACGGGCTAATTACGTCGAGTAATGGACATAATTGAATGTCATTTTATTTTTTAATTTAACATATATCAAACGTGCATTATATTGATTTCACATAAATATATATATATATATATATATATATATATTAGGTTCTTAGGGGTACAATTACATTAAACACACACACCACACACATAGGCTGGAAAGGCACGCCATAGCCCCCCAAGGTATGACCCACTTATCAAGCCTTATTTATTCAATACATGGCCTGAAGACCCAGTGGGAATGAAGCCCATTACATGGCCCAAAGGCCCACAATCTAGCTCAAAGGGCCATTGTAGCATCATGCCTACATCATGCCTGCATCACCGTCAGTTTGTGTTATGCCTGTGTCTCTGCATGCCTGCGTCATGCCTATGTCACCGCATGCCTACTTCATGCCTATGTCACCGCCTACCAGAAAAATTCTCTCCCACCCCGATTTAAACCCGGGTCTGATGCAGAATAACAGGGAACCTCAACCACTGAGGAACACCCCAACTTCAATTTCACATACATATATGTAATTAATGCATTTTCATATACAACACACACACACACATAAATATTTACGTAATTAATAAAATCTTATATAGAAACACAGTCACCTAATATTTATGTAATTTATTCAAATTTTAGTATTTATTTTAGAATTTAATTATAACATGATACATTTAATATATTATGTCTTAAATCAATAAATTTTATTTATTTATTTTTAATTTTATTATAGTTAGGTATTAAATCATTTTTAATATTTTTTTTATTTTCTATATTTTATTTTTTTGGGAATTTAATCAATTTCTATTATATATATATATATTTAATATTTTAAATATAAATTCATATTTATTTCAATATAGATACATTTTTTTAATAATTTATATTTAATGAATAAAAATTATCCATTTTTCAATATTTTTCAAGTGTACTCATTTTTTAATTATTCAATTTCACTCATTTTTAACATGCATGCACTTGAAATTAAATATTAATTAATAAGGTCAAAAATATATTTCTAAATAAATATTTATAAATAAATATGTTTAGAAATTTATATTTACTATATTTATACATATATTTATTTATAATTATAAATAAATATATATTAGTTTTTAAAAAAATTATTTATATAAATATAAATAAACAATTATATATATTTAAATAATTATAAAATTATTAGAAATTTATTTAAATAATGAATATATTTAGTATATTTATTATATATATAATTATATAAATATATATAATGATGTAAATATATAAATATTATTTTTTGAAAGTATTTATATAATTATAAATAAATAATTATATTTTTAAATAATTATTAAATTATAATAAATATATTTAAATAATGAATACATCTACTATATTTATATTTATTTATATTTATTTTATATATATTTATATAAATATATTTAATTATTTTAATGTATAATTATAATTATAAATCCTTTATCAACGTTTAAGTAATAAGTGTTGATGAAGATATAGCTTTATTAGCGCCAAAAAATATCTAATAAAGATGTCTTTTATCATTACTTATTAATTTAGCATTGATAAGAGTTATCTTTATCAGCACTTTTTTGGAAGATCTAATAAAAGTGTACTGATCTATTTTAAGAACCCTAGCCAGTCACAAACCAGTCGTGATATCCTACGCATTTTGTAGAAGCAACCTACTGTTGGTGCTCCTCCTCATTGAATCCAAGCTTGAATCAAGGCTCAAATCAAATCTTGAACAATTCCAATGCTCGAATCCATGGCTCGTATAAATTATAGGTTTGGAAATATATTTAATTTCTCTCAGATGATTTAAAGCTTCAATCGAAGGTATGTTATTTTCTCCTCCCCTCACTCATTGATTGCTTGTTTGGCGATATCTATTTCCATTTTTTTATCATCATTATTTCCGACACCACCCTCGATTTCCATTGGGTTTCCCTTGATTTCTGCCGCCCCTGTACCCATGATTTCCGTCGTCCTTTTCCCCTCAATTCAGCAGCCGGTGGTGCGAATTTACCACATGTGGCACTACAATGCCTCTTGAGTTAGCACGTAAAGTGAGCACATTCAGCACACCTAAGTGAGGTCACACTGCCTCACCAATGGTGAGGCGCACCAGGTTGGCCTCGTCTCGCCTCACGCTAAGGAGCACAGAGGCATGAACCTTTGATAATAATTCCAAAATCTAATATAGAATTCTTTACCACATAATGAAACTAATTTTTAATACTTCTTAAAATTATAATCCCATTTAGAGCATTATATATATATATATATATATGACTAAAACATAATACATATGATATGAGTATAATTAAAAATGGGTGAAATTAAATAATTATCACAATGCATTGATTTATAGTTTAAGGGTCCATATATATCATAGTGAATAAACTAAAAGGGTTGTTTCATTTAGATCTCTAATTTATTATTTTAATTATTAACAATATCCCCATTCTAATTATTAAAAAATATCTATCAATTTTATATTTTCATCGTAAAAAAATCTCAAACCACCCTTTTTAAGTCAGTATTTAAATGTCTCATCTAATATGATCAATTTTTCACTACCATAAATCAATTTTCTATTTCAAACACATTTACCATAAATTTTTACCAACCCCAAATTAGAATATGGTTTGGCTAGGTTTTTATAAATTTGTAAAAATATAGCCATCTTGAAATGATAACCCACTCATTAATACTTCATTAAAACCTCTTTATTTCCTTAATCACACATTTAATAAAAATTATGTATGTTTTCATTTAATACATCTAAAAATAGATAATTCTTTAACATTGCCTTTTATTTCCAACAACTTTTAGATGCAAACAATTTATTTGAATAGATCGAATATTTCTAAAATAATAAATACCCTTTGAACTTGTTAAAAATCTTTAATTACATCAATTTACCTATCATATGTAAGATGAAAAACCAATATATAACATGAAAGGATGCTTATTTTATCAATCCTTTAGTGTGACATAATTAATAAACTCCCCTTAAATTCCATTATTTTTTATATAATACATTTCTAATTATTTCTTCACATTCATCAATGTTTTTATAACATCTTGAAAATACTTCATACAACCGTTTAATTTCTCACATGTTCAATATAGTTCATTAAATGGTTTAAATTCATCATAAAATTTTACTTATGGATATTTTCCTCACTTTGATACTATTTTTGTATGAGTGGGTCATCTACCCTTTAACTTAAAACCTCCATATCTTCCATAATTACTATTATTTATCTCATAATGACTAAATTTTTTACTATGTGCCCAAAATCACCATAGAATACATAATTTCCATGAAAATAAAATTTTATTATAAAGAGTACTCTTTGTATCACTACTAGAAACTATACCTATACTAATAGATTTTGGAAAATTGTTGGTATAGGTACCATAAAATGACCCTATACCAATATTTTTGGAAAACATATTGGTATAACCACCAAAACATGACCCTATACCAATGGTTTTGGAAAAACTATTGGTATAGGTGATGGCTATACCAATAGTTTGGATAAAAACATTGGTATATCCTCCATTTAAAGAACCTATACCAGTGGTTTTTCCAAAACCATTGGTATAGGTATAACAATTCAAAATACCTATACCAATAGTTTGGAAAACTGTTGGTATAGGTCTATACCAACATTTTTTTAAACTATTGGTATAGGTTTCCATATTTTTAATGAAATATTTTATAAAATTACATTGAATATATCAAAAATGAGATTAATTTTAAATATACATATACATATTTATCATATTATGGTTTAAAAAAATGTTTTTGATTAGTGGTTAGGTCATTGAAATATAAATTGAAGGTGTGGGGTTAAAATCATACAAGGGGTTAATTATTTAATTACCTATACTGATGGTTTTCAAAACTGTTGGTACATGTATTTCATATTAACTATACTAAATTTTTCCTAAAACTTTTGGTATTGGTCTATATTGATGATATATAAGACAACGACCACCTAAACCGTTGGTATAGCCTATGCCAACAGTTTTGGGGCCTATACCAATGGTTCAAAACCGTTGGTGTAGGCTTTTTTTCAAGTAGTGTATGATTGAAAACAATTCTTGTTGGAATAATTATTATCAGTTATTTTTAGGTATTCATCATTTTAGGTCTACATGTATTGGTTCCACCCCTAGGAATCTCTGATTACAATCCATTTATATGAAATAACTCTTTATTTATTAAAATGTTTTATCAAATCGTTTTTATATATTCTAGTTGGTGGAATGTGATTTTATTATTATTGTTTATTATATTTGGGTTTATTATTACTCTTTAACTTCCTATGTTATATTTTCATTTTATAGGGGTTTTAAGAAAGAATTTATGGATCATTTTAATAGACGTAGTACTAGTCTTAGTTAGAGGATTGAAAGTATTAAAAGTAGGATTTATCTTATAAGTATAGAATTCATGGAGGCCCGAAGGATTCATATATCATAACATGTCCCTACTAATACCACTTGAATCATAGACAAGAACATGTATTCCCCCCAAATCTCAACTTCAATAGACCATGAGTTAATAACTAGTTTTAATGGTATAATTCTCACAAATAGGAGGCATTATCCCATTTAGATAACACAATGGAGTAAAACTATCTTCCTCATCAACTTAATCTCCCGAATAGTTATTATTTCAATTTTTTTTATTGATACTCATCCCTCATCTCTTTTATGTTTCTTATACTACTCTGAGTAGTATTCATCCCATGGATGACTACTGCATAGAGTATTTTAACCAACATAGGTGCATGTCTGCAAGATATGAAGGATGGGTGTCAAACAACAAAATGTAATAATAACTATTCAGTATATGAGCTGATAATGATGAAAGTTGTCTATAACTTTCACCATTGGATGAATTCATATAATAACACCTACTATAGTGGAATAATTATATTCTTAAATTTAGTTACCCATTTTCTTCAAATCATACTGAAATTATTTGAAACAATAAAATGTTGGGTTTCCCATATTATAATTATGTAAAGACCCGTAAATTTCAAGGATTTTTTTTCTTAATTTATTTGGAATTTTATGAGTATACAGTTTCTGACGGCACCTGATTCCGAGGCATGGTGTGCCCGAAATCATTTTCCGAAGTTTAGCTCAGGTACATTCAGTGAACGAAGGAGCGAGTTTTCCTAACTTTTGAACTGGTGCTCAAAATCGAAATCCGAGGACACCGATAAAACCACAGCGCTGGTAATTGCTTAGGAAGACTTTTTTTGGAGTTGCGTTTGCTCGGGAGGAGATGTTAAAAATGTGAGGAATAAAAATAAAAATTGTTTTAATATTTTATTTTTATTTCATTACTGATGGTTTAAGTGTTATGGGAATGGAAAATGTGAGGAAGTTGGGGTGGGGCCCACACGATCCCCCACCTTCTTCAATTTCCCCAACACCCCATTAAACCCCCCCTCTAGAAATAAATTTTGTAACTCTTCCACATTAAAATACATGTCAATAAAACACCTAATTAATTGGACAACACAATTTAATTAATTTGGTGAATTCAATTGGAATTTTGAAAAAGGTTGGCATGAGTAATAAAATAAGGCAAAGCCTTATTTTATTATTGTTGAATCGTTGTGTGGAGATTTTTGGAGAGGAGGGATCTAGTCTTGAAGAACGTCATCTTCCATGTTGAAGAATGCAAAGAACGTCAAGACCTCGATGAAGAACACCGTCACCGCAAGGAGTGATCGTCGTGCCTTTCTTCTCCTCTCCACAGCCGGTGTGAGACGCCGCTCCACCACTGACGTTCTCCATCAAGCATGTACGGAGCTTTACCACGCGACGCCATTTTCCGTGAAAATCTTCTTTTGACAACTAATTCAAGGTAAGGGTGTGTTTTTACGATGTGATTATTCTTTGTGTTCATCGTTAAATATTTGGCCACCTGTTATCAAATTAACTAGAGGAGGTCGGACCGCACGAACACGACCGATCCTCCTCCCCCTTTGTTGATGTTCACCGTTGCGGTTTGGGATGAATGCAGCATGGTGCAACAACACCACGTGAGAATGATGAATATCACCACGGTGAAGGAGCGCGGCGCCATCACACCGCGCCGTTGAGGCTGAAAGAGGCCACGAACGGAGCGGGGCCACGACGGAGGGGCGCGGCGCCGTCGCGCCACGCCGGAGAACCATGGAGGGCCACGATTGGGGTGGGACGCAGCGGGGGGGCACGACGCCTTTGTGCCGCGCCAGTCGGACCAAGGCTGCGGCCTTTGGCCGCGGTAGAGCAAGGCAGGGCGGTCGGAACCACCGGCCGCCGGTGCTACAGGAGACGGGACCAACCGGTCTCGCGCGACACAACTGGCCGACCGTTATGGCCGGGCAGATCCAGAAAAACCGGAGGTTTGAAGCCCCGGTCAGTGCAGCAAGGCAGAACCTCAGCGGGTCCGCCGTTCGGTTCGAAGGGGGCGACAGCTCCCCCTCTTCCATGTCCGTGCAGCACGCGGGCGCCCGGACCGGGCCGCGTGCGCCGGGCCAGGCCGCGTCTGCTGGGCCGGGTCGCGCCCAAGTGGTCCGGACCCGGACCCGGGGCGGGTCGACCCAGTTTGGGCCGACCCAGGGGGTCTTGGGCCAGGTCGGTCCGAGCCCAAACCCCCCTAAAATTCAGACAGCTTCGTTCAAAGGCCCATAACTTGGGATACAGACCTCCGATTGATGCACCGTCAGTTGCGATGCGATCCTTGGATCGAGACGGTCGTTTTGATATTTTACACTCAAGGTTTTAGAGAAATTTTCATATGGCCAGGTTGGTTTGAACACGAAACCAACCGGGCCCTCGGAGCGGAAACACTTATAACTTGAGCTCCGGATGCCCGTTTGACGTGCTGTCAAATTTGTTGGATTCCTCTTAATGAGACGGTTCTTTTGGATTACTCCACTCGAGGTTTGGACGCAGATGGAGTACGATTAGGTTGGTTTTGACTTAAAAACCAACCGGGCCCCTGGGACGAAAAAACCAATAACTCTCAGACCAGGCGTCCGATTGACGCGTCGTCTGTCCCGTTGAGCTCCTTTTATTGAGACGGAACTTTGGGGTACATCAACTCCAGAATACGTGTCAGTTGATGTATCGACCCCCTTGGATCGTGGAGCAGACCCTCCCAGAATTGAGAATGCTGTGTGCGACAACCCTAGAGCTGGCTACGACTGCGACGATGACGACGACTGTACTGGGATCCTCCGTGGGTTCGGTAGCGACGACGACCGTACTGAAATCCTCCGTGGGTTCAACGGCGATGACTACTTTTCTTGTATCCTATGTGGGTCCGGCAGTACGTGACTACTGTTCTTGTATCCTATGTGGGTCCGGCAGTACGTGACTACTGTTCTTGTATCATACGTGGGTCCGGAAGTGTTTGACTCTGTACTTGTATCCTACGTGGGTCCGGCAGAGTAGCTGGTCTTGTATCCTTTGGGGGTCCGACAGCTTAGCTGGTCTTGTATCCTACGTGGGTCCGACAGCTTAGATGAATTAGTTGCTACATCTGATCATCTCTATCGTCTTACAAAGAATTATACCTGTGTGAGATGAGTCTTGACTTTCAATCATTATCTTCGATATGATTGACTTGCTTTCCTAAGTTGGTTGGGTTGTGTTATCCTATATGGATTGGATTTGATATCCTATGTGGACTAGATTGAACTTGGGCTCAGATGTTGGAGACGAACTGGAATTGATGACTTAGATATATGTATGGGCATATACCTAAGTAGAGTTGGTTGTTACTTCATGAATGTATCTTTCATTTGTAGTTTATCCTTCGTGGATTCTGGGAGACCTTTGGGGGTCTTGGGGTCCCTACTGAGTAGCGTATACTCACCCCTGCACGGGCTATGCCCGCACTACATTGTGTTGGATACAGACGATGGACAACATTGATCGTGGTTGAGGCTTGTGGAGCAAGTCAGTACCTGGAGGTGGACCACTAGGCGTGACGTACACGGAGCGGGCGGCTGGACCCGAGGAGCTGAGGAGACTATCTGTACCCACCTTTCAGGTGGGATTTCTAGTGGATGTCTTGACGTTGATGCTTAAATTTTTAGTTGCTGTACTTTCTTTTCAGTTGTACTTTACTTTCAGTTGGGTTTGTATTTTGGCCCATTTACTTTCCAGCACTTACAATTGTACACAGTTTACTTAGTGTTTACTTCTTCTTGCATACTCTGTGGTGTTTGTTATCTTACCTAAAGGTAATGCCTTCCCTTATTTTAGGATTTACGCATTTGGTGCTGGTCGCCAGCCCCTGGCCTATGGGAGGCGGGCTTGGGGTAGTCACGGCACGGGTCCTGAGGAAGGGTCATGACAAATTGGTATCAGAGGAGTTCGGTTCTACCGTAGAACTCAGGACTCTGATCCTTCTTCTATGTGAAGCAATAGTGTTAAGGGTATTGAGTGTGGTTATCAGTCCAGGGAGTCCAGTTTTGGTGCGGCGGCTGACGTATCCATACACCAGGACCCTGACTTCTGATTTCCGACTCAGTACACGAAAACATTCATTGAATGTGTGTTTCAAAAGTTTTCTTTGTGATTACTTATGTCAGCTCACCAGGTATACTGTATTGACCGTGTCTCACCTGTTTCTTTTCAGGATGGCCCCACAACGGTATCCAATTAGGGTTCAGAGCTTTGTACGAGACGACAACCCACTGAGCGATGAGGGCTCGATGCAGGGCCCTTTTACAGCGGAGGCACCAACGGTACCTCTACCATCCGAGCCACCGATGCCACCAGCCCCAGCCGCTGAGAGTGCACGTCACCTTAGTGCACTGTATGAGTTTCAGCGTCAGTGACCGCCCAGGTTCGGCAGGGAGACAGACCCTCAGGCAGCCAAGGATTGGCTGGAGGCTGTTGTACAAGTTTTCAGGTTAGTGGGGACACCAGCTGACCTCATGGTGATCCTTGCAGTGAGTCTCCTGCATGCGGCAGCAGGCAGATGGTAAATCCTGATACTCCAGGTGCACGATGAGGAATCTCTCCTTTGGACGTACTTTGAGAGCCTCTTCCACTCAGAGTTTGTCCCATCCACCCTCCGTGTGGTGCGCATTCAGGAGCTACTACAGCTGCGGCAGGGAAGCATGATGGTAGCCCAGTACTCGACGAGATTTACCCATCTCTCACGCTATTCGAAGGACATGGTACGAGACCCATTCTTCCGGGCCTAGACCTTCGAGAAGGGACTGAGGCATGAGATCAGGGCATCGATGATCTCCCTCAGCATTCCGACGCAGGCAGAAGTACTGGAGTGAGCCCTTCTCGTAGAGAGATTTATTACTGAGCCTACACCAGCAGCGAGACCTACCATAGGGCGGCACATAGTAGAGTCTTTTGTAACTGGCAGTCGACAGATGTCACAGGGGTCCAGGTGGGCCAGACCATCAGGTGGACAACCTCAGGACACTGGCTCAGAGGTGTGGGGCACACGACGTAGAGCCAATCTTACGAGGATCATACAATGCTACACATGCGGCGGGCAGGGCCACATGGCTCGTGACTACCCGACCTGCCGTGCAGAGGAGAAGCAGATGGTTGAGGGACCACCCAGGAAGAGGCATAGGGTCAACCATGGCGGTCCATAGGGAGCAGGCGGATGAGGCAAAGGATTTGGCCGAGCAGCAGGTGGTGGGCGATGCTTTGAGGCTTTACCACCACCACCACCAGGAGGTCCACCCTGACCACAGGGGAGTTGGCAGGCAGAGGCAGGCTCAGCTTCAGGCAGCAGAGGCCTATGACCAAGGCGCACCAGAGATGATTCGAGGTACTATCTGTGTCTACTCCACCCTTGCTGCAGTTCTTATAGAAATAGGATCAAGTCAATATTTCATTGCCACTACCCTTGTTCGGAGCTCGGAGATTCCGACGGAGCCGTTGGCTCGATCCTTACAGCTAGAGACTCCTACGGGAGAAGACTCAACAATTACACACTGGTGCCGGCAGTGTGATCTTACTCAAGGAGGCGAGAGCTTCGGCTGGAATATTCTTGTAGCGGTGTCGAGGTCTTACGATGTCATCTTGGGCATGGATTAGTTATCTACAGTCCATGCTCAGATCAACTGTATTAGGCGCAAGGTGCGGTGTGTCCGCACCGATGGAAGCAGGTTCACCTTCACCGGCAAGAAGGGAGCCTTTGAAGCGCAGGATGTACTCACGCAGAGGAGAGGACAGCCGATCACTCATCAGTTGGCTAGCCTCATCCTTAGAGCAGTTGACGTGCGAAGTCCTAGTTTTCCTGTAGTGGTGGATCAGTATGCAGACGTTTTTCCATACGACGTTCCAGGACTACCTCCTCGCAGAGTGGTAGACTTCTATATTGACCTGTACCCCGAGACAACCACGATATCCACTCCAGCATATCAGATGGCTCCCGTTGAGCTTCAAGAGCTACGAGTACAGCTGGAGGACTTGCAGGGAAATGGATTCATTCTACCCAGTGTTTCACCCTGGGATTCCCCGATTTTGTTCGCCAAGAAGGCGGACGAGAGCTTGCGACTGTGTGTCGACTATCGTTGCCTAAACCAGGTGATCATTAGGAACAAGTATCCACTACCGAGGATTAACGAACTCTTTGATCATATCAAGGGAGCACGATGGTTCTCGAAGATAGACCTCAGGCCAGGCTATCATCAGCTCAGAGTTCGAGATGAGGATGTGTAGAAGATGACCTTCAGATGTCGGTATGGCCACTATGAGTTCTTGGTTATGACTTTCAGCGTAACCAACACTCCAGCAGTGTTCATGAGTCTCATGAAAAGGATCTTCCAGCCTTAACTCGATCGATTTGTCATGGTCTTCATCGAAGACATATTGATATACTCGACCACTGAGGAGCACACCTACCACTTGCGTGTTGTACTGGACACACTCCGAGAGCACTAGATTTATGGTAATCTCTAGAAGTGTCAGTTATGGATACGCGGGGTCCACTTCTTGGGACATGTCATCTCTAAGGTGGGATTTGTGGTGGATCCTACGAAGATCGAGGCAGTGCTAGCTTGGGAGCCACCCAGGAGCGTGACAGAGGTGCAGAGTTTCCTAGGTTTGGATGGGTACTACTAGAGATTCGTGCAAGACTTCTCCAGAGTTGCGGCACCGCTCTCAGCTTTGACGAATAAGGGGAAACCCTTTGTGTGGTCAGACAAATTTCAGAAGAGCTACCAGGAGCTGAGATAGAGATTGACCAGTGAACCTATCATAAGGCTACCAGAGGAGGGAGTAGGGTATGTAGTCTACTGCGATGAATCAGGGACCAGACTCGGGTGTGTACTGATGCAGAATCAGGTAGTGATCGCCTATGGATCACGACAATTGAGGCAACACGAGTAGAACTACGCTACCCATGACCTGGAGTTAGCAGTAGTGGTCTTCGCTCTGAAGATGTGGCGGTACTATCTGATGGGTGAGCGCTTTACAGTTTATTCTGACCACCAGAGTCTCAGGTACATCTTTTCGCAGAAGGAAATGGACCAGAGACAATGGTGATGGCTCGAGTTCCTCCAGGACTATGACTTTGAGATAGTTTATACTCCTGGAAAGGGGAACGTAGTAGTCGATGCTCTCAGCAGGAGGACGGGATTTCAGCTAATTAGGGAGGAGACAGAGCAGCTAGCCTCTTTGCAGATATCCTTCATGGATAGAGATGGGGCAGCCTTTCTATAGTCACTCACAGTCACTCCTCCACTTCTTCAGCGGGTCAGAGAGGCACAAATTGGGGATGTTGACTGTGAGACGCGACGTGCACATATTTCCACAGGATAGGAACCTGATGGTTTTTCTATGGGAGGAGAGCACGTCATCCTTTTCAGAGGACGTACCATGGTACCAGCTGCTTTACAGGAGGAGGTGCTGAGAGAGTTTCACACTTCCCCTTTATCGGTATATCCAAGAGTGGCGAAGATGTACCAGAATCTCATACGACAACACTGGTGGCCGGGTATGAAGAAGGTTGTGGTAGAGTTTGTTTCTCAATGTCTCACCTTCCAGCAGGTGAAGGCAGAGCACCAGGTAACAGTAGGCTTGGTACAACCCTTGGAGGTCCCGGAGTGGATGTGGGATGGAATATCTATAGATTTCGTGACTGTACTTCCACGTACTTCCAGAGGTCACGACTCCATTTGGGTGATTGTCGACTGACTCAACAAGTTAACCCACTTTTTACCCATTAGAGAGCAGGGATCAGTAGAGATCTTGGGACGCCTCTATGTTCAGGAGATCGTACGGGTTCATGGTGTTCCATCATCTATCGTCTCTGATCGAGATGCTCGCTTTACTTCCCGGCTTTGGAAGGGGTCACAGGAGGCATTCAGGACGCAACTACGTCTGAGCACCGCCTTCCACCCTCATACAGATGGTCATACAGAGAGGACCATTCAGACTCTCGAGGACATGCTCCGTGCATGTGTCCTCGACTTTGGTCACAACTGGGAGGATCACCTACCCTTGATGGAGTTTTCGTGCAACAACAGCTACCACTCCACCATCGGGATGACACCATACAAGGCATTGTACGACTGACCTTGCAGAACACCTCTGTGCTGGATAGACCCTGGGGATTCAGCACTTGTGGGACCAGAGATGGTCCAGGCCACAACAGAGAAGGTCCAGGTCATCCAGGGGCGGATGAGGACAACTCAGAGCCGATAGAAGTATTATGCTGAGAAGAGGCGGAGACCACTAGAGTTTGAGGATGGTGACCCCATTTTCCCGCAGGTCTCACCCCGACGTGGATTACAGAGATTTGTCCGGGGCGGCAAGTTATCTCCGCGCTTCATCGGACCATTCCAGGTTCTCAGTAGGATAGGCGAGGTGGCTTATCGCCTGGCTCTACCACCTTAGTTGCACCAGGTGCATGACGTCTTCCACGTATCTCAGCTGAGGAGATACGAGCACGACCCGACGCATATCATCGACCATGGGGAGCTGGACATTGATGATGGGGAAACTTTTGTGGAGGTCCCGGTGGAGATCGAGGATCGACAAAAGCGGGTCCTACATGGGCTGTCGATTCCTCTAGTGCACATCTGGTGGCAGCACGAGAACCTCCAGGAGAGCACTTGGGAGTGGGAGGCTCAGATGCGTGCTTAGTACCCTCATTTGTTCCCCTAGTTTGTGATATATCTTTACAGGGACGTAAAGCCATGAGGTGGGAGTAATTTAAAGACCCATAAATTTCAAGGAATTTTTTTTTCTTAATTTCTTTGAAATTTTACGAGTATGAAGTTTCTGAAGGCACCTGATTCTGAGGCCCGGTGTGCTCGAAATCATTTTCCGAAGCTTAGATCGGGTACGTTCAGTGAATGAACGAGCGAGTTTTACTAACTTTTGAACCGGTGCTCGAAATCGAAATCTGAGGACACCGATGAAACCACAACGCCAGTAATTTCTTAGGAAGACTTTTTATGGAGTTGCGTTTGCTCGGGAGGAGATGTTAAAAATGCGAGGAATAAAAATAAATATTGTTTTACAATTTTATTTTTATCTCTTTACTGATGGTTTAAGTGTTATGGTAAAGGAAGATGTGAGGAAGTTGGGGTGGGGCCCACACGAGCCCCCACCTCCTTCAATTTCCCAAACACCCCATTAAAACCCCCCTCTAGCAATAAATTTTGTAACTCTTCCACATTAAAATACATGCCAATAAAATGCCTAATTAATTGGACAACGCAAGTTAATTAATTTGGTGAATTCAATTAGAATTTTGAAAAAGGTTGTCATGAGTAATAAAATAAGTAAAAGCCTTATTTTATTATTTTTGAATCGTTGTGTGGAGATTTTTGGAGAGGAGGGCTCTAGTATTGAAGAACTTCGTCTTCCACGTTGAAGAATGCGAAGAACGTCAAGACCTCGAAGAAGAACGCCGTCACTGCAGGGAGTGATCGTCGTGCCTTTCTTCTCCTCTCCACAGCCGGTGTGAGATGCCACTCCACCTCGGACATTCTCCGTCAAGCATGTACGGATCTTTACCTCGTGACTCCGTTTTCCGTGAAAATATTCTTTCGAAAACTACTTCAAGGTAGGGGTGTGTTTTTACAATGTGATTATTCTTTGCGTTCATTGTTAAATATTTGTCCACCTGTTATCAAATTAACGGGAGGAGGTCGGACCACACGAATATGGCCGATCCTCCTCCCCCTTTGTTTATTTTCACCGTTGCGGTTTGGGATGAAGGCGGCGTGGTGCAACAGCACCATGCGGGAACGAGGAATATAACCGCGACGAAGGAGTGCGGCGCCGTCGCGCGGTGCCGTCGCGGGGCGCCGTTGAAGACGAAAGAGGCCGCGGCCGGAGCGGGGCCGCGGCGAAGGGGCGCTGTGCCGTCGCGCCACACTGGAGAACCATGGAGGGCCGCGACCAGGGTGGGCCGCGGCGGAGGGGCGCGGCGCCGTCACGCCGCGCCGGTCGGACCAAGGCCGCGCTCTTTGGCCGTGGCAGAGCAGGGGAGGGCGGCCGGAACCGTCGGACACCTATGCTACAGGAGTCAGGATCAACTGGTCCCAAGCAGCACAACTGGTCGGCCATTACAGCCGGCCAGATCCAGAAAAACTGGGTGTTTGAACCCCCGGTCAGCGCAGCAGGGCGGACACTCCGCGGGTCCGCCGTTCGGTTCGAAAGGGGCGGCGGCTCCCCCCTTCCGCGTCCGCGCAGCACAGGGGCGCCCGGACCAGGCCAAACCGGCTGGGCCGCGCCCAAGTGAGCCGTACCCAGACCTGGGTCGGGTCGACCCGGTTTGGGCCGACCTAGGGGGTCTTGGGCCGGGTCGGTTCGGGCCCAAAACCCCCTAAAATTCGGACAGCTTCGTTCAAAGGCCCATAACTTGGGCTACAGACCTCCGATTGACGCACTATCAATTGCGATGAGATCCTTGGACCGAGAAGGTTGTTTTGGTATTTTACATTCAATGTTTAGGAGAACTTTGGGTATGGACGGGTTGGTTTGAACACGAAACCAACCGAGCCCTCAGAGCGGAAACACTTATAACTTGAGCTCCGGACGTCCGTTTGACGTGTAGTCGACTTTGTTGGATTCCTCTTAGTGAGACAGTTCTTTTGGATTACTCCACTTGAGGTTTGGACGCAGTTGGAGTATGGTTGGGTTGGTTTTGACTTAAAAACCAACAGGGCCCCTGTGACAAAAAAGCCAATAACTCTCAGACCGGGCATCCGATTGACGCGCCGTATGTCACATTGAGTTCCTTTTGTTGAGACAGAAATTTGGGATAAATCAACTCCGGGCTACGTTTAAGTTGATGTATCAACCCCCTTGGCTCGTGGAGCGAACCCTCCCAGAATCGAGCATGCTATGTGCGGGAACCCTAGAGCTGGCTGCGACTGCGATGATGACAACGACTGTACTGGGATCCTCTGTGGGTTCGACAGCGACGACGACCGTACTGAAATCCTCCGTGGGTTTGACAACGATGACTAATGTTCTTGTATCCTATGTGGGTCCGGAAGTACGTGACTACTGTTCTTGTATTCTAAGTGGTTTCAGAAGTACGTGACTACTGTTCTTGTATCCTACATGAGTCCGACAGTGTTTGAATCTGTACTTGTATCCTACGTGGGTCTGGTAGAGTAGCTGGTCTTGTATCCATTGTGGGTCTGACAGCTTAGCTAGTCTTGTATCCTACATGGGTCCAATAGCTTAGATGAATCAGTGGCTACATCTGACCATCTTTATCGTCTTACGAAGAAGTATAACTGTGTGAGCTGAATCTTGACTTTCAATCATTATCTTCGATATGATTGACTTGCTTTCCTAAGTGGTTAGGGTTGTGTTATCCTATGTGGATTGGATTTTCTATCCTGTGTGGACTAGATCGAACATGGGCTCGAATGTTGGAGCCGAACTGGAATTGATGACTTAGGTATATGTATGGGAATATACCTAAGTAGAGTTGGTTGTTACTTCATGAATGTATCTTTCCTTTGTAGTTTATCCTTTGTGGATTCTGGGAGACCTTCGAGGGTCTCGGGGTCCCTACTGAGTAGCGTATACTCACCCCTGCACGGGCTATGCCCGCACTACGTTGTGTTGGATGCAAACGAAGGACAACGCTGATCGTGGTTGAGGCTTGTGGAACAAGCCAATACCTGGAGGTGGACCACTAGGCGGGACATACACGGACCGGATGATTGGACATGAGGAGCTGAGGAGACTATCTGTACCCACCCTTCAGGTGGGATTTCCAGTGGACGGCTCGGCGTTGCTGCTTTACTTTTCAGTTTCTGTACTTTCTTTTCAGTTGTACTTTACTTTCAGTTGGGTTTTTATTTTGGCCCATTTACTTTCCAACACTTACTGTTGTACCCAGTTTACTTAGTGTTTACTTCTTCTTGCATACTCTGTGGTGTTTGTTATCCTACCTAAAGGCAATTCCTTCCCTTATTTTGGGATTTACGCCTTTAGTGCTGGTCACCAGCCCCTGGCCTATGGGAGGCGGACTTGGGGTAGTCACGACACGGTTCCCGAGGATGGGTCTTGACAAATTATCTATAACTTTCACCTTTGATAATGAAAATATTGTGTGTATTAATTATTTATTGTAAAAAATAAAATTTTAATAGACACAATAGGATGGATATTAATTGAAAATGGATACACTCTAATCATTTGACAAAAGAGTATGAAGGTAAAGTTAAAGAGTTCATCAAGTTTTCAATAGAGCATGCATATGACCCTTATCAAATCCTTTGTCCATGTTTACATTGTTTTTATTCAATAAAAATTAGTCTGAAAGATTTGGAAGAAAATTTTATTTGTCATAGAATAGACCATATCTATAAATGTTGGACTAAACATGAGAAAAAACTGAACAGTCACACTAATTGGAATTATACTGCGGTTTAAGGATCATTTGATATGAATACGAGTGTAAAAGATTATAGAGATCACATGGTGGAAATGAAAATGGAAACTGAAGATGGCCTCATGATTGTATAAAGTTGTTTTAGAAGTTAAATAGTTTTTCCAAGAGACCATTGTTTACCGGTTTTACTAAGTACACAATATTATCAGCTGTATTGAAGTTATATAATTTGAAAGCTGGTAGAGGATAGAGTGACACCATCTTTACAGAAATACTTGGTCTCCTGAGTGATATGATACCAGAAGAAAATAAACTACCATGTCAAACATATTATGCTAAATGAATGGTACGTTCAATGGGGATGATCTATAAAAAAATACATTATTTTCCAAATTATTGCATTTGGTTTCATAAGGACCAAAAATCACTCATAAATACCCTAACTGTGGCACATATCAATACAAGAAAATTGAATCAAGTACTTTGAAATATGTATGGTACTTAAATATCATTACACAGTTTAGAAGACTATATAGATATCAAAATACCATGAGACAATTAACATGACATGCAGATACAAGAATTTAAGATGGGAACCTACATCATCAAGAAGATTCTACTCAGTGGAATAAAATTGATTACAAATATCATAAATTTGAAAATGAGTCAATAAACTTTCATCTTGCGATATCTACAGATGGAATAATCCTTTTGGTGTACATAGTAGTACTTATATTATATATCCTGTCATGTTGGTAAATTATAAATTGCCTCCATGGTTATGCATGAAGCAAAAATACATTATGTTTTCTATGCTTATATCTAGACCAAACCAATATGATAATAATATTGATTTCTATTTGGTTTCATTGATTGAATATCTGTAATTGATGTGGGATACATTCATTACAATGTATTATGATCATAGAAGTGAAGAATTCACATTGAGGGTCATGTTGTATGGGATGATAAAGGAATTCCCCGACATTAGAAATTTATAAGGCTATAGCATTAAAATAATGTTGGGGTGTCCCATTTGTGAAGAATGCACATACTCAGTTCAGTTAAAACATTCCTAAAAGACGGTGTTTTTAGGACATCATAAATTTTTACCTCAACGACATAAATACCAATCCAGGACGACATCATTTTATGGGAATATCAAACAAGGTACAATAGTATCTTCAGTAATGGGTAATCAAATGTTTGATAAAGTAAAATATATTGACACTATTTTTGGTAAACCATTTTTTAAAAACCATAAACAATCACTTTGGAAGAAGTGATCATTTTTCTTTGAATTACCATATTGGAATTGTTTCTATGTCAGAAATTTTATTGATGTCATGCATGTATAAAAAATGTATTTTATAGTGTTATTGGAACATTAATAAATGTTCTAAAAAAATATGGCATCAATTCTAGGTTGGACATTATTGACATGGGGATAAGGGAAGAGTTGGCACCGATGAAGGGTAAAGGGAGGACTTTTCTTCCTCTAGTAGCTTACACTCTATACAGATAGGAAAAATTACAATTTTTTCTTTTTCTTAATAGTGTAAATGTTTCATAGGGGTATTTATAAAATATATATAATGTCATGTTAATGAATAATTTGAAGTCACAAGGACTAAAATCACATGAATTTCATGTTTTGATGCAAGATTTGATGCCTCTTGCTTTACGTTTCATTCTACCTCAAAATGTATGACATTAATTAACCAAACCATACTTTTTCAAATCCTTATGTAGTAAATTTATAGACATGATGAAGTTCATAATCATGAATAAGGAGATTTAAATATATTATGTGAATTATAGGTGTTATTACCACTGTCATTATTTGATATAATGGTCCACCTAATGGTTTACTTGCTTAGAGAGGTAAAACTATGTTGTCCTGTCCATTATAGATGTATGTGCCCCATTAAATGATATATGAATATTTTGAAAGGGTATATTAAGAATTTAATATGTCTATAAGGCTATATTGTAGAATAATATATTATTGATGAATCTATTGAATTATATACATATTACCTATCAGATGTTGAAAAAATCAGTCCCCCAAAGTCTCATCACAATAGACGCCTTATGGGAGGATGGATTTACAAAATAGATGCTTTTATAATTACTTTAACAGAGCAATATAAAGCACACATTTAAATTTTACATAATAGTGAAGATGTTGATCCATACAATGAAGCACACATAAAAATTATTAGATATTTTAATTCGTTAAGGAATGAAGAATGGATATAAAATACATATAATAAAAAATTTATAGGCTGGTGTTGGGATCAAATTTATATGGAGTTATCTGAAAATCTGAATTCAATTGGAAAATGACTTTCATGGCTAGCTAGGGGATCTAATGAAAATTTTATATCTTACACTGGATTTGTAATCAATGTACATTCTATAAAAAATATCATGATGAATGCATAATGATGAAAACAATGGTTTTACACTTATGAAAGAAGTGATGCACATAACTGGTTCTAAGGATAGAAATCCAATTTATTCAAATATATCATATTTTAGTATTATCAAACAGATATATGAGTCGGATTATACAACATTTCAAGTACTGATTTTTCATTTTAATTGGGTTTACAATATGAGTGTAGTGAAATTTGATAAAATAGACTTGATTAAGGTGAGTTTTAGTGTTGAATGGGAAAAATAAAATCTGTTCATAATGGCATCAAAAGCAGTTCATGTATTTTATGTCTCAGATCTAGAAAACAAGAATTGTACGATTATCCTACTGAAGACTAAATCAAATGTTGGGTCAGATGAAAATCTAATAGAGTATAACCCTTTCATTAAGAGATCACAATCAATTCATGCCAATACCAATGTAGACAATGTACTATATATTAGAGGGGACCATAAAGAGGGAATTTGGATTCTCTATAGAGGAAACAAATCCTTAAAACCTTTAAAAAAACAAAGAGAGCTTAATGATATGGTAAAAGGGATTTTTAGTACATTATGTTTTTCCTCATAATATTATCCATTCTCTACCAAATTAAAATAATATAAGTTAAATGTTCAACTACTCATATAGATAATTCCTTTTGCATATGATGTTGTTACCAATCCTGCAGAAGAACAAACTATAATGAAGGAAACCCTTTGGGAAGATGTAAAGGTAATGTTACGATATACATTCTCTATTTTACTAAAAAATTATATAATGAAATGTTGATTTAATTTTCATTATTCCTTGTATAATTCATTTATTTTAGAAAATTTCTATCAATAATTCATTCCTTTTTTTCACCAAAACATTCATATAATTCTTCTCCCTAAAAAAACATTTCACCCATATAGTGTGGGCATTTGTCACTTGCCTTTAAGTTACCTCCACTTACTTTGTAGGAAGAGAAACAATACTACATATTCTCAATCACTAAGGTAATATTTATGTTTTTATAGTAAAATCATTGTTTACAGAATTATTTTATTGCTTCACATTTATGTTTAATTTATTTATTTTTATTATTACTCACATAAGAATTGTTTTCTTATATAGGTGGATTTTTTTTTGATTTGGGGAGGTTTGTTAGAAGTTTCTCATACTAATGAGATATTGGACTTCAAGGATACAAATAAGATAATGATAATAATGAATAAGGTAGAGAATGTATACAACTATCACGAAAAGGTTAATTCTTACTACTTATTTAATTTAAATTTGCATCATTTTATGTACTATTTTTAAGTTAATTTCCTTATTATTTATATCTAATACTTATTTATTTATTTTACAGATCTTTTGGGAAGTCATATTCTCATAGTTCCTTTATTTTAGAATATTTATATCCATATTTCTTGCCATTCCACACCAAAACTTCCACATATTTATTCTCCTTCAAAACCTTTTCACCCATGTAGTGCTGAAATTTATCAATTTACTTCAAGTTACCTTGTTTGTGTTTATTGGAAGAGAAAAAATGTTTCTTCTTCTTAATCATAGAGGTAATATTGATGTTTTAACAATAAAATATTTTTCAATATAATTAATTTATTTTTTCATACTTATGTTTAAATTATTTCTTTTTAGTATTACTCTTATAATAATTGCTTTCTTATACAAGTGGATTCTTTTGTTCGAGTTAGGGTGGTTTATTCAAAGTTGCTCATGCTCATGAGATATTGGAATTTTTGATTGAAACCAAGATAATTAAAATAAGTAAATGTGTCAAGAATACATAAAACCATCATGAAAAATTGAATTCCCACTTCTTATTTAATTAATTTTTTTCATCATTTTATATATTATTTGTTATTTAATTTCCTTATCATTTTTATCTAATAATTTTTTAGTTTTTCATAGATCTTTTGGGAAGTCATATTTTTCTTTTAACTATCTTCAAAATGAAACAAAAGAGATAAAATGTTCATTTCTGTCAATTTTACCACGCTTTCCATTACCTTTCTTTTTGAAACTACAACACTGCATATTGAGTTGATGTTCTTAGCTGAAAAATGTTTTTAGATTAAGAAAATCTAGTCAATATGCAATGTTGGAAGTTTGAAAAGTAAATAAAATAGAAAGTGTGGTAACATTGGAAATTTTAATTTTTTTGAGACTTTGGGACATGTAGGAATCAACAACACCTCAATCAAAAACATAGTGTTACCGGTATGACTTCAAGTGCTTATTTTATTTAAAATTGTCATTTATTTTAGTAAAAATAAAAACTAACATAAATAAAACCAAGAAAAAATATTTATATTCTTTTGATACTTTAAAATAATGATCTATATGTCATTTTTGACATATAGGAATCATCTTCACCTCAATTTGATACATGATGTTTCCTGTATGATTCAAAGTGTCTATTATCTGTTTAAACTTGGAATTTTAATTCAAAAATTTCCACTCATTAAAAAACAATCAAATGAGCTTGTATTATATTTATAATTTGTAGAAATTATTTATAAATCATTTTTGATGTGTAGGAATTGGTCTCACATAAAACTGATACACGATAGGAAAAGTATGACTCAAAGTGAATGTTTCTAATTTAAAATGACATTTTAGTAAAAAAGATAAGTGACGTACTCAAAACTGATAAAATGAATTTTTATTTTTTTGATAATTTAGTAAAAATATTAACAAGTTATTTGATATGTGTAGGAATTATCCATAACTCAATACGATGCATAATGTGATTGGTATGACTCCAAGTGAATATTTTTATTCAAAATTGATATTAATTTTAGTAAAAAATACAATCGACAGAATCAAAAACAAGAAAACACATCCATGTTGTTTTGATAATTTAGTAAAAATAACCTTATGTCATTTTTGATGTGTATAAATAATACTCACCTGAATCAGATACATGATGTGACCAGTATGACTCAAAGTGTACATTATAAGTTTAAAATCAATATTTTAGTTTAAAAAGTGTCACTCGTTGAAAACCAAGAAAACACACTTTGATTGACTTAATAATTTTTTAAAACAATTAAAAATTTATTTTTGAAGTGTAGGAACTGTTCTCACACAAAACTGATTCATTATGGGACCAATATGACTCAAAGTATGTGTTTCCAATTTAAAATGACATTTTAGTAAAAAAGACAAGTGACATACTCAAAACTGATAAAATACATTCATATTATTTTAATACTTTTGTAAAATAATTAATAAGTCATTTGAGATGTGTAGTAATCGTCCTAACCTCAATTCGACTCACAATGTGACTGGTACGACTTCAAGTGTGTCTTTTTATTTAAAATTGATATTAATTTTTTTTAAAAAGACAACTGACATACTCAAAACCAAGAAAAATAATTTTTATTGTTTTGATACTTTATTAAAATAATCCAAAAGTAATTTTTGATGTGTAGTAATTACCCTCACCTCAATACGATATATGATGTTCCCATTATGACTCAAAGTGTCCATTATCAGTTTAAAATTAAAATTATATGTAAAATATATCACTCAATGAAAGCTAAGAAAACACACTAATATTGTCTTGATAATTTAGTAAAATAATTCATAATTAATTATTAATGTGTAGGAATTAGTCTCATGTCAAACCAACACACTACGTGACCTGTATGACTGAAAGTGCATGTTTCTAGTTTAAAATAACATTTTAGTAAAAAAGATAAGTGATGTACTCAAAACCAATAAAACACATTTGTATTTTTTTTGATACTTTTGGAAAATGATCAATAATTCTTTTGGGATGTCTAGGAATTAGACATACATCAATACAATTCATCATGTGACCGATATGACTCTAAGTGTGTCTTTTTATTTAAAATTGACATTAATTTCAGAAAAAAAGATAATTAACATACTCAAAATTGTAAAAACACATTCATATTGTTTTTATACATTAGTAAAATTATCTATATGTCATTTTAGACATGTAAGAATCATCCTCACCTCAATACGATACATTATTTTCCTAGTATGACTCAAAGTGACTGTTATCAGTTTATAATTGACATTTTAGTTGAAAAAGAGACACTCACTGAAAACCAAGAAAACATGATTTTATTGTCTTGATAATTTAGGAAAGAAATTCATAACTCATTTTTGATGTTTAGGAATTATTCTAACATCAAACCAATATATGATGTGACTAGTATGAGTCCAAGTGTGTATTTCTAGTTTAAAATTACATTTTCATAAAAAAAATGTGATGTACTCAAAATAGATAAAATTTTTTTTTATTGTTTTTATACTTCAGGAAAAAAATCCATAATTCATTTGAGACATGTAGGAATAAACATAATCTCAATATGACACACAATGTAACTGGTATGACTCTAAGTGTGTCTTTTTTATTTAAAATTGGCATTAATGTTAGTAAAAAAGAAAACTTACCTTCTGAAAACTGAGAAAAAGAATTCAGATTGTTTTGATACATTAGTAAAACGATCCATAAGTCATTTTTTATGTCTAGAAATTATCCAAACCTCAATTTGATACATGATGTGCCTGGTATGACTCAAAGTGTCTGTTATCAGTTTAAAATTGACATTTTAGTTCAAAAATTTTCACTCACTAAAAACTGAGAAAACACACTCATATTGTCTCTATAATTTAGTAAAATTATTTATAAATCATGTTTTACATTTAGGAAGTGTTATCATGTCAAACTAAGATACAATCTAACTGGTATGAGTCAAAGTGCATATTTCCAGTTTAAAATGACATTTTTTTAAATAAGATAAGTAAAATACTCAAATCTGAGGAAAAATATTTTCATTGTTTTGATACTTTTTTTAAGATTATATTTAAGCCATTTGATAGGTGTAGGAATCATTCATACCTTAATCCGACCCACAGTGTGACCGGTATGACTCCAAGAATGTTTTTTTATTTAAAATTGATATAAATTTTAGTAAAAAAGACAACCGACCTACTCAAAACCAATAAAATGCATTTGGATTATTTTTTTACTTTATTAAAATGACCCATAAGTCATTTGTGATGTTTTGGAATAATATAAACCTCAATACAATGCATGATGTGCCCAATATGACTAAAAGTGTCTACTATCATTTTAAAATTGACATTTTAGCTCAAAAGTGTCACTAAATAAAAAATTGAGAAAATGAGCTCAAATTGTCTTGATAATATAAGAAAAATATTATTATTTCATTTTTTATGTGTATAAATTGATCTCACATAAAACAGACACATGATGTGACCAGTATGACTCAAAGTGCATGTTTCCAGTTTAAAATGACATTTTAGTAAAAAATACAAGTGACATACTCAAAACTGAGAAAACACATTTGAATTGTTTTGAAACTTTATGAAAATGATATATAAGTCATTTAGAGTATGTAGGAATTCAACGCACCTCAATCCATTACATGGTGTGAACGGTATGACCCCAAGTGCATCTTTTCAATATATAAGTGTCATTTTAAATTAAAACACACATCACATCGCCAAAACTGAGAAAACGATACAAGATGGTTTTATCATCATTCCATATTCTATTACTTAATTAATCTCCTTATCATTTTTATATTATATTCATTTAACTAATTTCCACTGAGGTATTTTGTGAAGACAAACAAGAAATTATGTGACATGCAAGAATCAACCATAACTCAATTTGATGCACAATGTTCTTGGTATGACTAAATGTTTAGTTTAAAATTAAAACATTTTATTAATTTATTTCTTTATAATATTACTAACATAAGAATTTATTTCTTATAAAAGTTTTTTCTTTTTCTTAAGAGGGATGGTTTGTTCAACTATAGTATGATTCGGGGTTAGTATCAAAAGACAAAGGAACATTGATGTGTTTGAATGGATGTATTAATTTGTACTTATGTAATTTTAAAAACCAATGTTTTAATTGTCTATAATACAGTGTTTTTTATTGTATTTGTATTATAAATTTTATTTTATTTCAATTCTGTATTGGTACTTATTTTTTTTATATCTGGTGGTATTTATGGTGCTACAATGTGTTGTTACATCACACTACACTGGTTCTATAGTCTTCTTTTACAACACACTGAAATATTACCCTTTATCAACAATTTAACAAGCATTGATATTTGTCCTTTTTTTAGCACTAAATAAAATTTCTTATAAATGTTTTTCTCTATCAGTGCTTCTAAAAGTGATAATAAATTACCCCTTTATCATCACTTTTTTATCACCGATAAAATTCCCTGGCTTTTAATCTCACTACAGTAGTCAAACACTTATCTAGAACTAATAAATTTTTTTTAGTGTTGTTAAAAGCCTATTTTTAGTACTATTTTTCCAAGTGAAATTGGATATAATGTCAGTTTGTAATCATGCTTGTTGAACTTATTTAGTAACTATCTAGAATAATTTCCTTAAGAGATGAAATAATATTCCTTCTTTTGTCTCACCAGTAGCCCTATAATTCATGTGAGTTCACCAATCATTGAAATTTTAAATTATAATTTATTATTTTTAGAAAACTATTACACATATTTCTACCTTTATCCACTAAATATGAAATCATACACACATAAAATCACCATAAACTAGTCTTCCTTAAGCATTTTTACAAATATATTATGATCAACACTACCCTTTTTTAATTGTACCTTTTTAAAATATGAATCTAGATGAAAATTTTAAACTCTTGGATCATTATTTAGACCATATAGAGACTTATTCAATTATAAAACATTTGTTTCATCATTTCTAATTTGAAATCCCATTGGATATTCAATGTCCACTTTCTCTTCAAGAGCTCTATTTAAGAATGTTATTTTGAAATCCATATGATAAACTTTTTATTCTAATAAAATTCTCATATACATAAAGATATTAATTGAATCTAGTCGGTCTATTAGAGAAAATATTTATTTAACATAAATTCCTTAAATCTATACACATCCTTTACAAACCAAGCATGTCTTGTTTCTGATTAAATTTCAATGCTCATTATTCTTTTTCTTGAAGAACCACTTGGATCCAATAATATTATATATTCTTGGACTTTTTAAAATCTCCCAATTTTTGTTTTTATAAATCTAATCTAATTATTCATCCATTTAATTAAACCAGGATTTATATTATGCCTCTTATTCAAATGAGGTTGATTATACTATTGAAATTAGAGATGCTTGATCAATATTTTTTATTCTCTTTATCTATGTTGACATAGATCTATCTGTAATTATAATATATGGATCAACCTTTGTTCTCATATTTCATCTCTAAGGTACAAATATATCTTCTTCAACAATGACTTATTCTTATAAATCAGACTCTAAGTATTCATCTTCCATATAACTCTATACCTTAAGAGGTGTATTAACATCATTTTATTCCTCTTATTCTTCATAGAAAATGTCAATTTTTGTGCCACTAGAGTTCTTCACATATTTCTCCCCAATTATATTTATGTAAATAATCTCCATAATTTTACTCAACCTATTTTTGTAGATTTTTAGGCCCTAATCTTTGTTGAGTTTCCTAGAAAAACTCCATCTATAGAATCACTATACTTTACCTAATTTCCTTCTTTGTTTTAGATGTATCACTTACATCCAAAGGAATGAAAGTGTTTTAATAAATGATTCCTTCCATACCATATTTCATATGAGTTCATTTCTTCCCCATGGATTAGTAATTCCCAGTTTTGAGTGTACACTGCAACTTAAAAAGCCTCTTTCCAACAGTGGTGAGAAATTAAACCTTCAATAAGTAATGTTTTGGCCATATATTTCACCATTCAATTTCTTTATTCAAAAAATATATTTTCATGGAGTTCTCAAGGATAAAACTCCATGGTTTATACCATGTTTCTTGATATATTTATTAAAATCAATAGAGGTATACTATATTACATCATTCAACCAAAATATCTTAATTGTGAGCCAAGTCTCATTTTCGACTCTTCTCATATACCAATTAATGTATCTCATGACATCTATCCTACTTTTTATAAACATGGCACATCATATTCTTCTGTATTCTTTGATAAAAATAATGAAATATATTTATCCATATTTTATATATATATTCATAAGACCACATATGTATGTGTGTACAAGATCAAGCATATTAGATTCCCTCTTGTTGTTTGTATGATAAGGATTACACACCATTTTACCCATATACAAGCATTAAATGTATTTCAATGGTCTCTCTTTAGACATAGTATTTTCACTAAAAATATTATATAAGATAAATTTTTCATGCTGTGTTGATGAATGTGACCTAAACTATGATGAAACAAGTTGTTTTCTTCAACCACTATTACAATACATGTATTTTCATGACTTTCCAGTTGGTATAGATTACCATTATTTCTCTTCTCTCCCATGAGATATTTTTTAGAAATACCTTTGATCAGACACCCTTTTTGATTAAATATATCCTCCATTCTAGAGTCACAGAGTTGACTCACACTTAGAAGGTTGTTCTATAACTTATCTACAAGAAAAAAATTAGTATTATTTATCTCATAACCTTCCAAATATGTATTTCCACTACCATTTATTTTAAAAGGTACATTATTTACAAATGAAATGGTTCTATTAACTATACCTTTAATAATTTTTAAAATATTAATATTTCATGTCATATGTGATGTACACCTACTATCAAAAATCTTGGTGTTGCTGTTCTTAATTTATTTGAGATCAATTTCTGAAAAATTTTATTTCTTAATATTCTTATTTTCCTTCCATGAGATACTTGGTCACGTAGAGGCATAAGATAGACACTCAAAATTATCCTCAGCATTCATGGTGAAATCATACTCATATTCTTATTCCGAAAGATAGAAACTATTTTTCAAAAAAAAGTTTTGTTGGTTAAACTATATTAATTTTTCTCTAACCTCGAGAGTTTCTATTTTGAATTCCTCATTTCCTCAGTCAAAAATATATACCCAATGTTAAAACAAAAAAATAATATCCATTTTAATTATTTAATCTATTTTATAAAGGATATGGTCGCATTCTAATTTGCTGACTACTGGGAGCTTCCCCATTCAAATAATTTCATTCCACTTCATGGAATGACGTAGTGTGACCAAGATATCAATATAAGTGACACTTTATAATAAGAAAAGTATTATCCCATTAATTCATCCTCTTGCCTCTATCCTATGTATGTCACCTTGGTTATTAGAAAGTATATAAGAATCTTGGATTATTCTCAACCATCTAATTTCCTTTGTTTAGATCAATCATTGTATGAACATCCTGTGGCTTAGGTTTGATGCAATAATTACTTACATTATTCTTTACCTTTTTTTAGATCTTCCACAATTACTAATTTTGATGTATCAACATCATAGTTGATTCCACATTTAACTACCAATCTAGGGTCTTCTCTAGGATCAGTAGCGGGAATGGATTCATTCAATCCGGAATAGGAAATGTCTTTCACAGTAGCTTCTAATGGAGTTGCTGCTCCAATCTCATCCAGAAGGGCTGTATCCTTCACGGAAGTGCTGGTTGGAGAAGAACAAGCTCTGTCACCTAAGAATGTGCCTGTGCTCAAGCGACGAGGAGATGGATCTATCAAGGTGGAGGTGGATCAGGTTGTGCTTCAACAGCGAATGGAGATGTGCTGATTTTCAATACTCGGGAGAACATACTTTGAAAAAGGTATAAAGCCTTGGTCGATCAATGATTTAAAATTAAGAATCTTGCATTTCTGGGGCTTCTAACGGTGTAATATTATTTCAATTGGAAAGGGGTATTACCATATTATCTTGGTGTGTAAGGAGGATCTTGACACTATTTGGATAATTAGGAATCTAAGCCTAAATCCAGGATTCTTGAGACTGTCAAAATGGGATGCTAATTTCAATCCATTCAAACAAAGACTCTTGACTACACATGTTTGGACTCAGATTCATGGGCTACCCTGGGTCTATTGGCATCTGAAGATCCTAAATGACATTAATTTAGGAATATGAACTCCTCTCAAGATTCATCAATGCACCCTCAATGGGGACTTGGGCCTCTATGCAAGAATCTTGATTGAAATTGACATGGAATTTCAGCCACCTGAACAAATTTTCCTTGATGAAAAAGGTCAGCAGCTAGAAATAAATTTTGAGATTGAGAATTTGCCAAAATTCTACAAGCATTCTAAAATGGTTGGACATGAGTTTCAATCTTGTCGTGTGGTCAAGAAGCTGGTCAACCCTGCTCAGCCTGCATCAGTTTTGAAGGAGGTCCCTAGGAGCAGAAGAAGTACTTTGGAAACACAGAAAAAAGGAAAGATGAATGACAAGGAGGCAGGATGTTCGAAGCCAGTTGGAAAATCTTGGGCCGAGATGGTGGATGAAGAGGAAAAGTAGCAGACAACCATTGAATCAAAAGATATTTTAGAGACTAACAATCCCTCAGACAACATCAATGAACAAATGCGGGAGCTATCCTCGGAGGTATAAAACATGGTTCATGATATCCAAATTGAAGGATTTCTTATCAATCTAATTGATGTAGAATTATAGGTTCAGTTGTCTTTAATTGATACTCACCTAGACACGGAGACAACATATAATGTCATTGAGTGAAGGTCGGTCTAGAAACATGTCCATTTCAGTGAGACTGGGGAAATAGGAGACGCAAAGGAAAAGGGAAGTACATAGTCAAACTGAGGTGCTTGTCCAGGACCTACATTACATGCAGAATCAACAAGGAAATCACCTAGAAACCTTGTAAAAAAAGGAGGTGTGGCCTCTAAAGTAACATCAAAATAAGGGTTCTCTTCTGGAACTGTCAGGGTCTAGCCAACCCTACCACTGAAGGTTCCCTTAGGATCCTTGCTGGTAGGTATAAGCCAGAGATTATTGGAATAGAAGAGCCCAAGATGAGGTCAAAAAATCTGAGAAATTTGTTCTGCATTAGGGAATATAATATTCTGGGTACTAACAGTGATGGTACAAATCATGACATGATTTGGATCCTAAATCATCAAAAAGTTGATTCTCCAAGGATTATTGACGTGTAATACCAGATTATCACCTGTATTTTTATAGAGGGTGGATGGCAGTTTTTCTACTCTATTGTGTATGCTCATAATTACTATGTGGACATGAGACTTCTTTGGGAAAAAATTCAGCAACTATAGAAATCTATCATTGATCCATGGATTGTCATAGGTGATTTCAACTCAATCCTTTATAAGGATGAGAAACTATGTCCATTTACAAATACCACCTCCTCAAGAGATTTTCGAGAATGTATTGAGAAAGCTGGTATAGTGGAAGTCATCCTCATTAGTTCCAAATACACTTGGTACATGAGAAATCTCAATGGTATGAGGTCTAGTATAATTGATGAGGCCTTTTTTAACCAAATAATTCTTAATGCATGGAAATCAATCACATGTGTTACGCTTACCAAAATTAACTCTGATCACCATCCCCTTTTGATTAGTTTGCTCGGTAAGGAAGGTGGACAGAAACTCCCTTTCAGATTCATTAATGCATGGGTCTCTATTATGGAATTCTCAAGGATTGTTCAAGAGACTTGGGGATCATTGATATGTAATGGAAAACCTTTGATATGAATTTCCAAACTCATAATGCTAAAGATCAAACTTAAGGAATAGAGTAAGAAAATATTCAGATCGATGGATGCGGAAATTGAAGGATTTGAAAAATCCCTTCATCATATTAAAACATAGGCCAAAAAATCTAATTTATTGAGGGATAAGAAGTAAGAGATTGAGATCTCCACAAAGCTGAATAACCTTATAAAGATTAGGGACAATATCAAGAAGGATGATTTCAAAGTTCGAAGAGTGAATAGACCTCTTTCCTTACTCAAGGATGATGACAGAATTCTGGAGGGAAAATAGGAACTTGATGAGAACATTGTCTCTTTCTATAAAAACATCTTTAATGGGAGAGATCGATCTGAGACCATCAGAGATAATATAATTCCTAGTCCAATCACTAAGGAGGATACTAGTATTCTCACAGTTATTCCGATGGATTTTGAAATCAAGGAAGCAGTGTTCGGACTTAAAAAAGATAGATCTCCTAGACCCGATGGTTTCAACAACCTTTTCTTCCAAATCTATTGGGATATTGTTCAGAATGAGGTTTTCATACTTTTCAAACATTTTTTTAGGGGTGGGACTTTCACTCCAGTATTCAATTCCCAATTCATTGCCCTAATTCCTAAGGTGGAAAATGCCAGTGAGATTGGTCAATTTAGGCCAGTTGCACTGGCGAACACCCTGCACAAAATAATTACAAAACTTTTGGCTAATAGGATTACTAAGTTGACTGGAAAAATTATATCCCGGAATCAGTTTGGATTTGTGAAGGGTAGGAATACCTAGGAATGCCTTCTCACGACCTTGGAATGTTTCAACCTTATGATAAAGGAAACATGAGGTGGAAATGTGGCCTTGAAGCTTGATATAAAAAAAATCCTTTGATACAATGAACAAGGGATTTATTAAGACGATTATCCTTAGGTTTGGCTTCAGCGAAATGTTTGTTCAATGGATCACAAAGTTGTTGGAATCTGATCACATCTCAATTCTGATTAATGGGTCACTAGAGGGATATTTCACTTGTTCTAGAGGTGTGAGATAGGGGGATCCCCTCTCTGCAATCATCTATGAAATTGCAGAGGATTATCTGAGCATGATTCTTACTCACATGGTGGAAAATGGGAAACTTGCAACCATAATAGCGGCTAAAGGTCTCTTTGCTCCCTCTCACTTATTTTTTACTAATGACATTATCATTTTTACACAGGGTGATAAAAATAACATCACTCATCTGAGGGAATATATTCTTCATTATGAGAACATGTCAGGGAAGGAAATAAACTAAAGCAAGTCATTTATTTACTTTGGTAAGAACATGGAAATGACAAGGAGGAATCACCTTATAAATTATTTGGGACTTAGGGAGGGACCCATACCTTTTATGTATCTTGGTATTCTTATATTCGGGGGAAATCCTTGAGCCTCCCACTTTGTTCAGACCCTAGCACAGATTAGGAAAACTCTTTCATCCTGGAAGGGAAATTCCCTCTCAATGGCAGGATGAGTATGTCTTGTCAAGCATGTGGTCACTTCAAAGCTTGTCTATTCATTCATGGTATACATGTGTCATGCCTCTGCTGTGAAAAAAATTAATTCCATGATGAAGAACTTTATATAGAGTGAAAGTGTGATGGAAAGAAATCATATTATGGTGAAATGGAATATATGTTGCATGCCTAGAAAACAAGGGGGTCTGGGAATAAAGAAATTACGTTTTTTTAATCAGGCATTACAAAATAAATTTCTCTGGAGCCTTATTCACAGCAAATATTCTTCTCTTGGATTCCTGAAAAGAAGAATTCTTCCAAGGCTCATTGATGGGCGGCATGGTTATATGGATTCATCAATATGGCCTGGCCTTCCTTCAGTGTTCAATACAATGATGAAGGATTCACGCTAGGTGGTTAATGCAAACTCAAGTCTGAATTTTTGGTCTACTAACTGGTCGAACACACCTCTTATGGGAAGGATAAATACTGAGGATCAAATAATTGATAGAAAATTATCCATCAAATAATAGCTTCAACGTAGATAAGACATTCCAGATGAAATCATTTCCATTATTGAAAACTATGAATTTATTGGACAGGAGGATATGTTGATCTGGGAAGGATCTCAAGGTAGAATTATAAGCTCTAGCAGCTTCTACAATTACCTGTTAAAGGGTGAGGAAAGCTAGATTGGCTCAATGAACACAAACTGGATTCCTCCCTCTATATTTACACTTATCTGGAGGCTCTATCACAACAAACTTCCTATGGAGGTGAACATTCAATGGGTTGGGATTTCTTTATGCTCTCGATGTACTCTTTACGGTCAACATCGAGAGGATATTGACCACTTGTTCCTGTCCTGCAATACGGCTTCTGCACTATGGAACAAAGTTCTTAGAGTATTTTAGTTGGATCCTCCCAATACATCATCGAATTTATAGTTCATTTACCATATTCTTGGAGTTCAGCAATCAAAACAGATCATTGCATTGCTGCAGGTGGCTTGCGCTGAACTACTTCATACTATTTGGAAGCCCCGTAACAACTCTTTACATCGACAAGAAAGATTTAATGAAGCCACTGCTATTCACAACATCCTTATGGAAATACAAAATTCTAGCTCACTGATTAATGAACACTGTGATGCATCGGTCAGGGAGTTCATGGTTCTCAGAAGACTAAAAGTTGTAGGCCACTATCCCAAACCAAGGGGCATGATGGAAGTGATTTGGACTGACCCCTTAAATGGGTGGCTAAAATTCAACATTAATGGAGCCTCCAAAGGGAACCCCAGACCTTCATGCTACGGGGTAATTTTTAGGAATCAACACGGGGAGGTGGTGGAATGCAACTATAGTCCACGTGGGCACATGACGCTTTGGAGGCTGAAATGATGGCTCTCATCAACGCAGTGGATATCATTTTCCAACGGCATTGGAAAAACATTTGGTTTGAGAGCGACTTAGCCATAGTGTTGCATGCAATTAGGATGGGTCAGACAAGGTTGGCTTGGAAGCTGGCAGGTAAATGGATGAATTGTCTCGATAAACTCTCTTCCATAAACTAATTCATCACACATACCTTCCGGGAGGTGAATCACATTGCATATGGACTTGCAAGCAAAGGGGTGTCAGAATAGAGGAGCATCCACATCAACACCATTCCTAATGACATGGTCCTTCTTCTTACTAGGAAAAAAATGTAAAATTCCTTATTTTCGTCTCATGTATTGTTTCAAAATTTTCAATTCAAGATCTTCCGTGCTCATCTTTCTCAAAAAAAAACTACAAATCTAGGTATATATTTATTTAGAATGTTATTGACAACTTCAGAGCCTCTCTTAACCCTTTCTATCAATTCTAAATCTGTAAAATTCCCCAAAAATATCTTCTTCTATGATTCAATTGATTTCAATGGATATTTAAGTTTAGTTCTTAATGAAATAATATCTTCTTCAAGGTACTTGAGATTCTTGGTTTTATTTTAAATTATTGAATTAAGGTCATTGATCACCTTGGTATATTCTTGAATTAAGGTCATTGATCACCTTGGTATAATCTTCAATATTAATCTTGAAGTTCATGACTTATTATAACTTCACCTAGAAAGAAAATTGATTATCAAACTCTTCTTATATCTGGTCAATCTTTTATTCAAGATGATCTAAATATTCAGAGGATTGATTTTTAATACCATTAGTATTTTGATTTTTTATTTCTTTGAATATCAATCTCCTAAATATATCCCTCAAGTTACACCTTAATAACAACTACCCATTTAGGTTCCTTGAATTTTTATAGTTTGATTTCTTCCTTCTCAACAATATCTATCAAGTAATATTCTTTATTGTATTTTAATTCTATTTATTTAATCCTTAAAAAATTTTCATTATCATTTTATTCTTTTCTAAAAATATATTTGTATGAAATTTTACTCCTGATGAACTCCCTATTTTGGAGTCTCTTCTAGGAAGGAAGATTATTCATGCCTTTTGTGTAAAATATTATTCACTTTCATCATCATAAAATCTTCTTGGGTACCTTATTGAAATTTTCCCAACTTTACCACATCTGAAACAATCCAAGGAAATCTTATTTTCAAATATACCATTTCTTATCTTGTGTTTTTTGGTCATAAGAGAGAGAAGTTCATCCCTAAAATCTTCTTTTCCATTTTATACTTTATAAATTTTAATAATCTCCATGTATTTGAATTTAATATCCTTGATTGAATGATTTGAATTCACTTCTGGCTTAACTTTCATATCATAATCCACCGAGCTACTTAACAAATCATCTTGAGAGAGCTTGAAAAAATACCTATCTTCTAAAACTGAGGCTTCTGGATTTTAAAAAGGTATAATTCATTGTAATATATTATTAATAATATTTATATCCTTTATTTATTCCAAAATTACTCAAATAAATATAAATATTTTAGTGATTAAGTTTAATAAGCCATCAACATTCTCATATGGAATAATTTTCAAATCATCAAATCTATTATAGAGGACTTTCAACTTGGCACCTTTAACAATACTATTACCTTTATATATATTTGAAAATTTCACCCACATGTCCTTAAAACTGCTGGATATCATCACATTCATATTGATCTGATCCGACAGAGCACTATATAAACAATTTTAAGCTTTAGTATCAACATCAAACCATTTTCTGTCAGCTTTAGTCATGGATTTCCCTATCACATCACTGATTTCCATCCCATGTAAAGTAGCTAAAATAAATTCCATCCCAAGATATTAAATATTTGATATCATTATATTCTTCCAAATTTGGTAGTTGTTTCCATAAAATAGAGGACCTACTACAGTGTTTAATAAATTCTATTTCTCAAAGAAAATTTGATGATGAATTTAACACTTGAAACCAATGCTCAGAAACCACTTCTTATACCCTAGGATGATCTGAGAGGGGAGGGGTAAATCAATGTGACAAATATTTATTTTTTATTTAATGGATATTGTCCCCAAATTGGTAGGAATTCATTAAATCCATCTGAAGAAACTCACATTCACCAAACACAAGAATGTATAAATAAAACAGAACACATCAATTTTACTTGGTTCACCAATAAGGTCTAGTCAAATGAAAATACACTAATGATTTTTTGTTCGTACCAAAATCCACTAAGCTTCACTAGATTTTTTTGATTACAATTTTTTAGTTATGATCATTTTGTGCCATGTGTACTACCTTTGCAATGAGTTCAGGGGTATAAAAATACCTCCCTCAGATCACTTCCCTCAATTACTCCTTACAAACTGATTTAGATGAATTCTTCCTTAGTTTATCAACTTAAAGGTAAATTCCATGTTGTTAAGAAAGTGTGATTTTATTTTCATCATGATAGCCTAAAATTCATTCTCCAAAAAAATTGATGGCATCCAAAAATTACCATCCTATGACATTTGTGGGGAAAACCTTCCCAAAGATATATTTTGTGAAGTAAAAACATGGAACATAGTTCACTACATACTTTACTCCCTAGAATGTGAACTATACTTCATGGAATACCCTGACTGGATGCCCCTTCCAATCACATGCACAACCCTGTATATTTTTTACTCCACTACACAAACCTATACTGTAAGTCACCTTCCTATACTCTATAATAACCTTGCCAACAACTTACACAAACACACACACCTCTTTATTCAAACCCCTACAAACTGTGTACTCTACTTTATGGACCACATACTCATAACATGTCTGACTACATAGACCACTCTTGACTTCATCGATCTTAGGAACTCTCTTCCGATTTCCTTAACTTATGATCGATTCTTAAAGAAAGGATTAGCTTGGTATTTATAGCTAAATTCCATTGGATATTTCTCTAATCCTTGAAATTACTATTCTAACCATGTAAAATACCCTTCACAGTGCTAAAAAACATTCCTCCTTATAACTTTACACTACCTCCGTTGTCCGTATGCACCACTATTAGACCACATACTTAACTTATTGGATTTAAAAAATACCACTTCATCACCATATACTGACCAAGAGAACCACATAATGATATTGAGGTCATATAAAAATATTAATTATCTAATAGTGTGGTTCATTAATAATCCACGTACTCAACCTCATGGCCAGAAAAGCTCCGTCATGGAGTAGACTCTCATGAGATCCCAAATCCAAGCTGTGTGCTTACTTGGTGAGTTGAAGAATTCACTAAGAGGAATTCATAATTGAATATATAGGATGAATCATTAACAATGTGGGTTATCTTCATTTACTTCAAAAACTTTACAAAACCACACCACAATATTTAGTTTTTCGATCCCAATTTTCTTTGAAAACACTAGAAAAGAACATCATTGAACAAACTGATTAAAATATAAAAACCATATCCTAATTCCTTCAAAATAATTTGATCCACTCATAAAGGTATTGATAAAAAACACAAAAAAACCATCCTAGAATACCTTAGTTCCAACATGTAGGGATGAATGTCACATATTGGGAGACATGATTGGTTATAATGTGATTATTCCTTATTTTTTGTATATTTAAATCTTTCTGCTAATTACTTTTAAAATTTGGGCAAATACTTCCATGTATTAGGTATAATTGTTCCATAGTTCCTTGGATCTTAGATGATAATAATTGATAAATTAATCTCAAGAAGGATGGTTTTATAACCTTAACAATGTTTTTGATATGTTAATAAGTGGAAACTATGGTTCGGTAAATGATAAAAAGATGTTGATTATGAAACTGAAAATATAATGTTGAATAAAAGAACCTTGGCATTAGTTGATTAATTTAAATATTTTTTTTATACTTTATGACGAGATATTATAAAATGTTTGTTATTAATTAATAATAAATGGAAGATAGTATTGAACCTTGATGCTTGTATGATCACCTAGATATATATATAGATATATATATATTTCAGTTTTTCAGTTTTGTAAGAGGGATCTAGTGATTGATTTGGGCATTACTAGATCATGGGAATTGTTCAAGGGATTATTTGTGTTCATGGTCACTATTGTAGAAGTAACTGTGATATTTTCTCATTTTGGTATTAAATTGTATGTCATTACTTGTATTGGGATTTGTTTGTTTATTTTTTGTAGTTTATTGAGGAATTATTTATCCTTCTTGGGAATATTGAGGGAAATTCCTCTCATATGTGCGAACTGTATACCCTTGGTGATACTTTCCAATATGTGTCCTATTAGAGGTGGTATTCAGGGGTGACTCTCATCTTGGTTTTCTATGACAAGTGGTGTACTAGTGAGGGTGGGTCATGAAAAAAGTGTCTCAAGATTCCCTAATAAGATTTAAATAAGCTTTGAGGTAAGTTAAAGAAGTTATAAAATTATGAGTGTAGTTAGAAGGGTTATATAATATATTCTTCAAAATAGAAAAATATATAATGTGTTGAATCTGACTATGATACGTAATATTCTTAGGATGATACATAAGATATTTTTAAAAATTAGTATAGTGAATGAGAGTTTACATTGTGATACATATGATATTTCATATAGTATATATGACATGTAATATCCCCTAGATAAGTGAAAATTAGAAAATAATAAGAGATCATAGTGATACATAAGTTATTGTGGTTGATATTTAACATCTTCTAAATCATATGTAATACATTGCAGTATATGTGTAATATCTTACAAATAGTCTGTAAGAAGTTTCAGTGAGAAATTTGGAAAAATACAATGGATATATAATTGATATATAAGATATTTCAAAGTATACATAATATGAACATTGTCACACATAAGACTCTAAAGGTTAAAGTGATATGAAAGATAATGATGATCTCAAAACTATGATACATCGGATAAATATTTCTTACGTAAGGTTTTTTAGTTTGAAAGAATGTGAGAATTTTTGGGTTTTAAATTTGATGATTCTGAATTTTTCTTCAAATCATAAATATCACGATGATACTGATTAACTAAGATTAAAGAAGAACCTTATGGAGAATTATATAAGAATTAATTAATAATATCTTCACATTACGATTATGAGATTTCAAATATGAATATTTTAAATAATTTATGAAGACCAAAACTAGAGGTTTATCAAAAGGAATGTTTGACCAATTTTTAAAACAAGGTTTGAATATGCATATTCTAATAATATTCATGTACATATAGAAGATGAAAATTGATATAGTTATTTTTGTAAATTTAGTTGAGGATTATTGAGATCATGAAGAGTGAACCCACACAATCTGTTGAGGAATTAGAAGAGTGGGGATTATCTGGATTAGACCAATGCGATTTTGTTGAGATATTCAATATTAGAATAATCATGAATTTAATTAGTTTTTCTATAATTTTGAATTATGGGAATTAATCAAGGGATTCTGATACTGATTACATAAGAAGCGTCTTAAGAATGGCATCATGATATCATAGAAATTGATTGTGTCTTATGAAGTGAAGAAAAAGGCTATAGAGTTATCCAGAATAATGAGATATGAACAAATTAAAGGAGATTCTAAAAAGATAAATTATAGAAAATAGAGGAGTATTAGATATTATTAGTACATTTTGAAAAAGAATAAGAACAGAGGGGAGGATATCATCAACATGATGAAGATTAAGATCTTTCCACCACTAAAAAATGTATAATATTACTTGTCTTGATTATTATAGATATCAAATGTTTTTCACTTTTTTTATAGATAGTCATTCTTGTGAAATATAATAATGAGTTTTAAAAGTTTTGAGTGGGTGAAAAATAAGAGGTAAAATGACTCCATTCCAAAATTGTACAAGTAGTTCATTAATTTGACTTTGGTACATTGGTTAGTTGTCAATGTATACTTAATAGGCATAACCTAGTGTGGGTGAACCAAGTAAAATCACATGTGTCATGTGATTTTTCTATTTTCATATTTGGTGAGAAAGATATATGTGTTCCTACTTATTATGATATAATATCATTAAAAGGATTAATTTTGAATTCCCATTCCCTGACTGACCCCCACCCTTAGGCCTCATACCCATGTGGGGCCAAAAAAAGTTTTTTTTGGTACAGATAATATTTTTCATCTCAAAATATTTTTTTATTTATAATAGATTTTGTAAGTCTAAAATAATTTTTTCAAACATATTTAATTATTTCTTAAATAATACACTAATTTATGTTATGAAACTATTTTTTAATGCATAGGATTCAAATCCATGCCACCTAAACAATGGTTATTCTTGAAAACCAACTAAGAAACAAACCAGTCATGGTTATCGACACACACACACACATGTATACATACATACATACATATATGCACACACACACACATGCATACATACATACATGTATGAATATTATTTCTATAAATATATTATATACATACATATATACCTAAATATATATATATATATTTTTTACTAACACACACACTCACTCTCTCCCACAAAAATATATATTTATATATGTATTTGTATAAAAGCTCATATTTAGGTATATATATGTGTATGTATTATATTTATTGAAATCATATATACATATATGAATATTATTTCTATAAATATAATACATACATATCTATACCCAAATACATACATTTATACATATACATACACACACATATATATGTGAGAGAGAGAGAGAGTGTGTGTGTGTGAAATATATGCATGCATGTATGTATATATATATATATGTTTCTTATATATATATATATATGTTTGTGTGTGTTCATGTTAAATTACTTATAGTTTATATAACCATATATTTATATTACTTTGTGCAAACACATATACATCTACCCACTCAAATGACACTACACCACTACATACATATAGACTGAGCAACACATTAGAGACATTTATAGATTTATATAATTATATATACATTGTATACATATATAAAAAATTAAATTCATGAATGTGTGTATATATATATACATGTGTGTTCATGTTTGTATGCATGGATGTATAAATAATATAAATAGTTTTTGTAAGTAGATATACATAGGTGCACACATACACATCTACCCACACACACCACTATATGAAAAATATGATTTAGTAGTGATTTTTATAATTTAACGGTGGATTAAACTACTACTAAATGATTCAAAATTATTTTTAAAAAAAATTGTATATACCAGTGTAAGGAATCATATCACCAAGGTTTTTAAAAACCTTTGAGATATTATTTCGTGATGGGTTTTTAATGACTATATAAACCAATAATAAATTCTAAAAAACGAATTTAAAAAATAAAAACAAATTAATACCTACCCTTTCCTAGTCTAAAATAATTATAATATTTGAGTTTCGTGAGACTCAAACCATTTTCCACCTTGTTAGACACCAACACCAACGCCCAAACTTGTTAACCAAAGGAATTGTTTATAAAATTTATATATATAGGTGTGTGTGTGTGTGCGGAATGTTGATATTTATAAGTTATATATTTATATTTATATATTAATTAATATTTAAATAATATAGATATTACATATAAAATATTAATTATGAATCTCCCATCGGATGATGATGTTGATATATTGTACATGTAGTCAATAGTTTTTTGTAAATTCAATGAGGAAGTTGAAGGTAAATTTCCATTAGGTAAAGGTTACTATGAAAAGTTTATAGGATAATACTACTAATTAATATATGAGAACATTTAATGATTCAAAAGAACCATACATGTCATGTTAATTTGAAGAATTAAGTATCAGTAGATTAGAATATTGCAGAATTTCGAAGAAGGAAGTTAGACTAAAGGTAAATCCATCATAAGTATAAAAGGAGAGATCGAGTTGCTAGAGAAGTTTAAGAAACTTTCATTATGGAGGATAAGAAAGATTCCTTATGAGTTCATTATGAAGATTAGGATAATTTCCTAATGAGTGTTTGGAGAAGGTTATGAAAGTTTCCTTATGAAGGCTGGGACGCTTTCTGCATAGATTCTATGAAAGTTTCCTTATAAAGTCAGATGATGTTATAATGATATTTAAGTTCCTAACATCTTGATGAAATTCATGATTCATGATTTAGTCCTAAGGGGTATATTGAGATTATTGAACTGATGGTAATAGCTTGAGTATATCAGACAGAGGCAGGTGAAGTTTCTCTACAAACAATTTGTATGATGTTTAAAGTAAAGGAATTAAAAATTTGAAGTTACACGTAATATAAAGATTATATTAATGAAACCATAGAGGATGATTTTTTATGAAGTCTAATAGATTGATTCCATCATATGAAGAACCGTCATACCATGTTTTTTATAACATATATATTTTCCGTACTTGAGAAGAATAGTTTCTAAAAATACTTATAATGATCATCATGTAGAAATGTGTTGAGTTTGATTGGAAGAATATGGTTCGATAGATGTTCTAAATAATTCGAGATGATTTTATAAAGTTCCATTATACTATATTCTATGAATTTATACCAATCATAGGAACAATAAGTGTATCAGTCAAATATTGTGGTGGACTTATGAACTCTAAAAAAATATGAGTTTTTCAAGTAAATGGAATCGATCAAAGAGATATCGAATGGATGAGTATTGGATAAAGAAACACAATGCCATTAGATATATGATTCTATTAAGATTTACCAGAATAAGTTTTTTTGAACCAAGTATTATGTTTTATCTGAGGTAGGATGCACTAGATGAATAGATTCCAACACATTAGATAGATCATGTAGAATGAATAGTTATTATTCCATAAATTAGAGAAATCATGCGAAGTTCATTGAATAGTTGATCTATCATCAATGAAACATTTACAATGCCCAAGATAAAGTTGATTTGTTCTGATGATAAAGAACATGAAGTATTTGCAGACAACGAGTTGTATGAATATCATTGATCAATAATTTCTAAGTCCATTAGACATTGAGATAATAACTCATTTGATAGAAAAATTCAAATAAAAAAATTTGGGTCCATCGCATAACAGGAATTTCATGAAGAGTATCGATCAAATAAGATATGAGTTCATCATATTGATCAATATTACGAAGCATTTTTTAGAGAGGTTATTTAGTAGATAGAGAACCATCAAATACATCAGATATAGGAACAATCACCAAATAGAGGAATTATTAATTAATTCATTAGAAAAATATATGTCCAACAAATAATTGAGGATCTTCACAAGACTTTGTAATGAACTTAACATGATGATGATAATCTATTCATTAAATTTTTTATATCATTACAAGGTTAAGAAAGTCTTAATAAGTTCTATAACAACGAGTTTAAGAAATTTCAATGAGGGTGGATGGCACTAGAGTTTTCATAAAAGTGTCATGAATGTTCTAGAAGAGTTTATAAGTATCAAGTGAAGTTTATATGAGTGGTAAGTTTGAAATCTAAATTTTATTTGAGCATGAATAAATATTTGAGCTCTCTACTATTTCCCTTGAGGCATGACTATATAAAGAGGAGTACATAATAAATATATTAACCCTATTCATATGCATGAGTGAAGCGAAGTGATGAATATTTATGAGCAATGTGAGGTTCTAACCAAGGAAACACTTGGTTAAAGAAGAGGTTTTAGAAAAAGGTACTGATCCTAGGTATACTGACTAAATGTTTTGATTATACGTATCAGACATAGGTTCACTAGTCATTGGTACAATTTAAATAGTAATATCAGATAGAGGTATTGGTTTGAGGGGAAGTATCGAGGTATTGATTGTTGAGGCACATAGGATGAAGTCATGCCAAAAAAAGACAAAGCCACATTGGATAGTTTTATCAAATAGATATATTCTGGATTAAGTTTTGGTGAGCTACTTACATGTTTTATTTTATGTTGGATCAACTCTATAATAAAACTTGGTAACTAGAGGGAGTTAAAATAATATACTACTAGGAGATAGGTAGAGTTTTTATAAGATAAAGAAATTATGGGATGTAGTATAAATACCCCTCAATTATAATTTATGAAATTCTTATTAGTGGAATATTTCATGGAACTATTGGAGTCCCCATGGAAAGGATATAGGTTCTCACACAAAGTTTGAACCTTTTAAAAATAATTTTATATAGTTTTTCATATATCATTTGTATATAATAAGGGTAATGCAGTGAGGATGATTTTCTAAATATCTATACATCTCAACTGATAACAATGGTTTGATGAAATTAAAGTAAGAAACAGTTTAAGATGAATATAATCGAAAAACATTGGTCACCACTAATTCAACCCACTTAGGGTGACTGTATGATCCACCTGGGTATATCAATTTTTATCAGAGGAAAGTTTCCATCGGTTTGGATGTACAAGTTTTGTTCTCAGTTGTGTTTTACTATTTTATATGATGTACAACCTTCTGGAAGTCAAATAAAGTTTTTCTCTAGTTGATAAGAAAGTTCAACCTAAGTTGAAGAGTACAAATTTTTTCTATAGTTATAGGAAAATGGATGTTTCATCCAAAACTATAAAAAACTATAATAGGAAAAATCTCATAAGTAGAGGAAGTCAACCTCTTATATCTAATATATGGAGGATACACCACTGCCAAAAGTTATTGTGTGTGGTAAGAAACCTTGTTAATTTGAAAGGATTTATCCTCCAATAGAATCTTTCTCAAGTTTCCAAGAATATGAATTATTTATAAATATTGAATATTTTTATTTATAATTGAAATATTACATGAAATATATTTCTTTTATATTTATTACATATATAATTATATATATTGGGGGATAAATGGAGGAAATATCATATCTAAAATTGGAACTTGATTACACAAAGTAATCATTATGAAAGAATCTACGAGAATGAGAATATCTTACTAAAATCCTTGATGGCAAGGAATAAATGGTGTTATATTATAAAGAAAAATTGAACCTTATGTAGGAAAAATTGTATATATGTTTTTATAATAATGTTTTTGTTAAGGAAATTTTTAAGGAAAGATGCCCTGTATTTTAATCTACTGTTCAAGTCAAGGGATCTAAATTGATTGATAAAGCTAGAATAATAGAAGAGCATGAAATATTACATCATAAGGATAGTAAAACATATAAAGATATAATTACAAAGGAACACATGTGTCATAAATACAATAAACTCAACAAGATTAAGGATTAATCAGAAATATACTATAAAGAAAATATCACCCTTACGAAAGAAGCTTTGCTAATGAATTTGTGTGAATAAGATATTTTAAAAAAAGCTATCAAAGAAAAGATATATGAACTAGAAGATACTCAAAAATCAATTATTGAGGTTAATAATGATCAAATAGATATAAAATAAAATTGATTAACAGAACTTTATCTTTCCTTGAAAGATATGAATAATGTGCATTAGGAAAAGATAAAAAAGTTAGAAGTTTTATGTGAAGATAAAGTGAAGATCCTTGAAAATTAGAAGAACACTTTAAAATATAAAGTATATTGAGAAATATATTAGATTAAGAAACATGGAAGTTACTCAAGATTAATGTTCACATGATGTTGAGATAATAATATTTTCCAAAGTTTCAATGTAAAGTCTTAAGTCAACAAAGACTTCATCCAATGGTAGAAAAAATGTGATGGCAATAGAATTATCATCTTTTGATAAGATAAAAAAAGTTAACCCAACTATCTAATGTATCTATCTGAAATACCAATCATAATATTATCAAATGTTATAATTATGAAAAAAAGGTCAAGGAAAGTTGAGAAACCCACCTCTTCTAAGAAGGTGGAAGTTAGAAACGGAAAGGGAAACAATTACCTAGTGATGTACTAAAGAAAAAACTTTCCACTGGCCAAAATACACAATAAAAAAATACCAGGTCCATTGGTTACCGTTAGTTTTTTTTGTAAATTTTGGACACATGATATCACTTTTTGGCACAATATTCGAATATATGAAGAATAAATAAGGTCAAAATTGAGTGGGGAATAGTGAATGGTAAAGTAAACTTAGCTATGTTTACCCAACATTAACAAAATAAGAAAGATCTTTTGACATCCAACTAATTTGGATATCTTGAATATTTTTGTGAGAGTTGTGGAAGAAATGGCCATGATGAAGAAAAGTGTTGGTTTACTATTTCCAACCACCACACATGTACTATTAATGAAAATATAACAAAAAATATAAAAGAAAATGTAGTTAATATTGAATGTTGGTCTACTTTGGGGTGAAATAAAATTAAGTAAAGAAGAATATTTTAATTGGGAAGAAATATTTGGAAGATTTCATACCCAAGAGAAGATTTTAATTATATAGAAGAATGGTACACTTCATGGACTATTGTAATACTTCCATGAATTTCTATGACAATAGAAGTAATATCAAAAATAAAAGTCAATTAATTTGAGTAATACATAAGTAGATTGGAATGGTGGAATAAATCACTGATAAAGAAGTTGAAGAAAACTAGAATTTACCTTAGAAGAGTAAAATATTAAAAAATAAGAAGATGTTTGGAATATGTAATTTGGGCACCCACACTTTTAAAAATTTCATGAAAATGTTACTTAGATATGAGAAGTTTGTAAATAATAATAAAAAAGATTTAGAAGGAAAAAGTGGTGTTTTAAGGAAAGTAGAGCTCAAGAATAAAGTTGAACATATTCCATAGGTTTTAATGGTTGTATAACCAGAACAGTTTGAGGAATTAAGGAGGTTTAAAGAATAAAAATAATAAAAAAAATTCATGTTCATTGCTAGCTGATGTTACGAAGTCTCCACCACATAATGTTAAAAAAAATAGGGTGAAGAAAACCATTACACCCAAGATATTTACTAATTAGAATGAATTGGGGGAAATCATGAAGTAAATTAACGATATAGAAAAGAGAGTTTCTGGGTGGGGAAAATTTTATCAGCCCTGTTACTCAATTTTATAAAGCTTGGAAATATTTCCCTTATTCCCTTATTTATCTCGAAAATCTTACAATGTGAAAGGTAATTAAAGGTGATGATTTTTAAGGGGAGTCATGAAGTATAAAAATGATGTTTTTTTGAATCACTTTAAGGTGTTGTAGAAAGTTATTTTAGTCAACCAAGGTGTTCCAAAATTAGATACTAAAAATCCATAATATGTAAATCCACTATCATTCTAATGGTATATTTTCTATACTCCCAATTTCAAAATAAAAACTGAGGTACAAATGTTAAAGGGAAAAATATTTTGTTGATAAAAATGTATTTATTATCTTGAAATGGGGGAGAAAACCGACTCCAATTTTTACTTGAATGTTTTTGGTATGTTTTTTAATATGGATATAGAAAAGTTAATTGAATGAAAATCACATGAATTTTTACCTAAAGGAAGTTTTTGAAAAGTTGGAATCCCTTGAAAAAACTTCATAGAAAACTTTAATGTTTGAGTTAATTACTCATGTTTTCAACACTGAGTATGGATCATGTGGACATAGAGTTGTCTGATTTTAGGATTATTACTTTAAGAAAAGTGATATTTTTTCTTCTATAAATGATTTAATAGTTTATAATTTTTATGGAAGAATAAAAAATTTGATGAAATTTTATCCCTCACCCAAAGACATCACAAAATGGGGACTCAAATTTATATCATTAATGGGGAGAAAAGTGATCCCTCACTTATAGTTCTTGGAAAATAAGGAGACTTTTAATTCTTTATCAATATGGTTGAGACATATTTTTTTGAATTTAAAAATAATTTGGCGTTAAAAGAAAATCCAAAGAGAGGAATTGAAGTTCTTATCAGATGATACTTTTAATATATTGTGCATGTTATCAATAATTTATTATCAAGTCAATGAAAAAGTTTAAGATAAATGTTATTTGGTTAATGGTTCCAAAGAAATGTTTTTAGGATGGTACTGCTAATGAATGTAGGATAATGTGGCAAGATATAGAAAAACTATCTTTTTCATGTGAATTTAAATAATTAATTCCCAAAAAATATTAAGATCGAAGAAGTATTCTAAAAGAAGTTAACCTGAAGGTAAAATAGTTGAAATTACAAAAGGGGAGATTGAGTTTTTAGGGAAGTTTAGGAAACATTCCTTATGAAGGATAATAAATTTTACTTATGAGTACCTTATAAAGGTTAGGAAACTTTCATAGTTAGTTTATAGATATGGTTAATAAAATTTACCTACAAAGGTAAGGAAACTTTTCCAATGGAAATTATGAAATTCTTTTTACAAAGTTAGATGATGCTATGTTGATCTTAAAGTTCCTAACATCATGAAGATTTTCATGATTCAATATTGAGTCCAATAGAGGATATTAAGGTTATTAGACTAATGGTAATGACTTGAGTATATCGTGTAGAGGCATATAAAGTTTCTTTGTAAATAGTTTATATAAATTTTAAGGTAAAAGCTTTACAAATTTGAAGCTCCATGAAATAAAAATATTGAATTAATTAAACCATGAAGGATGTTGTTGTATGATGGATACCAAATGAAGTCCATCAGATGAAGATCCATTGGACTATGTTTCGTATAATAGGTATTTTGAACCTTCATGAGAAGAAGAGTTCCTATTAAACTTTAAAAATATCATTTGATAGATAGGTGATGAGTTTGATTGGATGGAGATGATCGAATAGATCGAAGTTCCAATCAGATGATGATGTTGATATATTGTATATGTTGTCTATATTTTGTTATAAAGTCAATGAAGAAGTTGAAGGCCAAGGTTCCTTAAGTAAATTTTCCTAAGGAAGGTTTATAGTATAGTACTACTAATGAATATAATTGAAAATTTCAATATATAGAAGCACTATCCATGTCATGTGAAGCTGAAGAAGTATATACCAGTAGATAAGAAGATTGAAGAAGTCTGTTTAAAGTTCGAAGGTAAAACCATTAGATGTAATTAAGGGTAGATTTATTTTCTAGGGAAGTTTAGGAAACTTTCCTTATAGAGGATAATAAAGTTTTCTTATGATTTCCTTTTGAAGTTTTGGAAACTTTCCAAATGATTTATCTACGAATATTGGGAAACTTTTCTTATAAATCTTAGAAAAATTTCCTTATGGATGTTATAAAAGTTTCCTTACAAATTCAGATGATGTTGTATCGATATTCAAGTTCCAAAAATCATTAATATATTCACGATTCAAGCTTGATTCCATAGGGGATATCAAGGTTACTACATAGATGGTAACTATTTGAGTATACTGGATATAAGAATATTAAGTTCTATTAAAATAGTTTATAATAAGTTTAATGTAAAATCATTACAAAGTTGAAGTTACAACATAGTACAAAGATCAAAGTAATTAAACCATAGTGGATGCAATAGTATGTAGGATGCAAAATTGATTCCATCAGATGAAGAACCATTGGACCAAGTTTTTTATAATAGCAATATTATCCCTAAATGAGAATAAGGGTTCCTATAGATCTTTATAATGATCATCAAGTAGATGGGTGTTGATTTTGATCAGATGGATATGGTCAGAGATTTGTTCTGAAGAAGTTGATCTGATTGTATGAAGTTATATCAGACTGTCTTCTATGAAGTTATAAAGATCAGAGGAACATGAAGTGCATCAGTCAAATAAATTGGTTGACTTATGAAGCCAACAACAATATTAGTTTTCCAAGTCAATAGAATTGGTCAAAGATATACTGGATAGACAAGAATCGGATAGTGAAACATGATTTCATTAGATGGTTTTTTCTTTAAATATATAAAAGACTGATTTTTGTTGAACTGCACATTAAGTTTGAGATGAGGCCATATGCACCATATGAAGACATGCCAGCAGATTAAATAGATCATTTTGGGTGAATAGTTGTGAGTCCATCAGTTAGATAAAGAATTTTAATTTCATTGGAAGGTTGCGATGTCATCGGTAAAATATTTACAAAGACCAAGATGAAGTTTAGTTATTTCATCCATAAAGAGCATGAAATCTTACTAGATGGGGAGTTTTATGAATATCATCAGTTAATAATTTCCAAGCCCATAAAAGGGAGAGATAAAAAATAATCAGAGAACTTTTTTTGGATGAACGAAGGTGAGTCCATCAGAGAGAGGAAGCATATGAAGAGCACTAATCAATGAAGAGTTGAATTCATCAGAGTGATTCAATTGATTGAAGAAGTTTTTGGAGAGGTGATTTATAGAAAAATAATAATCAAATTCACTATACATAATAACAATCACTGGATGAAGGAGTTCTTAATGAATACATCAGAAAAACAATGGTCATATAGATTACTGAGAAGCTTTACAAGAATTTTAATGTCCTTAACATGATGATGCTAAGTTATTTGTTCAATGTTTTCTAACTCTCCAAGGTTATATAAGGTTGAGAGAGTTTCTTAACTTTGATTTTAAGAAAGTTTGTAGTAGTTGGTTGATTCTATAGATTTCCTATAAGTTTCAGGAATGCTTTAGAGGAGTTTAGAATCATCCAATGAAGTTATGATGAGTAGGAAGTTTGAAATAAGAATTTGAGTTATGGGTATAAAAATATTTGAGTTCTCACCCTTTTCCCTTGAGGCATGCCTATATAAAGGGGAGTACATACTAAACATACTAACACTATTCATATGAATGATTTAAGTAGACTGATGAAAATTTTAGAGTAGCATGAGGTTCCACCCAAGGAAACACTTCGTTAATGAAGACATATCAGAAATAGGTACCAAGCATAGGTGTACCATCCCGATGTTTTGATCAAAGGTATTGGAAAAAGGTTCACAAGTCACAGGCACAATAGATAGATTTTTATTGGATAGAGGTACCAGTCATAGGGGAAGTGCTGAGGTGCATCGGTCAAAATCGTGTCCTGTTCATACACATTTGATGGATTCACACAAAATGAAGATATAGGCACACTGGATGGAGTCACAACAAATAAAGTTTTTAGATGATGATTTTTTTAGATGAAGTTTTAATGAGATTATTACATGTGTTATCTTATGTTTTCTAGGAGCTATAATCAGACACAGTAACTAGCATGAGTCAATATAATATCCTTTTAGAAGATAGGTGGAGCTTTCTACCGATAGATCCCCTGGGGGGTGCTATGGCCTGTTTTTCCAACATGTATGGGAGGTGTGTTTGTGTTTGATGTAATTATTCCCCTAAATCACCTAATATATATATATATATATATGTATTTATTTAAATATATATATGTTTGTATGTTTATATACTTATATGTTTATTTATTTGTATGTTTGTTTTTATATATTAATTTTTAATTACTTATTATTAATATTAATTATCTATTATCATTTCTAATATTAAGAAAAATTAACATTTAAGAGTGGTTTTACAAACCATTGATAAATAACATATTTTAAATTGCGCACATATAATTTTTATAAATATAACACATGCTTTCAAAGATGCATAGGCGCGCACGAACTCATAGACACACAGATAAAATTTCTATTAGTAGATAAATTTATAAATATAAATATAAGTTTTAAATTGTTTACAATACATATATTATAGAGGAGGGATAAAGATAGAAATTAAAGTTTATATATATGTAAATACTCATATATATATATAGTTAAATATATATAATTTTATAAATTTGTAATTTTGTATGCATACATAAATATATACATATACACACACAAACATAAATTCATACATAAATTCATACAGACAAACAAACAAGCACACACATATCTATGTGTGTGTGGGTGGATGCATGCATGTATGTATTTATATAAAAATGCATATAATTTTTATAAGTAAATATATAAGAATACACACACAAAAAAAAATATTTTTTTATTTTAAATACAATTTTATAAAAAATTCTAGAATATATACAAAATCTGTTATAGAGAAATGAGTATTCAGGATAGATTTTTAAATCCATCCAAGAAAATTCATCATATCCAGGATAGATCTGAAAAACTTACCAAATAATTAATTTTTAAATAATATATTTTATTTTAAAAAATACTTTATGTTGTTATTGTTCGATTAGGTTATGCCAAATACACACAAGGGGGGGGGGGTGAATTGTGTCTTTTACAAATTCTTCACGAATCATGATAATGTCTGGGTATGTCCTTTTATCTTTATCAGATTGTTTATGTAGTGGAAAATAAACAGTTAAAGGATGAAAGAATGTGTAGTGGTTTAGGGAACAGAAGGACCCTAGTCCACTCCACCAACACTATACTTCCATGAGCTTGCTGATTTTAACTATCTGGTCCTCTTATCAATAGACCATCCACAACTAAGTGTAGGAATTTTACACCTTTACAATTTAAAGATAAAAATAGATCCTTCTGGTTCATACAATGAACCAAATATATAGCTTAGTACAATAATATTATTACTCAAAATAAAAAGAGTATTTGTCTTGAAATATTTTTCAGTTTTTCTTCACAGTTGCAGCTACATGCAACTGATAGTAGATAGGTTACTATCTTTAGAAAAGATTTTCTTTATATTAGGGAAGTTCTAAGTCGATCCAGTTACAATAGATATAGAAATAAATTCAAGAACTCCAACAATAATGGATTCATGAATGATCTTCAATGTAGAAATGGTGAATCTCCAATGTGTTTATTCTTCTTCAGAAAACAGAGTTTGATCGTACATTGTTACAATAGATCTGTAAATCTCAAATGTCTCTATAAACAGTAGTCATGAAAAAATTAAGATCCTGTTCTTCTAATATTTTTCACAATGATCCATCATACACAATTTTTTTAATTCAAAAAAAAACACACACACACACACACCCACATATATATATATAATAATGATGAGTGTTTTCCTTAAAAATTTAGATCCACAAAAGTCGCCTTTAGAATCACGAGATTCAAATGTTTGAATAACAGAGCAGTCGCAACTCCCCTTAATATTTGACATACAAAAATCCTATTAAATCAATCATTTGAATCACAAATAACAGTATTTGAATAATTAAAATACGTGCTTTAAATTTGGGCTTTGAATTTGGATTGAAATCAACCTAATAATCTGCATAAAGACCATTGCTCAATAAAGTCGTAATTTAAATCTCCGATGCCAAACGTAGGGTTGAACTACATAGCATTATTTATCTGAACGCAAGGTTCACAATGTAAGGTTGATCAACCATAATTTTCTCTTCAACGCTCAAATGTATGGTATAATATCTATACTTTTCTTTTTAGAAAAACATAAGATACATGATCCATAATTTTTTATAGAACGTATGGTTCATTATAAAAGTAAGGTTGATGATCCATACTTTTATCAGATTCTAAACATAATGTACATGATCAATAATTTTATCAGCTTATAAACGTAAGGTACATGATCCATACTTTTTGATAAAATGTAAGGTTGTTTACAAAAGTATGGTTGATGAACCATACTTTTCAGAAACAAACATAACATTCCATATTAATGTAGGGTTCTTCTTCTCTACTTTTCTAATATCCCTAATGTAAGGTTCCTTCCAAACGTAGGGCTCTTCTTCCATACTTTTTTCTATAACGTATGGTTGCCTAACCATAATTTTCTAATATTAAATAAAGTAAATGACAGATTCCATCCTTACACTATGCTCCTCAACGTAGGGTATGAACATTGTTTCTAGAACATGCGAAAGTGATTTCCGAACACGTAGAGCATGAACAGTGTTTCCAAAACATGCTAATATGAAAAAAGGATTTCCGAACACTTTGTCAAATATTCCACACAGATTAAATGTTTTAATATTATTCCAAAATAGAGATATAAATAATATTAATTTCTTGAAATATACTCAAAGTAAAATCCTTAGAATAACAAATAAGGGTATTTGTGAACATCAAAATCATCATAAAAAGATAGAGTATTATTCTCAACAATCTCCCCTTAATAAACTAGAGTGTTTTTGAAAACAACACTTGCTCAACAGTTATATGTATATATATTATAATTTATATGAATATATATTTATTAAATAAATATAATTTCCTTAAGTAGAATTTTTTATAAATTTTATGAATTTATTTATAAACAAACATGTGTGAGTGTCTAATGAAAATAAAGAATTATAACTACGAATAATATAGATATTTATAAATAAATATTTACTATAATATATATATATATATAACTATAAACACATATATATTTAATTATATACATATGTGTCTGTGATTATGTATAATTAAATATAATAATATTTATGAATATGTTGTTATGCAGATAAATAAAAACATATATAATTATACATTTGGAACATACATTCATGTGTGTTTTATAATTGTTTTATAAATATAAAATTAATTGAAACAAATGAATATATATATATAATAGAATTATAGAAATTTAAATATATATATAATTTATATGAATATTAATATAATGTAATTAAATAATTATAATTATACTTAATTTTCATGGTTAAAAAAATATATTTAATGAAATGAATAATTTTTTATAAATAAAATCATTTATAATAATAATATTATATATTATAGTTGTAGAAACAAATTAAAAAATTGATGTTTTTGTGTGCGCATACGTGCACTCACGTGTATGCATGCATGTGTGTTTTTGCATAAGTGTATGAATTTATATATGTATCTTTGTATGACTATGTGCACACACATATTAAAAATTATATATATATTCTAAAAAATATAAAACTCTCTAAAATATATGGAATTTTATATTTTTAAGACATATTATAATTTTTATATGTGTGTATATCTGCGAATGTATATATATATGTTTTGTGTTTTGGTATAAAAACACATATAAAAAATCATATATATCTTCAAAAAATCTAAATCATCACATATATATATATATATATATATAATTTATTAAATAAATTAAATAAATGAGGTAGGATAGAGTAAAGTAATCAAACATGTTTTGATCCCATTTTACATGCATTTTATAATGGTTTAATGTGAAAATTAGCGTTAAAGATATTTTTATATTCATTTAATGATGTTAATAGGATAAAATTATGTTTTTATTTTTATTTTAAAATTTTATGAAAAATTTTATCTATTTTATGAATATATAAAATTATATAAATTTTTAATTATAATTTATTTCTTGAATATTTATAGTATTGAAAAGGACACTAAAATATATATACATGTTTAGTTTATATACTAAAATGAAATGGAAAAAATAAATTAATAGTATATATTATATATTATATATACATATATATTCTAAAGATATAATATATAGATATGTTAAAATAAATCAATATTATATATGTCGGAAAAAATCCCTCAAGGTGAAATTTCGGAGTTTTTTGGGCTTGAATTTGTTGATAACGTGTGTTGAAAATGTTTTAGGACCATAAATACCTTGGAAAATTATTGAAGGAGTGGTTCTTCAATAGAAACACTATCCTTTTACACATACCATTACATGATTTTAAGCATATTTAGACATCAAATTACAAGGTAAGGATCGTAAAGTCTAGTAACTTGGAAGACTAGATATATAAAATTAAAAACATGGGACTAAATAAAAAATTTCTTTATTTATCATCCATTATGAGATCCTAAATTCCTTTGATCCATTACATTGGTATAGGAAAACCTGGGGATAACATAAAAAAAGGGATGATAAAAAAAGGCATAGTAAGGGAATAAACATTAAAATAAAGCTTAGCTCATGGGTTAGAAGGCATAACATAATGATATAAAAAGGTGTGGAACATGATTAAACATAAAAAATCATAACATGGGATCATAAAATCCTGAATTCATAGTAATTTTTCCGCAATATAAAACATGAATTTAGGATGATTCAAGGCTTGTTTCACATAGAGGAGCACGATTTAAGGCATATTTCACATAGAGGAGCATGAGTCAAGGATAACTACCATCGCACATGGAGCACGAGTCAAGGCTAACCACCAAGACCATAACACAAAACATCTCATGAGACTAAAAATTAACCAATGAATTAGATCTCTATCTAGGTGCATCCATCATAACATATTCATTAATATGTTTTTCACATAAATAATCATACATAAGCAATCAAATATAAAGTTTACCCATGGAAAGAACCAGGTATCATAATCTTGTCAAAATGCCTATCAAAATGGAATATCATAATGGTTTACATGAAATAATGTATTTAAATCATAAATGTACATTCATAAGGGAAAACATGCATAGATCATAATGAGGAATGTCAATCCTAAGTGAAATTATATAAAAAGATTGTTTAAGAAACTGTAGAAATAAAACATTTTAGTGTGGTTTATTGGAAATATTAAAGATCATTTAAAGAAAAATAGGGAATAATATTTCATATAAAATCATAAGTTAACCGAGAAAGTTTTCAAAATAAAATGAGTTATTTTATAAAAATAATGGTGTCTTAAAACTGATTATAGTGTGCACTTGAAAATGGGTAAGAATTCAGGAAGTTCCATCGAATCGAGCTTACTTATTGGGAAGAATCGAGTAGAGAACCTTTTAAAAACATGTATATCCCTAAAAATAAGGATGAATAGATCTTGATACATGATTTTGGAACATATAAAAATAATTTAGAATATGATAATAAAAATAAAATAAATTTTCATTTGGATAAAAAGAGATAAAGAGTAACCCGAAAGAATAATGGAGGTTTCAGTTGAATCCCTTATATTATATCTGAAATGATTCATCACTTGATCTTAATTCCCTAAATAATAAAATTAGATTAATTAATTAATAATTATATAACCATTTATAGATATATTTTATTTGGTAGCATTTTATTAAGTTAATTTATGAACCTTTTGGTGGGGTTATGAAATTCAATTTCATCGCTTGTAAGCGTGAGTTTCCTTGGTTTTCATGACCGGTTTACTTGTATATGTGTATGTAAAAACATGTAAAATGAGGATACTTGTACATAAAGGAACTCATATGTTATTAATGAACTTATAGAATATTAAAATACTATTTTTTTCTAGAAGTTAGGATGATTCATTAGATAAATCCTTAATGATAATCATTTTGATTAAAATTAGTATTGTTTTTATCACAACAAACTCATTTTGTTTTATAAATTAATATCATGTGTGAAAAATTATTACAGACCACTAAGTATGATATAATAAATATATCATAATCTGGTTAAACTATAAAAATGGTTTTATGACCAACGTATAAGGTGGTATTGAAAGATGAAAGCATTTCATCCATGAAGGTGGTAGATCGTCACCTCACAGATGATGTTTTCATTCTTAAAATAAAAGAGAGAGGAGAAGAGATTTGATGAATAATTATTACATAAAAATGGAAAAAATTATAGTATATATAAGATAGTGTATTTTTCATTACACATAGACAATGTTAAGTGAGGAGAATAGAAGAAAATAAAGTTACTTGAAAACGAAATTTAAAGAAAACAGAAGAGGGTTTTACCTCTTGACTCTTTCTTCTGGACAACCTCCTTAGGGGATTGGTTTTGGTATGTTATTAAGGAAAACAATTCTTGGATGTGGGGGAGAAATTTGAAAGGAGTATTGGGAAGAATTTATACAAGGCTCAAGGTTTGAGAGGTGTGAGGAGAATAGGTGGTGAGGGGAGCTATTTATAGTGGAGGAGGGGGTGCTTTCTCATTATTTAATTCATTAGTTTATTATTTTTCTCAATAAAAGAAATAATGTTGATTATTGAGACTAAATAAAGTAATTATATCATATGAGTTTGAACCATTTGTTCTTACATCATCCATGATTCAATGAATAGTGTATTTAACTTATAATGTATATATACTGTAAATTACCATATTTTACTATTTACAAAAAATTCATTTATTTTGGAAAAATACAAAAAATTCACCCTAATCATTTTCAACAAGTTGAATTAAAAAATGAACTCCATTTTATGAAAATAATTTTTTAAATATTAGAAATATATTTTTTTATTAAAATCATCATTTATATGGGAAATACAAATTTTAAAATTAAAAATACTTTTCTAACACTTTGAAAAAATAATTAAGGTATCATAAAATAATATTATAATATTAAGACATCAAAATATAAATTATGAATACATTTAATGAAAATAAATTTTCTTTGAAATTATTAAATTAATAAAAAAATATAATTAAATATTTAGGACCTATAAAAATACCAATAGTTAATTAATAATTTTTAAAATGTTTATTTACTTATACTATGATATAATTATATCGTATTTTCACCTATAAGATGGATAAATTTTATTTATACCTTAATTAGTGAGGTTACTATTCAATTGGCTAGTTTAATATTCATAAGGGTCATATTATTATTCCAAAGGTCAAGTTATGATTTCATCGATAAAGGTTTCTTACCTTCTAGAAATGCTTCTCATTTTGTTCATTAATCATTTATAAAACTTTTATTTTGTTATATAAATTTTATACCATATGAAATAATTATAAGAAGAATATTTATATAGATAAAACTTTGGTTCATTACATTCTTCCCACCTTATGAAATTTCACCCTTTAAATTTTATTTTACATTCTAAGTTGAAAACAAGTGTAGGTACTTCTCTTTCATTTCTTGATCTGGTTCCAATGTTGCCTCTTCATAATTATGGTCCCGCCAAATTACTTTTACTAGGTGAGTGGTCTTGTTGTATAAAACTTTATCTCTACGACCCAAGATCTTCACTGACTACTCATTGTAAGAAAGATCATTCTCCAACTATACCGCCTTTTAAGTCAGTACATGTGAAGGATCTGGTATATACTTCCTAAAGAGGGATACATGGAATACATCATGTACTTGAGACATGGTTGGTGGAAGTACTAGTTGATATGCCACAACTCTGAAATGATCAAGGATCTTGGAGGGGTTGATGTACCTAGGACTTTGCTTCACTTTCTTCCTAAATCTCATGATCCTCTTCCATGGAGATATGCACAGGAATACCATGTCTCTGACCTTAAACTCAAGGCCCCATCGACGAATATCTTCATAACTCTTATCTTGAATTTGGGTTTCTATGACGTGTTATTGAATGTTTTTAACCTTATCCACCATTTCTTCTACCATTTTAGGTACTAGAAGCTTATGTTAACTAACATCATCCCAATATGCCAGTGTTCTAAATCTTTTACCATAAATTACTTCATATGGAGCCATTTGGATGCTTGAGTGAAAACTGTTATTATAGAATAATTAAACTAGTGGAAGATGTTGGTACCATCCTTCTTTGAAGTCCACATACATGCTACGAACATGTCTTCCAGTTTCTAAATTTTCCACTCATATTGGCCATCAGTTTGAGGATGATAGGTCATATTGAAGCTCTGCTTAGTGCTTAGAGCATGTTGGAGAATTTTCTAGAACTTAGAGGTGAATATCGAATCTCAGTAAGATACAATAGTTATTAGTAATCCATGTATCCTTACCACTTCTTTTATGTATATCCATTAAATTTTATCCAATGAGAATTCCTATCGAATTGTGATAAAGTGATATTTCTTTGTAAGATGATCCACAATAATCCATATAGAATTATTTCCTCTGGATGTCTTTGGAAGTCCAGTGACAAAGTCCATGGAGATGTTTTCCCATTTCAATGTTGGAATGGGTAATGATTTCATCTTCCCTTTATACCATTTCCTTTTAGCCTTCACTTTATAACATACTAGGCACTTTGATGCATATTTGGTGATCTCCTTTTTTTGTCCCACCAAAAGTTCTCTCGGAGATCTTGATACATCTATGTGATCCCTAGGTGAATAGAGAAGGTTGAGATATGTGAATCATTAATAATATATTTATTTATATTTTTATTGGATGGTATACATAATCATGAAACAAATATTATGAATCCCTCCTCACTAATCTTGAACTCATAGGATTTCCCATTTCAGATAGCTTCCACCCTTTTCTGAATTTCCACATGATTTCTTCTCTCATCCATTATTTTCTCCATAAGGGATGGTTGAGAAATAATTTGAGAAATGATTGATTATGTTACTAACTTAATGATTCCAATTTCCATCCTTTTTAAGTCTAAGAAGACTGTATCCTTCACAATTATCATCATTGATAAAGATGTCCAATCCTTTCTACTTAGAGCACCTGCCACCTTATTTTCCTTAACAAGATAGTAGTGGATTGAGAAGTCATAATCCTTGATGAGATTTAACCATGTTCACTGGAAAATATTAATATCCTCATGTGGGTATATATATATATTTAATACTATTTTGATCAGTATATATCTCACACTTATCCCCATAGAGATAATGTTTCTAGATTTTCAATGCGAAGATCACAACTGTGAACTCCAGATCATGTGTAGGCCAGTTTTCTCATGAATTTTCAACTTCCTTGAGGTGTAGGATATCAATTTATAATTGTTCATCAGTACACAACGTAATCCTTTCATATAAGCATTAGTGTACACCACAAAGAGTTATCCACTTTTCAGGAGTGTGAGTACTGGCGCTATGATAAGCCTCTTTTTTTAGCTCTTTAAAGATTTCATCACATTATTGAGTCCAGAAAAACTTCACTCCATTTAATGTCAGATTGGTTATTGGGTTTGAAAATCATGATAATCTCTTCATAAATCCTTGATAATACCCAGCTATACCAAGCTGACATGAAATGGAGTGAACTCATAGTGTCCATACCTCATTCGAAAGGTAGTCTTGGGAATATATTCCTTCCTCACCATTAATTGATGATATCTTACCAAAGGTACACCTTAGAGAAATAACTTTACCCATATAACTAATTGAACAAGTCATCTATACATGGTGGAGTATAATGGTTCTTTATTGTGATTTTATTGATCTCATGAAAATCAATGTAGAGGCACATTGATCCATGATTCTTCTTGACAAAGAGGACTGACACACCCCATGGTGAAGAAATCAGGTGTATAAAACCCTTTTCTAGATTATCCTGTAACTGCTTGTTTAGTTATTATAGCTCAAAAAATGGTCATTTTATAATGTGTCTTTTATATAATTAGAGATCTAGGAATAATTTCAATTGAGGAACTCAACCTATCAATCAGGATGAAGACCAGGAAATTCTTTAGGGAATACATCAGTGTAATCCATCATGATGGGAATCTCTTTGAGCATGATCATCTCCTTTGTATCAATCATTTGAGTGATATATTCTTGATCATAAAGCAGTAACATAAAAACTTGAGATGATGATTCTATAGAAGATTCATCTTACTCCTTACACTTGAAAAGAATTGGTGGATGCTTTAGGATGTGAAGAGTGATCTCCCTCTCCCGATATTTGATTTTGTCTTTGTATAAAGATATACAATGCATTCCCAAAATAACATTAAACTCTACCAAAGTAAGTAAGACAAGATTTTCTGGGATTTTCAGTCCACAAACATTAACCAGTGAGGAGTTAAGTACTTTGGATGAAATAATTTCACAATTATTTGTTCTCACAGATAACTCAATATCCAAATTTTGAGGTGGTGTTTGAATAGTTCTACTGAAATTGAAAGATATAAAAGAATTCATAGAACCAGAATCAAATAGTACATTCAATTTTTTGATTGAATAACTAGAGTACCTATCACTACATAATTTTACAAATCCACATCAGTAGTAGTGGTATCATAAGCCCATCCTTGTTGCATTAGAGGTTGTTGTTGATTGCCTAAAAAAACCCTTGTCTTAGGGTATTGGTTTTCAAAATTCCCATGTTCCTTGCTGTTGAAACACTACACTACAGGATGAGTGTTGATTTGGACCTTCCTTTATTCTTACAAATTAGTGTAATTCATTATATCCCTTTGGAAGTTCATTGACAAGTTCCCCATTCTACCACATTTGAATAATTTCTTGGTTCCATTTAAACAGTTTCTAGGATACTTCTTCCCATAATTTTGACACGTGGGATATTCAGTCTTCTTTCTATCATGGGATTTAGTTTCTGATCCACCCATATTAGATTCATTTTCCACTTTTTTTTCACAGGGTTCATGAGACCATTGAGATTCTTCAGTCTTTATTTCAAACTTGAGGGCACAATAGAAAATCCACTCTTAACTATTGAAGTCTATAATAATCAACACTTTTCGTAGACTCGGCTTTAGTCCGCTAAAGAAGTGATCCACCTTACTTTCAGTGTTCATGATAAAGATGTAGGTTTATCTTTAAAGCCTTTTAAAGTTTGATTTATACACCATGATAGACTCATCTCCCTCATACTTAAGTCTTAGGATCTCTCTTTCTATCTTGAGATGTAGGGTTTGAGGAAAATATTTATTGAAAAATATTTTCTTGAAATCTTTCCATTCCATGGAATCAATTTCCTCCTTGGACTTTATTTTCTTGATTAGTATACACCACTGATAAGCCTCCCCATCAAAATGATAAACTACCAGCATAAATTTCATTTCTTCTGAGTACGGAAGGATATATAATATATTCTCAATAGAGTTGATCCATTGTTCTATGAGGTGGGGATCCGAAGATCCACTAAACATGGGAGGCCTTTTACGCATGAAGGATTTGATGGAAACTTGATCTCTCTTTGGATAAGGAGGGTGTTCCACACTATTCAAGTTATTATTCATAACTTGATCTATTTGATAAAGAACTGTCATGAAGTTTTGAGAACCCATTTCCATCATATTTGGAATATCATTAGGGAAATCATCAAATTTCCTATCACATGTATTATAGGCACATGTACATCTATTTATTTCCATTAACTAATAAAAATAAGGTGTATTTAGGGGGCTTGAATACTTAGCTAATAATCATAAAAAGGAAACTTTAAACCTAAATGGATAAACTCTTAAAGGAAAAGTATACCCTAACTTGTGATTATATAGGTTTCAATCTAGGTTATCCATGATCTTTTTCCTAAAAAATTTTATTATGGTCATTTTTACCTTAATAATTATTCATAATGAGCTTATGAATTTTCCAAAGTATATCCCTTAGGAGTGTCAAACCAGGTGTTCATTAAGGCCCATTGTCATGTACCAAGTTACCCCAAGTCATGCTTGAAACACCTTGTCAGAGTTGTTACTTCTAGGTACATCTATTCCATAACCATGTCCACTTATAGTATTTAGACAAGGATATTTTTTTTTGATAAATCACTTAATCTATACATACCAAAATCTATGTATGTTTTCTTAGACTTAGTCTTATCCCTAAGGTCCTTATTAAAGTGCTCTATTACTAGTCTCCAAAAATAACAAACAATTTCCTCTAATAAGAAATATAGAGACCCTAGCCTTTTACACACATCGTTACTTGATTTTAAGCATATTTAAACATAATATTACAAGCCAATGATCATAAATTTTATTGTCTTGGAAGACTAGGTACATAAAACTGAATACATGGGACCAAATAAAAAAATTATTTATTTATCATCCATTATGAGCTCCTAACTTCCATTGAGACCTTATATCTGCATAGGATAACCTGGGGATAACATAGAAAAAGGATGATCTAAAAATCATATTAAGGGAATAAACATTAAAACAAATCTTAGGATATGAGTTAGAAGGTATAACATAGTGATATAAAAAGGCATAAAACATGATTAAACATAAGGAATAATAACATGGTATCATAAAATAATGATTTCATAGTAATGTTGAAGCAACATAAAACATGAATTTATCACAATTCAAGGCTCATTTGATATATAAGAGCACGAGTCAAGGCTCATTGTACATAGATGATAACGAGTCAAGGATAACTACCAAGACCGTTGCACATGAAGCATAAGTCAAGACTAACCACAAAGACCGTAACACATAATATCTCATGAGACTAAACATTACCCAATGGATTCGAGTGCTATCTGGTCACACCCATCATAACATGTTTATGACTATTTTTTCCACATAAATAATCATACATAAGCAATCAAATATAAAGTTTACCCATGGAAATAATTGTGTATCATAATCATATCAAAAGGCTTATCAAAAATAAATATAATAATGGTTTAATAAAAGAATGGATTTAAATCATGAATTGAAATTCATAAGGTAAAATATTCATAGATCACAATTATTTATGTTAATAATAAGTTAAATCATATAAAAATATTGTTTGATAAAATTAATAAATAAAACATTTTAGTGTGGTTTATTGGAAATATTAAAGATAATTTAAAGCAGAAAAGGGATTAATATTTCATATAAAACCAAACATAAAACAAGAAGGTTTTCATAATAAAATGAGTGATTTTATAAAAATAATGGTGGATTAAAATATATTATATATTTCAATTGAAAATGGGTAAGAATTTGGGAAGTTCCCTTGAATTGGGCTTACTTATCAGGAAGAATCGCTTAGGGAACCTTTTAAAAACATGTATATCCCTAAAAATAAGGATGAATGGATCTTGATACATGAGTATTGAGAATATATAAATCATTAAAAATATGTACATAAAAAGAAAATATAATTTAATTTGTGTGAAAATATATAAAGAGTAACCCGAAGGAATAATGGAGGTTAGGGTAGAATTCCTTATCTTATGTCCGAAACGATTTTGAACTTGATCTTAATGTCCTAAATAATAAAATTAGATTCATTAATTAATAAGCCCATATCCATTTATACATTTATTTTACTTGTTCTAATTTTATTATGTTAATTAATTTCCTTTTTGGTGGGTTATGAAATTCAATTTCATCGTTTGGAAGTGTGAGTTTCCTTGGTTTTCAGGACCGGTTTACTTGTATATGTTTATGAAAAAACATGTAGATTGAGGATAGTTTTACAGAACTGAACTTATATGTTATTAATGAACTAATATAATATTAAAATACCATTTTTTCCAGAAATTTTTATGATTAATTAGATAAATCATCAATGATAATCGTTTAGATTAATTTAGTGTTTTTTGATCACAAAAAAAATCTTGTTTTATGAATTAATATCATGTGTACAAAATGATTCCAAAACATTAAATAATACATAATACATATATTATAATCTGTTTAAAACCATAAAAATGGTTTCATGACCAGACTTGATGGTGGAATTGAAATATTAAATCATGTCATTCATGAAGGTGGTATATCAACACCTTAGAGATGATGTTTTCATTCCTAAAATAAAAGAGAGTGGATATGAGATTTGATGAAGAATTATTCCACCAACATGACAAAATTATATTATATATGAGATAATTTATTTTTCATGCCACTTGGACAATGGTAAATTATTATAAGAGAATAAAATAAATTAACCTGAAAAAGAAATTGAAAGAAAATGGAAGAGGGTTTTACCTCTTGATTCATTCTTCTTGAGAAGCTCCTTATGGGGTTTAGTTTTGGTCTTTTTTTAACACTTTGAAAAATTAATTACGGTCTCATAAAATTATATTATAACCTTAAGACATCAAAATAGTAATTTATGAATAAATTTTATGAAAATTAATTTTATTTTTAATTATTAAATTAATAAAAAAATGTAATTAAATATTTATGACCTATAAAAATACCAAAACTTAATTAATAACTTTTAAAATGTTTATTTACTTATACTATGATATAAATATATCATATTTTCACTTATAAGATGGATAAAGTTTATTCATACCATTATTGGGGAGGTTACAATTCAATTGTCTAGTTTACTATTCATAAGGGTTGCATTACTATTCCAATGGCGGAGTTACTATTTCATTGGTAACATTTCCTTAACTTCTAGAAGAACTTTTTATTTCATTCATTCATCATTTATAAAGCTTGTATTGTGATTTATATGTGTTTATACCATATTACATAATTATAAGAAGGGAATTTATATAGATAAAATTTTGGGTCATTATATCTTCAATCACTTGAAGGTTTTTGAGGAGTTACATAAGAAAAATTGGAAAATGAAGTTCATAAAGGAATAAATATTTCACATAGGGTAAGATTTCATAAAGGAACAAAATTTTCATAAAGGATTGGTTTACACAAAAGAGTTTTAAACAATATTTTTTTAAAATAGTAATGTTCTACACAAAATAAGGATTTCCCAAGGGAGAAGGAATCTCACAAAGAAATCTGATAAAGAAAACATTTCTCCAAGGGAAATATGTTCATAAAAGAAACTACTTTTGAAGGAACTCTGTAATGGAATTTTATAAAGGAGTTATGTGGTGGTTTCCTCACTTGTGAAAGAGAGGTGGTTATTTCCATGGCCCGTGAAAGGTAATTCATATGAAAAATGTCCTTATTCATATAGTGAAATGGTAATATTATACTTAGCATATTTTTTGGGGGTCTATTTCCTATATAAATACCCCTGAGCATTTCATTCAGCAAAGAAGAAAGATAAAGTGATTAAAGGGGATAACTAACTCTATGAGTGAAGAAGGGGGATTCTATGAAGCTATTTCATTGAGTGTAGAAGTTCACATATAATTTACAGGTTCATAAAGACATTATTTAGTGGTTATATTATCATAAATAACTTGTGTGAAGGATGAAAATTTTAAAAGGAAGACTATTCATGAAGGAAGATGGATAGTGAAGGAACGAAGCTCATGAATGATTCAGTCATGAAGGATTTGTTCTATCACTCATGGGAAAATAAAATTTTATGTGGATGTTGAATTTAAAATATAAAATATTATGTGTTAAAGTAGAATTTATCTCATATATGAAAAAAGATCTTCATTTCACACCAATGATGGTTTGAACCATTACTTAGTAGATTGAGATTATCTAAATCTTCTTCTGAAGCAGTAGTGTGTTCACTTCCATTGAGTGATCACAAGGTTCTCAATTATATTCAGTTGTAAACTAGGGGATATATATTCCTCTCTAAACATTGTAAAAAATCAGTGCACATAGTGATTCAGTTACATTTTCATAATTTTAATGTATACTCCTTAGATTAACCCAATGAGGGTGAACTAAATAAAATTGTATGTGTACCTCTTCAGTTGATTCATCTATTTATAACTATTATAATAGAGATAAGTGTTCCAATTAATATTTTTTTGAGTTAATGAATCCATTGGATCCTTTATTTTGAAAATCATAATACATTTAACTTTAATATTGATTTAAATTAATGTTTATTTTTGATAGTTTTTTTTGTATAGGATGAAAATCCCATGAACTTAAATCTGGTGAATTTAAGTTTAAGATATAGTACATGAAAATACAATGATATAAAGTTTCATGCTAATTTTTTTCTTTATAATGGATCATTGTAGTGGTGAAGATTTATGTCATTTTAGGATATAAAGATTTTTTAAATGCATTGTAAGATGTAGGTTTTTTCGTTCAATGTTATTATAACTAAAACTTGAGGTTTACAGAATATAACCATTAGAGGTGAATATAAAATAAAACTTTCTTCTTCTTTGATCTAAAGAACATTATGATAACATATTCCTATGAAATACCTATTTTTAGTTTTTTATCGTGAAACATCTTATTGTTGAGTTTGCTTCTGATTGTAGTAGTTTTTATTTCTAAGTGTTTCTTCTGATAGAATATGTTTTTTATAATCTTATATTAAATTATCTATGTTCTCTTATTGTAATTATTGATCTTCAAAATCCTATGTTGATGATATTTACATATGTGGAAGTGGGGTTTTCTAATTGTGTTGATTGAGGGGATTCCAATGCTAGGAGGCGTGATGTTTCTTTCCGGTTGATGATGAGTTTATAGGGCTAGGAATTTGTTGTCAGTCATGGTGTTAATGAAGCTTATGGTGGTTGAATATTGGTGTTTATGATGTTTCTATAAATTAATTATTTGTTTTAAATTCGATAAATAATGTCTAGTCGAATATTCTCCTGCTTATTTGGTTTAAAGAAAAGACCTAGCTGATTGGAGGGTTTTTTCATTTTAATAATATCCTTTAAAGGAGTTCTTGGTATATTAACCAAAAATTAATGTTTTATTATGTATTTAATTTTTTTTTCAAGACCTATACCTAATTATATTTATTTTATTCTTATCGTTTTATTAATTATTGTATTTCTACATATTTTACATTGGTTTTACCATTTTTTTTAATTTTATATATATTTACTAAATTTTATATGTGAGTTTAATGGAAGTTATTAACTACCAATAAACTAAATAATTTAGTGGGATTAAAAATTTTAAGTTTCTTTTCTATTACAATTCACCCTCCCTCTAGTATATTTACCTCAATTTTTTTTATCTTGGACAACATTTGGTATCTAAGAATGCCTTTACATTTTTTTGGAACTTTCGATTTTAGTGTTTAATATTTTTTTAGATTTTCATAGTTTCCCTAAACTAATTTATATTTGAGAGAAGATCATTTCTGTTTTTATAATATTAATAATTCTAGATAGAATGTTAGAGATTATGAATCCTAGTTGGCCGCCAATTTTTTATAGTGTAGACTATGAATATTGGAACGATCAGATAAAGAATTTTTTTTACTAATATTAATGTAGATCATTTTCTTCTGATAAAATATTTTTATTGAATTATAAATAAAGATATTTATAGTTTTTATCATGAATAGATTCTCGAATATCATGAAAATTACTAATATAGAAATATATTACTTTGTTCTATGAATCTAAATATCTATAGTCAAATTATCTAATGTTTGGAAACTAATATATTACTTTTTTCTATGAATCTAAATATCTATAGTCAAATTATCTAATGTTTGGTAACTAATGATATATGAAATAGGTTATAAATCACTCATTTTGGAACTTATAAGGTTAATGAAACTCATATATCTATTTTAAAGGATGCATATCAAGATTTTTATTTTATACATTGTGAGTATATGACATATATTCATTAAAGATTTATAACAGTTGTGAATGGGGTTTAATCTCTTTCTGAGAAGGAATTTCTTAATGAAAAACTGGTGGAGAAAGTAATTTATATTCTCCTAAAGAAGTGGGAATATATGAAAATAGCTATATATGGAACTAATTATTTTATAATTTCAAATATTGGTGATCTTATTGGCACTCTAATGTAATATGAGAATTGTTTTTAAAGAGATGAAAAAATAGAGAATAAAAAATAGGATAAATTTTATTTCTACTTTTGGTAATATTACTTCTAATATAGTTAATTATAGAGATAATATTTCAATGGCCACTACTTAAAATAAATAAATATAGGCCTCATTAATATTATAGTAATTACTATTAAACTTTTAATGAGTTTTTTTATCATACATGAGGGATGAATAAGATTTTTGGGAATAACATTTCTATTATGATTATATAAAGCATCAAAAGGAAAATCATGAAAATAAATATAGTTCTGAACTAAAATTTTAGAAATGAAGAAGTATAATCATATTATCCTAGAATATCCAACATTTAAGATAATGGAAAGAAAATCTAAGACATTTTCTAAGAGGAGAAAAAAGAATATCCTGAAAGCCTTGGACACTTGGAGTACAAGTGGTGGAAGAACTACTTATAATAGGTCTTTGGAAGATAGTGTTGGTAGTTATAAGAATATTATATTGTATGAAAATATTCCTAATAACTAGAAATGTCATATGGATAAGTTAAATATTGAATTTATTATGAATTTGACTTTAAAATTTAATTTCACTAGATCTTTTGATGACTAATCAAGTTCAACTTTACTAAAAGGTAAATTTTTTGTTTAAGTGGCTCCTTGAACCACTTTATTTATTTATGTTTTGATAATTAAAACATCACACAATTTTATAATTGTATAATTATATTTTCTCACTGATTTGATTTTTTTTTATTTTATGCTTTAATTATTGTTTAAATGGTTGAAAATAAAATTATGTATTTCATTGTTAATCATTTATTTATCATTCCTCAATTATTCATTCTTTATTTTTTGTAAAAATTAAAATTTTCATTTTAATTTTAACCCCTATATAACCTCTTGATATTTCGGATTACCTTTACATTGAGGCAAACTACTTACCTTTACTTTATCTTAAATCTATTTACTTTACACATATCATCATTTTAACTTTCCTTTACATAGAATTTTATATGACCTTTACACATTTCATAACCCTTTTGTTTACCTTTACATATCATTTTATATTTTATTCTTACCTTGACACAGACTATAAAAAATTATAGTTTCCTTTATATAGAGTATAAAAAAATTTCATTTCCTTTACATTGATCCTTTCAAATAACCATTACATATACTAATACATAAGCTAACTTTACAAATATACGGGGAAATTGCTGGTGCAAATTGTTGTTGTGGAGGACTTAAATCCTTTTGGTGTAAAATCTTGGTTTCCATTTTCTCTTAAAAAAATGGCCACCTGAAGGACACCACATCATAGCCATGGTCATGTTCTATTTAAGGTTACCCAAAAGACTTAGTGTTAGAAAATATTCCATGGTTGGAAGTTGTGGTCAACGCTCTTACTGAAAGTTTAAATTTTTAAAAGAAGTGTGGTGGAATTAATTTCTCCATAGTAATCTAGGATTTCTTGTTTAAAATCTTTATATTAATCTATTAAAATTCAAATATAATGTAAATATGAAGGCTCTCATGCACATTATTTCATGTGAATCATTAGGAAGTATTTATCTCATTTTTTATTTTTCTCTCTCATTGATATTATCATTATTATATTTTTCACATATATAAAACTATATCCACATGAATATTTTATTATTTTATTTATGATGGTGGTTTGTGGGTTTTTAAGAGGATAATATAACTGTTGATTTTTTTCTTATAAATTAAATTCTGAATAATTTAGTGAAGTGTGGTGTGATACTCATTATTTAAATTAAAGTCTTACTATACTGAAACTTCATCATTTCATCATAGATAGATTCATTGTTCACAATACTTTATTGAGGTGATGTTGGATTTCCCAGAATTTATCATTCATCTTCATAAAGATCTAAGAAAAACTTTTCTACACTATAATTTATGTTCATTTATCTCTAAAATATTTCATTATTTTATTTATTTTTTGGGTAGTTTTTGTTGGGATACATTGTAACATACATGGGTTATACTACCCTTAAAATGTACAGACCATCTATGCTTTCCTAAATTAAAGTATTTACATAGGTTATGATTGATCTTATCGAAATATCACTTGGTTTCCACTGCTCTTTATATAAAATAATAGGCTTTAACCTCTCCTACAAAAGGCTATAGGTTTGGGGATGCTCTTCTAGAAATATTATTGGATTAGGATTTGTCCCATCTAAAAGTTTGGTTTGGTATTACTCCCATTATAAAATTAAAGGTTTAGACTACTCCCTTGTAAAAGTCACCCTTATATTATAGAGGGTACCAAACTCATTTGGTTGGAGTATGAAGAGAAGATATAAGATCATTTAGATATAAACTATTATAAAATTATTTATTTTCATTTCTTTACTTTGTTCTATAATAACAATCCAGACTTCACATTGGTTTAAGGACTGAATTGTTTAATTCATATTCAATCTACCAAATTATACAATTTAATTTAATTAACTTTGATTATTTTAAATTGATAATTCATCCCTATTGTCTTTTAAATTCACTTTGTAGGGCCTAAAAATTTGTATTAGAGCTTAAACATGTAGGGATAAGATAATTTGTTTTTATATGTGTGACACATAGAATTTTTTTAAGATAAGTAAATTATTGGTGTAGTTTTTACTGTGCTCACTTGTTTATTATTTTTTATTATCTAACATGTATCCATGTATATAAAACAAATAAGGGAAATATCTATTTCAGTTATGGATAGTCAGGAGGTTGTGGTGTTAAATCCATTACAACCAGCTAATTTCAATGAAAGTGATTATAGATATTGGATATATCTAACAGAGGTATTATTGTTGAATATAGATATTGAATTTTGGAATATCATGGCTAAATAATATAAGCTTCTAGAATTTTATATTGATACTTTAACTACAAATGATGATGCAAAATTTGTTTTGAATTAAAATGTTATAAATTTCCTGTATATTTCACTTAACATAAATGTTTATATTCATATTTATTATTGTAAAAATATTTTTTACACTTAGATGACATTAAAAAAACTCATAAAGGTACTAAAAAAGTACACATAATTGATCTTGGCATTCACAAAGCTAAATTTCAAGAGTTTAGATAGTCTGATCATGAAAGCATTAGTGAAATGCTGAACTGATTCAAAATATTATTAATAACATGGTTTCTCTTGGAGAAACAATAATAAATGAAGTTTTGATTAAAATACTAATTCAATCCATAGGGAGGAAATGAAATTTAGTGAAAGTGGTCATTGAATAAATCAAGAATTTTTCTAAGAACACTTTAGATGAGTTGATTGGTTCCTTACTAGAGTATGATATTGCATTGAAAAATAATGGGAATGATGATTATGAAAAAAGAAATGTTTTTTATTTTAGAACTAAATATATCTTTTCTAACTATTCTAGTGATTCATCGGGTACTTAAAGCTTAGAGAAAAATGGTGATCTAATTCAACTTACAAAGTGAATTCAAGGTCGCATGAAGAAGAAGAATTATACTCGAAGAGATGAAGTTAAAATAAAGATATAAAAGAATAATTTTAAGAACAAATGCTAGAAATTTTATTCTACAATAAGATGTTTTGAATATAGGAAACCATTACATAAAAAGTATGAGTGTTTGGTATTGAAAGATTAAAGATAATAAGACAAGGACAAAAAGAAAAAGAATAAGGCTATTGATACTTGTAGTTTAAATGAATATTGAGACGCTAATGATGAATCTGATATTGGAAAGGATACAGTAAACTTGTGTCTCATAACCACTAATTTCTGTAAGGTTACTAGAAATTATGTCTTTGATTCTATTTTTTATTTTCAATCTTCTTATGATTCTGGTTTTTTGAATTCTAAATCCTAAAATTTGATTAAGTTATGTGATGAATATGAATAAAAAATAGATAAAACTAATAAAAAGTATGAAAATTTGAAAAAGGATTATAATAAAATTAATAAAGTAAATAAAAATATAATTTTTGAAATTGAGAATATGAATAATATTGAATCTAAAATTTATAAACTAAAATAAAATAATCAATGTTTGAAAAAATTATTCAAGTTCTAAAGATTAATTGGGTGATGATTTGGAAATTATTCAAAAGGAAAATGGGAACCTAAATGATGAAATTAAATATTTGAATGATTTTTTTTCCAAATTTAATATTATAATCCAAACTTTGGATGGATTTATGATATTACAATGGATTTATAGATTTAAAACTAATATAAATTTTCTTGGTTATGATGGAAGGTTACCTCAAATGTATAAAAATAGATTTTCAAATGTAAATCTGAAGTTATATTATCTACTTATTATTTTAAATATGGTTTACTTAGATATTATACTAATTATTTCTCTTTAAATTTCATTAAATATTTGGGTCTCACAAATAAATTTATTTTGAAATATGACATTATAATTAGAAATAATAACCCTTGTTCCACATGGGTGCCTAAAGGTACTTTCTAAAATCTAATCAGATCAAAGATAGTGTGGATTCCCAAGTAAGTTCTTACTTTATACAATATCCAATATGCATGCTTCTTTTTGTTCTATAATTTGATATCTTGGCATGTGCATTTAATTTATATTTCATATGGACAATAACCTTGAAAAATATTTTCTAAAATTTTATTTATTAGCATATATCTAAAAGTTGGTTATTTTTGATTCATTACAGAACATTTTATGAAATTTCTTGAATATCATATAATTGGTTTCATGGAACCTTATGAATTTAAAGTAATTATACTGGAGGATTTATCAAGTGAAAGGTAGAATCATTTAAGGGGGATATTTCTTTTTCTAATTTTTTAAAATATTTTCTAATTTATGAATTGAAGGGGAGATATAAGCTTAAAAATTTTATTTTCAATGATAAAACTAAAAGAGTTAGTTTCTTTTAGGGTAATGTTTATTTAACTTAGGGGGATCTTGAATATAATATACTTTTAAAACATATTTTGGGAAAACATTTATTATAACTATTTTCCATAGGGGGTAATGTTTCTTTAAATATTTTGGAGGAAATATATTTTAAATGATTTAATTTTTTTGATCAATTCCAAAAAGGAGGAGAAATTTTGAAATTGATAAAAAGGGGGAGAATGTTGAACTAGATCCTCCAACCACTTTGTTTATTTATGATATGATAATTAAAATATTTTAAAACATGATTATTTGATAATTATAATTACTCACAACATTGATTGAATAAATTTTATTATTTAAAGATTTCATTATTATTTAGGGGTTTTTAATTTTTTTGATTTCATTATTAATAATTGATTAATTATTATTTAATTATTCATTCTTTATTGTGTGAAAAAATAAGTTTTTCAAAGTTAAGTTTTACCCTTATGTGCCCTCTTGAAATTTTGTTTTTCCCTTTATGTAGAGGAAAACCACATAACATTACTAGAGATTAAATTTTTTACCTTTACATAGATCATAAGTTTAACTTACCTCACAATGTGTTTTATATGACCTTTATATAGTGCTTAACTATTTGGTTTAACTTTAAATCGAATTTGATATTTTATTCTTACCTTGACACAGACTATATAAAAGGAGAGTTACCTTTATGTTGAGAATACAAAATTCAAATTATCTTTATATAGATTAAATATCATACCTTTACTATCATGACACGACCCAATGGGGTCCAAACCTTGACTAACCCAAGACCGCCTCCAATAGGACATAGGATGGTGACCAGTGCTGAGTAGGAATATCCCACACATGGGTGGTATTATCCTAATGTACCTATAAATAGTTAGACATTTCCATCCAATAAAATACAAAAATGTAAAACTACTAAAACCAATGCATGCATGCATCTATTATCCCACGACTAGAGTATGACAGTAAAGTACGAAAAGTGAAAAAGGGGCCAAATAAAATCCCAACCAAAAACTATAGAGAGTCCATATTGCTTAATGGGTGAGGGCTAAAATCAAATGGAAGCACCCAGAAAACACCTTGGTCTATCAATATCAAGCTATAATCCATCCGCTCCCTATCCTCATAGGACACCATTAAATGGGTCGTTGTCTTCATAATACATGACACGTGGGGGCAGAGACCTTGAAGGGGTGAGTATGAAAATATCCAGTATGACACCTAAAAAATACTAAAATAAAATAATCAAGAATATTCATCTCAGAATAATGATATAGAAATCAATTCATAATAGAAAAACCCAAATATACCCAAGAAGGACACCACGCCATCAGGCGGTCGCAACCAACTGCCAGCCACAAGATTCTGCTCGAAGAAATTATCATTTTAGGTGAATCCACTCCATGAGCATTGATATCAATGAATAAAATCATCCAAGAGGTCAAGATAATTAGGACCTACCCAAGAAATCTCCCTATTCATAGAATGCCCAGATACCCAGATAGGGGATCACACCCAGGACCGTCGAGGGACACCATAAACCCAACCTAGATCAACCCGCTAAAAAGTGGATTGTATGCCAATGACACCACAAACCCTACCAATATGGCATGCTATATTGAATATCAAAACCATTCTCAAGGAGTTAACTCCAATTCCACAAACCCCACATAGGGTAAAAAGATGACATATGATCACAATCTAGTCTCACAGTGAAGAACCATGAACTCTATCTTAGATTCATCCTCCCCAAGGGATCAAAATCATGAGATGCAGACATAATTCTGCACTATACTCTCAATGAAAAATGGACCAAGGGAATAAATTCTACCAATACCGGTCCAAATAGAAGAAATTAAGGGAAACAAACACCCTCAAGGGGGGTACACGACATGTACTAGGAGTAAACAGGGTGTCCAGCCAACCCTTGAGCTGCCCGTGTGGTGCTGCCACACACGACTTATAAATATACAAATACACTATGTTTAGGAATAGTAAATTACATGTAGAGATCACTCAGAACATTTCTAGTGCCGCCTACCCATTCCCATATACCAGTATCTATGCCCATGTACTAAACCGTGTACACTCGGTCGTACCCATGCACACCTCGCTATGTTTGTATACCTTTTCTTCCCATGCCCATGTATCCTTTTATATGTACATCGAGTGATGATAACATGTCACATGGGGTGTGATAGGTTCAAATAACATGTGATATTAAAATCTTCATGGAAACCCTAGTAATGTAGCCAGGGGGTTCTACACAACGTATAACACCATATTACACTCTATATATCATGGAAGTTTTTAGATCCACTGGTTATTCCATCACACTATTATGTGCATTTCTAGAGCCACCACCCTTGATAGAATACATGGATCATAAGTTACTCTAGCTTAATGTCACCTTCTCACTAGATTTCTATCCTCAATTTTCTCAAAAAATGACCTGTCGTATCAAACTATCATTTCCAAAAGCCACCCTAACATAACCATCATAAAAATGGAGCTCACTGTCTAATTTGATCATTTTATTCCTTGAATCATCTACTATAATCATCGATCCTCAAATTGAAACCTCCATCATAGTTCTTATCCACAATATTGATCTGTTATGATGAAGAACATTCATGAAATGATCAAATACCGAGTAATAGTCGAACCATGGGATAAAGGAAATTACCTTGATGAACACATGAAGAAACGAGGGAAAAATAAATAATCCACAAGATGTTAGGAATGAAACTCAACCTTTTTTATTTTTCCTTAATCCATTTTCATATAATGAATAAAAAATAAGTATATATAATAACAAAAAATAAATTGAATCCATCAATTTAAATCTATAATTGATGCACGAATCAATTATTGTTTATGGAATTGATCTGTTCTCTACCAGTATTAAAGAACATGATGAAAATAACAAATAAACATCCTATGTGGAGTTTGGATCAATTATTGATTAAGAAAGGTCCTGTGATTCCACCATTGGAGAGACCCATAAACTCTAACGGTGCAATGATCCTTTATCCCAATCTAATCTGGTTTTATCTTCTAAGAACACTCTCCAACGGTCCTCTAGGTATTTAGGGTTTAGAATCCAATCCTGAGACATCTATATAACATTATATTTATATAAGAGTTCAGTCACAAAGTCAATACAAATAAAATAAATAAATAAATTTATTTATCTTATTCATTTTTACCCGCAACAAAATTTTAACAAAAACCTCACACTGAAAAAGGGTATAACCCGTGTTGGGTAAAATATGTATTCTAAACTCAATGGTGACCTTAGATATCTAATATGGGCCCCAGTTTGGGATTTATTCTACCTTTTCAAGAACACTACATGCATGTGATATTAATATATTTAACATATTTCAAAACTTTATTCTAGGATCTTTAGGCCTCTTAATCTCATGATTTCTTAGTAGATGGATCCAAAAACAATCCATATAATATCTAAAAATAATATATGGAAAATCAGGTTTGTTACATTCTCCATACCTTAGCAATTTTCTTCCTGAAAATAGAGAAAAAATACTAAAAAAGATGAGGGTACTGGGATCACATATGGGTATCTTACTTTTAAATGCTCTCCTAAATATTCCTGGGCTGCCACTGGACCCACACTAGGGGAATCAATCACCCATGAAGGATTATCTCATTCCAATACTCAATATCCACTGGGTACTCGGCAAAGGTAGTTACAACATCGATGTACATCTCACCCCAGTCAATGAAAAAGGTTTGTATACGTACATCCTCAGATGCGAAATTTGGAATACATTGTGTACCCAGTCCAACAGTAGAGACAAATATAAGTAGTATGAAACCTTGAAAACTCTACATAGATTATATAAAGGGCCAATGAATCTCATAGAAATATTTCCACCACAACCAAATATCTACAATACACATTGAGGTAAGACCCTCAGGAACATATAGCTTCCCTTATAGAGCTCGAGTGATCTTTATCGTTGGTCTTCATAAGACTTCTGATGACTCAATATAGTCCTCATCCACTCATGGATAATCTACATATTCTCTATAGTAGCTTACCCCATCTCTGGGTCCATGAGTGCTGAATAACCTAGATCAATCAAATAAAGTGGTGATTGGAAGGGATGCCCGTATAGGGCCTCAAATGGTGCTATAATAATGGTGGAATGATAGCTTCTCTTGTATACAAACTCCACCATGGGTAGATTAATCTCTCAACTATAGATGAAGTAAATCATATAAACCCACACCATGTCCTCCAAGAACTTAGTGGTCTACTTATTCTGGATGTTAATCATGGGGTGAAATGCTATACTCAAGCGCAACTAAGTCCTAAAGGCCTCCTGTAACCCTATTTATAATTGTGATGTAAAGTGAGTGTTACTATATGAAATTTTCATCAAGGTAACTCCATGAAGATAGAATATCTCCTACACATAGAGGTATCCCAATCTCTCTAATGAACTGTCCTCTCGAATATCTTGGAAGTGGGATGACTTGGTGAGTTGTTCTACAATCACCCTGATGGAATCATGTACTCTAGATATACATGGTAAACCAATCATGAATTCTATGGGTATCCCATACCACATCCAATATATCACATCAAGGGTTTGAACTAAACCCATTGGAACATGGTTCTCAACCTTCACTTGTTGAAAAGTGAGGCATCAGGAGACAAACTATGCAACACAACTCTTCATGTATAGCCACCAAAACTAATGTCAGAGGTCCTAGTACATCTTTGAAACACCTGGATGCACCACAAAATAGAATGTATGAAATTCTTTCATCACCTACTCTTGAAACGTCAATGGTACCTTCCTCTATCCTATAAAAAGTGTAACAATCTCCCCACCTTCAAAATATCATTCAAGATCCCTTCTGGTGGATATCTATGTACATAAGGTATCATAGTTGGTATCTCTATGATGAGAATACCTAACATGTTGTAAAATTTTTGGGGTAACAACCATAAAATAAATATTTGAATCATCATCCTTATACACTAAGGATAACTTCATCAAGGCTAACTGTTCTGATGCCTCGACCAACAACTAAGAACAAGATCTCCTATTGAGAGCATCTTCCACCATATTCCCCATATCAGGAGTATAGAAAATCTAAAATTCACAGTCCTAGAGGGACTTTAGAAAATTTCTATATTTAAATTTAAGAACCTTCTAAGAGAAAATATACATTTTACTCTTGTAGTCAAAGTAGATGATAAATTGATCACCCATCTGGTATTGTCACCACATCTTCAGTGCGAAGACTATCACTGCAAGCTCAAAGTCATGGGTCGCATAGTTCTTCTCATGTAGTGTCAAATAATGTGAACCATAGTAAATCACTATCAATCTATACATTAAAACAAATCCAATAACGGTCCCTAATCTATCGCAGGAAACTATGTACTCGATACCCTCATATGAAAATTTCAATAGGGGAGCACTCATCAACCTATGCCTCAGCTCTTGAAATAACTTATGGATCCTTTACATCCATAAAAAGGCTTCCCCTTTTGTTTTAAAGAAATCTTGGTTGTTTCCACTTTGGATTAATCTGGTATAAACCTTCAAAACTTCCCTTGCAACCCAAGTAAACTCCACACCTTGATAACACTCTTGGGTGGCTCCCAAGCAAGCACTTCCTCATCCTTTTCTGAGTCAACTACCACTCCTACCTCTGAGATGATGTGTCCTAAGAATAGGACCTCTAAAATAAAAAACATACACTTTGAGAGATTATTGTAATGTTGGCACTCTTTGATTGTGTTCATGACCATCCTCAAATTTCTCGCATGATCCTCCTCGGACACTGAGTACACTAGGATATCATCGATGAATACCACCAAAAATAGGTTTAAGAAAGGCTGAAACATATATTTTATAAGTCCCATGAAAATTGATGGAAATTTCTTTATTCTGAATGGAATCTCCATGTTCCCATAGTGACCATAGAGACATATAAATTCCATCTTCGATATATCCTCATCCCTTACTCACAACTAGTGATAGCTTGATCTGAGGAAAATCTTCAAGAACCACCACTCCCATCTAAAATGATTGAAAATACCATTGATCCTAGGTATTGGATACTTATTATTCATGGTCACCTAGTTCAAGCACTGATAATCCACACATAGTCTCATGCTCCAATCCTCTTTCTTAGTGAACAATATAGGGGCTTCCCTGGGGGAAACACTGGGTCTCACAAATCCCTTCTCCTATAAGTCCTCCAACTACACCCTCAACTCATGAAACTCTACAAGATCCATAAAATATTATGGAACATATATTGGGGCCATACTGGGGTGTAAGTTAATGTATAATTCCAGGTCTTAGTGGGGAGGTAATGCTGAACATCCCCATAAAAGATGTACTCATACTCTGCCATCACCGTAGGGAACTAGTGTCCCATAGAATCCACTGCTTCAAGAGTCATTCTATACAACTGGAGAGTAATCGACTACACACTCCTACACCTGGAATTATACTACTCCACAAAGGTTTCCTTTTCACCAACAAAGGAAATCCTCATCCTATCACCGCAGACACACCGTATCCTCCAACTAAAAAAGTTGACCTAGGCATGAATTGTGGATAGATAGTCTATAACAAAGATGATATCATAAGGACTCAACACTGCTATAATAAGACCCCATACAAAAATCTCACCTCCAAGCATTAGATCGCACTGTTGGAAGAAGTGTGCAATAATTGAGTCACCAACAGTAAGAGTCTCTAATTGCATGGGTCAAGCCAAATGCTCCACTAAAATCTCTAAGTCTTAAACTAGATAAGTATCAAGAAAGGAATGACTTTCACATGTGTTTATCAATACTATATCTAAGGTAGAAAAGAAATAGATCATACCAAGAATCATTCCAAGAGACTCAGGTTCATAGGCCTACATAGCCTATAGTTAGCCTCATCCTTGAACACCACCTCCATAAACCTAGAGTGGACCACATGGGGTGGTGGTGGTAATAGGTCAAACCTCTAATCACCTCCTACTACTCTTCCAACTACTCTTCCAAATACACCACCCTTTATACCACCTTGATCCTAACTCTATATGTAACTCGGTAGTCCCTTTACCATCTCTCAATCAGTTGAATAATAGTCCTAAGATTCCTATGCCAAATGTCCCTGACCATCATAGGAGAAACACCACCTCTCCCTCACACGATTCGATCATCCTAAGAGCCCTTCATCATTGAACCTATGTCCTCAGATTGTATCCTAAAGTGTCTGACATGCATGGGTCACTATTACTTCTATCAGATGCTTGTTTTCAAGGTTTCAGCTCTTGGGTTCCCACTACCAGTGCCCACTGTCGATGCCTACCCTACCAAAAATCTCTCCACCACTAAGGGCCACTCAAGCACTCCAACATAGGTGGAAATGCAGAGGGATATCAATGAATCTCTGATATCTCAATGTAAGACCTCATTGAAGGTATGTAATCTAAAAAAATAATATTAAACCATATCCATAGTGTATTTAGAGAGATCAATAAACCACACTGAGTACTCTACCGTGATCAAACTACCCTTCTACAGATGCAGAAACTCCTGTATGCACGCCGATTGTAAAGTGTCCAGATAAAAATCCTTCTCGAAGAGATGCTCAATGTATGACTAGGATAGATTTGTATCGTTGTATGACTGAGTGACCAAACTCCACTATCACATAACAAATCCATTGAGAATAATATCTATGAAGACCACTGTCTGATCATCAGGAATCCTTATTTGGGAAAAAATTCTAGTGATTGCCTCTAGTCAGTCCTCATATACTTGGGGGTTTAGCTCACCCAAAAACTTAAGAGCTCGCTACCTCAGAAACTTGTTCAATACACTCAGATTGTGTATATACTTATATAGAATTGATATTAGTAAATGATGATCAATGGGTGGTGGTATAGCTGGTAAACCACCCATAGGTTTTATCTCTAATACAAGCCCCAGTACTGAAGCCTTGTCACTTGGCAGATCTTCCTCAGGATCATGTAGTGGAATCTAGGTTGGTTTTCTTCGCAGAGGCATCCTAAAATAAACAAGATATACCATAGTAAAAGAGTATATCTAGAGATATTATTGAAAAATTACATGGAAACCACAACCCATCCCTATATGATGCATGTACCAATTTATTCACTGAAACCAATGTCTATATGTACAAATTTTAAAGGTAGGTGATCAGAGTCCAGGTGTATGGATATGTCAGTCTCCACAGCAACACAAGAGTCCTTGCCCTGAAATGAAAACCCAAAACTCTTAACACTATTTCCCCAAAATAATCTCAAAGAATCCCATACTAATGTAGAACTGACATCTCTGATACCACTATTTCACAAACCAACACAACAAGGCCTGAATTGTGACTACCCCCATCCCACCTCCAATAGGACAGAGGCTGGTGACCAGTGCCGAGTAGGCATATCACACACATGACATACATTATTATAATATATTTTTACACATGAATACATATCCAAGACCATAAAATGTTGAAATTTAAAACAAAATTGAAACCAATGCATGCATAAATATATGATCTCACAACTAGAGTACGGCAGTTAAGTACAAAAAGTGAAAAAGGGGAAAAATACAAGTCCAACCAAAAAATTTAGAGATTCCAACATACTCCATGAGTGAGGAATATGATAAAATAAAAGAACTCAAAAAACACCTCAGGTTTTCATTCTCAATTTATTCTCCACCCTTTCTTTTTCCTCCCAGTACACAATCAAATGGGTTGTCATCTGCATAGGACATAACACATACGCACATATCCCATGTAGGCGTGAGTATAACAATTCATAGTAGGACATCCTAAAAATAATAAACAAAAATTATCAAGAATAATTATTTCATAACAATGATACATCAATCAATGCATAATAGAAAAATATAGATATACCTAGGAAGGACACTGTGTCATCAGGTGATCCAAACCAATAACCATCCATAGGATTATGCTCAAATAAATTCTCATTTTGGGAGAATTGAAAGATGCTATCATGGGAGAACTCAAATGATTAGTGGTTTTTGGATACATAGGTGTACCAGAGTGGCTGACCAAGGTCGTCTCTCAAAGGAGGAAGTAAATTTGACAACTTATTAAAGGAATTTTGAAAATAACATAAAATGAAATAATAACACTACTTGAAAGGTCCTGGGGTTGTTAATAGTTTATAAAACTAAAATAAGTTTTCTAGAATAAGATTTCATTTTTTTAATTTTAATATGAAATTTGATTAACAAAGCACAACTAGAAGATGTTTCTTTAGAAAACTATTTTTAGAAAGTGTATTAAATCTAACTCTAACTATTCAATAATTTATTAATCATTATAATTTAAATTAATATCCACTTAATTATGATCTCTTAATTTGTTAAATATCAAACCCTGCAAGAATTAACTTTACCACCAAGGTGAAGTGAATTTAAACCTAGGCTAACTTCAGAACATGTAATCACAACACCCTACTTTGATTGATGTTCTAAGGTTAGATTGTGGTCAGTGGTAAATTAAGGCACATATCCTATCTAGAAATCATAATTAATTGAGTTTAGGAATTATATTTGAACACTAAAAATTGATCCTGCGTGGTTTTGAATTACCAATTAAGTTCGAACTCTCACAATTCACACAACTCTCAACCTCATGTGATTTGTGTTTATTGTTAAATTTCTTGATTAGTTTATTTTAAATTAAAAACTCAATTAATAGATAATATTATGTAAATTAAAGTATCGCATTGATTCAAAATAAATTAATGATGGAGTTTAGAGGTAGATCGATTACTAAAAAGAACTAAACTTCTATGGTCGGTGTAGTAATCGTAAAAAAATTCTGCATTTGCAAAGGTTTAGAGATGGTAGAACCCAATATCATTTCTACTTTTCATTCCAGACCAATTAGTAAGATTAATATAAGAATAAATTTTAATAAAAAAGAAGAAAAGATAATAACTAAAAGAATAACAAAGATGTTTATTACACAAACAAAAGTATTACAACACGAAGAAGAAGAATAAGGCTTCGTCGAAGGGATCCTTTATTCAAGAGATAATCTTGTTTAAATGGTTGGATAATTGAAGTGGATCAACTTATAATCTTCCATAAACTTCCTAATTCACATTCCAACCTATCAATATGATAAAAAAATCAATTTATAGAGTGGTGGGGAGGCTAGGTTCAAAGTGGTTTCATGTGTGAATGGGGAATCTCGTCCAAATATTTTAAGCCAACTTGCACCACCCATTTTTCCACAAAAACGCGCGAATCATCTTTCCTTACAGAAGGATTATTTGTGGGAAACTTATTCCTAGATATCCCCTCAACACTTGGGCCTAATCTAAGCACGGATAAAGAAGTTATGTCCCAAATACAGAACCCATGTCCAATATGATGAGTGTATCCCAACTTTGACTTCGTGGCCCATTTTCACCAACCAAATGCATGATTTAGCTCCAATGTAATAAGTGAAAGTTATATCCCATTAAGTCAGGAACATATTTACAAAAGGTTAAGTTCAAATAATACATATCAAAATATTTATGTCTGAAATTCTAAAGTGAATTTTAAAAAGTAAAATTGGAATTTTCATCAAAATTTTAAATGAATGATCTATTCCCAAATATTTCATAAATGAACACATTTAACACAATGTGAAGAAATTATATAATTTGTTATCAATAAAATATTCAATAAAAATGTATTTTATCAACTCCCCCACACTTACCCTTTTTCACTCCTAGGCCAAACCTCATATCATGTATTCAAAAAAATTATGACAAGTAAATATCAATATCAAATCAAAGTAAATTTTAAATCACATATCCTTAAGATACAAAAATTACACACCAAGAAACAAAAGATATCATGCCTCATAAGAAACAATTATTTCAAGTTCTCCTTTTATATCATTCAATATATTTCCACTTCATTTATCCTCCCATGCACACAAAAAACTAACCTCACTTGATTTTTCTCTTATCACACAAATGTCAATTTTTTAGCAATGTCTTTTTCATCCAAATTCATAAAAGGGGAACCATAGGCTTGAAAAGTTTCTACATCATCACCTGATGTGAGTTAAGGACATATGTTTATCATGAGGACTATTCGGGGTTGTTTTGTGGCTTTCAGTTGGTAGGATTTAGATGTGAAAAATTATGAGGCTGAATGAGGAGGGATTGACTCTTTTTGAAGAAAAATTGCATTAATATAATTTTCACTTAAATATGGTATCCTACTAAATCCCCTTATCACCAGTTCTACTCCATCATCATGAAAAGTCATTGAAAGTTTACACCATTAATCATTTTAGAAACAAAAATGTCAATCTTCTCCAAAATAGTTTTTTCATGAAACCTCCAGATAGGAACAACTTTAATTCTTTTTTAGAAGCTCCAAAATGGCACAACTCCACTTATCATGAAACTCCAAAAAAGGCACAACATTTAACAAAATGATTTTTTTAGTATAAAGATCATCTCTTCAGAATTTAATTTTCTACCCAAAGTATCAAAAAATGTGGTAGCATAACATAAGACAACTTCCCCCACACTTAAGTTCAACTAGATTATGAAATTTCACTTCAACATTTGGTTGGATAGAGAAAATTGGCTTGTAATGTGGCTAACCTAACAGGATTTTCATGTATTCTAAGGGCTATGAGGATTAAATGTTAAAGGTAGGAAATTATAAAAAAGTATCATTATAAAATAGGGGCTTTAATACCAAACAAATTCCTTAATAATTTAAAACATAAGCACATCAAACCGTCGAGTTTTGATAGGAATTAATCAAATTCTGGTCAAATCAAGCATGATTTGGTTCTCTCAAGAAGTGAGGTAAATGTAAAGACTATGAAAATAATGGTTCAGAATCCTTACAGTAAAGTGATTTCAAATATAAATACAGTGCGATGTGGAATGGGATTGAAAATTCAGAGTGATTTTCATGAATTTACAAAAGTTTTGAACTTGAAATGAAGTCATTTTTAGCATTCATTTAAGTTTAGTTTCATGGGATAAAATGTTTCACTTATTGATAGGGATTTCAAAATGGAGATGAGAATAATTTCAACTCAAAAATTTCAAAAATACACAAAAAATTTAAAAATAAACACACAAAATTTAAAACACAAACACATTTGTTTAAATAATTGAAAAACAGGAAAACAATTGAAATTACTAAACTAAAAGGTTCCCTCCCCCAAACTTAAAATATTGAATTGTCATAAATGTTAACCCATGAGATGATATATTCATATGAAATGTATAATTTTAAATAAGACAAATAATATAAAAGTGAAAGGGTTACGACAGTTTGATATGCTCAAGTGATGATGGGGCCATTCAGTTTGATGAAATCCACTACATCAGTAGGAAGTGCCACAATTTATTTCTTCAAAAGTTTCCCATTGATTGTAAAGATCCTTCTTGTGTCCTCTTGTGTGATCTACAATGCACCATAATGAAAATAATTAGTCACAACATAAGGACCTAACAACATGGAACACAACTTAGTAGGCATCAACTTCAGTTATGAACTATAGAGCAAGACTTTCTCTCCAACTTGAAATTCTCTTTTCTAGATCATTTTTAATGATATGATTTTGATATTTCCTTGTATAGCCTTGAGTTATCATATAAAGAAAATCTAATCTCCTCAAACTCTTTAATTTGCAGCTTCATTTGGATTCCATCTTGGGCCAAATCCATGTTGACTTTCTTTACAACCCAATAATCCTAATGTTCGACTTCCACAGGGAGATGAAATTCTTTTCCAAAAACAATCCAAAATGGGGACACACTGATGGGGGTATTGTATGCTGTCCTATAATCCCACAATGCATCATCCAAGCACTTTCTCTAATCATTCCTCTTTGGATGCACGATTTTCTCCAAAATCTGTTTCAACTCATGATTTGAAACCTCAACTTGGCCATTTGTTTGGAGGTAGTATATTGTTGATGTTTTGTGTGTCACCTCATAATTTATAAGTAGTGAATCCAAATTTTGATGTAAATGTGTTTCCCTTGGTCACTGATGATAGCCTTCAGTTTTCCAAACCTACAAAAAATATGTGCTTTGACAAAGTCCATTACAACATGCGGATCATCAATCCTAGTGGCCTTATCCTCCTCCAATTTACTCATATAATCAACAACAAAAATGTACAAGAAACCAAAATAAATTGAAAAAAGACCCATAAAATCAATTCCCCACACATAAAAAATCTCACATAATAATATGGGTTGTTGAGGCATATCATGTCCCCTAGAAATGTTTCCCGTGTGTTAGCAATGTGAGTATGACTTACAAAACACATGAGCATCATGGAATAATCTAGGACAATATAATCCAGAGTCAAAAACTTTCCTAGATGTTCGTTGGTGTCCAAAGTGTCCTCCACATGCAAGTGTATGATAAAAATATAAAATAGACTCAAACTCATGATCAGGAACACTCCTCTTAATAACTTGATCACAACACATGTGCCAGAGGTATGGATCATCCCAAACATAAAATCTTAACTCACTCTTTAATTTTTGGACTTGACATTTCTTTAAATTTGTAGGGATTTCATAGGCAACAAGGTAGTTAACTAAATCATCATACCAAGGATGCGTACCTGATATGGAATAAATATGATCATCAGGGAAAGTGTCCTAAAGTGGTACCTAGTCCAAGGTGTCATCCTCTAGTGTGCGAGTAAGCCTACTCATGTGGTTTGCCACTAGGTTTTTTGACCCCTTCCTGTACTTTATCTCAATATCAAATTCCTGAAGAAGGATCATTCATCAGATAAGCATGGGCTTTTCATCTGGCTTCTTCAAGAGGTACCACATAGCTACATGGTCAGAAAAAACAACTATTTTAGAGCCCAATAATTATGAAAAGAATTTATCTAAAGAAAATATGATAGCAAGAAACTCCTTTTCTGTGGTTGTGTAATTTAATTGGGCCGAATCCAATGTCCTCGAAGTATAGGCGATCACATGTGAACGTCCCTCCACCCTTTGAGATAAGACATCTCCAACCGTGAAGTTGGAGGCGTCACACATAATCTCAAAAGGAAGCTCCCACCATAGAGGATGTATGATAGGTGGAGTGGTCAAACGCTATTTTAGCTCATCAAAGGAATTCCAAAAAGAAATATCAAACACAAAATTAGAATCCTTTTGAAGTAATCATGACATAGGAAGAGCGATCTTACTAAAATATTCAATGAAGTGCTGATAAAATCTTTAATTCCCAAGAAAATATCTAACATCACGTACACATGAAGGATATGGTAGGGATGGAATAATATCTACCTTAGATATATCAACCTCTATCCCATGTTTTGAAACTACATGCCCTAAGACAATGCTATGCTCTACCATAAAATGACACTTTTCAAAGTTGAAGACCAGATTATTATCAATGCAATGATTAAAAACCTTTCCCAAACTAGAGATGAAATCATCAAATGAAGATCCATACACTGTAAAATCATCCATAAATACCTCCATGCAGGACTCAATGAAATCTGAAAAAATACTCACCATGCATCTCTGGAAGGTACTTGGGGCATTGCAAAGTCCAAATGGCATCATTAGGTAGGAAAACGTACTGAATGGACATGTGAATGTTATATTCTCCTAATTCTTCGAAGCAATAAGAGCCTGAAAATATCCAAAAAAATCCATCCAATAAACAATAGTATTTTTTCCTAACTAGTATCTCAAGCATCTGATCAATAAATGGGAGGGGGAAATGGTCCTTGCGAGTGGACTGATTTAGTTTCCTATAATCAATACACACATGTCAACTATTTTTTTACCCTCATTATAAATAACTCCTCTTTATCATTTCTAACAACATTAACACCACTTTTCTTAGGCACAACCAAGATAGGACTCACCCACTGAGAATCTGAAATGGGATAAATTATACCTACCTCAAGAAAAATTTCAACCTCTTTTTTAACAACCTCCAAAAGTGTTGGATTGAGTCTCCTTTGTGGCTACCTAACTGGTTTATCCCTATCCTCCAAAAGAATCCTATGCATGAAAATAGAGGGGCTAATACCTGATATGTCATCCAAGGTCCACTCGATTGACCTGATGTTATCCCTCAAAAGATTCAAACATTTTTCTTCATGTTCAAAAGAGATATTGTTATCAATGATAACATGTAGTTTCTCACAACTTAACAAGTATGAGTATTTGAGATTTGGTGTCAATGGCTTGAGTTCCAATATGGGTGGGGGGTGATATATGGATGGAGATAGTGAAGGAACTGAAATACGTGCACAAAGAGCATCAGTATCAGAGTGGACATGATCAAAATCAGAGAATAGTTCGTCAAATCCATCAGAAAACTCAATAGTCATGTCATAAGTAGAGTTCACATGATCAAAATCAGAATATGAATCCATTTAAAAATCAAATCTAAGAGATTATTGTTCATTAGAAATGGGTGTGGAATTGATCTTATACAACAAAATAGAACCAATACTCATAATATCACTAAGTACAGGACAATCAAATTCCATGGGGTTTTTATTCAGTGGCTCAAAATGGGAGATAAAAAATATATAATGGTCCTTTAAGGGGTACTTCATCGAGTTTATAATATTAGGTATCACAACTTCATCCCCAAATTCCATAGAAAGTGTACCCTCATTGAAATTTAATATAGTTTTGTTAGTTTTTGAGGAATGGACTACCTAAGATAATGGTAGCATGAGAACTTACCTGATCATCCTCTACGTTAAGAACATAGAAATATGATGGAAAGATCATGTCTCTTACCCAGAAAAGTACATCCTCAAGGACTCCCACTGGATATGTTGTAACTCTATTTTCCAACTGCACCACTACTCTCGTCAGCTTCAACTCACCCAACTATAAAGAAGAAAATACAGATTGAGGAATTACATTTATGGAAGCTCCTAAATCACAAAGAACATCAAAAAAGTGAAACTCCCCTATTGTGCATGGGATGGTGAATGTCCCTGGATCCTTTCACTTTATTGGCATTGCTAGAGTTGGTGTAATGAGTGCTGACACATTCCTTCCAAGATTGATCCTCTCATTTCCCTTAATTCATCTTCGATTGATACAAAGTTCTTGTAAGAATTTAGCATACATTGGGATTTTCTTGATGGATTCAAGTAGAGGTATGCTGATCTCCACATGCTTTCATGTGTCCAAAACTTATTTTTTCATCACCTCTTCAGCCATATTTTTTGTTTTTACAACTCTGTTTGGAAATGGAAGGGGTTTAGGAGGAACAGAATCAATATTTTTCTTACCTTTATCTTTCTATTTGGATTTCTCATCAGTTGGTATAGAATGGGGCTTCTCCGGAGTTGAGTTGAATCCCGGTGGAATGATAGGTTCATATGTATCAGTTTTTTTCTTCCCACTTCTAAATGTGATGGCACTGACATTACCCTTGGGATTTGGAGTAGGTTGGGAAGGTATATTTACAGAATTCTTACTTACCATTTCATGGAGGGTAGTGGAAATCTGGATCATTTATGTCTTTAACTCCCTCAACTCCAAACCTTGACTCTTTAGATTATTCTATTGATTAATAAAAATTTGTTTCAAAAGGTCATAAGTGTTAGAATCTACCTTGGTTTGGGAATTACCTTGTTGTTGAATTGTTGATTCTCGAGCTTCAAATTGCCTTTGGGGTTGTTGGAAACCCTATTTGTAAGATGGAGGCTATTGGAAGTTTTCTTGAAAGGGGGTATTTGTTGTTTTCTAGAGGCATACCTCATATATAATTGGTCCTTCTACCTTTGTTTGTATGTTTGAGCAAAGGAATAAAACTTCTTTTGTGGATATGGTTGTTGCTGCTGCTGACATGGTCTCCCAGGAAACAATGCTGCAGAATCTTCGGTTTCTTGTAGTTGGGGGAAATAGTCAGTTGGGTGGCTTGTCTTATTACAAATGCCACAAGGCCTTGAAAGAGTGGGGTGAGATGTCTTTTGAGCCAAAGAAATATGCCTCACCATAGTGGTCAATTCTTCTAACTTGGTATCAATTAAATGCCTCTCAAGAGAAGAAGGACTTACCTGATGTACTCCCTTGACATGCGGTGTACCTCGATCACCAAATTTTTGGGAGTTTTGGTCCATTTTTTCAATCAATTCACGTGAAACTACTGGTGTCTTGTCCACCAATTATCCTCCAACCGCGACATCCACCATACTCCTCTCCATAGGCGTGATTCCTTCATATAAGTATTGGATGAGGAGTTTCTCACTGATTTGGTGATGTGGGTAGATTGCACACAACTTCTTGAATCTCTCCCAGTACTCATACATTGACTCCCCTTGGGATTTCTTTATCCCAGATATCTATTTTCAAATGGAAGTGGTCCTTGATTCTAGAAAAAATATCTGCAAGAAAATATGTTTCAAATCGTTTCAACAAGTTACATATTCAGGTCGTAAATAATACATCCAATCTTTCATAGTTCCATCAAGTGAAAATGGGAATGATCTTAGTTTGATTTTATCTTCAGATAAATTTCTTGGTTTAGGGGTTGAGAAAACCACATTAAATTATTTAAGGTGTTTTTTTGGGTCCCCACCAGATAATCCATGAAACTTTGGAAGAAGGTGAATTATCCCATATTTCAGTTCAATGTCTGATTCGAGATTTGGGTATTCAATACAATTTGTTTGATAATCAATATCATGTGCATCCAATTATCAAATGGTTATATTAATTTAATTTCTATTATTTTTATCCATTGGTTCTTGTTTTAGGTTTTATATATAAGTATTTCCAATTTCAATGTTCATGGAGTTGAGTAATTCCCTAACTGGTTGAATGTTGAAGCTTCCCATAGACTGGGAATGTCTGATTCGATCCCTAAGTATATGTTCAATATCAGGGTCAAGATCTAAAAGATCATCAAGATTAGTTCATTTCATAAATCAAATAAAAATGAAAAGAAGGAAAGTGGACCATATTAAAATAAAAATGAGAAGTTTGAGTTGATGGTTAAAAAATAAGAAGAAGAAACTAAAGAAAGAAAAAAAATTTAGATTGGATAAAGAATGAAAAAAGAAGATAAGAATAGAATAAAATGTAAAATAAAAAAATACCTTTAATTTGTTGAAATAATTACTTGCATCCCTATTAACGACACCAATTTGAAAGGCACTGTTGTGGGTTCCCTCAAATGATTAGTGGTTTTTGGGTACTTAGGTGCAGTAGAGTGGCTGGCCAAGGTCGTCTCCCAAAGGAGGAAGTAAATTTCACAACTAATTAAAGGTCTTTTGAAAATAAAATGAAATAAAATAATAACACTACTTGAAATGATGGGTGTTGTTTATCTTTCATAAAAATAAAATAAGGTTTCTAGAAGAAGATCTCATTTTTTTTTAATTTTGATATGAAAGTTGATTAACAAAGCACAACGAGAAGATGTTTTTTTAGAAAACTATTTTTAGAAAGTTTAATCGATCTAACTATACCTCTTTAATAATTTATTAATCATTATCATTTAAATTAATATCCTTTTAATTATGATCCTTTAATTTTTTAAATCCTGAACCCTATGAGAATTAACTTTACCACTAAGATGAAGTGAATTTAACCCTAGGATAACTTTGTAACATGCAATTGTAGCACCCTGCTTTGATTGATGTTATAAGGTTAGATTATGGTCAGTGGTAAATTAACACAAATATACTCTCTGTAAATTATAATTAATTGAGTTTAGGTATTATATTTGAACACTAAAAATTAATCCCATGTGTTTTTTAATTACTAATTAAGTTCTCGCTCTCACAATTCAAAAAATTCTCGACCTCGTGTGATTTGTGTTTATTGTTCAATTGATTTCTTAGTTTCATTTAAATTAAAAAATCAATTAATATATCATATTATTTGAATTATAGTAGCTCATTTATTCCAAATAAATTAATTAAGGAGTTTAGAGGGACATTAATTACTAAAAAGAACTACCCTTCCATGGACGGTGTAGTCATCATAGAAACATTTTTCATTTGGAAAGGTTTAGAGAGGGTAGAACCCAATATCGTTTATACTCTTGATTCCATCCCAATTAGAAAGATTAAGAGAAGAAGAAATTTGAACAAAAAATAAGAAAATATAATAAATAAAAGAAGAACAAAGAAGTTTATTACACAAAAAAAGTATCACAACACGAAGAAGAAGAAGAAGAAGAAGGATTCGTTGAAGGGATCTTTGCTTCAAGAGCTACCCTTGTTGAAATGGTTGGATATTTGGAGTGGATCCACTCATACTTTTCACTCAACTTCCTAATTCACATAACAAACCATCCAAATGAAAAAAACACCAATTTATAGAGTGGTGGGGAGGCTAGGTCCAAAGTAGTTTCAAGTGTGAATGGAGAATCTCATTCTAATATTTTAATTTAACTTGCACCACCCATTTGACCTAAAAAAACGGGTGAATTAGCTGTGATTTCAGAAAGATGATTTGTGAGAAAATGATTCCTCAAGATTCTCTCAATACATGGGCCTAATACAAGAAATTATGAAGAAGTTATGGCCCAAATATATAACTCATGACCAATTTGATGAGTCCAGACCAACTTTGACTTAATGGCCCATTTGAACCAACCAAATGCATGATTTACCTCAAATGTCATAAATTAAAGTTGTATCCCATTAAGTCAAAAACATAATTAAAAAAATTTAAGTTCAAATAATACATATCAAAATATTTATGTCCTAAATTCTATAGTGAATTTTACGGGGTAAAACTATAATTTTCATCAAATTTTCAAATGAATGACATAATCCCAAATATTTTATAAATGAACACATTTAACACAATGTGAAGAAATTATATCATTTATTATAAATAAAATATTCATTAAAAATGTGTTTTATCAATAATCCACACCATGCGTTATGTTATCACTAGAGACACTCAACCAAGATGTCAAGATAATTGGGCCGTACCTAAGGAAGTTCTTTGGTCAGAGAAGATACTAATACTTAGATAGGGGGTCATGCCCATGACAACTTGGGGACACCATGAACCCAACCTAGATCAACCTGCTACATAGGGGGTCATGCGCCAATGATAATACAAACCCTACTGATACGTTCTACTAGATGGAAGATTGATGACCTACTCAAGGAATTAACAACGATTCCACAAACCCCACCTAGGATAAAAAGATAACAGGGGATCACAATCCAGTCTCATGGAGGGACAAAAATAATTCTACATGAGACTCATCCTCCTAACAAGATCACTATCCTGATATGTAGATATAATTACACATTATATTATCAAGGTAAAATGGACCAAGGGAACACACTCAACTGATACTGTTCCATAATGAAGAAATAAAGTGCTACAAATACCCTCAAAGGGGGTACATGACTTATACTAGGGGTACACAGAATATTCATCCAAACCTTAGTGTTACACCTCAATACCAGTTGGACAGAGTCAGTGCATTATTTCATTACATTGGCATGATCACAAGAAAATAAAATCCCAAAGGACCAATCCGTTTAGTAGCCTTTGAAATACTAGATACAAACATAAGTTTTACATTACATCTTGAAATAAAAAACAACATATTATCCCCTTTGAAAACTCTCATATCCCATAGAATATCCCTGTAGGTCAATCATAACATACTTATTAACATCCCGGGGAAAAATAAAACATAAGAAATGGGTGAGCTCAGATGCTCAGTAAGGATAAACAATATAGTGGAATCTATCATAAATAATAACAATTTTTTTAAGGAAATGTATAAAAATAAAACAAAAGTCTTTTAAACATAATACTGAGTATAATATGGGAAGAATAAATCAAATAATTACATTTAAACATTAAAATTGATATTCTACTAGTTGAATAATCACATTCAATATCAATAACTAAAATCATAATGAGGAAATGCATAATTCCAGATATCATAACCATACCATCAAGGCCTCATGCCAAGACCATTACTATACCATCAAGGCCTTGTGACAAGACACTAATTTGTCACATGAGACCTACCGATGCATCGAGAGGCTATAAAAGGCCCCACCTGTCACTTACTAAGTCAAATTAATTCCTCATATTAAAATGGTGAAACATAAAATAAACATTCGTATTAAAACTAGCCTATGAAATATTAAAACATTAACTATAAACCGTAAATAGTTTAAAAATATCACATCCATAGTCAAACATATCATAAAACCTTCAATAAAATATGGATTATTATATCATAATAAATCAACCTCAATAAATTAGAAAATATTAAAAAGGATGTTGACATAGATGAAAATAATCTAATAAAATAATTAAAACACTTTGAGAGAAATATCCATTTTTTACTTTGAAATCATTTAAAGGCCTGAAAAATTATAAAAGAAAACATTTCTTTTAAAAATAAACATGTAATCTTATAAGGGATGTTTCAAAATGTTAAGGCGATATAATAGTGGAAAAATCCACTCGCATTGTATAAGTTTAAAAAACATTCTTTTCTTAATTTTTTGAAAATGTCATAAAGTAGATCATTTAGAAAATGACCAAAAGATTCATTTAAAAACATTTTACATTAGTCAAAGATGGGTAAAAATAAATTTAACCAATTTTTAGGCAATATTATTCCAAAAAATCAATTTTTTCAAAATATGGACATGGATGATAAATATTTCCCAATAGATACATACATATACACAACCTCGACTAATAATGAGATTGTGAAATTAACCCTTACCTTGTACTTTCTTTTAGTAGATGGTGAGTTAACCTCATGTATAACGGTTAATGAATGTTATTAAATTATACCAGGACTATATCCATATTTATGATATCATATATGATCTTATTATATCATTTTGTTAATACTATTACAGTATTACCATTGTTTCAGGTGTTAACTGCTTCATTTTCTTTTGCATGTTTTGTCATTTAAGTCTTGTTTATTATGAATTGGGAATATTTTATTCATATCCCAAATGATATTAAGTTCATAAATATTATATTTACTCATAATATTAATTTTATAATCATTTTTTATGGTTAACATGGATAATGAATCTTATCGTGTCATGGAGACAGTAGGTCGTACGTACGCACAAGTGACAATATCATTCCTCTAATGGTTAAATGATATGGAATTGGGTGGAATGTGAATTATAATGAAAAAAATATCATGTCATATTTATTATTTAAATAATTTATATTCATCATTATACCCATTTAAATATAGTATATATGAAAAATAATTTACACCACGGCGTGGAGACGGTAAGCCATGCGTACACACACATGATGATATTGTTTTTCATAGGATGAGTAAAAGTAGGAATATGATTGTACCATAATCATAATAAATTCTTAGTATATGTATGATACTCGATTTATTAATTTTTTATGGAAAAAACATATAATGAGGAAGTATAAGAAGAAAATAAATTGAATTGAATTGGTAAAGAAATTACATCTTCTTTGTTGGACTTCCTTTGGATCTCCTCTTACGGACACTTGGGGTCGTATTGTTGGAAAACCAGGACCTCCATAAGTTAACTAAGAATTTTTATAGGAGAATTGTTTAGGGTTTTATCGAGTTATAAAGCTCAAGGAGGTGTGGGGAAGTGTGGGTGGAGATGCCTTTTTATAAGAGAGGGGAGGGGCACTTTAGGAAACTCTCAAAATATTAAAATACAATAAGAATATTCTAGATCTAAATTGTTAAAAATGGAATATAAATGAAAATTAGAATAAATTTTAGAACATATCCAATCCCATTGCTATTATTTGACATTTTTGTAATTTTTATATAATTTAATAATAATTTAATTCAATAAGATATTATTATTTCCAAATTTAATACTATTCATCTAGTTTGACTTAAAATACAATAATAAAAAGTGTTAATTTGATAATAATGTTTTCAAACATCTATAATATATCATATAGATCTATAAAATTTCTTAGAAACAATAAAAAATCCAAAATATAACAAAATTAGTATTATAAAAATCAGTTTTTCTATTTTTATGTTAATTTAATAAATATTATTTTAGAATTGAAGAGACGTTTAAGGTAATTATATAACTTCTAAAAATTCAAATTAAATTTATATAATGAAACTAATTTGATTTATATCAAAATTTAAATTTATATTCGTTCATAGCTTGATTTTGGCCCTATGTGGACACATAAAAGATATTGAAATACAAGATAGTGATATTTTGTAACTATCTTTGATTTAAATAATATATAATTTATTTTCATATAGAAGTGTCCATTAAACATATCAAAATACATCATAATGTAATAATTATTGAATATTATTCATCAAATAATTATTTTGGACAAGTTTTGGTTTTATTTTATACCTTATAATTTTAATTTACCCTTAATTAATTTTTTTAACTCTTACCATAGCAACAGGTGTTTTTATTACTAAGGGTTAACATAGTCACTATAAAATTACAAATGATCCATAAATGGATAATTGGGGACATATTTAACTTCATCCCCATTATTTGTCCAAATTTTAAATTTTTATGAATTTTATATAATTTAATAAAATATCATCTATTTTAAAATATCAATAGTGTCAATTTTGAAACTATTAATTAGTTGACTTTTAAAAAATATCATAACATAGATATATGTTCTAAAAAACACCTTTAAACCATCAATAAAATCTCAAATTAATAAATAAAATTATTTGATAAAATTAATTCACTCAAATTATATTTATTTTAAATAATTTAAAATCATTTATTTGTTATTTCTATTAATAAAATAATTTCTACATCACTATTGAGTTATCATTTATGGTAATTATTTAATCTCTAAAAATTATAAATAAATTTTTGATGTAGGTAATTATATTAAATTTTTAGAGACTACATATAGTCTATTTTATCCCATGGTTATCCCTATATTAAAATTAATATACTAATATAAAATGAGACTGTGACATTTTGTCACATTTATAGATTTTTATTATATTCACGTCATATTCCAGGGAAAGTGTCCATTAAGTGATTAAATTTATAAAAATATATGATAAGGTTAAAATTTAGTCATACAATAGGATTTTGGAATGTGATAATGTAATTTTATAATATTTTGTTATCTTTAATTACCATATTTACCTTTAACCATCGTAATAAAAATAATTACTACAGATACTATTCATAATGCCCAAAAATAAAAGGAACCTATTCAAATAATTTGGAACCACTGAATAAATATATGGAATCCATTTTTCAAAATTCAAAATAGAAAAGTTGCAGTAAAAAATTTAAAAAGTAATCCCATTTTCGAAATAAAAAATAGTTTTTAAAAGTAAGAATATTAAAAAAGATTGAAATTTTTTTAATCAAAATTCATGTTAAAACTAATGCCAATGAAAAAAGTTATATTAAATGATAATAACATATTATATTTATACTTTAAAAGAATTAAATAGTATAATTTATCCACATAAATTATTTCAATGAAACAAGTTGTTTTTAATCAAAATTCAGTATATTTTTACTATTCATCAAAATTCAAAACTTATCAGAAAAATATCAAAAATTTATCCAAAGAAATTTTTTATATCCCACTTACAAAGAAGAAGTTTTTTAATTATATCATATTAAAGTTTAAAAGACTATATATAAATTGGGTGTGCTATCAAAAGGCCTCAAAACTATGTTTTTTGAAAAATACTTCTTTTATTTTAAAAATTGAATTTGTTCCTATATCATGTTTAGAAATTACATAATACGAATGTTAAAATTATATATAATAAATAGAATTAAAAATATGGTTAATACTATTCATAATCACTAATTTAACAACTATGTTATATTTTATAATAATATTTTATTAATATACTGTTGTTTGTTAAACCTAGGCCTTGTATGTAATGCAATCCAACTCATTGTAGTGTGTAGGATAAGCTTAACATGGTGTTGTGTAAAAAGGAAGAAAGTAAAAAAATTAGATTTATTTAGAAATGAAAATATTTTAAAGTCTCATAGTGTTACATTATCCCCTACGTTAATAAATTGCGTCCTCACAATTAAAACTTGGGATTGAAAACTAGAGGTTTGACATTTAAAAATATATTTGTTGAAATCCCACATCGGAAAATAGATCAATGGGACCTCCATTTTAAAATAAAGGGAAGTATGAAGGCCACTAGATATAACACATACTAGGGTTAATTTTATGAATTCATGGACAAGAAAGAAAAATCTAACCATCAGGTTCCGATGGAGAATGATAGAAAACATTATAAGGAAAAATTTAATAATCAAAAAGCTAGAAGTCAGTGATGATTTAAGGGACCATTTGATATATCGAAAAATAAAGTACTAAGAAATCATTTTTGGTTTTATGATATTTTTTTATAGTTTAATAATTCATTTACTTCATATATTAAGAATAAAATGAAACATACTTACTTACTTAACAAGTATAGTTTTCCCATTTAATCAATTTCTACCACAAACTCACCTTTATCTCCAAAAGATACTAAAATTCGATTTATCCTAATGGTATAGGGTTACAAAAATGAACTTATAATTCATCTATTATACCATTTAAATAAAATAAAACTATTTTATACTATCTAGGACATCACGTAGGACAATGGTAGGTGATCTACCCTTATCGCCCTTCTGTTGTGGGTTCAAGTCTCGCGGTCTTGTCAGATGCGATGGGTTGTCACCCGACCTGCGAGTTGTCATTTTTTTTCTAAAACTATATTATTCTATATTTCCAAAAATAACCTGAATATATTCAACATTAAATAAATGTTTTAACCTTAAAAAATACTTTCCAATGTTCAACTTAATCCATTATAACCTTTAGACTTATCCAAAATTCTTCTGTCTAAAATCACAGTCCAAAATAAATTATAAGGAAGGTCACATAACATAATACATATATTTTTTTTGTCACAATACCTTCATCATGTATTCTCTTACAACATGGTAATACCCTGAATTACCATAAAACCTTGTAAAACATAGAATATTGGATATAATCATTAAATTAAAAAATGTTGTGAACTCCAATAATGATGGAATAAATAAACTATTAATCAATTCCAAGGTAGTTAATAATATCCAATATACTTTATCTAAATCGATAATCTCTTTTTTCCAAGATCATTATGTCAATATCAGAAACATATTAAAATTTATCTTTCCCTCAACCACAGATTTTTCAAAAAGTTGAACTTACAACTGTGTAACTTTATTTGGTACCATACAATCTCAAATCCTTAATGAAATAGTATTGTAGTACAATCCTTATATACTCCATAATCCTTATAACTAGTATATTGATAATAAAATATTAAAATAAAATAATTATTTAATAGGAATATTAATCATTCCTGTTCATCTATGGTAGTATAATAACTTAATAATTATCTAAGAGCATATTCTGGTTTATATTCCTTTGATGATTGGGACATTGATTCACATAGTGTCCCATCTCTTTACAATTGAAGCATTGTACATTAGAAACTTTCTTCTTACCCTTAAAATCAAGAACATGGTGTCCTTTTTCTCCACACTTATAAAAAAATCCCATTCCATTCAAGAATTTACCTAGGTTATTATTTCCACAGTTATCAAATGTGGGAAAATATTTCTTTCCCTTCTTCCCTTTATCCAACTTTTTCTCTACCATACTATTCTTCTATTTCTTCCCTTAAAATCAAAGGACTTAGAGAATTATTTACTTATCTTATAAACACATGATACTATTTATTCATATGATGATAATATATGGGAGAATATTTCTATTTGAAATGTAGGATTAAGACGATGAAAGATATGATCCTTCTTACTCTTTGGATCATGTGTATTGATGAGGTTCACAATCCTTATACTAGGCGCCATTTCTAAAATACGACATACACTAGGTTATATCATATCATAATGTATAATCCAAAAAGTAGAAAAATGATTAATATAAATTGAATTTTCACACGTATCTAGTGTCAGAGTCATAAAAATGATTTCTTTGGGTATATAATTACTCATAAATCCTTCATAATAGTTTGTAAAGAAAATGTGAATTATCCTAAGTATATCTATTGGGAGTGTTAAACCAGGTGCGTAGTAAGACCCATTTTCATGTACTAGGTTACCCCGAGTCAATCTCGAAAAATCATGTTAGAGTTGTTACTCCTAGGTACATCCGTTAAAGAACTACATCCACTTTTAGTATCTAGACATGGATGTATTACTTGGAAGACCCAAAAAATATCTACATTACCAAAATTCTAGTATGTTATTATATAATTATCCTTAAAATATATATTAGGGTAATGTTTCCTAATCAATTTTTTCTAAATCTAGCTTACATGGTTTGTAATAAACTTCCTCTGATACTAAATGTAACGTCCTAACCCTATTTGATCAGATTCGATGTATTATTTTATTAATTGGCATGATCACAATAAAATAAAATCCCGAAGGACAAATTAGTTTACTATCCCTATAAATACTAAATAAAAACATAAGTTTTACATTACATCTTGAAATAAAAAAACACATTATCCCCTTTGAAAAATCTCATATCCCGTAGAATATCTCCACAGGTCCATCATAATATACATCTTCGCATCCTGAGGAAAAATGAAACATATGAAATGGGTGAGCTCAGATTCTTAGTAAGGATAAAAAATATAGAATAATCTATTATAAATAAGCATAATTTTTAAGGCAATTTATAAAACTAAAACAAAATCCTTTTAACCATAATATTCAGCATAATATGGAAAGAATAAATCAAATAATTCCATTTAAATATTAACATGTTTATTCTACTAGTCGAATAATCATATGAAATATTAATAACTAAACTTATAATGAGGAAATGCGTAATGGCGGACATCATAACCATACCATCAAGGCCTCATTCCAAGACCATTACCATACCATAAAGGCTTTGTGACAAGACACTAGTTTGTCTCAAGAGACCTACTGATGCATAGAGGGGATATAAAAGGCCCCACTCATCACTTACTATGTACAATGCATTCCTCATATGAAAAGGGTGAAAGGTAACATAAACATTCGTATTAAAACTTTCATAATAAATGTTAATACTTTAACCATAAACCATAAATGTTATAAAAATAGAACATCCATTGTTAAACATATCAAAAAACCTTAAATACAATATAGAATATTTTATCTTAATAAATCAATCTCAATCAAGCATAAAATATAAAAAATTATGTTGACATAGATGAAAATAATCTAATAAAACCATTAAAACTTTTTGGAAGAAATATCCATTTTTTACTTTGAAATCATTTAATGGCCTGAGAAATTATAAAAGAAAACATTTATTTTTAAAATAACCTTGTAATATTATAAGGGAAGTTTCAAAATGTTAAGGTGACATAGCGGTGGAAAGACCCACTCATTCCGTATATGTTAAAAAAAACATTCTTTCCTTAATTTGTTGAAAAGGTCATAAAGTATATCATTTGGAAAATGACCGAAAGATTCCTTTAAAAAAAATTTAAATAATTCAAAGATGGGTAAAAATGAATTTAAAAAATTTTAAGGGAATATTATTTTGAAAATATTTTTTTGAAACATGGACATGGATGATAAATATTTCCCAGTAGATACTTATATATAAACAACCTCGAGTAATAATGAGATTGTGAAATTAACCCTTAATTTCTACTTTCATTTAGTATATGTCATGTTAACCTCATGTATAATAGTTAAAGAGTGTTATTAAATTATACTAGAAACATATACATATCTATAATATCATATATGATCTTATTATATTGTTTTTAATAATATTTCAGTATTACCATTGTTTTGGGTGTTAACTACCTCGTTTTCCTATGCATGTTTTTTCATGTAAGTTGCGTTTATTATGAATATGAAATATTATATTCATATAGAGAATTATATTAATTTCATAAATATTATATTTACTCATCATATGAATTTTATAATCATTATTTAATGAATAACATGTATAATGAATCTCATTGCATCGTGGAGACGGTAGGCCGTACGTACGCACAAGCGACGATATCATTCCTTTAATGGTTAAATGGTATGGAATTGGGTGGAATGTGAATTATAAAGAAACAAAATCATGTCATATTTATTATTTAAATCCTTTTTATTCATAATTATACATATTTAAATATAGTATAGATGAAAAATAGTTTACACCATGGCGTGGAGACGGTAAAACGCATGTACGCACACATAGTGATATTGTTTTTCGTAGGATGGTTAGTAGGAGGAATGTGGTTATACCATAATAAAAATAAAATCTTAGTATATGAATTATACTTTAGTTATTAATTTTTATGGAAAAAATAGAATTATGAAGTATAAGAAGAAAATAAATTGAATTTAATTGGTAAAGTAATTACCTCTTTTTCATTGGACTTCCATTGGATATCCTCTTAGGGACATTAAGGGTGGTATTTTTGGAAAACCATGACCTAAAAAATATAAATAGGAATGTTTATATGATAATTAGTCAAGGTTTGGTCAAGATATATGGCTCAAGGAGGTTTGAGAGAGTTTGGGAGGAGATGCCTTTTTATAAGAGAGGGGAGGGGCACTTTAGGAAACTCTCAAAATATTTAAATATAATAAGACTATTATAGATCTAAATTATTAAAAATGGACCATAAATAAAAATTATAATACAATTTTGACCATATCATATCCAATTGTAATTATTTAACATTTTTTTTGATTTTTAAATAATTTAATAATAAATTAATTCAATAAGATATTATTATTTCCAAATGTAATACTACTCATCTAGTTTGACTTAAAATACAGTAATAAAAAGTTTTAATTTGAATATAATGTTTTAAAACATCTATAATATATCATATAAATCTATAAATTTTTTTATACACATTAAATAATCCAAAATATAACAACATTAATATTATTAAAATCATTTATTCAATTTTTATGTTAATTTAATAAATATTGTTTTAGAATTGAAGAGACTTTTAAGTTAATTATATAACTTCAAAAAAATCCAAATAAATTTATATAATTAAATTTATTTCATTTATATAAAAATATAAATTTACATTACTTCATATATTGATTTTGGTCCTATGTGGTCACATAAAAGATATTAAAATACAAGATAGTTATATTTTGTAACTATCTTTGATTTAAATAAAATATAATTTATTTTCATATAAAAGTGTCCATTAAACAACTCAAAATAAATAATAATATTATAAATACTGAATATTATTCATCCTATAATTTCTTCTTACATGATTTGGTTTATTTTAAACCTTATAATTTTAATTTTTCCTTAATTAACTCATTTAACTCTTATCATGACAGCATGTGTTTTTTTACTAAGGGTTAAGATAGTGATCCTAAAATTACAAAGGAGATGTACTTGGAATATTGGTGACATATTTAACTTAATACCAATTAGTTGGCAGAAGTTTATATTTTTATGAATTTTATATAATTTAATAAAATATCATTTATTTTAAAATATCAATTGTGCTAATTTTGAAACTATTCATTAGTTGACTTGTTAAAAATATCATAACATAAATATATGTTCGAAAAAACTCTTTTAAACATCAATAACATATAAAAGTTATCCATAAAGTTATAGGATGACATTAATTTACTCAGATTATATTTATTTTAATAATTTTATTATCATTTATTTTGTATTTATATTAATAAAATAATTTTTGAATCACTATTGAGTCATCTCTAATGGTAATTATTTAATATCTAAAAATTATAAATAAATTTATATGATTTAGGTAGTTCTATTATATTTCTATATACCACCAATATTCTATTTTATCTCTTGATTATCCCAATATTAAAATTAATATACTTATATAAAATCAGAGTGTGGCGTTTTGTCACATTCATTGATTTTTATTATATTCATTTCATATTCATGGGAAAGTGTCCATTAAGTGATTAAATTTCTAACCATAGATTATAGGGGTCTAATTTAGTCATCCAATAATATTTTATAGGTGTTGAGGTAATTTTATAATATTATGTTTACCTTTAATCACCCGATTTACCTTTAACCATAATAAAAAAAATAATTACTAAAGTTAATATTCATAATGGGAAAAAATAAAGGGAACCTATTTAAATAATTTGGAACCACTAATTACAAATATGGAATCCATTTTTCAAAATTTAAAAAACAAAAGTTGAAGTAATTAATTTAAAAAATAATCATGTTTTCAGAATGAAAAACGAGTTTTTAAAAGTTGAAACATTGTAAAAGTTTGAAATATTTTTACATCAAAATTGATGGTAGAATTAATACCAATGAAAAAATTATATTAAATGATAAAAATATGTTCTATTTATACTTTAAAACCATTAAATAATATAATTTATCCATATAAATTATTTTTATGAAAAAATTTGTTTTTATTTAATATTTAGTATATTTTTACTATTCATCAAAATTTAAAACTTATCAAAAAAATATGAAACATTCCTCCAATTTTTTATATATCCCAATTCAAAATAAAAAGTTTGTTTTTTAGGTATAATATATTAAATTATCAAAAACTAGATTTAAATTGGGTGCACTATCAAGAGGTGGAAAAACTATATTTTTTGAAAAATACTTTTTTTAACCAAAAAACTGAATTTGTTCCTATATCATGTATAGAAATTACATAAGATGAATGTTAAAATTATTGAAAAAATATAAAATTCAAAATGTGTTTAATACTATTCATAATCTATAATTTAAGAGTTAGGTTTTATATTATAATAATATTTTATTAGTATATTTGTTTTTTGTTAAAACTGGGCCTTGCGTGTAATGCAAACCAACTCTTTGTAGTGTGTAACATAGGCTTAACATGGGGATTCATAAAAATAAATAAAGTAAAAAAATTAAATTTATTCAAAAATGAAAATATTATATAAAGTATGATATTGTTACAATTCATCTTCCTCTGTGGTGCTTCCTCACATGGCATGTAAATATCCAAATACACAGTGTGTAGAAATAGTACATGGTGTGTAGAGATCGATAAACACCTTTCTCGTGCCGTCTATTTGTGCTCGTGTACCATTGGCCTTACCTATATACCAAATTGTGTACACGTAGCCATGACTATGTACACCTATTAGTTTTTCATACTTAGCCTTCCCATTCCCATGTGTCCATAGAGATACATGTTGAGCCACCAAGAATGCGTCACATGGTGTCTAATTGGCTCACATGGAGTGTGAAATTTAGCTCTCAACAGAAACTCTAGAGACGCAGCTAGGGGGTCCCACATGGAATGTAACACTGGATTACACATCGTGTAGCATACCGTTACTATTTTTAGGTATTCCTAGATCCTTATTTTTACCAAGCTTTGGTTGGGTTTCCTTTGAGGTTATTTCGAGTTAAAATTTTAAAAGTTTTGAAAATTATGGGCTAGTTAATGATTGACACACGGTTTTCCCAAATCATGAACCCTCTTAAGAAAAACCATGCGAACCTAGGCATTGGAGTTTTTCATGGTTGGTGGACAATTTTTCAGACCATCCACCCTCTTAAGAGAAACCATGCGACCCATTTAAAATAGGCGCATGACTAGGCTGCAATGTTTGGTCTAACCGCACAGGTATACCCATATAACCTTTCATGTCTTTTAATAAATATGAAAATTAAAATTAATAATCCTAAAACCCACAATTTAGGTTTCAGATTGACTTAGTACAACCCCATACAATATCTTCTTCCTCAAGAGCTCTCAATTACAGTTTTTAGCCCCTCAGAACCCTCCTAGAAGCTATTCAAAGCTTGAAAAATGTTGTTCGATCTCCTCTCGATTAGTTTCCTCAGTCCATTATCTTTATAAAACTCTCTCCTACTTTCTTTATAGGTTTATTTTGATCTTTGTTTAATCTTAAATGATATAATAACCTTTATTTTGTATCTAAACCCAGGTTTTATTATTGTTTTCCTAGATTCTGTGATCGTCGTTCTTCATTGAAAAATCCCGATCAGGTTTTGGTGAATCAAGATCCCGTGATCCCTATATAGGTGGTTCCTTTAGGATGCACAATTTTTATTAGCCCTAAATTTATTTATATAATTTAAATTTTTTAATTACATTCAACTTATTTATTTCAATTATATTTCTTTCAATTGGTTTTTTTGGAAAGACCCAATTCCATTGAATTGTGGCGTGTTTATAGAAATTATTGAAATTTAAATGGTTTATTTTAAATTTTGGAATGGGTTTGATGAATGTTTTTTGAGAAAACCCAAATCCATTGAATTGAGGGTTTAGGGGGAAATTGATTGAAATTGTTTGAAATTAAATTGTTGAAAAAAATTTTGAAAGTGAATTTTGAATTGATTTCAAATTCTTATTTTTGAAAATGGATTAAAATTGTTTTTATAGAAACCTTAAGATTTTATATTAGAAAATGAATTTTTTTTATTAAAAACTGATTTTGGTTTTAAATGGAAAAATAGAATTTTTGAAATTGGGGAATGGGATTTAATTTTATTTTATGGTTGCTTAAAATAAAATTCCAATCATTTAATTGTATGTGAGAACATGAAAGCCTAGGTTTTTTCTAAGTTATTAGGATAAGAACGCTAGGTTTAAATTTACCTTGTAATGGATTGAAATTTTAAAACACTAAAATTTGTTTGGTAAACACATCTTACTTCCCCAGTGATACATATATGAGTCCTCTCTTTCCAGTGCCGAGGGACTTATGTACACATTGCTATTTATCACATGAGTGTGTGATGTTCCTATAACCAGAAACTATCGTACCTCTTTGCATATGACTATGTTTCTCGCTTTTTTATATTTGAGATATAAATTTATTCCAATGTTGTAAACTGTTTTATATGCCTTCTGATTTATATAAACTGTTTTATATAAAAGTGTTGATAAGAATTTTTTTTAAAAGTATTTCTACTATTTTGAAGTATGAAGCATGATTTGATAAGGTATTTCCATTATTTGAAATGCAACACAAGATTCATTTAGAAATTCTTTTAAAATGATAAACCTATTTATTTAACATTTAAATAACTTTATTTGGTTAATTTGATATTGAAATCTATTATGGAATCCTTGGTGAGACCCTACTAGGATTTTAGCTCACACCCTACCCGTGCCTTCAGGTGTTTGTAGATTATCTCCTTCTAGGTTTGAGAAAGGGGAAAGAACCACTTTTAGGTGGTTTTAAATTTGGATTCATGGACGTGGAGAGTGAGTACATTGGGACTTGGGATATTTATCCTTCCTATTTTTCTGGTTCTTTGCTATAGTACTTTGTGTTTTCATGCCTGTTTAAATTTTGGTACAATTCTCCCAGTGGCGTTTATTTTGTATTCTTACTTATTTGTTATCTTCTTCCGCAATGTTTGTGAAAAAATTATTCCTAATCTCATTTTTATGATTCCAGGTGCTCATATCTAATATGTGGGGATTAGGAACACCATTTGGTCCATGTCTAGACTGACTTAGTTATCAAGTTACTAGCGTACCCGGGTCGATTTTTGACACACCGTGTATCATGGAATTTTTAGATCTACTATGTAACAACCCGAGACTTTATAATATTTTTATATCTAAATAAATAAATTTTTTTCTTTCTTTCTTCTTACGCAACACCATATTAAGCTTATACTACACACAATAATGAGTTGGCTTGCGTTACACGTAAGACCCAGTTTTACTGAACAACAATATATTAATAAAATATCATTAGCATTTATGAATAATATTAACATAATTTTGACTTTTATATATTTCATATGACTTGAAAATTCATCTTATTTATTATTTGGACACAATATAGGAACAAATTCATTTTTTTGGATAATAGAAGCATTTTTCAAAAAATATAGTTTTGTCACCTTTTGATGGAGCACCCATTTTAAATTAATTTTTTGAATCGTTAATAAATTATATTTAAGAAAATAAATTTCTTATTTTGAATCAGGTTATAAAATTTACTTTAGATTAATTTTTGATATTCTTCTGATAAGTTTTAAATTTTGATGAATGTTAAAAATATACTAAATTTTAATTAAAAAATACTTTTTTCATCAAAATAATTTATGTGGATAAATTATATTATTTATTGGTTTTAAAGTATAAATAAAATATATTTTTATCATTTAATATAATTTTTTTCCTTGGCATTAATTTTACCAGAAATGTTGATGTAAAAACATTTCAATCTTTTGCAATGTTTTATCTTTTAAGGAACCAATTTTCATTCTGGCAACATGATTAATTTTTAAATTAATTTCTGCAACTTTTGTGTTTTGAATTTTGAAAAATTTATTCCATATTTGGAATCATTATTTACAAATTATGTAAATAGGTTCATTTTATTTTTGGGCAATATGAATAGTAAATTTAGTAATTATTTTTATTACCACAGTTAAAGGAAAATCGGGTAAATAATGGTAAAATGATATTTTCAAATTACCTCAACACCTATAAAAATCATATTGGATGACCAAACTAGACCCTTATCATATATGATTCAAAATAAAATCACTTAATGACCACTTTACCATGAATATGACATGAATATAATAAAAATCAATGAATATGACAAAATAGCACACTCTCATTTTATATAAGTATATTAATTTTAATATATTGACAAATAGAATATAACATATATTATAAGTATTTTATGGAAATATAAAATAATTTCCTACATCATAGAAATTTATCTATAATTTCTAGAGATTAAATAATTACCATTAATGATGACACAATAGTGACACAAAAATTATTTTATTAATAAAATATCAAATAAATGATTTTAAAATATTAACATAAATTAAATTTTACATAATTGAGTTGATACACGAATTTTATTGTTTAATATGACATGTTAGGGGTATGTTAAATTAATTATTTAGAAGTTATCTTGTTGTATGCATTTTATTAATTTCAAAGTTATCAATAGTGTCAAAATTGACACTTATTATATTTTATGAAAATAATATTTCATTAAATTATTTAAAAATCATTTAAATATTAAATAAGGACAAGTAGAATAGATATGGTATAAATTATCATAAATTGGCCCTTTATGGTCCAATTTAAACTTGATAATTAAAAATTACATCCTCTTAGTAATGAAAAATTGCTTACCATAGTTAAAATAGAAATGGGTTAATTAAGGTTTAATCAAAATTATAAGGATTTAAACAACACGAAAACTTCTATAAAAAAAATTGGTTTGTAATATTAAAACCTTGTCTGATATGATATTAGAATACATGACCTTTTGGAGGTATTTTAATTTATATTGAATTTATTATAAATTAATCCTTTGAGAAATTCCAAAAGTTTCCCTTGACTTTATTATAAAAGGACACCTACTCCCTCATTTCCTCACACCACATTATGAGGAATCCCTAACAAAATAATATCCTAACTTACCTAAACTAATCTCAGAATCCTCTATTAGGGCATATAACCTATCAAGGAATCCCTCTGGTATAAACCAAAATAAGTTACTCATTTAAGAGGTAACACCTTCTCTCATGCTTTTAGTTTCATTTCCATTATACACTCCCTATAATATTATTATTATATGATTACATAACAATATAAGTATCCTCAATATACTATTATTATATTATGATATAGTTTTTACCTACACTTACACACCACCATTTAATGGGTAACGAACATACTATTTCTGTGTACGGTAAACTACTGCCTTACGAAACAATGATTGTTCAATTTCCCCTACCACCTCTCATGGTGGCCATTACAATGGAAAACATGTTTATATATGATATATATGTTATTTATAATATCTTTTTTCTTATTTAATTTTTATTTAAAACATAACTTTATTCTTTCCAAGTTTTCTAAATACAATGATTATGTTTGAGGAAGTGTGGAATAACGCCCCCTCAAAGCGATATGACTCGTTCACTCTATACATGGAATGTATAAAGTATGGTCTTATTAATCCTATAAGAAATATAAGACATTGATATAATAATATAATTATAATATACATGTATATAATTTAATTATTATACAAAAAATAATTGAAAGTGGAATTCATGCGTATGTACGACCTACAGTCTTCACGAACAGTGCATTTAATTTCTTATCTGCAAGTGTTGTGGATTATTATAAATAAATATATACTGGGTATATATATATATAATATTTATTTCATGTTTTACATTTTTTATATTATTAAACCATGTTCTAATTAATGGTAATAACAAATAATAAGTCAAAACTTACTCGATAAAATAAGCGATTAACACCCGAAATAGTGAAAATAATGAAATATTTCTAACAAACAAGTAATAACATACTATAATAGGATCATATATGATATAATAAATATGGATATGGTTTTGGTATAATTTGATAACATGTTTTAACTATTATACAGGAGGCTAATTCACCCTCAACTAAAGGAAGATAAAAGGAAAGGGTTAATTTCACAATCTCATTATTATTCGAGGTTTTTTATACATAAGTATCTATTGTGATGTTTTTATCATCCATCTAAATTTTTATTAAAAATGTAATTCAAAATATAACTAATATTTCTATATATTTGTTTAAATTCATTTATACCCATATTTTAATTTTTAGAAAACATTTTTAAAGGAATATTTTCGTAATTTTCCAAATGAGGTACTTTATAGTCTTTTCAACAAATTAAGGAAAGAATGTGTTTTTAACTTATACGGCGCAAGTGAACATTTTCTACCATTATGACGCATTAACATTTTGAAGCTTTCCTTACAATATTACAAGGTTATTTTCAAAATAAATTCCTTCTTTTATAGTTTCACAACTTTTAAATGATTTCAAAGTAGAAAAAATATCTCTCTCTCAAAGAGTTTTAATGATTTTATTAGATTATTTTTATCTATGTCAACATACTTTGTTGTATTTTATGCTTAATTGAGGCTGATTTATTATGATACAATATTCCATATTTATTAAAGGTTTTATGATATGTATGACTATAGTTGTGATATTTTTATATCATTCATGGTTTATGGTTAACGTATTAACATTTTTATACTAGTTTTAATACAAATGTTTAAGTTATGTTTTACCCCTTTCATAATAGGAATGAATTGGACTTATTAAGTGATGGGTTGGTCCCTCTATAGACCCTCGATGAATTGGTAAGTCTCATGATAAAAACTAGATATGGAATTGACTGAGGCCTTTCCCATTTATTTTATGATATAGATTTGGACAAGCGCTTAACCATTTATTTTTTGATGTCTTGGATGAGTCCTCAATGGTATATTTCAGATGTATGGAATTATACATTCCATCATTATGAGATTAGTTATTGATATTACATGTAATTATTCGACTAGTAGAATATCCATGTGAATGTTTAAATGACATTATTTGATTTATTATTTCCATATTATGTTCAAGTTTTATTTTAAATGATTGTGTTTCAGTTTTATATTTTCCTTGAAGTTTATGGTTATTTATGATAGCTTTCGCTATATTGTTTAACCTTACTGAGCATTTGATCTCACCTTTTTCATTTGTTTTATTTTCCTAGGATACTAAGAAGTGTTTTATGATTAATATATAGGGTTAAGATAGAAGAATAATGACATTCTCAAATAATGGACTATGTTGTATATTATGTTTTGAATTGTAATGAATGTTTCATGTATGAAATCTATTTTCCGTGACTGGTAAAACGAAATTTCCTTCAGGACTTTATTCCTTATAATCATTCCAATGTATTAAAATAATGCACCAGCTCTGGGATTCTGGGGTCAGGGCATTACAATTGGTATAATAGGATGTTTAGCAACAACCTTGGAAATTATATTTAGAAAACATATATTAGGGATGATAAACATAAGATAGACTTTGAGGATAAGTATAAAGGAACATACTAAAATTTTGGAAATGTAGATATTATGTGGGTATTCTTAGTAAATATATCCCTGTCTAGATACAACAAGTGGATGTGGTTCTAGAACAAATATACCTAGGAGTAACAACTCTGAAAAGGTGTTCTGGGCTTGACTCGAGGTATAATGGTACATGACAACATGCCTTACTATGAACCTAGTTCGAAACTCCTTAGGTATATGATTAGGACTTAATAAACCATGTATATGATTATGAGATTATAAATTCACAATTTTTTTAATTTATATTAGATGTTTTAATAATTCAAAATTATGCATTCGGATTTATTACCTAATCTAGTGTATTCAATGTTTTAGAAATGGAACCTTTTGGAAGAAATGGAAATCATATCAACGCATGTAATCCATTTAGGTATTTCCCTCCTATACAAGATAATGATGTTAGTGCAAGAGATGCAACTAGTAATGAGCATCTTATAAGTATACTGGGACAACTAAATCAGGTTATGAAAAATAACCTTGTCTGTATAGAGCACCATCATCCACAAAATACATGAACAATGTTAGACCACTTCATGAGACAAAAACCACCAAAATTTGATGGAACAACAAATCAATTTGTATCTAAGCAATCGATAAGTTCCTTAGAGAAGATATTTATTTTTTTGAGGAGTCATGAAAGAGAAAATGGTGTCATGGCAGTTTATCATATCTTAAGATATTTGGATCAATGTTGGTCATTGATTAAAAACCCGATGGAAGATGAGGAAATAAAAAACATATAATGGAGGGAATTTAAAGAACTATTCTTATAAAAAAAATTTCATCATGAAGAATGAGATAATATATAGTGACAATTTCTAGGTCTGAAGTAGAAGGAGGAGGATAACGTTGAAAAGTATTATGCTAACTTCACAAGGTTAGAAAGGCATGATAAAGATTACATATATAAGCCAATAAGTAAGATTGATCGATTATTTGATGGGTTAAAACCATTCCTATGATAGGAACTGGTCTCCCAAAATTTCTCATCATATGAAGATATAGTCTCAAGTGATATAAAGTCAAATAAAGAATTTTCTAAGTCTTATGACTTGAAGGGAAATAAAGAGAAGAAGAGAATGCTAGGGTAATAGAAAGATAATGGGAAGAATGGAAAGAATTTTTTTCCACATGTGACAAATGTGGAAGGAAACACCCAGATTTTTGCATAAAATAAAAAGGAGTTTTCTTCAAGCATGGTGAGAAAGGCCATCATACTCGTGATTTTATGGGAAAGAAAGAAACTGTAAATATAAAATTCTATAATTGTAAAGAGATGAGACATCATACAAATTATTTCCCAGAGTTCCAAGGAAATATTTCTTATAAGAATCAAATATATCAAGTTCACGCATATGCTATTACTATAGTTGAAGTGGAATAATTAATGTATTTATGTTTTTGGATTCAAGAAATATATTATTATATTTTAGTTATAAGAATAATGTGATATATAAGGATTATATTGCATTAATTATTATTTAAGGATTTGGGATCATTAATTGTTTCATTAATTATTTTGAGGTTTAAAATGTATTTTTAAACAATAGATACATTATGTTGTTTGGGTAATTTGATGTTACGATTGATTTTAGAAATTTAGAGATCTATTTAGACTGTTAATTTGGACAAAAGTATTTTGGAAAAGTCTTAAGGATAGAATGGATTAATTTGTACATTGGATATTATTTTTTAAGGGTAAAAAATTTCTTAAGGTTATTTTGTAATGTTATAATGATATTTTTTTAGAAAACGACAACCCGTAGGTTGGGTGACAACCCATCGCGTATGGCAAGGCCGTGAGATTTGAACTTACTACCGAAGGGTGATAAGGGTGAATCATCTACCACTATCCTACGTGATGTCTTGGTAAGTATATCATAGTTTTATTTATTTAAAATGTATGATATATGAAGTATAAGTTTATTTTTGGAACCTTATACAATTAAGATAAAAATAATATTTTGAAATTTTATTATCTTTTGAAGAGAGAGATGAGTTATGGTAGAAATTAGTTAAAGTATGGAAATCTACTTGTCAAGTAAGTTTCATTATATTCTTACTCTATAAAGTAAATTAATTATTCAAATCTAGTTAAAGGATCATGAAACCGAAAATATTTTCCCAGTACTTTTTTTCGTGATAAATAAAATGGACCCTTGGGTGATCGTAGATTTATAGCTTTATAGTTGAATTTTTTTCCTAATCATGTTATCTATCACTCTCCATCAGAACTTGATGGTTACATTTTCTTTCATATCCATATTTTCCAACATGGAACCCTAGTATGCATTATTTCTAGTGACTTTCGTACTTCCCTTTCGTTATTTTAAAATGGATGTCTCATTAATCCATTTTCCGATGTGGGATTTCCACAATGATATTTTGAAATGAAAAACCCATAGTTTTCAACCCTGAGTTTAAATTGTGAGGATGAAACTTATTGAAGGATAAGAGAATGTGACACCTTAATAATTTATAATATTTTAATATCTATATAATGTTTTTCTTGTTTTTTTATGCAACACCATATTAAGCTTACACTACACACAACAATGAGTTGGCTTGCGTTACACACAAGACCTGGTTTTACTGAAAAAAATATATTAATAAAATATTATTAGTGGTTATGAATCATATTAACCAAATTTTGAATTATATATATTTCATATAACTTTAAAATTCATCTTATTTATTTTCGAGACATGATATAGGAACTAATTCAAATTTTCAGATAAAAGAAGTATTTTTCAAAAAATACCGTCTTGTCGCATTTTGATGGCACACACATTTTAAATAAACTTTTTGAAACTTTAATATATTATAATTGAAAAAATAAATTTCTTATTTTAAATTTGTATATGAAAATTTACTTTGGTGGAATTTTTGATATTTTTCTGATAAGTTTTAAATTTTAATGAACTATAAAATATACTAAATTTTAATTAAAAAAACTTTTTTCATAAAAATTATTTATGTTTATATATTATATTATTTAATGGTTTTAAATTATAAATATAATATATTTTTATTATTTAATATAATATTTTTCATTGGAATTAACTTTACCATGAATTTTTATGTAAACAAATTTCATTATTTTGAAATGTTCTAACTTTCAAAAACCTATTTTTCATTTCGACAATGAGATTAATTTTTAAATTAATTAAATTAACTTTTGTGTTTTGGATTTTGGAAAATGGATTCCATATTTGGAATTGGTGGATCCAAATTATGTAAATAGTTTAATTTTATTTTTGGGAATTATGAATAGTAACTTCAGTAATTATTTATATTACCTTGGTTAAAGGTAAATTAAGTAATTAAAGGTAAATATAATAATATAAAACTACCTTAACACCTATAAATATCATATTGGAAGAATAAAATCGGCCCTTATAATCTATGGTTCTAAATTAAATCACTTAATGGCTACTTTCCCATGAATATGACATGAATATAATAAAAAGCAATGAATGTGACAAAATTTTACACTCACATTTTATATAAGTATATTAATTTTAATATATGGATAACCAGAGTATAAAATCGATTATAAGTATTATCTGGAAAGATAAAATAATTTAATACATCATATAAATTTATCTATAATTTTTAGATATTAAATAATTATCATTAATGATGACACAATAGTGACACATATATTATTTATTAATAAAATATCAAATAAATGATTTTAAAATATTAAAATAAATTTAATTTGATATAATTGAGGTGATACAAGAATTTTATAATTTAATATGACATGTTAGGGGTATTTTAACTATATTATTTAGAATTTATCTTATTATATGTATTTTATTAAAGTCAAAGTTATCAATAGTGTTAAAATTGACATTAATGATATTTTATGAAAATAATAATTCATTAAATTATTTTAAAAAATAAAAATATTAAATAAGTACAAGGGGAAGAGATATGGTCTAAAATATCTTAAATTTACCATTTATGGTCCAATTTAATATTGATAAGTAAAAATTACATCCTCTTAGTAAAGAAAATGTGCTTGTCATTGTTAAAATTAAAATGGGATAATTAAGGGTTAATCAAAATGATAAGGATTAAAATAACACAAAAAAATTCATAAAAAATATTAGTTTGTAATATTACAACCTTATTTGATATTATCTTCGAATAAATAACTTTTGGAGGTATTTTAATATATATTTAATATATTATAAACTAATCCTTTGATAAAACCCAAAAGTTCCCCTTGCATTAATTATAAAAGGACGCCTCCTCCCCCATTTCCTCACACCAAATTTAGCTTTCTAGCTCAAAAAAACACTAAAACAATAATCTGCTAACTTTCCTCCCCACATCCTATAATCTTCTATTAGGACATAAATCCTCCCAAGGAATTATTTTGGTATAAACTAAAAGAAGTTAGTTGATTAGGAGGTAACATCTTCTCTCATACTTTTTAGTTTCATTTCCATTATCCACTCTCTTTAATCTTCTTATTATATGATTACATAAAAAAAACTATCCTAAATATACTATGATGTTTTTAACCTATGTTTTCTACCTACAATTACACAAACCTCCATTTAATGGGAAACAAACATACTCTTTCTGTGTACGGTGAACTAATACCTCACGAAATGATGTTTTTTCAATTTTCCCCTACCACCTTTGATAATGGCCATTGTGATGGAAAATATGTTTATATATGATATATATATTATTTATAATGTCTTTATAATTTAGTAATTTTTATTTAAAACATACCTTTATGCTTTCCAAGTTGTGTAAATACGATAATTTCATTTGAGGAAGTGTGGACTACTGCCCCCTCAAAGCGATATGACTCGTTCACGCTATACATGGAACAAATAAAACATGGTTTTATTGAACCTAAAATAAATATATGAAATTAATATAATACTTGAATTATAATATACTTGTATATCATTTAATTATTATATGAAAAATATTTGAAAGTAGCATTCATGCGTATGTACGATCTACCGTCTCCGTGAATGGTGCATTTCATTTCTTATCTGTAAGTGTTGTGGATTATTATAAATATATATATACTCAATATATATATATATATGTATAATATTTAAATCATTTTTTACATTTTTTAAATGATTAAACCATGATCTAATTAATATGGACAACAAATAGTAAGTCAAAACTTACTCGAGAAACTAAGCGATTAACACCTGTAATAGTGAAAATAATGAAAGATTATTAAAAAATGAGTAATAAGATATTATAAAAAGATCATATATGATATCATAAATATGTATATGGTTCTGTTATAATTTAATAACATTATTTAATCATTATACATGAGGTTAATGCACCCTTGACTAAAGGAAGATACAAGGTAAGGGTTAATTTCACAATCTCATTATTATTCGAGGTTTTTTATACATAAGTATCTATTATAATGTTTTTATCATACATGTACATTTTTCTTCAAAATTTATTTCAAAATATTATTAATATTTCTAGAATTTTTTTTAAATTAATTTCTACCCATGTTTTACTTTTTTTAAAACATTTTGAAAGGAATTTTTCGGTCGTTTTCCAAACGAGGTGCTTTATGACCATTTCAACAAATTAAGGAAAGAATATTTTTTATCTTTTATGGAGAAAGAGACCATTTTTTTCTATTATTAAACCTTAATTTTGAATATTCACTTATAATATTACAAGGTTATTTTCAAAATAAATGTATTCTTTTATAATTTCACAACTTTTAAATGATTTGAAAGTAAAAAAAGAGATATCTCTCTCAAAGAGTTTTAATGATTTTATTAGATTATTTTAATCTTTTTCAACATCATTTGTTGTATTTTTTAGGTTGATTTATTATGATATAATATTACACATTGTATTAAAAGTTTTATGTTATGTCTGACTATGGATGTGCTATTTTTATACCATTAATGGTTTGTGGTTAAAGTATTAAGATTTCGTATTCTAGTTTTAATACAAATGTTTAAGATATGTTTCACCCCTTTCATAAGAGGAATGAATTGGACTTAGTAAGTGATAGTTGGGTACCTCTATAGACCCTTGATGTATTAGTAGGTCTCATGAGAGAGACTAGATATGGACTTGGATGGGGACTTTCTCATTTATTTTCAGATATGGATTTGGCTGAGGCCTTAACCATTTATTTTTAGATGTCTTGGACATGGACTCGATGCTACATTTTAGATGTATGAAATTATGAATTCTCTCATTATGATATTAGTTATTAATATTACATGTGATTATTCAAATAGTATAATATCCATGTGAATGTTTAAATGGAATTATTTGATTTATTATTTCCATATTATGTTCAAATTTATATTTAAAAGGCTTGTGTTTCAGTTTTATACTTTCCTTAAAATTTATGGTTATTTATGATAGCTTATGATATATTTTTTTAACTTTACTGAGCATCTAAGCTCATCCATTTCATATGTTTTATTTTACCTAGATGAAAAGAAGTGTTTTATGAATGATATAAATGGTTAAGCTAGAAGAATAATAGTGTTCTCAAAGAATGAACTATGTTCATTATTATGTTTTGAATTGTAATGACAGGTTCATGTATGAAATATATTTTATATGACTGCTAAATTGATTGGTCCTTAGGGACCTGATTCCTTGTAATCATAAAAATGTATTAAAATAATGCACATGCTCTGGGATTTTGGGGTTAGGGAGTTATATACTGGTACTTCCACGACATGATTTTGAATATCTCCAGAGCCATTTACCTTTCCGAAATCCATGGATCGAAGGTCTGTGACCTCTTTGTCACCCGCTCACTAGATTTTGGTCCTTGATCTACTTGAAAAAAGATCCTTCAACCCAAACCATCACCACCGTAAGCCTCACCCATGTAACCATTGTGGAAACAGAACCCGAGGTCCAATCCGGTCTCATTCCCCCTCAAATCATCCACTATCATCTTCAATACTTGAATCTCAACCTCCACCGCATTCTGTACCCACAATATTGATTCTTTGTGCCAAAGAATGGTTGTGAAATGATCAAATACTATGTAATCATCAAACCAAGAGCCAAAGGAAATGTCTACGATGAGAAAACGAAGAAACAAGGGAGAAATACATAAGACACAAGATGTGAGGAATGTAACTCACCCTTTTTCATTCATACTTAATTTGTTTTCATAGAATTTATAAATAAAGAGGGTTAAATAACAAATAAAAATTAAATAGATCCATCAATTTAAATATACCATCGATGCGTGAATCAATTCTTGTTTTTGGGATTGATCTATGTTCAACCAGGATTAAATAATGGGATTGAAATCACAAATCAACATTTTAAATGTAGTTTGGATTTATTTTTATAGAATAATGGTCCTATTTTTCCATTTTGGCGTGATACACAAACTAAAAGCACACAAAAATCCTTGATCCTGACATGATCTTGTTTCGTTTACCAAGAACACTCTCCAACGATCTCTTGGGTCTCTAGTGTTTAGCAGTAAAACTTGATACATATCTAAAACCAAATATTTATTTAAGACTTTGGTCTCTATTTCAAAAAAAAAAATTTATTTACTTTATTAATTTTCACCTGTGAAAATTGTTTCACAAACACCTTGAACTAAAAAGGTTATGTCTTTCCAAGGTTAAATCCTTTGTTTTGAACTCAATGGTTCCATAAAATTGTTGATTCAACCCCCCTATTCAGGAATTATTCATCTTTTTTAGGAAAACTAGACATGTGTGATATTAATATATTTAATATATTTCAAAAGTTTATCTCAGGCTTACTGGTTCTTCGAATATCTCCCTTTTGAGTTCCATTCTAAAAAAATAATCCATAAAATATAAAAAAAATTATACATTGAAAATTATATTCATTTAATTTATGTAGAACCTTCTAACGTACCATGATGTAGTCCGTTATATAAGATTCCTTTACACAACCATATGGAAATAGCTAGTATAAAATTACCATTTTAGAGGACTGAAGGAATTTTTTTATGCGTTCCAGGTTTTTGATTTATCTGGGAAAAAAATCCACTTGAAAAACAAAACATCACATCCTTGGTCATGGTTTGTTAAATGTAGTTAAAATGGTTTAGTTTTGGATGACATTCCATGGTTTGAAATCATGTTTTATGTTATTAATGAAAGTTCAAATTTCCATGAAAATGCTATAATTAGTTTCACCATGGGAATCCGTGAGTAATTGGTTTAATTATTCATATGTATTGATTTAAATTAAAATGTATTGTAAGTATGAATGATATCATATGAATGGTTTCATCTGAATCATTAGAAAGTATTTATCTCATTTACTATTTTTCAAAATCATATATATTATCATTGATATATTTTTTAGAATATCGATTATAATTAATACTATCTACATGTAAAGATTTTATCATTTAACTTATGATAGTGTTGTTTTGGTTTTTAAGTGGAGATTATGATGATTGAGATTATTCTTATAAATAAGAGGATAAAGCATCTGGTGAATCATGGAATAATACAAAAAATTCAACTTAAGGTGATGATGTATTGTAAATTTATCATTTGATCACGAATAGATTCATTATTCATATTGATTTATTGAGATGCTGTTAGATTACCCGAACTTTTATCATACATATTCATCAAGGTCTGACAAAAACTTTTCTACACCGATATTTCTATTAGAATATCTCTAGTGGGTTTAATTATTTTATTTATTTTTAGGGTAGTTAATGTGGGGTTTCACTATACACTCGTGGGTTATACTTCCTTAAAAGTTACCAATCGATTATTCTTACCTGAACAAAATGAAATACATAGGTTTTGATTGATCATATTTAAAAAAATCATTAAGTTTCTCTTTTAGAAAATCATGGATTTTTCTGCTCCCAAAAAAGGGTATAGGTTTGGGGATGCTTCATTATTAAAAGTCCCAGGTTAGGATTTAACCCATCTAAAATTTTAGGATGGGATTTTTCTCATTGTCAAAATTAGATTTTAGGTTTCTCCCAAGTAAAAGTCTCTCTCATATTATAGTTAGTTTTATACTCTTTTGGTGGGAGTGTGAAGAGAATATATATGATCATTTAGATCTAAACTGCTATAAAGTTCCTTATATAAATCTCTTTACTTTATTATCAATTCACTCTTCACAATTAACATTGTATTAAGGGTTGAATTTCTTAATATATTTTTAATCCACCAAATTCTGAATTTAAATTTAATTAACTATGATTATTTTAAAATTAAAATTAACCCCATATTATCTTTTCCATTCACTATGTGGGACCTTTAAAGTTCAACTTCATCAGAATATGTAAATTATAATTAATTAGAAGGTGAGGAAAATATTCTATGGTTTAATAAAATTACTAAATACATGAATCTAATTGAAAAGGAAAATAGTAAGTTAATAAAAGACCAAGATTATGATAAATTATATATTACTAAAGATAATAATATTATTTAAAAACTTACTTCTAAGATCATTAAATTTTAGTTATAATTAGATTATAAATATAGTTCTATTTAAACATATGATGGTTGGAATTTGGTTATAAAATTAAACTCTAAAGTTAATGGATTAAAGAAAGTTATATCTAATTTTACTTCTGGTAAGTAAAATTTCGATAAGTTGTATAAATAGTTGAAACCATCTACAAAATCTTCTATAGTAGGTTATACTTTCCTAAAATAAAATTTTCATTTAAATTAGACGGTTCATAAAAGTGGACCTTTTCCACTAAATTTCAAAGAGGAGATCACTAAAAAAATAAATGTTCTTTAAATGGAGTTGAATATTTTATTTTCCATGAATATTTTATTTTTGAAGAGATTATTTCTATAAAACGTAGTATATTTTGACAGATAAGGGTTCTAAAAGTATTATTTGTTAACGAAAACGAACCCAAGAAAATTTGGGTAGAAAAACATAATTTTATTGATTTAAAGAAAATAGGTTGAGTACCTATACCTAGAGAAAGGGGTATATGGATAATGGTTTCTCTTAACATACAAAATGAGACATGTATAACTTATATAACTTAAAAAAGTTTAATGGTGGATGAGTTACTTTTGAGACAATGAACTGAGTGAAATCATCAAAATCAGGGATGCAACTTTTCTTGGTAAAAAATAAGTTTCTATTTTTTTATGTTTTAGGACTAAAGAACAACCTTATTAGAATTACATAGCTATGTGGTGGTGGTTTCTTGTAAAATTTAGTAATTATAAACATATTTTTCAATGTTTTTCCTGTAATTTTATTCTATATGTTGATAGGTATGTGAATGTTTATACCCTTGACCTAAAAGACATTATACCTCAAAATTTATCTATTATAGTTGAAAATGAAGATTTATCTTAGATTAAGAATAGAAGGATAATACACTATAATTTTAGATTTTTATCTAAACTTTTTATCAAATGTTAGGAATAAGATATATTGGAACTTAAGTTTAATTGTTTTATAATTTTTTCTCCATTTTAATTTAGTAAAAACCATAAGACTACATTTAAACCAATTATTGAAGTATAAAATTACTATGTATTAGAGTTAGTGTGCATTTATTTATTTGGTCTTACATAAACTATAGGTATTGGGGGAAACAATTTGTGTTTGTCTTTCTTGATTATTACTTTATATTTTCTTTGTCCTATTTTCTTACATGAAAATTCTAAGATTTTATTTATTTTAAAATTTTTCATGATTCTATTAAAAATGATAAACATCAAAATTTTCTCACATTCTGGGGTGATCATGGAAGCATGTTTTAAAATTTTAATTTTGAATATTTTTGTAGTAATAAAGGAATTACTCATAACTTCTGATCACTAAGAAAACCTCAGAAAAATAGTGAAATTGAATAAAGAAATATAATTATTCAAGAAGTTAATCAAAATTTTTTGAGTGAATATTCTATTGGTAAAATTTTTTGGGATGAATATGTGTGTACTACTTGTTAAAATATAAATCATGTCTTTCCTCTCCCTTTTCAAAATACAACCCCCTATGAGTTGTGGATCAGAAGAAAAATAAAACATTGATACTTTAGTTTCTTTGGGTTTAAAATTTTCATTTTGAATATGAAATATAATCTTTGAAAATTGGATCCTACGGCTCATTAAGTCATGTTTATAGTTTATTATACAACAAGTAATGACTATAGACTTATTAATAAATAAAATAATGTTCATGAGGAAATATTTCCTATAAATTTTGATGAAACTAGTCTTTTTTTAGTTTGTAAAACGTCCAAAAGTTAATCATCTTGATGATTTTTTTAAAAAAACTTATATTAATTTACCATAATTTGAACCAAAATAACTAGTAGTAAATACTATAGAAGTTATACCAAGGGAATAATAAAATCCTAATTTTGAAGAATTTTTTGTTCTTTACCCAGAATCTAGTCATTGTTAATGAATCATCCCATTAATGACATTATTTTAGATGTAAATCACCCATTCAAAACTAGTAGTTTTTTAAGAATAAATGCAAGAATCATGTAATCCTATCTCACTTAGAACCTAAAATGGAAGATGATGACTTGGGTGATTGAAGCTGTATAAGGTAAATGTAAGAGGAGCTTAATTAATTTGAATTGAATAAAGTTTGGTTTTTAGTTGAATTACTTAAATAGATTATATTTATAGGAGTAAAATGGTTTTTTAGAAACAATTATTTTGAAAGTAGAATAATTAAAGAAATGAAAAAAGTTTTTTTGCTAATGGTTTTTGGGGAGAAGAAGAGAGGGAATATGGAGTGATTTTTCACCTGTAGCTTGACTTGAGTCTATTAAAATCCCATTATCCTTCATAGAACATATAAACATTAATTTATTCTAAATGGATATTAATAGTTATTTTATTAAAGGATATGTTTGGGAGGAAGCTTACATAACAAACCCCTAGTTTTAAGAAGTTTAAATTTCTAGAAAATGTATATAGATTCACTAATGCTCTCTATAGCCTTAAATAAGCTCTAAGATTCTTTTATGCTAGATTAAATAGTTTTTTACTTTAAAATAAATTTTCTAAAGGAAATTTAGATCCCACTCTCTTTGTTAAGGAAGTTTTAAAATACACTATTTTGTTTTTCAAATTTATGTTGATGACTTTATATTTAATTTTACTCAAAAATAAATTTATTATGTTTTTTAGAACTTATGAAAACTGAGTTTAAAATGAACATAATGGGTGAAATTTAAATTTTCCTTATTTCTATAATTTCTCATAAATTGAAGGAAATATTTTTAACTCAAAATGACTATATTATAGATTTATTAAATCTTTTAGTTTATAAAATGACTCATGTATAACTACTCTGGTCGAAACTTATATCAAACTCGATCTTGAAGAATCTGAGGAACCAGTTGTTCAAAAACATTATAGAGGTATGATTGGAAGTTTACTATACCTGACATCTAGTAAATTATATATTATGTTTTAATGTGTTTATGTGATATATTTCTATCAAACCCGAAGGAATCACATTTAAAATCATCAAACATTATTTATGTTCTCTAAAAAGAACTTCAAAACCTATCCTATCTTATTCTTTCAAAACTGAATATATACTTAATAGTTCCTCTGATGTAGACTATAGAGGTTGTAGGTTAGATAAAAAGTGTACATTTAGAAATTTACATTTTCTAGGATAAGATTTATTTTATTCATATAATGAGAAGTAATAATCAAGAACACTCTACAGCATTGAATATGAATATGTGGAATCTAGAAATTGTGTCACTCAAGTGTTGTGGATCAAACAAACACTCATGGAGTTTGCATTATTTTTTACTCAAACTCCAATTCTTTGTGATAGCTTAAGTGCTATTATTTTTTCTAGAAACCCAATACATCACTCACTATATGAGAACATAGATATAAGCTATCATTTCCAATAGGAATACACACAAAAAGGAGATATAATTCTAAGGTTTATCAGAAATAAATATCAACTTGCTGATATTTTCATCAAATAATTAATTTTTTAGAGATTTAAATATATTAAATTGAAGTTATGATTGATCAATGTTAAGTTATCATAACTTCTAATTTATATTCTAACTATCTCTTAACATTAAAAAACTCCTTTAAAAAGTAGAATTACATTCTTTGTTTAATTTTCTATTTATTCTTGTAGGTAAATTTAATTATTCTAGGAATTAAATGATTAGAATTTAATTCTTTATAATTTATTTTTTAAACTTAATGGATATTAAATTTTTAGGTATTATTTATTTAATTGTAAATTGTTTTACAAAAAATGTTCTAATTATATATATTATCTAATTCAAGACTTCATAAGTCCTTTGAAATTTTATAAATGTTTTTTAAATTTCTATATATGATCTCATATGAAATCTCTAAAATTCTATAATACAAAATTTTACATTTTCTCAAATATAATATTATGATTTAACATTATTTATACACATATATTTTTTAAATTATATTTTATATAGTGAAATAGTAAAACCTTACACATTATATGGTATAATCCATTTTCTCTGAAACAATATTTAATGTTCCATTTGTTTTGATACAATATATATTGTATTTGTTATTGATCTAATTCCTTAAACTTAGATATTGTTTTTAAACTTTGTGTTTTTTATCTGGCCTTAATTATTTCAACATATTTGATATTTTCCAACATATCATTAACGTTTAAAAAAGAGTGAAGTGTTTCAATTTTTTTGAAAGACTAAATTTTCTTACTCTCAACGATAATATAATTTATTTTGAACATCCTTTGGAACCATCTTCATAAGAAAAATATCATTAATAAGTATTTAGATATAACTAATAGAAATTTCAACCTTTTCAACCGAATCATTTATAGATTTAATTTTTTGGATCTCATTTATAATCTAAAATTACATTTTTATTTTTAATTACTCCAAACTATAATTTCTATTTATTTTAATGGGGGAGATTATATTCTTAAAAAAAATTCCCATGGTTATTTATACTCTCTTTTTTACGGTTTTGATTTTTTTATTCCCATTTAAAAATAAAAAAGGGGGATATAAATTTATAAATAAAATTATTTTGTTAAGGGAAAGTTTTTAAAAAGGGGAGATAAATTTGGAGAAGATAAATTTTCTATGTTTTAATAAGTTTTTCTAAATTTTCAATAGAAAATATATGAATAAATGTTTTGTTTAATAAAATATTTTTTGTATTATTGAGTTTGTTTTGTAAATGATCTTGAATTTTCTATTCAAAATGAGAGAAATTAATATTCCTTGTGAATATAGAAGAAATATTTCTACGAAATCATCTTTTCAATTTTATTTCTTATGATTTTTGATTTTCAAAAAGTGGGATATTATCGAGTTGATAACTCATTTTCATTATCTATTTTGAAAATCATAAAACATTTAACTTTGAGAATGATTTAAAATGATTTTTTTTAGTTTTTTTTATGTGTAGGATTAAAATATGATAAACCTAAATTCACTGAATTTAAGTATAATCCATAGTTCCTGAAAATATGGTGATCTAAAGTTTTATTCTAGATTTATTTTTTTAGATGATGGATAATTTAGAAATATATATTGATGTCATAATAAAATGAACAAATTAATTTAATCTTTTAGAATATGGAGATCTAAACTCCCAATGACATTCCAAAAGAACCCAAAGTTCATAGAATATAACCATAAGAGGTGAATTTATAAATAGCTATCACTACTTCATGAATCAAAAGAATGTTATTCTATGAGACTCCTTTGAAATATCTCATTTTAATTTTTAATATTGGAATGTATTTTTGATGAGTACACATTTTATTATTATAGTTTTTCTTTCTAAGTATTTCTAATTATTGAATACTTTTGTGAGGATATTGTAATAAATGTTATGTGTTCTCTTATTGTAATTGTTTATCTTCCAACTATTTTTTTATGGGTGTTTTGGTGTGTGTTAGTGTAGTTTTACGATCATATTGATTGAGGGCTTTCCAAGGCAAGGAAGTAGGTTATTTCCATTTGGGTGTTTATAATATTCTAGGGTTCAGAATCTACTATTATACATGGTGTAAGAGAAGATTCTAGTAGTTGAAGCCTAGTGATTCTAATGTCTATGTCTAGGGATTTTATGTTTGTAAGGGGATTCATAGATTAAGGTTAAAGAACCTCTTTCCGATTTAGGTTAAAGAAAATACCTCCATGATTAGAAGGTGTTATCCTTTTTATAATATCCTTTAAATAAGTTCTTATATTGTTTACCATGATTTTTTGTTTTGTATTATATTTATACAATGTTTACAAGATCTATAATTTTTTATATGTCCATTACACATAAAAGATTTAATACTTATTGTATTTTCAATTGTTTAATATTTTTTTTTTCAAATTATGAAATTTCCACTGTATTGACTAATTTTGATATATGAGTTTATCAAAATTGTATAACTATCGATAAAAATAATACTCAAGTGGCTATATCATTTATTCTTTTTTTACTACAATTCACCCCTATTATAGTTTTACCTAATATTTTTATGGGATAACTCCATGGAATAAGATCTTTGGTGACGGTTATTTAAAATAAATCAATATACCATAATCCACACCCCTCAATGTATTTATCTTTCTTAGGGCCTAAGAGTGTTATTATAGAAAAAGTCTCAAGATATTGGAGCTCTTAATTAATTGGAAACAATGGAATAAGTAAATCATAAATGGGTTCTGATCTTTGATGGAAACAACTTTCAACTCTAAAGGAATCAAATGTATCACTATTTTTAATATTTAGGCATGTATTTTTACACAACTATTATAAATGGAATCTCAATATTTATGGATAGGGAAAACCTATCAAAAATAGATCACAAAGAGTTATATGTTAATACCAAGATAATTAACATTTTAGGTGGATATTTTAAGAAGAAATAATACAAAGGTGATGTTACATAAATCCTCAAATTCCATATGGAAAAAAATACATAATATATATAAAGGTGACTAAAAGGTATGAGAAGCTAAACTGAAAGTTATATTGAACAAGTATTGGGTATTGAGGATGAAAATGAATGAATTTGTAGAAGCATTATTTCATTGAGTAATTGTGATTGTGAAGGATATATGTAGACTCAGAGAAACCCCCAATGTTGTAAAAATTTTCAAACACATCTTAATAATGATTTAATTTTTTTTAATCTAGAAGTCCCTAAGATTAATGATAAAGATCCAAAGGATCTGATGTTGGATATACTTCAGAGAAATCATGTCGCATATGAAATAAGGAACAATGATAATGAGGTCATGGAAAAGTTATGTTTAATGAGGTGGAATTAAAGGCATTGAAGTAGGTCACGAAGAAGAATGATCAGGAATATGAAGAGTTTTATGAAGTCATGTCATTCATTCCATAAAAAAGGGGAAAGTATTATTCATAGGGAAAATTTCAATCATGTGATTTTGATATGGAGATGTTCAGAACCTTACAAAAAAGTGTCTTAATACGTTTTAATATGACAATGAGAATGATGAAGTTCCCAAAAATAAATATTCTACTAATGTGAATGTTATTTGGAATACTAATAATTTTTTTTAGTAAGAGGAACCTACTTTAAAAAGATGATAATTTCTAAAAAGAAACATAAAAAGAAGAAATAGAGGACTATAAATACATCAAACAAGTTGTTCATGTGTCTATTGTAGAAAATTCAAAAACAAGGGAAATTAAAGATGATGAATACATTAAAGTATAAGATAGGATTGATATCCAAGTATAATAATAGGATACACTTGAATAGATAGATTTTTGGAGAGATAAATTAATGAAATCCAATAGAGTGGTTCATGATTCCAAACTCTACATGAAAAGATAAGAAAATTTTAATTCTGATTTGAGGGAATAAATTGAAAATATCAAATCTAAAAAAATAGAAATCTCAGATAATATTATTGCATAAAATCTCAATATCTATGAGAAAATACAAATAATAGATGGTTTTAATAACATGGTTAAAGATCAAGTCAAATGTGTTGAAGATATTGAAGAATAATTTATCAACCTATGACTAAAAATAAAAGTTTTAGAGATAATCTTGAATCACAGTATGAAATAAGGAAAACTAGTCAAACATGTGGTGTAAAAGGTGAAAGAGATTCATTGAGGACCAAAAATATAGTCATGGGATTATCAATAGAATAAAAATAAAAATTATATTGACATATATGGTGTGGATATTGATTACAAATAGAAAGAAATGTTTGTTGATTTAAAGTACCAAGTGACCACTCTAAAATTGAAGTTTGATTTGGGTGTGTATCAGAATTATAACACTCAAAATACCAAAAATATCAATGGATCTGTAGTAAGGAAACACAAGAGTAAACCAAAAAATTTGGTGGTATTATTATGGAAATATAATAAACTTTCAAAATGTGAGTTCCATAACTAAGAGGAACCAAAATCCAAAAGATTAATATAGAAACCCACATAGAGTTTGAAATTAAAAATATGATTTCAATGAATACTAATTTTGGTGTGATGTATGTGGTCATATGGATAATTAGTGTTCATTAATTATACAAAGGAGTATGCCTATTGAGATCATATAGAGTCATAAACCACAACTCAAAGAATCATTAAGGATTTTCAAAACAAAAAAAATATTATAGATTTTCAAGAAAAAGTCAGTAAATTATATTTAGAGGAAGATCAATCATCCTAATCAATAGTAAGTGTGAAGTCAAAGAGTTGGATCAGAAATAGTTTTTTTGAGAAGGAAATGATTGTATAGATTAACCTGAAGGCAATGGATTAATCTAGAGTTTGTATCCTTGATAGTGGATTCAATTATCATATGACATGATATAAGAATCTTGTCACAACTATCAAGTATGAAAAGGAAGGTGTCATTATATTTGGAAATGATGAAGGCTTAATATATTTTCTTAAGAAAAGACAAATATGTTGGTAAATACATGATACATAAGTATGTATTGGTTGTTAAAGGTATTGTTCACAACTTTATAAGTGTAATTAAATTATGTAAATTGGGACATGTATTGAATTTCAATAATTTTTTTACAATTGATGTGAATGATGGTAAGATTATATAGAAAGGGAAGTTCACAAAGGGAAATATCTATATTATTGTTGGAGAAGAAGATATGTTCTTTCTATCCATGGAAGAAGAAAATAGGCTATGGTTTAAAAGACCAAGTCATTTGAGCCAAAAATCCTTTGAATATTTGGTAAATAAGGACATAGATCATGATATACCTAGACTATCATTTTAATGTACATGTACATATAATGTTTGTCAAAAATGAAGATTATTAGGAAGATATATGGTTGCGCCCAAATTTACCCTACTGGTAAAAGCGGTCGTTGGAGTACAAGTAGGGATCGAATCCACAGGGACCGAAGAAGTAACCTTGAGACGCTATGATTTATTGATGGATTGGCTATGAAGTGGCCAACTTTGAGGTAGATTTTAATTGAAGAACTAAAGATATAATTTAAATAAGATATAATAAAAAATGATGTGAACTAAAAAATTATTGATGGTGGGTTGATCTTAGGGTTTTTCTTGGGGTGGATTGGATGAATTTCTTTTCTTAGAAAATTTCATGTCATTAATTCAAGAAATATCCAAACAATGAGATAATTCTTCCAAATCATTCACCAATTTAATCCCTACACAATTCCAAGGCTAATAACTAATTCACTTTGAGGATCACTTTAATGAGCACTCAATGGAAATAGATCGTACTAGCACTCAAAATGTGTCATCGTTAAAGTTGGCAAAGATGAGAAAGAATGTAACTCATCAAATGGAAATCCTAAAATAACGAATAGATTTAAATATTAAGTACATGAAATAACATTCAATCCATGACCTTGCTACTCCCTTGGATAAACCCTTAAGAGGTTAGCCCTCCATTTATGCTATTCTACCAATGGAAGCAGGATGTAGACTTATGGGGGCGGAATTGAAGAAGAAGAAAATTATTAAAAGAACGAACACTCCACCGTTGCGTGATTGAAATCACAAGTGCGGGTGTGAATAAATTCACACCTAGATTCAACGGTATCAACATGTGAATAAAATAAAAAGAAAAAATAAAGAAGAAGAACAAATTTTATTAAGATACTCAACATGAAAGAAAAACTTACATGGGAAAAATTGATGATACGATTACAAAAGGAAAGAAGAAAATTACAATTGAAAGGAAAATATGGATTCAAAGAAAAATGTTAGATTCAAGGAAAAATGTTAGATGATTATTTCATTCACCACCATCTCCTTATATAGGCATATTAGGAGCCTTAGTTCCACCCCCAACATTAAATTCACCCCCCAAAAATTAAAAGAGTCAAAAGGAGGGTGAAAAATCAAAAGGAAATTGACGTTTCGAAGTTGACCCGGAAAACTGTCCAGATTCGTCCTCCATTTTGACGTGTGAGTTTGACACTTCATATGGCCGAATCCGAAGGTGCCATAAATATAAATTATCTTAGTCCATGTGTCTTCTAGAATCTCTCAAAATCTCAGGAAAGTTTGCTCAGCCGTTTGGAAGTTATGGTCTAAATGGTGGGACGGATTGCTGTGCATTAATGACGAGTCCACCATTTAAATCTTAACTTCATATCCCTTTATCATCATGAAAACACCAGAATTAGCTCCGTCCACAGTTGAATAAAATGATCCTCATATTTTTATATTTCTACTGTATAAATTTGAGCTTCATTGGGCTTGGTTTCTGGGCCCCACATTTGTTTGATGGGCCTTAGGCCCATTATGCTTTTTCTAGAAAGTTTCTGCCTTCAGGCACAAAATTCTTCATCTTCCTTTGAGATTCATCCATCGGACCTAAAAGATAAAATGTCCCACAGAAAGTGATCAATCATATACCAAAATTTCAAATTAAAATGATGAATATTGTAATTTCCACAAGCAAATTATTGAGTGGGCCCAAATTGACATTTTAAGCATGAATTGCACAATGATGGGAAATGAAGTTCAATTTCTGAATTGGACAAAAATTGATGTTTATGAACTTTTAAACACATTAATATTAAGATCTTAACAATGAATATTAGCCACTTTTAGTGACTAATCACACCCCCCAACTTGAGTTTTGCTAGTCCCGAGCAAAATAAATTACAAATATGAAATCCAAATCCCCTTTTCCAAAAACATTTAAATACACATTACTCACCCAAATATCTAATACCAAAAAAAATTATGAAAACCCATCAAAATAATTTAAAACAAGCTATGTCCATAAGCATATCCCAAGCCCAAGCCCATTCCTTTGTTCAAATTCATCGCCACATTTCATCCAATTCCAATTAAGCATGATAAAGTGTTGTGCATCATAAAAGATATGGGGCCCATTTTATTGTTCAAGGGGAAAAAAATGGAAGCGCTAGGTGGGAATCACATTAAACCTTAAGATGAGTATACTTTTTTTTTTGATTTTTTTTTTGATTTTTTTTAACCACAATAGATATGAAAAGACTAACTCTGGGCAAGACAACTATGGAGTCACGATCCCCAAGTGCCGGACACCACGCATTTTGTCAATTTCATGCTCTACAATAGAGATATAAAGCCTAACTCTGGGTAAGACAACTATGGAGTCACGATCCCCAAGTGCCGGATGCAACGCATTTGGACAAAACATTGCTCTATGTGGTCTTTTTTTATTTTGTTTTTATTTTGTTTTTTTTTGATACTCAAATTAAACTAAAAGTGACCCCAGAACCCTATGCTATAATGAAAGGGACCCAAGAACTCAAATTTACACCCATGATCCAGTAGACGTGCTTTGTGGCATTTTTATTAAGAGGATGAAAATGTAAACTTTGAAAAATCACATTAGACAACCGCACTTTCCAAAAACTATGCTCATGAACATAAACTTGCATTAAAATCAGAATCAAGGAATGCAAAATTTATTTGATATCCAATTTCAGAGTTTGCAATGTGTGTTATCATGTTTAAGGTTAATGGAATTTTTCTTTTCATGCATGTTTTTATTGAAACAAAATCATTTTTATCCCCCCCCCCAACTTAGAATAACACTGTCCCCAGTGTTTAAAGAAAAGAAAAGCTAGAAGGGGGTAGGAGAGGAGTTGAAAAAAGAAATTTAAAATGAAAATCATGGAATGAAGTCACCTGGTGGTTGATGATGATAGCGCATTCCATAGTCTCCCTTCAATCCTGGATTTGAGTCTTAGCGGCTTGGATGGTGGTGAATGGATTCTCCATATGACTTACAACATGTCCGTTTATTTTTTTAACCTATAAAAACATAATAATAAAAAAAATAAATAAACTGATGATACATTGTCTTCTTTTTAGATTTTTGGGTAAGGTATTACTCAGAGATCACGCCACGTGACACGGATGAATATGGCGCTCCCCTTTCATACCCATCCTTACTCATAAAAGAAGAATAGGTCAACAGTCTATGGTAATTTATTATATGAAAAATAAAATGATTCAAAATGATTAGAAAAACATGAAAACCATGGGTTGCCTCCCATTCAGCGCTTTTGTTTAATGTCGTTAGCCCGACTTGTACCCCCAACTTATCCAATTCCAATTTTCAACATTTTTAGGACCCCATTTTTGTCCACTTCAACTTTATTCAGATTGATTTTTTTATAATTTGATTCATGTGAAATCCTATTTTCTACAATGATTGGTAAAATCCAAGGAATATCTAAAATGGTTGATCGTGTTTTATCTGGAGTATTTCCTAAGATTTCAAGGTTCATTCCTACATTATTGGTTTCATGAGATGGATGAATGATAACTGAGAGGTCTTGTTTGTACCCTATGATGGGATGCCTGAGTGGGGAAGTAAGGACATTGATTTTAAGTTCAGGTTGGATAGGACATTCAAAAATAGATAAGAAATTAGAATAAATATCAATTTCATTTTCAAACTTTCCAAACACAATTGGTTCCCTTTTAATTGAAGATTCAACCCCAAAATTTTCTAGATGAGTTTCATAAATGGGTATGGGTTTGATGTTTGTGATTTCTCCTAATGGTTCAGTGATTGGTGTATCTGAAAAATCATTTTTGGTGTAATATTCTGGACATTCAATCCTTAATGAATAATTTCCCTCTTGTGAATTCATGAAATCAATTTCATCCTGATTTAAATACTCATTAACAATTCCTTCATGTTCTTTATCTTGAATTTCAACATTACCTAACCAAATTTCTTCATTATACAACTCTGTATTCCAAGATTTTAAAGTGGGTTGTTTACTAAATTCACATGAGTTATGTGGGAAAAAAGATTCTTCTATAAGTGAAGTGGAAAGGACATCCTGAGTGGGAATGGGTTCTTCATAAGTCTCAATGCTTTGTAGTTCTTGTCTAAAACTTGATACCTCTGAATTCATTTTTTCCATTTGTTCACACAATTTTTGAAGAATTGTTTCAGGATTAGTATTGATAGATGTTTCGACATCATGGACTTCCTCATTATTCATCTTTTCAATCATTCTTGATAGGTATGGAAATTGATCTTTTAAACCTTCATCGTTACAAATTTCATTCATGTTATCAGGTATGGGGTATTCATTCAAAGGTTGATTAAAAAAGGTTGGTGATTCCCAATGTGGATTTTCAAACAGATTCCATCCTGAGTTTGTGAAGGGATATTGTTGATGATACTCCATTGGAGTTGAATGAAATTTGGATTTGAATTTTTTTGGGCACACGAAAATAGAAAGGGGAAAAGAAAAGAGAAATATAGGTGAGAAAAGAGAAGTTAGGTGAGAATAGAAGGTGGGTGTCTAAGAAAACTTACTTTGATCCCCGGAAACGGCGCCAAAATTTGGTTGCGCCCAAATTTACCCTACTGGTAAAAGCGGTCGTTGGAGTACAAGTAGGGATCAAATCCACAGGGACCGAAGAAGTAACCTTGAGACGCTATGATTTATTGATGGATTGGCTATGAAGTGGCCAACTTTGAGGTAGATTTTAATTGAAGAACTAAAGATATAATTTAAATAAGATATAATAAAAAATGATGTGAACTAAAAAATTATTGATGGTGGGTTGATCTTAGGGTTTTTCTTGGGGTGTATTGGATGAATTTCTTTTCTTAGAAAATTTCATGTCATTAATTCAAGACATATCCAAACAATTAGATAATTCTTCCAAATCATTCACCAATTTAATCCCTACACAATTCCAAGGATAATCACTAATTCACTTTGAGGATCACTTTAATGAGCACTCAATGGAAATAGATCGTACTAGCACTCAAAATGTGTCATCGTTAAAGTTGGCAAAGATGAGAAAGAATGTAACTCATCAAATGGAAATCCTAAAATAACGAATAGATTTAAATATCAAGTACATGAAATAACATTCAATCCATGACCTTGCTACTCCCTTGGATCAACCCTTAAGAGGTTAGCCCTCCATTGATTCTATTCTACCAATGGAAGCAGGATGTAGACTTATGGGGGCGGAATTGAAGAAGAAGAAAATTATTAAAAGAACGAACACTCCACCGTTGTGTGATTGAAATCACAAGTGCGGGTGTGAATAAATTCACACCTAGATTCAACGGTATCAACGTGTGAATAAAATAAAAAGAAAAAATAAAGAAGAAGAACAAATTTTATTAAGATACTCAACGTGAAAGAAAAACTTACATGGGAAAAATTGACGATACGATTACAAAAGGAAAGCAGAAAATTACAATTGAAAGGAAAATATGGATTCAAAGAAAAATGTTAGATTCAAGGAAAAATGTTAGATGATTATTTCATTCACCACCATCTCCTTATATAGGCATATTAGGAGCCTTAGGTCCACCCCCAACATTAAATTCACCCCCCAAAAATTAAGAGAGTCAAAAGGAGGGTGAAGAATCAAAAGGAAATTGACGTTTCGAAGTTGACCCGGAAAACTGTCCAGATTCGTCCTCCATTTTGACGTGTGAGTTTGACACTTCATATGGCCGAATCCGAAGGTGCCATAAATATAAATTATCTTCTTCCATGTGTCTTCTAGAAGCTCTCAAAATCTCAGGAACGTTTGCTCATCCGTTTGGAAGTTATGGTCTAAATGGTGGGACGGATTTCTGTGCATTAATGACGAGTCCACCATTTAAATCTTAACTTCATATCCCTTTATCATCATGAAAACATCAGAATTAGCTCTGGCCACAGTTGAATAAAATGATCCTCATATTTTTATCTTTCTACTGTATAAATTTGAGCTTCATTGGGCTTGGTTTCTGGGCCCCACATTTGTTTGATGGGCCTTAGGCCCATTATGCTTTTTCTAGAAAGTTTCTGCCTTCAGGTGCAAGATTCTTCATCTTCCTTTGAGATTCATCCATCGGAACTAAAAGATAAAATGTCCCAAACAAAGTGATCAATCATATACCAAAATTTCAAATTAAAATGATGAATATTGTAATTTCCACAAGCAAATTATTGAGTGGGCCCAAATTGACATTTTAAGCATGAATTGCAAAATGATGGGAAATGAAGTTCAATTTCTGAATTGGACAAAAATTGATGTTTATGAACTTTTAAACACATTAATATTAAGATCTTAACAATGAATATTAGCCACTTTCAGTGACTAATCAATATATATGTAAACTGAAGGTCAAAAAGGTTTCTTGAGATGGTACAAGTTGGCGTGTGTGAGTTGATATAACTGATAAACATTAATGGGAAGAGGCACACTATGCTACTCCTTGATGATTATGTAATAATGACATATTTGATGTTATTACCCAAAAATCTGAGGTGTTTAGTTGAATTACTCAATATCTAAGGAAGGATAAAATGATTGATTGTATGAAGATTATAAAATTCTAAAAAAACAATGGTGTGAAATTCATAAACATCTAAGTAAAGTATTATCTCAAGAATCATGGGAGATGAAATATGGTTTCAATTGTATGGTTTACTAAAAAATTATGTAGTTGAGTAAAGAAAATTGATCATAATCAGCATGTCTAGAACATTACCTATTAATAAAGACCAACTAGAAAGTTTTTGTAAGGAAACTGTCATGAAATTGGTTTATATTTCTAATATAGATTTATTGTGTCCAAGAGAAGAAAATACTCTATAAGATATAGAATGGGAGGAATCCAATTCCCAAGTACTTTTGAATATTTAAAAGTAAGTATTTTATGCTCAAAAAAGAGAATAATAGAATATATTAGTCGCATAGAGATGAAATAATTTTCATTGGCTACTCATCTAAGAGAAAGGAATATAAGTGTTCAAAAAATGATTTGGATTGATTTTTGAAATCCAAGACATCACTATAATTTAAAAGCAATAGAATATACTGTAAAATGGAGAGATTTTTCTAGAAGACAGTTATGAGGATCTAAACAACTCAGGGGAGAAATATTGGGTAATAAAGATTTTCATGAAGGAGTTAATGAACAGAAAAATGAATTTACACTGGTTGGTTCAAAAAGGTCAAAAAGAAATTATGAAATTAATGATAAAAATATCATTAGTAACTAGACAAAGTCATTATAAATAAATATAATAAAGTGTCTATGTTAAACTCAATTATTATCCTAGGTAGAGGAATTTTCTTTGAATAAGATATTAAAGGTGAGGATTGGGTTTAAAAATGCATAAAGATCCTGAAAAAATTGAAAAGAATCGGACATGGGAGATTTTTTTGAGTTCATTGGATAAGAATTTAATCGGAACCCAATGGGTTTTTCATAAAAAATTAATAAACATTTCAGGGTTATACAAAACAATAAATTAATTTTTTTAAAGGGATACATTTATACTAAAGTTATAGATGTAGATGATACATTTTATTTTATGTCTAGGATATAAATAATTCAACTATTCTCATCTATATTAGTATAAAGGTAATTCAAGGTATTTTAGATGGACATCAAATATGTATTTCTAAATGGATTACATGAAAAAAGTTTACATTGATTAGATAGATATTTTTATTGTTCATAAATTTTAAAAAAGGTTTCCTGGAGGAAGAAATCCTTGTTTGGGATAAAGTATGGACTATGGGCATGGTATCCAAAACTAGATCAATACTTGAAAAATATCAGTTTTCTAAGTAGTGGAGTTGATCATAGACTCTATATAAATAGAGATATAGTGATAAAAGGATGATGGTGCTCATATATGTTGATGGAATAATCTTTTTTGGACTTAATGAAAGATAGTGAAATCAGTTTTCAGAATTTACGTGGTGTAAATTTGAAAAGTAGATGATTGGAGAGTTAATGTTTTTCCTTATCCTGTAGGTGATAAAATAAAGGAGTGACACATTAATATCTCAATCCAAATAGTCTAAATAGGTTCTGAAAAGAAGAGGATTCCAAGGTTATTAAAACACCACTTGTTACCCAAATGGATTTACTAAGGGATAACAATTGAAAATAGTTCCATTTTATGGAATGTAATAGATCATTGGGAGCCTTCTGTACTTAATAGTGACAATACCTAATATTCTTTTCCACATGTCAGGTGGAAAGGGTCCATAGTAATCTCAAGGAGAATAAATTTCTAACAGTTAAGAGAATACTATTATATATCAAAGACACAATGGATTTTGGTTTATTTTACAATGAAACATAAGAGTATGAGTTATTATGATATATAAATATAGATTGGGCCAGTTAAAAATTTGATAGAAATTCAACATCAGGAAGTGTATTCTATCCTGGAGGGTTGTTAAATTCTCGAATTATTAAGAAACATGATTTAATTTAACTGATCACTTTTTAAATTGAATATATTTTGGCTACTCAAGATTTAACACAACTATTGTGGATAAAGAAGAAGCTTGAACATATGGTTTTTGAAAAGATAACACCAATCATAATTAACTTTGATAATTCAAGATCTATCAATATTAGAAAATTTTTTATCCATCACTCAATGTGTAAACACATTTAAATTAAGTATCACTTAATAAAGGATAAATTTGAGAATGTATTAGTGAAATTAGGGTATGCGCCTTATAAAAATCAATTTTCAGATATCAGGACAAAGCCATTACCCAAGGAGGTGTTTGAGAGGCATCAGCTAGCTCTAAATTCATTGAAAACTCCCTACACTTAAATAGTGTTAATTTGGGACCCCCACTCCCCAATGTATGGTATGGATTTGTTCAAGTTCTGGTAGTTTTTCTTTTCATATTTAAGCCCACAAAGGAGTGACCGTTGGGTTCATTGAAGAAAGTGAGATACATTTCTTTTTAAATTAGAGAGATGTCTCAAAACCACTAAGGGGGATAAGAGATTTATAAAACTCATTAAGGGGGATTAAATTTAATGAACTGGATTGGGATGACTCAAAATGTCACCTGACCTAGTCCTATACTAGGTTTGAAAGACGTTCAGGATCCACACGAGATGACCACCAATACTTAGTCATCAATAAAACATTCATGGGATTTATTTCTCCATCATATGAAAATATGTAAAATATATAATACGTTCCAAGAATATTGTATAGATCATTCATATAATGTACTTACATGTTAAATTAAATAAATTGTTTAAAAAAACCAAATAAAACATGGCACTAAAAATTAAACAACCAAAAGAAAAATGGTCAATAATAATAAACATATCTCATTTTTTAAATATACAATGGAAGAAAAATATCACATTAAATGATATAAGAGAGCTTAAAAATATATAAAAAATAGTACAATTGTATAAATTTGTTGATATATAATCTTTCCAAAAATATAGCAAACCAAAATCATCATAAAATCACCTCCACAAGTCCCATAGCCACTAACCACACCCCAACATGCTGATTAGTGTACCAACAAAAACACCAACCATAAGATATCATAACCTATGAAACTATAATAAAATATTATAAACTATATGTACAAACATAGTTGTGAATATAGGGTGTGATAAACATGTTCACAGTAGGATTTCACCAGAGTTTATGAAATTCATTTCAAAAAAAATCTTATAAATTGTAGTTAGAACTGTACTTATAGAATATTTTTTCATAGGTAAATATAAAGAAAATAATGATCATAAGATTATTCATTTTATAATACATGCACCATTTTTTGAAAAACATAGTTGGAACTAACTGAGTTGAATAAAATATTCCTTTGAAACCTTCAAATAAGAAATTTGTAATTTAAGAAAACCAAACAAATCCTTTTTATATATTTCAAAACTTCTATCAAAATACAATAGTTAAAATATTATTTTGTATTTATTTGAAAACTCCCTTTTTGATGCACACTTAAATGGTATTTAGAGAAAAAAACCCATAATGAATGAAAAATAGAACATAAGTTGGCACTATATCATCAATGAGAATGAAAAGAAAAAAATAATCCATAGCCACACCATGGTTCCATATAAATCAAATGAGGTAAGTGATGGAATATGGTATGGGATGGGAATCTCATTTATGGAAGACTCAAAATGAACTAAGTACCATGGGAAACCACTAAATCATAAGTTGAGATGATCATAGAAAATACTCAATAGATCTAACTATTGGCCTATGTTGTGTTTCTAATCACATGAACTCCCAACTTACCCTAACAAGACTCATCTAGGAAACTACCCCAATTAATAATTATCATAAAACTAGGGGAATTAGTCATTAAATAATATAAACTAGTGTAACATGAATCTATACCTCTCCCTTAGCATGAGGTTCCCATTAAACCATCCAAGTGGATGTGAGCAAAAAAGTGCATCATGTGATCACACATTAATAAATAATAAATTATAGAAAATAAACCCATCTCACCTCCAATGACCATATAATAATTATTCACATTCACATCCTCAAAATCATATAAGATATAAAACATCCACCATAGGGCTGAAATACCGGTTAGGCACAACACAATTAAGGGGCTTGATTGAGGGTTTCATGATCATTATGAAAAATATTTTAGATTATTCCAAATGGAACTTTTGAAAATCCAACTCAGGATGCTAGTTCATTTTACATAATTGTAAACTCAACCATAAAAAACATCATTCAACACCAAACCATGAAAATCCCACACTTGAAATATTTTCAAGAAAAAACTCATTTTTAATTCAATAATTTCCTCCCTTTTGAAACCATTTAGTAATCCAAAACCGTTGTTTTATTTTCAACCAATTTCCTAAAACCATTCATATATTATTCTAAAGAACCAAATAGGATGAAATACCATTTTTCATAAAAAAATATTTGTAAAGATCCCTTTAGGAATTTATATAAACACTTGGAATACATAAATTCTCACTTAAGAAATCAAAATCTAGAAAACCATTGAAATCAAATTTATAAGAAGTGTTATAAACATATAGAACATATTTAAAAATTATATAAGGGAATGAAATACATTAAAACTTTGAGAATAAATAAATTCAAAGCACCCAAGAATTTAATGAAATTTCAAATAAAGAAAAGGGAGAAAAACACCCACATCAATCATCAAGAACTAGTCACCTTTGAGTGATTTAGAAAATACCTAAAGGTAAATTGCCTCAAAAATACCTAAATATACAAATCATAAAATAAAACCCAACCCAACCCTAAATTTATCCAATATAACCACTCATGTTCATAATAGGAATATAAACCAATAAATAAGGTTAAAGGACAAAGAAATTAGAAAGTGAATAGATACTTATCTTCCAATATACTTGAAAACCAAATAAGGAAGTATTGGATTTAAGGAATAATAACAAAGGATCTCCCTCGAGATCCTATATGGGTAATATGATTGAAGCAAGAAAGAGATGGATGAAAATCATGATTAATATATAAGGCAGAGAAAGAGGAAATTTAAAAAATTAAAATATGGATAGACTATGTCGCAGCATAAACTCCCCTCATCAAGAAAGTGTTCTTTTCCCCTGAACAAGGTAGAACCATGGGTTCAATACCAATTTTATGTTGCAACATGAACTCCCATAAATATGGTGAGATTAACATCTATAAATAAAGATCCCCTCTACCTGAGACTTATTACTACACAAACTCCCCTTATTATGGTGCGACCACACCTAGTCACAGAGTGACCTAATATAGTCCAGAACTATATCTAACTGAGAAACATGAAAAACTCACTCAAATCATGTTTATACCTAAAAATTAAAAATATTCCATAAATTTATAATATTTAATACAATAGTGATACAGGGATATCATAATTCTCCCCACCATGCAACTTTCTTCCCCTAGAACATTGTTAATAAAAGTAGAAATAATGAAAGGTAAAAACCAGAATACCTAAACCTAATAGGTGGGATGGATGAATAAAACTAGATAAGGATCGTATGAAATTTTGACACTACTCACAATATAGTTTACTCAAAAACAATAGAATGTATCCTCAAAAATCATTAATATACCTCAAACAAAACCCAACTCACAAACATCCAACCTAGAGATATGAAAAAATGGAATCTAAAGATAGAATTACCCAACATTTATAATCTTTATAAAATCGATAAATCAAGGCTAGACACATCCTAGAGAAAAATATAATCCAAATAACTACATCTCTAAAATGTATCTTAGAAAACAATGATTCTCTACAAATCAGAATAGTCATCCCAACAATCAACTCTAAACCCCAAAAAGAAATACAATAAAAAAGAAAATATAAAAGATCATAATAAAAGGTGAAACACTTCAATACATCCTATAATAATATAAAAATTAACCAATAAAAAACAATCCATAATATAGAAAAAAAATTCTTTAACCATGGGTAAAAATATGAAATGAATGGTAACTTAGGACTCCAATTATGGAACAACTACTCAAGGTGAACACACTAAAAATACAACTGAGCACCAACTAGTGTACAAACTAAGCTAGTGTAACATTCATTATAGTCACCTAAGAACTTATCCAAGGATTCCCCATGTTCAATCAAGCATAACAAAAACTCAACAATAGGATAACATCATATATAAACCTCATGGAACATAGAAATTGAACAACATAAGAACATAACCAACGATGGCCAACATCTCATAAAAGGAGACATCAAATTTAAACTCAAAATAATACACAAACTAATAATTACATTAAATCTTCAATCTTATCAAAAACTTATCAATCATAAATGACAAAATAGATGGCCACCCGAGTCCCAACCATGTCTGATATTCCTTCTCAACCACTTCTTAATACGATATTAGGCTATATTCAAAAGCAAGTAATTTGTGGAATGGGTGAAGACATCTTTAAAATAATCAATCTTTCAGAAAATCATCAGAGACTATCTCAAAATAAAAGATCAAAACTCCACTGCTCTATTCAGAGTATAGATAGATTAAAGAGTTAGAAGGTCTATTATAACAAATAGGAATAATAAACCTATGGTACATTCATAATGATAAAATTTCTGCATTTCAGAAATAATTTTCTCATAGTATTAATAAATATAACATGAAACATGAATTGAATCAATTCACGATTCATAATAAAATCAAACGTTCCCAATTATAACCAAGGGATAAATTTAAAATCACAAATCACTAAAGTAAATAACATTCAAAATATTTATTTTTAAACTATTACACTAATAACAATGAGTCAAAGAACTCATTTTTTTAAAAAATAACTCTCAAAAATTGAAAAACTATTTTAAAAATTTCAACTTACTTAAAAAAATAATAATAAAAATCATTTCAAAAATATTAAACAAGATGAAAACCCAACTTCCTTTTTAAAAAGTTCACATGAAATCCACCTTCATTTAAAAAAACTTCCCAAATTTCCTTATGAAATCACCCAATTTTGTTAAAAAGTATCGATAAATGTCAGGTTACTTTTAATAGTAAAAAAAAATCTTATTTTATACATAAAATAGTTAATTTATACATTATTTTTAATACAAAACCAACTTTATAATGACCACATAAATAAGAAATATAAAAATTTTCAAACATTATCTAACCCAATGACATCAACGCACCCTAAAAACTGCCTTTCATTCACCTCAAATGAATGATAAAAATAATTCAGATCAACTTGAAAGCATAAGGAGGATAAGAAATAAATCCAAGAGGGATGGGATACTGTTCAATGCTTGTCTACATGATTTTAGGGGTCATGTGCCAATTATGTAATAACCTTTGAAATGTTATTAGAACCATGTGTATGGTATCTGAATAGTTTTTTTCTAATTTTGCGAGCTAACTACACACCTTTGATTCTTCCTCATTTCCCACAAAACTCATAAAAAAACATAAATTAACTGGTATAACTCAATGGTGATCAAACACCCTAAAACCAAATCAAAAGACATCAATAGTGTTAAAAAAGGAATTGAAATTCAATAGTCAAATCTCTGTTACCCATGGTAACTCAAGCTTCATGATAGTAAAGAGCTATCAAGAATCTCCCCTAACCTACCACTCAATTCCATACATTATTATCTCCATACTACCAGACTCCCCATTTAATATGAGATCTCTTCAATAACCAAGACATTTAAAAAACCTAGGATTTGATGCCATTTGTAATGACCCATCCTGGGATGACCTGACACATCACCCAACTCAGCCTGCCACTAGGACCTAAGGGAATTATCAATCCCCTTGGGATGGAAACTTGTTCATAGGCACCAATAATTCTAGCATGGGAATGAATTCTCCCCCAAATGAAAATAAAGAAAATAGTGTAATGTTTTTAAGAATCCAACAGAGAGTGTCAATTCTATAGACATGCATGAAAAATAAAATAAACACTTTGTAAAGACCCGCAAATTTCAAGGAATTTTTTTTCTTAATTTTCTTTGGAATTTTACAAGAGCGCAGCTTCAGACGGCACCTGATTCCGAGGCCCGGTGTGCCCGGAATCAATTTCCGAAGTTTGGCTCGGGTACGTTCAGTGAACGGACGAGCGGGTTTTTCTATCTTTTGAACCGGTGCCCGGAATCGAATTCTGAGGGAACCGATGAAATCGCAGCGCCGGTATTTGCTTAGAAACGCCTCTTCCGGAGTTGCGTTTTCTCAACCGTGGTTTTAAAAATTTTGGGCTTTAAGTCGGAAATAAAATAAAGGTTGTGCGACAACTTTATTTTATTTCACTTAAGCCGCTTGGAAGTCACTTGGAAGCCACTTGAACTGAGTTAAAGCGGATAGGGTTCTATCCGGAAAGACCCTACCCCTTGGTAGGATATTTGTGAGGTGGGGCCCGCACGAGCCCCGCCGTTTCTTTCGCTAAGTAACGCACCCGCGAAAACCCGTCAAGTAACTGAAAAGTCAACCGACGCGTTTTCCTTAATTCTTAACAGACCATTTAATTGGGCGGTTTATTTCGTGAATTAAATGGGCTGTTTCATTCGTTGAATTAATTCAACGAATTTAATGGGTCGTTACTTACGCGTTTGCGTTCGTTGGCAAATTAATAAAATAGACAAACTTGTCTATTTTGGAGGATTGCTATCGTTGTGCGAATCCTCTGAGCCTCCACCCTCCACGCGAAGAACGCGAAGAACGCCGGCGACCGGAATTCGACGAGCTCTACCCGCGACGTTCTTCGGCGACGCCTCTTCTTCCGCGGCCGATCCTCGTTCGGCAACTCAGGTGAGAAACGGATCGTTTAATTCTCCCTTTTAATTTCAATGACAACAGATTTAATTAATTAAATCCGTTTGTTCTAGATCCGGAGATCGTCAGCGCGACGTTTTTCCCACGGTGCGACGAACGTCTCTTCCGCGACGACGCGACGATCCCCTCCTTCCGCGACGAGCGATTCCGCGACGACCTCACGTCCGACGGCGACATCGAGGTAGGGATTTTTTTTCTTGGTGATTCGTTCCCGTGATCTGATTCTTTTTAATTAAAGAACCAAACTTGAACAATTTTATTTTTGGATAAAATTGTGGCTGCCTTAATCCCTCCCGATGATTTTATGACTAACGCGGAGGGTGCGGGTCTAACGAACAAGACCCGGCAACCCTCCTCCGATCTTTTTGTTGTGCGGATTTGGCGGACGACGACGAACCGTGCGGCAGGGGCGATCCGTTGATCCCGCAGTGAAGATCGGCCCCCGGGAGGAACTATGGCGCAGACGGGAGGCAAAACGGGCCACCGGAGCAACTCCGGCGGCCCGCGGAAGGCGACGGCGGCGGCGCCCGGCGCGCCGCCGTGAAGGAATCCGCCGTGGCGGCCCGGCCGCGTCCGCGTGACAGGCGCCCCCCCCCCCCCCCCCGCGGGGCCGCGTTTTCCACCGAGCCGCGGGGGCGGCGCCCCGCGGCAGCCCTCTTCGGCCGCTCGGCCGAAGCCGAGCCGTGCCCAGGCCGAACCAGAACCGGCCTAGCCGGGTCGGGTCGACCCGGTTCGGCCGACACAGGGGTGGTTCGGGCAGGGTCGCCCCGGGCCCAGAACCCCCCGTTTTCGGGCCCTCTTCGGTCTTTTGCCCATATCTTGGGCCTGGGACCTCCGATTGACGAACCGTCAGCGGCTACGCGATCCTTGGATCGAGACGGTCTTTTCGGTATATTACACTCAAGGTTTCGGAAGACTTTGGGTTCGGTTGGGTTGGTTCGTACGCGAAACCAACCGGGCCCTCAGAGCGGAAACACTCATAACTCGAGCTGCGGACGTCCGATCGACGTACCGTCAGCTGTGGAGGTTTCCTCTAAGTGAGACGGAACTTTTGGCATACTCCTCCCGAGGATCGGACGTAGGCGGAGTACGGTCGGGTTGGTTTTTCCCTAAAAACCAACAGGGCCCCTGGGACGAAAATGCCAATAACTCTCAGACCGGGCGTCCGATTGACGCGCCGTCTGTTGCGTTGAGATCCTGTTGTCGATACGGAACTTTTGGATACATCAACTTAGGACTATGTGTCAGTTGATGTATCAGCCTCTCGGCTCGTGGAGCGGACCCTCCTAAACGAGCTCGCTGTGTGCGGGAACCCTAGCGCTGGCTGTGACTTCGACGACAGAGCAGAGATCCTCCGTGGACTGCGACGACGACAGAGCAGAGATCCTTCGTGGACTGCGGCGACGACTGTGCAGAGATCCTCAGTGGACTGCGTCGACTACTGCACTCAGCAATCCTACGTGGATCAGTGCTACAGGTCCTGTGTGGGCCCGATCCTGTGTGGGTCATCTCTTACGGTTCTGTGTGAGCCATTGCTACAGGTCCTGTGTGGGCCCGATCCTGTGTGGGTCATCTCTTACGGTTCTGTGTGAGCCATTGCTACAGGTCCTGTGTGGGCCCGATCCTGTGTGGGTCATTGCCGAGGTTAGTACCTATCGATCCTTCGTGGGTCCGACGACTTAGATGGTTCGGTGATCATCTTGTCGTCATCTGAAAAAGTATACCTGGTTGAGCTGAATCTTATGTTACTCTCCTTTGTGGATTGTGTTGAACCATCCTATGTGTATTTACTATTTACTCTCCCTGGTGGATTTGAGTCTTGCTTTCCTGTGTGGATCAAGTTGACCTTGAGCTCGAGAGCAGAGCTAGAAATGGGGACTTAGGTATATGTATGGGCATATACCTAAGTCGAGTCAGTTGTTTCTTCGTGGTTGCCCCTTTCTTTTGTGCTATATCCTTTGTGGATTTCGGGAGACCTTCGGGGGTCTCGGGGTCCTTACTGATTAGTTTATACTCACCCCTGCACGGGCTTTGCCGCACCTTGTTGTGTTGGATGCAGACGACGGACAGCGCTGATCTCGGTTGGGGTGTGGAGCAGGACGGTACCTGGAGGCGGACCACTGAGCGGGACGTGCTCGGAGCGGACGTGGGACCCGAGGAGGCTGGAGGCTATCTGTACCCACCCTTCAGGTGGGATTGCCAGTGGACGACACGAGGCCGCCGTCTTTTTTTCAGTTGCTGTTCTTTACATTTTCAGTTGTACTTTCAGTTGGGCTTGTATTCCGGCCCCTTTACTTTTCTGCACTTTGTAGTTACTTTTCGCTTGCTGACTCTGTGGTGGTTGTTACTTATAAAGGCAATGCCTTCCCTGTTTACCGGGATTTTACGCCTTGGTGCTAGTCGCCAGCCCCTGGCCTATGGAAGGCGGGCTTGGGGTAGTCACGGCACGGGTCCCGAGGTCGGGTCGTGACAAATTGGTATCAGAGGCGGTCGGTTCTACCGCAGACTCTGATCGTCTTTTCTTTCTATATGAAGCAATAGTGTTTAGTGTATTGAGTGTGGTTATCAGTTCAGGGAGCCCAGTGTTGGTGCGGCGGCCGACGTATCCGTACACCAGGACCCTGACTCCTGATTTCCGACTTAATGCATGAAAACATTGATTGCGTGTGTGTTTCAAGTTTTCTTTGTGATTACTTGTGTCAGCTCACCGGGTATACTGATCTGCTTCATGAAAGTCTCAAGTTTTCCTTGTGATTACTTGTGCCAGCTCACCAGGTATACTGTTCTGACTGTGGTGCTCTTGTTCTCCTTTTTAGGATGGCCCCGCGACGACAGCCAGCTAGGGTTCCGAGTGTAGGGCGCGACGGAAGCCCACCGAGCGACGAGGCCTCGGTGCAGGGCCCTTTGCCAGCAGTGGCACCGGCGGTAGCTTTACCCGCCGAGCCACCGATGCTACCAGTACCAGACGCTGACGATGCACGTCGCCTCAGGGCACTGCATGAGTTTCAGAGCCAGCGACCGCCCAGGTTTCGCGGTGAGGCGGACCCCCAGGCCGCCGAGGACTGGCTAGAGGCGGTGGTACAGATCTTTAGGCTAGTGAGGACACCAGCGGATCTCATGGTGATTCTCGCGGCGAGCCTCCTGCAGGCGGCGGCAGGACGATGGTGGAGCTTGATGCTCCAGGTTCACGATGAGGCATCCTTGCTCTGGACGGACTTCGAGATCCTCTTCCGCTCTGAGTTCGTCCTGGCCACCCTCCGAGCGGTGCGCATCCAGGAGCTTCTCCAGCTGCGCCAGGGCAGCATGACGGTCGCTCAGTACGCGGCGAGGTTCACTGACCTATCTCGCTACTCGACCGACATGGTACGGGACCCCTTCTTCCGGGCCCGGACCTTCGAGCAGGGCTTGCGGCAGGAGATTCGGGTGTCGCTGATCTCCCTCAGCATTCCGACCCAGGCGGGAGTACTGGAGCGAGCCCTCCTGATCGAGAGCTTCCTGGCAGAGCCTTCTTCAGCGGCGATACCTAGCGCAGGGCGGCAGGTAGGTGAGTCTTCGGCAGCAGGTAGCCGACGGATGACTCACGGGTCCAGGCAGACCAGACCCCCACGCAGACGGCCTCAGGACACCGGCTCAGCAGTGCAGGGCACACAGCGGAGTGCCAGCCTTTCGAGAGGCAGGCAGTGCTACTCCTGCGCCGGGCAGGGTCACATGGCTCGTGACTGCCCGACTCGCCGATCAGAGGAGCAGCAGACAGTGGAGGGGCCACCCAGGCAGAGGCAGAGGGTCGACCGTGGCGGTCCGCAGGGAGGAGGCGGACGAGGCAGAGGAGCTGGCTGAGCAGCGGGTGGTGGGCGACGCTTCCAGGCTCTACCCCCACCACCACCAGGAGGGCCACCTCGACCACAGGGAGCTGGCGGGCAGGGACAGGCCCAGCTCCAGGCAGTGGAGGCCTACGACCCCGACATGCCAGAGATGATTCGAGGTACGATCTGTGTCTATTCCACCCTTGCTGTAGTACTTATAGACACAGGAGCGAGTCACTCTTTCATAGCCTCTGCCCTTGTTCGGAGCTCGGAGATTCCGACTGAGCCGTTGGCTCGATCCTTACGGCTATAGACTCCTACGGGAGCAGACTCGACGATTACGCACTGGTGCCGACAGTGCGATCTTACTCTAGGAGGCGAGAGCTTCAACTGGGATCTCCTTGTAGCGGCGTCGAGGCCTTACGACGTCATCTTGGGCATGGATTGGCTATCCACGGTTCATGCCCAGATCGACTATTTTAGGCGCAAGGTGCGATGTGTTCGCACCGACGGGAGCAGGTTTACCTTCACCGGCGAGAAGGGAACCTTTGCAGCACAGGATGGACTTCCGCGGAGGAGAGTGCAACCCATCTCTCATCAGTTGGCTAGGCTCATCCTAGGAGCAGTGGACGTGCAGAGTCCAGTTTTTCCTGCAGTGGTGGACCAGTACGTGGACGTCTTTCCCGACGACGTTCCAGGGCTACCTCCTCGTAGAGAGTTAGAATTTTACATCGACTTGTACCCCGGGACAGCCCCGATATCTACTCCAGCATATCGGATGGCCCCCGCCGAGCTTCGAGAGCTGCGGGTACAGTTGGAGGACTTGCAGAGCAAGGGGTTTATTCGACCCAGTGTTTCACCCTGGGCTTCCCCGATTTTGTTCGCCAAGAAGGCGGACGGGAGCTTGCGATTGTGTGTCGACTATCGTCGCCTGAACCAGGTGACAGTGAGGAACAAGTATCCGCTGCCACGAATTGATGACCTCTTCGATCAGCTCAAGGGAGCACGGTGGTTATCGAAGATAGACCTCCGGTCAGGCTATCATCAGCTCAGAGTTCGAGACGAGGACGTACAGAAGACGGCCTTCAGGTGTCGGTATGGCCATTATGAGTTCTTGGTTATGCCGTTCGGCGTAACCAATGCTCCAGCAGTGTTCATGAGCCTCATGAATAGGATCTTCTAGCCATACCTCGACCGATTTGTCGTGGTCTTCATTGACGACATTTTGGTATACTCGACGACTGAGGATGAGCATGCCTACCACCTGCGAGTTGTGCTAGACACACTCCGAGAGCACCAGCTTTATGGCAAGCTCTCAAAATGCCAGTTCTGGTTACGTGAGGTCCATTTCTTGGGGCACGTCATCTCTGAGGCGGGAGTTGCAGTGGATCCCGCGAAGATCGAGGCAGTGCTAGCTTGGGAGCCACCCAGGAGCGTGACGGAGGTGCGGAGCTTCTTGGGCCTAGCCGGATACTATCGGAGATTTGTGCCAGACTTCTCCAGAGTTGCGGCACCACTCTCAGCTTGAAAAAGAAGGGGAAACCCTTTGTGTGGTCAGACAGATGTCAGTAGAGCTTCCAGGAGCTGAGACAGAGATTGACCAGCGCACCTATCTTGAGGTTGCATGAGGAGGGAGTTGGATACGTAGTTTACTGCGATGCATCAGGGACTGGACTCGGGTGCGTCCTGATGCAGGAGCGGGCCGTGATCGCCTACGGATCACGTCAGTTGAGGCCGCATGAGCAGAACTACGCCACTCATGACCTGGAGTTAGCAGCAGTGGTCTTCGCTCTGAAGACTTGGCGGCACTATCTGATGGGCGAGCGCTTCACAGTCTTTTCTGACCACCAGAGTCTCAGGTATATCTTCTCTCAGAAGGAACTGAACCTGAGACAGTGGAGATGGCTTGAGTTCCTCCAGGACTATGACTTTGAGATAGTCTATACTCCTAGGAAGGGGAACGTGGTAGCCGATTCCCTCAGCAGGAGGACGGGCATTCAGCTACTTGAGGAGGCGACGGAGTAGCTAGCCTCCTTACAGATATCCTTCGTGGATAGAGACGGAGCAGCCTTTCTTCAGTCTCTCACAGTCTCTCCTCCACTTCTACAGCGGGTCAGAGAGGCTCAGCGTGGGGACGCTGACTGTGAGACCCGGCGTGCACTGATATCCTCAGGTCAGGCGCCTGATGGTTTCTCCCTTGGAGCAGAGCACGACATCCTTTTCAGAGGACGTACCTTCGTACCAGTTTCTTTATGAGAGGAGGTGCTGAGAGAGTTTCACACTTCTCCCTTGGCGGTACATCCCGGAGCGGCGAAGATGTACCAGGATCTCAGTCGACAGCACTGGTGGCCGGGCATGAAGAAAGCTGTGGCAGAGTTCGTTTCACGATGCCTCACCTGCCAGCAGGTGAAGGCAGAGCATCAGGTACCAGCAGGCTTGGTACAACCCTTGGAGGTCCCGGAGTGGAAGTGGGATGGGATATCTATGGACTTCGTGACTGGACTACCACGCACTTCCAGAGGTCACGACTCCATTTGGGTGATTGTCGACCGACTCACCAAGTCGGCACACTTCTTACCCATCAGAGAGCAGGGCTCAGTGGAGAGCTTGGGACGTCTTTACGTCCAGGAGATCGTACGGCTTCATGGTGTGCCATCGTCTATCGTCTCCGATCGAGATGCCCGTTTCACTTCCCGGCTTTGGAAGGGGTTGCAGGAGGCGTTCGGGACGCGACTCCATCTGAGCACAACCTTCCACCCTCAGACGGATGGTCAGACGGAGAGGACCATACAGACACTCGAGGACATGCTCCGTGCATGTGTTCTCAACTTTGGTCGCAGCTGGGAGGACCACCTACCCTTGGTGGAGTTCGCGTACAACAACAGCTACCACTCCACCATCGGGATGGAACCATACGAGGCGTTGTACGGCAGACCCTGCAGATCACCGTTGTGCTGGACATACCCTGGGGAGTCAGCACTCGTGGGACCAGAGATGGTCCGAGCCACGAAAGAGAAGGTCCAGATCATCCAGGAGAGGATGAGGACTGCTCAGAGCCGGCAGAAGTCATATGCTGACAGGAGGCGGAGGCCACTAGAGTTCGAGGATGGCGACCACGTCTTTTTGCGTGTCTCACCTCGACGTGGTTTACGGAGATTTGGCCGAGGCAGCAAGTTGTCTCCACGCTTCATCGGGCCTTTCCAGGTCCTCAGCAGGATAGGAGAGGTGGCTTATCGTCTGGCTCTACCACCTCAGTTGCACCGGGTGCACGACGTCTTCCACGTGTCTCAGCTGAGGAGATACGTGCACGACCCGACGCACATCATCGACTTTGGGGAGCTGGACGTGGACGATGGGGCGACTTTTGCGGAGGTCCCAGTGGAGATCGAGGATCGACAGGAGCGGGTACTACGTGGGCAGTCGATTCCTCTTGTGCGCGTCAGATGGCAGCACGGGAACCTCTAGGAGAGCACTTGGGAGCGGGAGGCTCAGATGCGTGATCAGTACCCCCATTTGTTCCCCTAGTTTTTGATGTATCTTTACGGGGACGTAAAGCCCTGAGGTGGGAGTAATGTAAAGACCCTCAAATTTCAAGGAATTTTTTTTCTTAATTTCCTTTGTAATTTTACAAGAGCGCAGCTTCAGACGGAACCTGATTCCGAGGCCCGGTGTGCCCGGAATCAATTTACGAAGTTTGGCTCGGGTACGTTCAGTGAACGGACGAGCGGGTTTTTCTATCTTTTGAACCGGTGCCAGGAATCGAATTCTGAGGGCACCGATGAAATCGCAGCGCCGGTATTTTCTTAGAAACGCCTCTTCCGGAGTTGCGTTTGCTCAACCGTGGTTTTAAAAATTTTGGGCTTTAAGTCGGAAATAAAATAAAGGTTGTGCGGCAACTTTATTTTATTTCACTTAAGCCGCTTGGAAGTCACTTGGAAGCCAATTGAACTGAGTTAAAGCGGATAGGGTGCTATCCGGAAATACCCTACCCCTTGGTAGGATATTTGTGAGGTGGGGCCCGCACGAGCCCCGCCGTTTCTTTCGCAAAGTAACGCACCCGCGAAAACCCGTCAAGTAACTAAAAAGTCAACCGACGCGTTTTCCTTAATTCTTAACAGACCATTTAATTGGGCGGTTTATTTCGTGAATTAAATGGGCTGTTTCATTCGTTGAATTAATTCAACGAATTTAATGGGTCGTTACTTACGCGTTTGCGTTCGTTGGAAAATTAATAAAATAGACAACTTGTCTATTTTGGAGGATTTCTATCGTTGTGCGAATCCTCTGAGCCTCCACCCTCCTCGCGAAGAACGCGAAGAACGCGAAGAACGCCGGCGACCGGAATTCGACGAGATCTACCCGCGATGTTCTTCGGCGACGCCTCTTCTTCCGCGGCCGATCCTCGTTCGACAACTCAGGTGAGAAACAGATCGTTTAATTCTCCCTTTTAATTTCAATGACAACGGATTTAATTAATTAAATCCGTTTGTTCTAGATCCGGAGATCGTCGACGCGACGTTTTTCCCGCAGTGCGACGAACGTCTCTTCTGCGACGACGCGACGATCCCCTCCTTCCGCGACGAGCGATTCCGCGACGACCTCACGTCCGACGGCGACATCGAGGTAGGGATTTTTTTTTCTTGGTGATTCGTTCCCGTGATCTAATTCTTTTTAATTAAAGAACCAAACTTGAACAATTTTATTTTTGGATAAAATTGTGGCTGCCTTAATCCCTCCCGATGATTTTATGACTAACGCGGAGGGTGCGGGTCTAACGAACAAGACCCGGCAACCCTCCTCCGATCTTTTTGTTGTGCGGATTTGGCGGACGATGACGAACCATGCGGCAAGGGCGATCCGTTGATCCCGCAGTGAAGATCAGCCCCCGGGAGGAACTATGGCGCAGACGGGAGGCAAAACGGGCCACCGGAGCAACTCCGGCGGCCCGCGGAAGGCGACGGCGGCCGGAGGCGGCGGCGCCCGGCGCGCCGCCGTGAAGGAATCCGCCGCGGCTGAAGCCGCGGCGGCGGCGGCCGGTTCCGCGGCCGCGCGGAACTGGGGAGGGACGCGGCGGCCCGGCCATGTCCGCGTGACAGGCGCCCCCCCCCCCCCCCCCCCGCGGGGCCGCGTTTTCCACCGAGCCGCGGGGGCGGCGCCCCGCGGCAGCCCTCTTCGGCCGCTCGGCCGAAGCCGAGCCGGCCGGTCCGGTCGGCCGGGCCGCGCCCAGGCCGGACCGGACCCGGCCTAGCCGGGTCGGGCCGGTTCGGGTCGACCAGGTTCGGGTCGACCCGGTTCGGCCGACCCAGGGGTGGTTCGGGCAGGGTCGCCCCGGGCCCAGAACCCCCCGTTTTCGGGCCCTCTTCGGTCTTTTGCCCATATCTTGGGCCTGGGACCTCCGATTGACGAACCGTCAGCGGCTACGCGATCCTTGGATCGAGACGGTCTTTTCGGTATATTACACTCAAGGTTTTGGAAGACTTTGGGTTCGGCCGGGTTGGTTCGTACGCGAAACCAACCGGGCCGTCGGAGCGGAAACGCTCATAACTCGAGCTGCGGACGTCCGATCGACGTACCGTCAGCTGTGGAGGTTTCCTCTAAGTGAGACGGAACTTTTGGCATACTCCGCCCAAGGATTGGACGCAGGCGGAGTACGGTCGGGTTGGTTTTTCCCTAAAAACCAACCGGGCCCCTGAGACGAAAATGCCAATAACTCTCAGACCGGGCGTCCGATTGACGCGTCGTCTGTTGCGTTGAGATCCTGTTGTCGATACGGAACTTTTGGATACATCAACTTCGGACTACGTGTCAGTTGATGTATCAGCCTCTCGGCTCGTGGAGCGGACCCTCCTAAACGAGCTCGCTGTGTGCGGGAACCCTAGCGCTGGCTGTGACTTCGACGACAGAGCAGAGATCCTCCGTGGACTGCGATGACGACAGAGCAGAGATCCTTCGTGGACTGCGGCGACGACTCTGCAGAGATCCTCAGTGGACTGCGTCGACTAATGCACTCAGCAATCCTACGTGGATCAGTGCTACAGGTCCTGTGTGGGCCCGATCCTGTGTGGGTCATCTCTTACGGTTCTGTGTGAGCCATTGCTACAGGTCCTGTGTGGGCCCGATCTTGTGTGGGTCATCTCTTACGGTTCTGTGTGAGCCATTGCTACAGGTCCTGTGTGGGCCCGATCCTGTGTGGGTCATTGCCGAGGTTAGTACCTATCGATCCTTCATGGGTCCGACGACTTAGATGGTTCGGTGATCATCTTGTCGTCATCTGAAAAAGTATACCTGGTTGAGCTGAATCTTATGTTACTCTCCTTTGTGGATTGTGTTGAACCATCCTATGTGGATTTACTATTTACTCTCCCTGGTGGATTTGAGTCTTGCTTTCCTGTGTGGATCAAGTTGACCTTGAGCTCGAGAGCAGAGCTAGAAATGGGGACTTAGGTATATGTATGGGCATATACCTAAGTCGAGTCAGTTGTTTCTTCGTGGTTTCCCCTTTCTTTTGTGCTATATCCTTTGTGGATTTCGGGAGACCTTCGGGGGTCTCGGGGTCCTTACTGAGTAGTTTATACTCACCCCTGCACGGGCTTTTCCCGCACCTTGTTGTGTTGGATGCAGACGACAGACAGCGCTGATCTCGGTTGGGGCATGGAGCAGGACGGTACCTGGAGGCGGACCACTGGGCGGGACGTGCTCGGAGTGGACGTGGGACCCGAGGAGCCTGGAGGCTATCTGTACCCACCCTTCAGGTGGGATTGCCAGTGGACGACACGAGGCCGCCGTCTTTTTTTTTCAGTTGCTGTTCTTTACCTTTTCAGTTGTACTTTTAGTTGGGCTTGTATTCCGGCCCCCTTTACTTTTCTGCACTTTGTAGTTACTTTCTGCTTGCTGACTCTGTGGTGGTTGTTACTTATAAAGGCAATGCCTTCCCTGTTTACCGGGATTTTACGCCTTGGTGCTAGTCGCCAGCCCCTGGCCTATGGAAGGCGGGCTTGGGGTAGTCACGACATGGGCCCCGAGGTCGGGTCGTGACACACTTTAAATAAATGCAAAAAAGAAACATGAAATGAAAATTTAAAAACCAACAAAACATGTAATGAAAATTAAAAAAAATTATAGATAATAATAAATATGAATTATTTTATAAATATAAAATATAAGTAAAATATCACATGAATCGATAACAAAGAGACCAAATATAAATAAAAAGAGAACAACAACCAAATTTGATGATATATAAGCATACCATATATAAATAAAACCAAAACCATCATAAAAGCACCTTCACATGACTTATGGTCACTCAACACATTTAAAAAGGTCTATTAGTTTACCACAAAACACCAACCTTAAGATAGAATAACCCAGTAACATGAAAAAAATACAAGAAAACACATACACACACTTTATTGTGTATGTATGATGTAGAAAAAACATTACCTATGGGGTTTCACTAAATAGTTTGTGAAATTACTTTTAAAATACATCACGTAAATTATATTTTAAACTATATTTAGAAAATATATTTTTCAAAAGTAAGTGGAAAGAAAATATAGATCATAACATTTTTATTTTTATAAATTATTCAACCTTTTTAGAATAATATTGGTGCATCTAAGCACTTAAAATAAAACCTTCCTTTGAAACCTTGAAATATATTTTTTAATTTAATAAAATAAAACCGATACTTTTTCCTCATTTCAAATCTTGTCTTAAAATTTTATACTTATAGGATTTTACATTTTATTCAAAACATTATTCTTATTATACACTTGAAAATCATTTAGAAAACAAACAAACACATAAATAATGTAAAATACAACACAAGTAGGTACCATATCATCAATGAACGTGAAATGAAAGAAAAAAACATAAAAAACCATAGAGACACATAAATAAAATGATCTAGGGGTCGAAATAAGATATAATATGGGAATAAAATCTATGTAATACTGAATAAGAACAAAATATCTGGAGAAAATTACTATGTCCTAAGGTGAGATGATCCTAAAAAATAATAAATTAAACCAACTATCAACTTACGTTGCACTCCAAATCACATAACCAACATAATTACTCATGTTTTCCTAATTAAGGTAATTACCATTGACAATATGTTTCATGAAACTAGGAGACACTAGTCAGTACTTAATCTAAACTAGTGTATATTGAATATGAACCTATCCCTTAAGCCTAGGTTTCTCATAAGATCAGTAATGTGGTGGTGAGTAAAACATTTTATCATTTGATCAACACATATATCAACAATGAAACTTAATAAATAAATATCATCTAACCTCTATCACCCTCATAAGAAACAACCCCTTTCAAATCCACAACACCACATAATAATATAAAACATCACCCACAGGGGCCACAATCCATGTCAAGTACAACATAGGCAATGGGATCAATTGAGGGTCTCATGATCATTGTGAAAAATCATTTAAAATGTTCCAAATGGGACTCTTGAAAAACTGAATCTGGATTTCCGTTCAATTTCAATCATTTAAAACTCAACCAATAGATAAATCATTTAAAACCAAAAAAACTATTTTACTTCTAAAAAATTTCTTAAAACAAAACATATATTCTTCCAATGAACTAAATAGTGAAAACACCATTTAACATTAAAATCATTTTTAGATATACATTTTTGTATTTCTATAAACACTTGGAAAATATAAATTTTCACTTTATAAATCAAAATAGTTAAAACCATATAAATTCCTATTATGAAAAGAGTAATAAACATAGCAAACATCATTAAAAATTCAATAATGGCATCCCTTATTGTCATAAATTGATAAAAAAATAAACTTAAAGTACTAAAGCATTAAATGACATGTTAAATAAAGTAAATTCATAAAAACCCTACTTCAATAACTATAAGAAAGTCAACTTTGATAGTTATAGCATTGTCTCAAAGGGAAATGTCCTCAAAAATCCATATACATCTAAATACACAAAGTAATCCTAAGATAAACTCTAAATTTTCTAAATATGATAACTAGGGTTCATGGGAGGAAGTTAAATCGAGAGGTAAGTGTAAAGAACTGCATCTGTAAGGGTTAGGAAATTATGAGGGAATTTGAGTTTTTAACTCGAAGATGGGTTATTTGAGTATAGGGATTTGGATTTAGAATCCAAGTTCCAAGATTCAAAAAAAACTATGGTGTCTTAATGATGATCTGAAGTTATATATTAGAAACCAACCTCCATGTTTCCAGGATATAGATACGGTGAAAATAGATATTGAGAATCTTGAAGCTAGTATGTAAGATAACTAGAATGACTATCTATTCGATGATCTCTCCAATAAGAAGGTGATCCTGGCTGATATGATCCATAGGCATGAACATATGGCACATGAAAAAGAGAGAATAAAATGGACCCATGATGGAGATCCGAGTATAACCTTCCTCTATTCCTGTAATAAGGATAAAAGGAACACCATCATAGCTAATATTATTATGTAGGAAAATTCCTATATAGATTATCAAGGAGTGGTTGGTTCCATAGTTGTTTGCCACTTAAATGTTCTCATATCAAGTCATAATCCCCACATTAATAAAGGGTATCCTAAGGGGTTATAAATATCTTATGAATGTGGTTACCCATGCTATATACAAACTTGAAAACAATATATTTGAGGATTAACCAAATGAGAACTAAATTTATGAGGTTATGTGCGATCTTAATCTGGAGAGTGCTCTAGTCCCAGATGGCTTCCTGAGATCGTTCTACAGAGGGTGCTAGAATCTATTTAGGACCAATTTGGTGAAGGATATTTAAGACTTATTTTGGGGTGGTAGTATACCTTGAGTAGCTTTTGACACTTCCATGATTCTCACACCGAAAATCAAATACCCATTGTCTCTTCACCACAATAGATTAGTGAGCTTGTGTAACTATTAGTATAACGTGTTGGCTAGTGAAATCAACACATGGATTTCTATCTATCTTCCATGGTGGATCTCAATTGAGAAACATGGATTTATAAAGGGAAAATCCATCCAAGGGGTGATAGTATTGGTATATCAAATGATCATTGACATCAAATATAGCATACACATATCAAATATTGTAATAAATCTTAATATGGATAAGTCTTATGACAGAGTTGAGTTGAATTTTATCATGAATGTTTTAGAAAGTATGGGTCTCTCCACCTGGGCTTATGAACTAATTTTTAGATGTTTTAGTTCATCTTGGCTCTCTATATCTTCCTTGGAAAAAACATGGATTCTTCAAAGCTTCACAAGGGATAAGATAGGGAGACCAGTTATCCACAAATATTTTTATCCTCACCCAATATGTTCTCAGCCACCTCATCAATATGAGTATATCTAGGGTTAATATTATTCTTTATTAGTGTAGGATTCAATCCTAATTCATATCCAATCTCATGTTCATGGACAACACTATCATCTTTTTTAATTCCAGCAAGAGATCAGTTCATGTTATTAATAAGGTAGTTAAAAAATACTTCAAATAGAGAGAAAAAATTATTAACTAGGTGAAGTGAAACTTTTATATCTCTAAATGGTGCTCAGAGAGGTGTGTATGATCCCTTAGTAATGGAGTGAACATATAGCACATAAGATTCCCCATGGAATATTTGGGATCCCAAATCTCATCAAGGAGGATTCAAATACACCACTTTGATTATATAACCATAAGGTTTGTAGTTTGATTTTTGAAATAGAAAAACAGTTAACTATCCTTTGGTGGAAGAATCACATTGGTTAACAACATTCTTTACTCAATAATGATCCTTGATCTCTCATCTATTTGGTTTCCAAACCATGTTATATCTAATATCAACAACATCCTTTTCTTTTTATATGGGTTTCCCACTCATAAGGTAAGAACCCCTAGGAATCATGGGTGAGGATGGCTAGGCCTATGAGGGAGGGAGACATTAACCTGAGGAACATCCTAGATATGCTTCACTACATGCATGTAAGGTTATCATGGGGTATTTTGGAGAAATTTACCCTCAGGGGGAGGTTTATGTACGATAAAGGTAGAGGTGAGATGGGTATGGAAAGAGGGAACACTTATTCAATTTGGTCCTTGGGTTTTCCCCACATCTAGATTATTCTGAATCATTCTTAATGGATTATGTGGAAGGGTGATATCTAATTTTATCATCACAAATAGTCTGGATTTAAGATTTGTTTTCCCAAATACCTTACTCGAGATATAAAATTAAAAAATGAGAGTAGGCACTAGTGCTTCATCAATGCCATTCTGGACCATAACCATTGGGATATGTTTGACCTCATTGATATTAACACTGATCCATACAAATGTTTCTCTATGGATTCTTGATCAAGTGCATTTTATTTTAAGTATTATCAAAGGGTGTCACTTACTTATGGGAACTATGATGAGTGGGGGGAGGTTTTGTGGAGCACAAATATTTTCAAGAAATATAATTTCTGGGTTTGATAATAAGAAGCTGGGTGTTGGCCATCAACAATAATATCAAAAAAAAATAACATAAACCTTATTTCCAGGTGTTCGTGTTGCGGGGTATAATGGGAGGAGAAATTGGATCACCTATTATTTGATAGCGATTGTGAAAATTTGGTTTAGAGATAATTTGATATTTTACTAGATTCTCCTACTAGTAGTTACTAGATATCTATTTTCTCAAGTGATAGTTCCATGGTGCGGGTGCTACTGGTCCAGAGAAAAAGGATATCATTATGGTTTTTTCAGCAGGTTGCTAAAGCATCTAGAAGGTGCATAACTCATCTAGATTTAAAGGGGTTATCATTAAATGGAAATATCTAGTTATCTGAACTAAGATCCTATTAGTTTAAATAATAAGGTTCTTAAAGAATTGGGAGGATTCCCCACTTTTATACAGCTCATTTTAGGTAGTTCTTCTAACCATTCCATCCTTAGAGGCAACCAAAGGCATTGAGTTTTCTGATATCCCCACCCATCATGTCTTAAACTCAACAACAACAAAACATGTTATTCAAAAGTTATGCATGGAGGATGTGTGTTTTGTAAATCCAAGGGCTCTTTAAACTTTTCTTTTAATTCATGCTTTTCCTATGGTCACTCCCTTCAGGATGAATCCATAAAAATGCTCACCGATCTCTACCTTCATAGTGAACAAAGTATTGGCCTGGAAACTTTGTAAATAGAATCCTTAGTTCTCTATGAGTCCCTATATGGTATGCATATTTCCTCTTGGTTAGTATCTTACATCATTAGAAGGTCAAGGGGAATTATCAACATCAATATGAGTGTCCGCCATACTTGTAGAGAGGGTAAAATTTTTGTAGATTATCTTTCTTCCATGGTGATCCAAGGAGTATTTATTACCTATTTCCTTTGCATGAACTCCTTTCCTCATGAGAGGGTGAATCATATAAGGGGGATTCCATTGGGCGTGACTATTTTAGGCCTCCCTAACTATTTGGACATTGTTTTCTTTATTTTTTCAAAATTAAATAAAATGATGATGATGAGGAGGAGGAGGATGAGTGCCCTGAATGATGTTTTTCAATATGGATCAAGGTCTAGGAAGCACCACAGGTTCTTGAGTAAATTTTGGGAAGGTATAAAAGTCTTAGACCCCATATAATGTTCAAATTATAACATATAATGGTCTAAAAATAAATTTTCATGGACCTTTACATAGATGAGGAACCCACAAATAATGTTTTGGGACCCTTATTTGGAGGTAGAACCCCCTTCCCCGAAGTTAGGGTTTTTAATCCTTATATAGAAAAACACCCCCTAAATGATTTTGGAACTTTACATGAATAGGGTTCCCATTTAAAGGTTTATATACTTATGTGACTCCCATGTAAGGGATTAGGATCCTTAAATTGGAGGGTGTACTAGGACCTGTATGTCTTGGAATTAAGGCAATGCTAGGGAATAAGGGAAGGAAATAAGATAAAAATAAAAAAGGAGAGAAGAATAAAAACAAAATTAAAAATAATATAAAATTAAAATGAAAAGGGGGAAGTGGTGTATGCTATGAGCCATGTGAAATAATCTAATGGGAGTGGGAGTCTAGCCTTTTAAGGGGGTGATCTCTCTTAAATATTTTAGAAATGGAGTTTCATTTGATATGAATGACTTCTTGAGGTAAATATGACACTCAATGTCGATTCATTGATGTTTTATTCCCCATTTCATTTCAACTAAATTAGTCTTGTTAAGTAATGATTTTTAATGATGATTCCATCAAATCATTGTGGAAACATCTCAATGTGATGGTTATTTTTATTTTCTTAGATAAAGGTGTTCTTTATAGGATGATCATACTAGATTTTTTGTGGTTATATAGAGGTATGTCACTTTCATGATATTATTTAGGGTTTTTAGAATTATGGGTGAAATTATTGGACTAAATGGAATGATAAATTAGGTAGTTTTCCCAAGATAGTGTTGGGAGTACACCACAGTCATTTCATGGGTGTTTGATCATGGTTTTGATGTGATAATATGAATCATCGAGATTTTTATCAATTATACCTATTTGTGTTAAAATATAAAATTAATTAAAAATATCCTAATTAATTATAAAATGATTTTATTTATTAATTTTGATATCATGGCTTAGGTTTGGGTTCATTTTGGGAGTATACCTCACTCTATTTATTATGGGTTTGACTAGTGGGCATCTCTTGGTGAATTTTTTGGAACTATGCCTATTTAAATTAAATTTGATATTTATTTTACAATGTTATTATTAATTTAATTAAATATTATGATTGAAGATAGTTCCTTTTATTGATGGACCATGGAAGTCTAGAATAGTAAAATCTTGGGAGAGAGTGGTCAGAAATACATTAAAGGGAATAAATCCATGAATGAGGTAGATGATATTTATTCATTTCCCTATGGTTTATGAATTTTATTAATATATCATGTGATATATGGTCTCACCACTATATTTTATTGAACATGTTAAATTAAATAAATTTATTAATTAAAATAAAATTTATATGGATGGATGTAAGTGTGAAGGGGTGCTATTGACCCATGAGCACTGGCTTGGTGCCTTGGTTTCTAAATCCTGAAGGTTTGATAATGAACATGAGCTATGAGATACATGGACACTCAGGGGTGTGTGTTACAAGAAGTTAATAAAGATAGTGACCCTAGTATAGGTTCCCTTAGACACTTAATTTTAAATAATATTATTGGACTAGGATGTTTGGCCTGGGAAGTACACGATGAAACCGTGTGATTTTATAGATTGATTTGGATATTCGATTAGGGAGTGAAGAGAGTGTTCCTCCCACAATAGTATGTGAGAAACTGGATGGGTAGACACTAGGAAAATTGATGAGGGATTGGGTGATTGAACCAAACCAGGATGACATGGGATGTGTGATGGGAATTATACCATCTTCTTAGAGTGTTTACTAAGTGGATTATCCTATGAGGCTAGTGAGGCCAAAAATATAATCTTAGTATTATAGAGGGATGCTTTTCCATTTAATCGAGATTTAGTGCTTTAAAGATGATAATGGGATCAAGGATCCCTTTTTGGGTGTCCGTTTCAAGGAGATACTTAGGGGTTCTTAGTGGGTGCCTATGAAATATATTTGAATTTTTTGGGGTTTAGTGTAGTATAATATATGTGGTTGACTTTGGGTATCAACATGGAACACAAAATTCAATGGTGTGATCCTGATAAAGCCATGGTAACTATTGATCTCCTAAGATAAGCTCTTAGGGATCAATTATATGTGTGATTATTATTGATCTTCTAGGATTACCACCTAGGTATAAAATTTATTCCTAATGACTATTGATCACCTAGTATTCCCTCCTTGGAATTCATGTATCTCTTAATGACTATTGATATCCTAGGATTACCTCTTAGGAATTATTGTCATGGCTGATGAATATTTATGGACCAGGATTTCCTCCTAGGTATTGTCCATATTCTTGATGACTATTGATCAATTAGGATTACCTCTTTGGAATCAATTTTATGCCTAATGAATATCAATCACCTAGGATTACCTCACAGGGATAAAATTTGTTCTTGATGTTTATTGATAACATAAAATTTCCTATTAGGGATCAATATTATGCCCAATAACTATTGATCTACCAGGATTACCTCATAGGGATTGAGGATATTACCAGTGACCATTGATTAGTGAGGATTAACTCTTAGTTATAAGCTTTATACCTAATTGATATTTTTCACTTGGGATTACCTTCTAAGGATCAATGTTATACTTGATGACTATTGAAACCTTGGATTACCTCCGACGGATAATAATTATTCCTAATAAGTATTAATCACCTGGGATTACATCCTAGAGATCGACCCTATTCTTAATGACTATTGATATCCTATGATTAACTCCTAGGGTTTGAATTTATTCTTGATGACTATTGATCACATAGGATTGCATCCTAGGGATCAGATTTATTTCTCATGGATATTAATCACCTAGGATTACCCTATAGGGATTGAATTTATTCTTTATGACCATTCATATCCTAGTATTACCTCTTAGGTATCGATGTTGTTCCTAATGACTATTTATCAGCTAAGATTACCTATTAGGGATTGGATTTATACACGATGACTATTGATCACTTAGGGATACCACATAGGGATAGAACTTACTCCCGATGAAATATCATGATTAGTGACACTCTGACACTATCCATAATAGGCATGGTTGATCCAAGATGTCATCTTAGAACATGAGGATCAATTAGGGTTATTTATTTAAACTTTTGTATTATATTTATTTACTTATCTATGAATATCCCATGTGTATATTTTACTTTACTAGTTATGTTTTATACCCTATTGATGGTGCTCTTCTAAATTTTACTCACACCCTCCTTAGGTGGCCGTGTCACTTAGGATCCCAAGAAGACTTCTCTAATTTCAAGTTTAGGTAGGGAAGAAGATCAATGTTTCTTGATCAAGTGGGGTATCTCAGATAGATTGGATACTAGGATGAGATGAGACTCAGTGATGGTAGTAGGGACTCCATATATTTTATTTATTTTATATATGTAATCTAACCAATGGGCGGTCAATTATTGTATGATTTCATGATTTTGAGTCTTTATGACTACTTGATTTTTCATTTCATTTGATATATCATGTTATATTTTATTTACTTATGCATAATATAATGGATGTTTGTTCTTGTTTGATGATGTTTGGTTATTTACACTATTTATCACTAAAATATGTGGATATATTCTCCTCATGTTACCACCCTTGACCTCCACTACTATTTATCATCCTTTAGAATATGGGGAGGGGTGCCTTAGCTCATGTGGTGATGACATTCAGGACACCAATCAGTGTTCTGTATCCGATGGGATGTTACAAAGTTCTATTATAGCCTTTTATCTTATCATACTATTTAGGGATATAGTATACAAGGATTAGGAACTTGTTGGATAATGTGATGGACCATGATATGGTGGATCAAAAATACCTTTCATGAGGGGGAGTCTAGGTTACAAAAAATGTGGGTTTTTTGTTTTTGGTTTCTACTATTATAGTTGAGTTTATTATTGATGAAATTAATGCTCATGTTATTTTTTAGATTTTTCTGTATTTTTTTTATGTTAACCTATTGGTAAGAGGTGGGTATACATGAATGATTCTTGGAAAGTATCATTCACATGACATTTGGGTGCATGTGTGTGATTGATATCACTAATTACAGGGGTTAAAATATTTACACTGTCAAAATCAAATTATATTGTGTTTTTCTATATAACTCATTGGTGGAATTATACCCAGTTTAATCATGGTATATTTTATTGATTATAGATCATGTGGATTTTATAGATATATTTTTCTTGATGGCGATAATACAATCCTTCTATCTAAGGTATTTATAGGGACCCCTAGTGGTTTGGTACATGAATTATATGCCTTTATGATTAAAACCTTATGAGTAATTATCATACAAGTTCTATAAATAAAATGGTATCAATTATTTAAAGTATAAACAATAACCCAAATGGTGTTTTCCCATATAGTTTCTTGGTGGCATTCTACTTAACTAATCCATATGATTATGGTTTTACTTGACAATGATATTATAATATATATATGCTGATGAATGATATTATCTTCCTTGTTGGGGTAGTCTCATTTAAAAATTCTATATGAGGATCCATTCCCTATTATGATGATGAATTATCATGTGATTCTTGATGTTTATATGTGTAAATGAGGACCCTAAGGTGGGTGTTGGCATGTGAATTTCATTATGGTGTTTGATAAGGAAGTTGAGATGTTTCCAAGGAGTTATGTTTAATATAATATAGTGTTTATAGTCTTGGTGGGAGAACATGGTGACATAGATATGTTAATTAGGATGTTGATCAGTCGGGTCTTGTGACTGAATAGAAGGATGTTTTTTATATCATTGTTAAGGTAAGTTTCCATATGTGAGAGTAACCTATAAGAGGGGTTATCCTGGTATTATGAGTTCCATTAGATATTGAAGTAATAGATAGATACCTTATGGTAAAAATTGAATCACAATGAGTGATATAATATTTGTGATATAGGCATAGGAGATTCATTGGTTTTTAGGAGGTAAATCACTTAGAGGTAATTTGATATTAAGGATGAATTTCAGGGAAGGATCATTTTGATTTCAATCCTTTCTGATCTAGGGTATTGATCCAAATGAGATAGTGGATCGTGATCCTAGATGATCGGGTCTAGGATGGATATAACATGGTTAAGAACTTATGATTTTGGAATGAAACTCAGGTTGAGGGGTTATCATGTGTAGAACATGGCATGGAATAATTACCTTGATTTTGAAGAGGAGTACCAATAATTCCCCTGGTTAGATAACACCAACATGTCATGGGATATGGTTATCTATTTAGTAACATGAACCTAATATTTATAGGAATGAATCAAGATGTTTTGAGTTAGATTATGTGTAGCATATGCCTTCTTAGGCATGAATTATATTGGTAGTGGGGGTTATTGAATAATCTCACTGAGGATAACTCATGTGGTGGCACGAGGAGATCAAAAATGGATTTATAAATTTTTTAGTGGAGATTACTCATACATGTGGTGTTTTTAATGTAGATATAGTGAAATGTGACTTGTGGATACATGGGTTATGTTGGACAATTAGGCGGTACAAGAGTGTGAACCCCATGGGTTGGATGATAGTAAGGTAGTATGCGCTGGTTACGTGCAGTGTAGATGGGATGTGAGTCATTGAGTGGGTCTGTACAAGATGAGGATATATGGATTCAATTAAAATATTGTAGGCATGATTTCTATAGAGGTTTTATGAAATGAAAAATTTCAATCTATGGTGTGAAGACGCATTAGAGTTGTAATGGGGGTGTAGTGGTAAAGTTTACCCGAGTGTGTGCCTTTAAATGAATTGTTAGGAAGTTTTGTTATTAGGACTTGTTGAGGTTTCACTCAAGGTGTAATATAAGAAAATTATTTTTTGGGGATTTAACTATAGGTTGTTAGAGGGTGTCAAACTCAATTCATATTCAATTTCAGTAGGTGAAAAGGATGATTTTTTCGGTGATCTAAGAGTGGGTAACTATTAGTGGTTCATTTTAAAGATTGAGTATGAGTGGGATGGCCATATCCAATCATTACATGAGTTAATACATGTATCATTAGCCATGAAGGAGTGAACTTCATGTGGGTGGGACATGGGTGTGATGAGATTGTCCAGTAGATGGTCAGGGTGGATTTTGGATGATAGTGTGAAAGTTAATTTGAATTATCTAGTTCCATGGTGGATATAAGATTTGAGGTTCGGATACAACATTAGATGGATTATATGAAATGTCATCATACCCGAGATAGTTTTTGATGTGCTCTAAGGGTGAGTCAGATCAGAGGTGTGCAGGTGCTGAGGGTGAGAGAATGATGCCTATTTCATATAGTTGGTGATAAAACCATATAATTACAATGAGATTCTAGTTTAGACTTCAGTGTTAGAATTTATATGATCTCATAAGGCCATCAAGAATTAAGGCATCATGATCAAGAGATATGATAGTGCATTGACAGGTGTGACTGATAATTTTCAAGATAGGTCATACAAAGGGGGTCAAGAAAAGATTTTATATGTAATTGTGTGTAGTGATATGGAAACCACACCAAAAGTATCAATCGATAGTTAATAATTTATTTTTATAAGGTAATTAATATGGTAGGGAATGCTATGGATAGAAATCAACCCCTATGAGTAGAAACTTGTGGTGGGTAGAAACATGAGTCGGTGATGAAATGATTGATGAAACTGTGGTTTCTTAGGATATATAGGTGTGGGTATGTGTTGTCTTAGTTTTAGAAATGAAATGTGAGAGTGTCTCATTTTCTAATGGATTGTATTAATTGTGTTGGGAGTTGAATATATGTTCCTTATTTGGAATTTAGGGGTAGAATGTGGTAATTAAATGATGAATTGATGAACATAATATTTCAAGTTTTATAGTTAATGACTATTGGAGATTCCCATGGATACGATGTGCTATGGTGGTGGGGCTATAAAGAACTGAATCTGTATAGGTTTAGAAATTATAGTGAAATTTTATTTTTTAAATCTAAAAAGGGGGTTATTTTGAGAACTGAGATTTGGATTGAAAATATAATAGTTAATATAGCTCCAAATAATATCTTTGGATATGAACCAAGGCCTGATAAGCACCACAGGTTCTTAGTAAACGTTCATAAGGGATATAGGTCTTATACCCCACATAAAGGTTATATCCTCACATTTATAGGACCTTAATGTAAAGGGTATGGGATCCATACATGCAGTGGGAACCCCCATCTAAGATTCTCATACCCTTATGTGAAGGTAGACCCCCACTATGTATAAGGTTTTGGAACCCTTGTGTGGATGAGGACCCCCACACAGGTAAGGGTTTGGACCCTTACATGGATAGGATCACCACATATAGTTTTTTACCCCTACATGAAGAAGGATCCCTTTAAATGGTTAGAGACCCTTATGTGGGAGGATGGCATGTGAAATTTATGTCTTGATCTTGAGGAAATGATGTGTACAAAGGGATGAAAAGAAGAGAAAAGTAAAAAAAGAAAAAAAAAGAAAAGAAGGAAAGAAGAATAAAAATAAAATATAAGTAAAGAAAATGGAAATAAAATAAAATGAAACTAAAAATTTGGAAGTGGGGTGTCCTACGAGCCATGTACAACTAGCTCACATAAGTGGGAGTCTCTTCTTCAAAGAGGGAGATCACTATTTATTCATTTCAAAATGGGGTATTGTTTGATTCATAAGGTATATTGATGTAAATATAACCCTCCTCATTGATTATTTCTTGTTTTATTACCCTATTTACTAATCACTAACTTTTCCTCATTAGATGTGGGTTTCTAGTGGTGATTCCACCATAACATGGTGGAATCACACTGATGTGATGGGTATTTTTCTCAGTATAGCTAATAGGGTCCCCAAGAAGGTGATCACACTAGGTTTCAAGCGTTTTTATTAAGGTATGTCACTACCATGACATTGTTTAGGGTTTTTGGTATTTTATTTTAAATTAATGGATTAAATAAAATGATAAATTATGGATTTTGATTGGGAAGGTGTTAGGAGTACACCACAAAATTTTTGCGGGTAGTTATTCTTAGTTTTTATGTGATGGGATGAATCTATGAGAATATAATAAATTATTCTTATTTTTATTAAATTGGTAAATTAATTTCAAAGGGTTTAAGTAATTATAAATGGTTATAATTAATTAATTTAGATATCATGGCTTAGGTATTGGTTCTTGTTTGTAGTAGACCGCACCCCATTACTTGTGAGTTTGGAGAGAAGGCATCATTCACTGTGTTTTTATGTGTTGTTCCTATTTAAATTAAATTATAAAGTGTTATAATTAATTTATTAAAATTTTATGACATGATATAGGACTTTTTTTTATGGATGGTGGTGGTTTAGACTTAGAAATAATTGGGTGAGAGTGACCATACTTACTTTACATGGGATAACTCCATCAATGAGGTAGTTAGTCCCTATGCCTTACCCTAGAGTTTACAAATTTTATTTTTTTAGCATGTGTTATATGGTCTTTCCATTGTGGGTGGTCAATCTTGTTAAATAAATAAATTTTTTAATTAAAAAAAATTCTATTGAAGGATGTATGTGCTAAGGGACACTATAGACCCTTGAGATCTAGCTTGGCGCCTCAACCACTAATGTATGAAGGATTAATAATAAACATTGATTATGTGATACAAAGAACCTCATGGGTGTGAGTTAAATGAATTTAATGATTATAGTGTCCCTATTATATGATCCCTTAGACCTCCTTGTGGTAAAGAGTGTTGGTATAGGAAGATTGGCCCATGTATGCCATGATGGAACTTTGATTTGTCATAGAGATGTTAGGATATTCAAATAGATAGTGGGGTGGGGTTTCTTCCCACACTCTTATATGAGAAATTGGGTGAGATGGTCATGGGGATATTGATGATCTTTTGGGTTAGTGGACTGACCCATGATGACTTGATATTCGTGATGGACATTATGCCATCTTCTTGGAGTGGTGCGCATGGGGCTTATCCTATAAGGCTAGTGAGGCTGAAATATGATCATGGTGTTGTTGGGGGAGGCTATGACCTCAAAGAAATGATCTGGTTCTAAGATATGATATTGGTATCAAGGATCCCTTTTTGAGTGTCCATGTTATGAGGAGACCTATGGGAGATATTTGGGTGTGCCAAAAATATATTTGATTCTAGAGGGGTTTAGTGCAGGTGAATATGTGTGTTTGACTTTGGGTGAAACCTTGGAACCCGAAGGCCTATAGTGTGAGCCTAATGAGGGAATTATAAATATTAATCACCTTGTATTACCAACTGGGGATTGACATTATTCCCGATTACTGTTGATTGGTTAAGATTATCTTATAAGGATAAAATTTATGTATGATGACTATTTATCTCATGGGATTACCTCTAAGGTATTTTCATTATTCCTAATGAATATTAAATTCATAGGATTACTTCCTAGGATTTATTGTTATGCTTGATGACTATTGATCCCTTTGGATCTCCACTTAGGGATTAAACACATTTATAGTGACTATTGGTCAACCAGTATTACCTCCTAGATATTTTCTTTATGCCTGGTGACTATTGAACACCTAGGTTTACCTTATTGGGATGATTTTTTTTCTGATGGATATTGATCACCAAGGATTAACTCCTATGGATTGAAATTACGCTTTTTGACTATCGATATCCTAGGATTAAATTCTCGAGATAAAATTTATGCCTGATTACTATTGATCACATAGGATTAAATCCTTAGGTTCAACTTTAAGCATGATGACTATTAATCATCTGGGATTAACTCATAGTGATAGTGTTTCACTTGATGACTATTTATCAGCTAGAATTACCTCTTAGGAATAAAAATTATGCCTAATTCCTATTGATCTCATAAGATTTACTATTAGGGATCAACCTTATGCCTTATGAATATTGATCACCTAGTATTACCTTCAATGGATTAGTTTTATGCCTAATGCTTATTTATCTCCTAGTATTACCTCCTAGGGGTCGACTTTATGACTTATGACTATTGATCACATAGGATTACCTTCCAGGGATTGAATTAATACCTGATGACTATTGATAACCTATGATTACCTCCTAGGGAAAAATTTTATGCATGGTGAGTTTTGATCGACTAGGATTACCTCTTAGGGATCTACATTATACTAATGAATATTGATGACCTATGATTACCACCTAGGTATCGACCATACGTCTAATGACATCTTGTTCTCATAGAAACTTTTTTACTGGTTGTAGCAGGTATAGTCAATCCCATGTCTCACCTTAAAATCAAAGGATCTATAGTGGTTTTTTATTTATTTTTGTTCCTTGTATTTATTTATTTATTTATTTGAGCATATAAAATATGTATTCATTTATTTACTAGTAATGTTTGGGACTACATTTTTAGTGAGATATTATGTTTTAATCACACCCTTATTTTCCATTCACGACACTTGGACACCTGGGTAGGCTTCTATGATCATAGTTTCAGGTTTGGAATATTCCAGAGTTTCATGATCAAGTTGGATAGATCAGATGGACTAGATATTGGGATGAGATGAGGCTCAGGGTTCATAATTAGGCCTTCGTATATTTTATTTATTTTATTTATTTTGTATTTTTGATTGGGCCAATGGGAGACTAGTTGTTGTATGTTAGGATTACTATAAGGTAGTATGAATATTTGATTTCATATTTCATTTGATATAGCATGTCATGTTTAATTTACTTATGAATACTATTATAGATGTTGATTCTTCTTGGAAAATGTTTGGTTATTTTTAGTGTTTATCACTCTTATATGGGGGTAGATTCTCCCTATGAATCCACCATAGAACCTCTATTTCTAGTTATTAGAACATGGTATATGATGAGTAATGATTGAGGTCATGTAGCTTTGTTGGTTAGGACATTAATCAGTGGTCTTGGCTGATGGTACCTTACAAGAAGGTTGAAGGAAAAATAAAGAAGAAATAAATGAGAGACCCACCTTCCAACCCAATTGAAAACCAAAGGAGGGATTCTTGAATACAAGGAATAAGAATGGAGTAGCTCCCTTTAAATATTAAATGAATTATATTAATAAAACAAGATTAAAAAAGGCTTACCAAGCTTAAATGAAATTGGGGAAAAATAATAAATTCAAAAAAAATAGATTCGGGAAAACTAGGTCATGGAATGACCTCCCGTCTTCGAAACATAATGTCCCTCTAAGAATAATCAGCAAATGAAGTTCATTAAGGAACAAAAATTCCAAAAAGAGTAAGATTTCATTATAGATTATAATTTGTGTACATGTCTATTTTGAGAAAAGGATTTTCATACAGTATGGTTTGTGAAAAGGGATAACTTGAACAAAAGAAGGACTTTGTGAAGGGGAAAGAATCTTGAGAAGTGATCTTGAAAAGGAAGACATATAATAGAGGGAAATATGTACTCAAAGGAACCTATTTACAAATAAACTCCATGAAGGAATTTCACAAAGAGTTAAATGGTGTTTTTATCATTTGAAAAAGTGAGGTAGTGATTTTTACAGGTCACTAAAGGAAAATAATACGTGAAATGGGTTTTCATGAAGAAAAAACATTAATATTTTTCTTATTATAGATTACAAGGATATTTTACTATATAAATCCCACTAAGTGTTTCATTAAGTAGAGAATAAAACATTATAAAAGTTCTTGGAGGGGAGAAATTGATTCATTTGCAAAGAAGAGGGATTCCATGAAGCAATTGTGTAGACAATAGGAGTTCATGAATTATTTATGCAGTTATGAAAAACTTATGCGGTGAGACAAATATTTATAATAACTTGCATGAAAGAAGGAAATTCATGAAGGGAATAATTTTGTGTAGGTTTCAACCTTGAAGGATTTACATAGTCAATCTTACACAAAGCATATTTTATGTAGAGGAGGAATTTTCAAAACCCATTGGGCGCAGGTACTGTAGCAGTACTGTAGCAGCAGTGACACTACAACAATGACAGACACTATAGCGGCAACGAGTATTGTGCGGCACTGTAACAGTGCATGTACTGTAGAACTACTATTCATAGAATGGGTCTTGGGAAAAAAAGGGCCTACGGGCCATGCAATGGACTAAATGTCCACTGGGACTTCGGGATATGTAATGGGTCTCCCTCTACCCAGTTAAAGTGGTATTTGATTTTCTTTAATAATAAAATGAGGCTTTGGACCCAAACTTTAAAAAAATGATAGTGTGAACCACTACCAAGAAGACTGATATCATTTAAAGATTCTTCGAAAGGAGCAGTATGTTTACTTGAATTGAGAGAGTAGTGAGTTCTCAATTGTAATCAGTTATAAACCAGGACAGATAGTGAGTCCACTCCAAAATTTGTTAAAAAACATTTCACTAATTTATTCTAGTAAATCATCATGATGTTGGTGTATAATCTTTGGATTAGCATAGTACGAGTGAACCAAGTAAAAATGTGTCTCTCTCTATTTAATTTATTGGTTCGTAATTGTTGTAAGGGAGAGGTCAAGTGAAGATATTTTCCTAGGGGGTGGCCAAGTGGATAGGTTTGTATGTTGGAAACTTCCGCATCAAATATTCAATTTATTCTGACTGTTCTAGTCATTATAATTACATCACCTCAAAATTTAATCACTATGTTATGCTATTTTATAAAATATTGGTCCACACTGTGGTTTTAAAACTTTAGCTCAGTATAAATATTTTCAAAAATTGAAATATATTCTCTATTATCATGATCCAATTTGTACAAACTATTTTTGGACTAATGAATTTTATGGCCATGAAAATTCATAGAGGTATTATTGCACTAAGTGGACCCTCACTCTTTGTGATCATCATGACAATGAGAATTAGTGAATTATTAATGGAAAGAGGTAAGAAACCCTGAAACCGAGTATAAATTTTAGTGTTTTCTTATTTTTTAGTAAGATTTAATAAAATTTAGAGGACAAATTTTTTTATGAGTGGTATAATGCAACACCCCAATAATTCTTATATGAATTTTTCTCTTAGTAAGATGTAATAAATAACTCTTAAACAAAAGAAACTTTTTCTTTATTTAATTAATACATTAAAATCACAATAAGAATGTCTACTCAGACTAAGAAGGTGGTAACACTAAACCTATTACTATCATAATTTATAAGCAAGGAAAACTTATAAAAAACCTGATAACTGCAATGTCATATCCAATGTCTTTATTATTTTCCCTAGGTAGACACCCAACAAATAGGATGAGTGTAAGATCACCGAGGAACATAAATATAGGAATAATCTTTATGATAAGATGATCTAGAATTTGATAATATTGGTTAAAAATAAATTTTGGTTAAGGTAATGTATTTATACATAAAATTACCATTTCAAATAGGCATTTAAGTCATTTTAAAATAAAATGATAGTAAATAAAAATAAAAATAACATGTTATAATTATATATATATATATATAGGTTTTTGTGTGTTTATGTTATAACTAAATAACATTAAAAAAATATTTATTTAAATACATCTATATATTAACTGGATATTTGTGATCTATTTTTTGAATTATAATTTTTTTGTTCAAATATATATATTTTTTAAGCATGATGGGGTTTCTCTCACATGAAATGAAATCCCAGTTTATTTTGAAAACAATATAATATTTTTCATGTTTTTTTAAATACTAACTTTGTCTCTTCTGAAATAATAATAGTAAAAAAATATACATATGTAAAATATAATTTTGTAACAAAAATGTTATAATATTATTTTATAAATTATAATAAATTACTTATGTTACAATATAAATTATATACATAAATTACAAGTACATTAAGTTAATTACTTGAAAACAAGATAATATTATATATATATATAGTTTGTGAACATTAAATGAAACATTATATTATTTTATAAATTTTATAAAATTTTTAATAATTATATGGGGGGAATTTTATAATTAAAAAATATATAAGATTGTGAATATTATTTTTTTATAATAATAATAATAATAATACTAATATGTTTTCATTTACATTATAAGTGGATAAGAATTAGAATACTTATATGCATTTGTGTGGTTTTCTTTTTAATCAATAATAATATATATATAAATGTAAAAATATATAAAATAATAATTACAATATGTAAAGGGGGAAATGGGGTTTTTGGTTTCGGTCGAAACTGACACCCCCTTTCTCCTCTAAGGCATCATCTTCTCCATCGGGTGACCTGTGACCCTCGATGGAAGTTGATAAGGCAATGTGCCTATGATCCATTATTGGTTATTGAGAGTCATATCGCGTGGGAAATGGTTCGTTTGGAGATCCCATAACTCTGGATGGTCACGTGTAGATGAAGCTGACACATTCTGTCTTCATCCTCTTTTTATCACTAGTGGTCTGTCAACCTACAACCCACACTGACAACCTATCATTCCATAAACCATCACATTTTTCTTGGAATCATCTACAAATGAATCTATTTATGAAAAGGCATGTCAAATTTCCGGATGTGAATGAAATCAATGAGTTTTTGAGGTATTTGAAATTGAGTTTTTAGGGTTTTAGGTTCCCTTGTAAACTAGTCACTTATAAATTAGGGTTTTATTTCAAGGAAAAGTAGGATTTCATGTCTGTAAGAAATCTAGCTACTCACACTGATCCAGTTATGTATACATTTTTTTGGGTGTCTATTATCTATATATAAGATGTTGATGTGTTGTAAGAGGGAAAAAAGAGGTGTAACTCTTAAATCTCTTCATTATAGTATTTTTTAGTTTTACATATTTTTATATCCTTTGCCTTATTTATTTTTCTTTTTCCATTATGAAGAACTGGCCATTAGAGCCTTGTTACAATTATTCTGTATAGAGATTCAGGTAATTGTTTATTTTTTTAGCATTTGTTACCTACTACCAATATATTTTGTTTTGAAAACTATCTATGTATACTGGAATTTTGCAAAAAATATGATTAAAAAACTCATACTATTTCTCTATTTTAGGTATTATTTTTCAAATTACTTTAGTAGATTAGTAACATTAACCTATTTAATGTTTAGAAAATTTTAAATTATATATTAATTATAGTAAAACAAATTTATCAAAACTATCCTTAAATATTTAAAGAGATTTCTTAATTTTAGATTTTATACAGGAATATTTTTTTTCCATGAATATTTTATTTATAATTTTATTTTGATGATGGAAAGGGGATCATTTTTATCGTCTACCTCAATGATTCATGTTGGAATTACCTTAAAAATTTCAAACATGAAATTTCTTTGGACCATGTGGTTTATTTTCATGAAATTAGTTTTTAAGAAACTTAATTTGGCTTATATATATATGTGAGATGTTATTCGATTTTCAAAATTGTTGATAATGATGAATATATATGAATATATACTTATACACACACAGATATGTATTTATACATATTTCCATGTTACAAATCATTTCAACCAATGGTTTTATTTTTTTAAAATTATTTTATAGAATTGGCCACAATAAGTGAAAGTGAAGTTATCAAAGTTTCAAAATTAATGTTTAAGTTAAAATTGTTTTTATTTTCAAATAATTACATGTACATATAAATATTCCATTTCATATGAAAAAAATTTTATACATGTATATATATATATATATGTGTTTCTACATAAATATTTAGAAGAAACAAATCTTTAATTGACATCATTAGATAAATGTATATAAATATATGCATATATTTATTGATTTATATAAAACTATTTTATTCTTAATATTTTTATATAGGTATATAATTAAATGAATTTATATACATGTTTTTTTATTTTATTTATCTTTTGATATATATACATAGGTGTGTATATGTGAAATCATGTTTTTATTCTAATATCATTATATACAAAAAAATGTATATATTTATACACATGTGTATTTTATTTTATGAAAAATTGTAAAATATAAATATATGTATATGAATGTAAATTTACGTATGACATTTCACATGAAACTGATTTTATCATGACACACGTAAAACCAAGTAATTTTTTTATGAAATAGATATCAAAGAACATATTGTTAAAGAAAACATCATGGTCCTTATGATGTAAAATACATGTACCTATTACAAATAATTACACTTGGATATTATGTGAATGAAGGTAGGGGATGGGGAGTGAATGTAAACCTGTTATGGGACTTTTTTCCAATCATGTGATGGGTGATCCTAGAATTATATAGCGCTCCAATTCATTGGATGATGTTTTAATACCATGATATGTCATATATGGTGCACAAGAGGTGTATCCTAATAAAATTATGGGATTATAGAGTGAGCCTAATCCATCATGAGACTATGTACACCATGTTACATTGTCTCATGAGTGAACCATGACTACATGTTATGGTCCAAGTGGCCTTTGATAATTAATTATGAATAATTTTTATGTTTTTCAAGTTAAATAACTATTCTTTTGTTAATGAATGAGTTGAATTTCCCAAATGTTATATACATTGATGTCCTATTAGATAAAATTTTTATTTTGAAAATTACTCATGATTTATTAAGCTTTTCTCATAAAACATTATAACATGTTTTACTTTTTATACTGAATTTCAAAACCTTGTTTGGCTTACTTATGTTTTGAAACCCATTACTGAGATTTCTTTTTCTCACCCTATGTTTTCAAAACCTAGTTTTCATATGTAATAAGGATGCAAAGAAGTGAGATAGTGGTCAAGGTCCCTAAAAGGTGTTTAACTATAGTAAAGAATAAGAATAGTTTTCATATTTTCTTTTATAGGTTGTGTAATTAGAATCGTCTCATGTATTCTGGACTCTTTAAAACTCTAAATATTTTTGATCTCAGGTTCTGTTATAAATAAATATTTTAAAAAAAAATAAGGAACAAGTTTATGGGTCTTCAAAGTCCATGAGTCACATGATTCTATACATAGGATAAAAAAACCAGATACAAGAGTTATTTAAAGTGAAACAAACTCATAAAACAATTTTTAAGAACCTCATGCCACCACACGAGTCATCCTCTATGAGGGTGCTCAATATCCCCCATTACCAAAATAAGGCATGCACAAGAAGTCATATGCTACACATCATCCAACTCAAACCATATCGAGTTATTCCTATCAATATTAAGTTCACATTCCTAAATTGATGACCTTATCCCATGACATAATAGTATTATCTGACCATGGAAATCCATAGTGTTTCATTTTATAATCAAGGATTTTATCCCATTCCAAGTTCTACTACACGATCACCCACCAACCCAAGTTTCATTCCAAAATCAGAAGTTTCTAACCGTGATCTATCCATACTAACCATGATCATATAATATCGTTATCCAATATCTCATTTGGATAAATAACCTAGATAAGAAAGGATATAAATCCAACTAATGCTACCCTGAAATATATCCTTGACACCAAATTCACTCTAATTTATTTACCTCCTGAAAACACATTGCATCTCCCATGCCTATACCACACATCTACTAGCACTCATTGTGATTAAATATCAACTGTAAGGAATTTATATACGACTCCTACCTCTAAGGTAACTAATAAGTCTAGAATAAACCATCTCATAGGTTACTATCACATATCGCAACTCACCTCAACAATAGCAGAAAAAACTTCATGATATTCCATCAAAACACCCGACTCAATAATATCTGAAGTCACATCTCACGGTTATCATGTTCTCCCACCTAGTCCATAAACCCTGTATTACATTAGACACAAATCTTAATAAACATATATATTATCATCTCAAACACCATAAGAAAACTCACATGCCAACACCCACTTTAAGGCACTAATGTACACATACACACATCAGGAATCACATGCTATGCCATCATCCTACTTGGGAATGGATTCTCATCAAACATTTTTAAATAATATTACCCCCTTAATGAATATAATATCAACCATATATATATAATAATATAGTTTGGGTAGCGCCTGAGTGGTAAAACCCATAATCCTACATCCAAAAAGGCCAGGGTTCGAATCCTGGAAAGGCCCTTTGGGGATTTATGATACAGGTAGTGACATAAAAATGATGTAGGTATGTAGTGATGTAGCCATGATGCAAGCCTAATGACACGGGCAGGGTGATGGATAAATGACACTACACTAGGACTTTTTTCCATGTTCATGGGACACTTGGCCTTGGGATTATGGGATATGTAATGGGTCTCCCTATACCCAAATATAAATATTCCCTTTCTTTCATAATAAAAAGAGGATTCAGTCCAAAATAAACACACACACTCACATACATATATATATCAGAATCCCATTAATAATATCAATTTCTAGTAAAACAATAATCACATGGTTTAGTTAAGTAGAACACCGGCAAGAATCTATATGGAAAAACACCATGCCCCCAGGGTTCAGCTCAATGGTAGAAGTCTTGTGGGGTCTCAGTGATGTATCGAGTTTCGGTCTCATTAAGTCCTTACCTCTTGAATTAGAGTAATATTTTCATTGTATTTTTCTCCATCCCCCGAACTATTGTAATATATAAGAAAACACCATATATGTAACAACCTATGTTTTTTTATAATATAGTTTTTTTAATTTCTTTGATGTCTTCTGTTGTACACTACACCAAGATAAGCTTGCACAATACGCAACACCAACTTAGCTTGCAGTATACGCAGTACCATGCTGGGTTTGTGTTATACACAATTTCAATTAATTTTGATGTAATTAATTTCATGTAAGGATAAGTATAATTGAACAACTAAATATTATAACCTATTTATTATAATGGCATGTATGAATAATATTAACTTTCTTCTGAAAAACTATTTCAATGAAAATAAGTGAGTTTACAAAATAATAAAATCACTATTGATAGATTTTATTAATAAAAAATATAAGTAATATATTAAGTCTAATGTTTAAAATTAATCTTATATATAGTCTAGACATGATATAGGAACAAATTTAATTTTTTTGGATAAAAGACATATTTTTCAAAAAAAATATATAGTTTTGTTGCCTTTTGAAAGAGAAAACATTTTAAATCTATTTTTGACACTTTTTTATATATAATTTGATAAAATGAACTTATTAATTTAATGTGTAATATAAATATTTTCTTTGGTGGAATTTTTGGCATTTTTCTGATAAGTTTCATTTTTTTATGAATAGGGAAAATACTGATTTTTATTGAAAACTTTATCTTCTTTTAAAGTAATTACATAGTAAAATTATGTTTTGGTTTAGTTTTAAATTTTATTTTTTCCATTTTTATCCTATAATGGTTTTTAAAATTATTTTATACATGAATTTATTATAAAAACATTTTCCATTTAAAAGGGGAATTTTTCCAAAAAACTATTTTTTCTTGACATTTTATCAGTTTTATTATAAATTTAATTATGAAACATCTATGTTTTTGAATTTTGAAAAATGGATGTCAAATTTATATTTATCTGGTCCAAATTTGGTCAGTATTTTCCTTTTATTTTTGACTAATATGAATAGTAACCATGGTAAATTGTTTTACCATAGTAAATGGTAAATTAGGTAATTTATGTTAAAAATAAAATTATAGTGACCTTAAAATGACCAAAAAAATGAAAAAAAATTATTTGATGAATATAATTCGAACATTACCACTTAATTATAAAAATTATGTCATTTAATATACAATTTTCGGTGAAAATTATTTAAATAGTATTTAAATCAAAGAAATACACAAAGTGTCATTTTCTTTGTCTTTAATATATATTATGTGTCGACATATGAAAAAATGGGTTGTATAAAGAAATATAAAAGGAAAATTTTAAATTATTAAACATATTTATCTAATATAAATTTATTTGTGACATGTTGGGGCCATTTGAAAGATATTATGGTATTTATAATATCTTATTTAATGAAAATTTAAAGATATCACATTCATGTTTTAAATAATATATCATTTTTAAATAAGGTTATACATAATATAGATTCAACTATAAATAATCATTTGGTATATATATTTTTTATTTATCATTTTAATTTATTTTTAATTTTTAGTAACTAAATAATGACCTTAAAATTTTATATATTGGTGATGCATAAATTATTTAATTGATGAAAAATCAATAAACTAATTTTTATTAAAATTCTAATAACCATAAAAAGACAAAAACACTTAAAAAATCTTATTTTTAGAGTATATATCAACCATAATCATCCAAGGGTAGATTTATAGAACATTTTGAGCCTTATATAAGAGATTATGACACTTATATTATTTTATTTAAAGTGATGTTAAACATGTCACATTCATATTTTAATAAGTATAACATATTTAATGATTCATTTTACAAAAAATATATTCAAATACAATAATTATAATGTAATATATTAGATTTATATTAATAATAGTATTTTATTTTTAATTTTTACCAAAAAGATAAATATATTAAATAATTACACAAAATTGATGTAGTAATTATTTTATTATTGGAAATATAAAATTTATGTTATTAAAAAAATTAAAATAAAAATGATTTTATATAATTAATATTTAAAATTAATTTTATAGATGACGTAGACCCCATAGGTATATAATACAATATTTGGTTCCGGGATAACATCTTATCTTGATATTTTAAAAATTCTAGAATTTAATCATGTCAAAATTGACACTATTGTTGTTTTTGTCAAATAATGATCTATTAAAGTATTTAAAAATAAAAAAACATTTTTAATAATATATAATAACTATTATATGGTCTAAAATAATATAAATTATTTATTTATGATTTAATTTACATCAAATAAGTAAATATTTCACCCTTTTAATATTGAAATAATTGTTACCCTAGTTAAAAGGAAATAGAATAACTAAGGGTTAAATTAATATGATATGGTTTAAATTGAAATAAAAACTTTTCCAAAATTTTTTGGTTGATTATATTACAACATTATCTAATATGATATTCAAAATAATGACATTTTTGAGGTTTTTTATGTGGTTTTATTTTATTATAAATTAATATTTTTGGTGATTCCAAATGTGCCTCTCACCTCAATTATAAAAGAGAACATCCTCCCTCACAATTTAAATTCACTCTGAGCCTTAAATATATACCATAACCTGAACATTTAAATTCTAAAATTATTTATTCACATTATAGAAGTTACGTTCTAAAAAGACCAACTCTAGTGCCTTTAAGTGAAGATCAAGAGGGAGCTCGTCGAAGAAGAGGTAATCCCTCCTACCAATTCTTTCAAATTATTTCTTATTATAATTCATCATAATAATTTTTTTCCATTATAAATTAATGAATCAAGTATAAAATTTTTACTAAGATTTTATTTAAATTATGGAACAACTATATTCCACCTTTAATCTATCCTACGAAAAATGAAATCACCACGTGTGCGTACGTACGACTTACCGTCTCCACACTATGACGTGATCTGTTTGTCACCACCACTTTACTTGGATGTGTATAATGATGGAAATTATAACTATATATGATTATTATAAAAATTTATTTATTCTATAAAAATATATATACCATCCACTTCGATACCATTTCAAAATTAAAGAAATGATATCATCGCTCGTGCATACGTTTGACCTACCGTCTCCACGATGAGATGAAATTCGTTCTACATGATATCCATTAAATAATGATTATATAAATATAAATAAATAATAAATAAAATATATATTATTTTAATATCATTTTATAATGATATAAATATGATCTAATAAGGAGAACCAAAACTTATTCGACAAAACATGCATGAGAAAATTAAGTAGATAACACCCGAATAACGAGTAATAATGTAATATTATCACCAAATAGATGATAATATGATAATATATGATATAATTAAATAAATATGATTCTATAATATGTCAATTTAATTATTTAAATCATTATACAAGAGTTTTTGATACATACAAAGGATTTCAGACTTAAGTTAATAGATAATTTTACTATCTCATTATTATCCAAAATTATGCAGTATTTTTGGAAAGAAATTTTTTTTGAATAAGAAAGGATATTTTACACCTGAATTAATCTCAAGTGTTCAATGAAAAATATTTTCCGTATAAGATGGAATTATTAAAACGGGGTTATCCTTCAAGTATAATATCCCTATTATTCTTATGGTTTCATTATTTTTTTTATGGAATGTTATTTATGAAATCCATTTTTTTACATGGATTATGTTATGATGGAATGATGTTTAAGAAATCCATTTTATTCTTGGGTTTTGGTATGATTAAAGATTTATGCTTTTATGGAAGAAATATGTATGGTTTTAATTATGTGATGGGTGAGACCTATATATCCCTCAAATTAATTAGGTAAATATTTATATCTCATCAAATAGACATGAATGGAATGTAATGTAAATCCTGTTCAGTAATACAGGGCTAGAATGAGGAGTGAAATCAGTTCAATAATGAAGTTTTTTCGCTATGATGGTCTTGGGAATGAGCTCTAGATAATATGGAAATTATTTTTTTTGATTATGTGTTTTCCACAATTCCATGTTTTATTCCAATGCTAATTTATCATGGTTTATGTTTTGTTGTGATTTATGCCTTACAAACTCCCATGATTTATTTCATGACTCATGATTTTGTTATTCAAAATTTATGTTCAAGTTTTTACATTCTTATGTGTATGTTTTGTTTGATGTTCTCCATTTCTACCCTTACTGAGAATTTGAGCTCACCCTTTTTATGTTTTATTTTCCCTAGGATATAAGATATTTTAGGTAGGAAAACTAAAGAGTAAGATCTTTATTGGTGATGATTAAGATCTTTCAGTAAGTTAGTAGAATGTGTTCCATGTTTACAAAGACACTAAACAAATATGGTATTTGGGTGTCTATTTGTGTAATTTGCTATTTTTTCCCAAAATAAATGTAATGTCCATGTACATAAAGCTTGTGTCATTAGAGTTGGTATAAGAGAGAAGGTTTAGTTAACCTTTGGAAAGTAGGATGTGAAAAACTTTAGTACGATCTCTAGAGATATTTATAAGGATATGTCTAGGGATATACCTAAGGCAAAGTCTAACTATTGGTTATAGTGCTATAATTATGGTAATTATCATGAATAACCTTGGATTAAACCTAAGATGTCATAAATTACTTTATTATGTTGGTTTCCCAGTATGTTTTTTGTCTCTCAGACAATTTTTTTTGGATTTTAGACAATGGATAGAACCCGAATAACTATGTTAATGTTCAATGTAATGGGAAATACAATGATTTTACTCTTGAACAACCAAATGTTATGGGATATGGAATGAAAAATTTTATCACTATACTTACACAATATTAGAATCATTCTTGACTTCCAAATGAGTAGATAAGGGAACAAAATTATGTTGAGTTCTTCATGAGGCATCATCCACATTATTTTAGTGGACCTTCTAATTCACTTGTTTTAGAACAATGGATCAGTACCATTGGAAAGATATTTCTCATCCTCCACCTTTTGGAACCTGAAAATTTCATTTTGGTTGTTTATCATTTAGAAGTTGAAATGAACTAGAGGTGGACTCTAATCAAGAATACAAGGAAACAAGATGAAATTTATTCCATGGAATGGGATGAGTTCAAGAACTTATTTTTCAATAAGTACTTTCTTGGTATTGTTTGAAATAATATGGAAAAGGAGTTCCTTAATCTTAAGAAAAATGACGATGAATCCATTGGTATATATGAGGAAAAATTTACAAGACTTGCAAGGTATGCCTTTGGATTAATCATAAAAAATAAAATTAAAGTTGATCAATTATTTAGTGGATTAAAACCTGCTCTTCGAAGGGCGTTAGCTGTAAGATACTTTAGTAGATATGAAGAGATTGTGCGTTATGCTATCAAGGTAAAAATAAAAGTTGGTTTTACATATCAATCTCATAGTTTTGAAATGAAATTAAAGATAGAGTTCAAATGAAAATCTCAAAACAATGGTGAAAAGAAGATGAGTATTTCCTTATGCTCAATGAGTGGAAAGAATCATGGTGGAGATTGTCTTAATGGGGATAAAAATGTTTTTTAAGTTTGGAAAATAAGGTCATCAGGTAGTTGAGTGCCGAAGTTATGAGAAAAAGTTATATAATGATTTGAATAGAGAAAAGGATATAGTGAATACACCACCCACACTTCAATTCAAAAAATGAAAGAAAATGGGGAATTTTGATAACCAATGCCATAATACCATAGTTATCAATGATTATTGACATCAAAATCCACTTAAGGACAAAGAAAAAGGAAAATATCATGTGATCACTATTGGCGATGTTGAGTATGAGAATGAAGTGGCCGAATGATTGAGTTTTAATGTAATGGGATTCCAAAATAATGTTTAATAATCTCTTTTATAGTATTATGGAATATTGAAATGTCTATATATCGGTACATTATGGTTTTCCATAAGTATATAGTACTTGTAACCGTGAAAAGTTATTGAAAAGTTTTTGGAAAACACATGATTTTTTCATAATGGTGGGATAAGGAGATAATGGGATATTTGATAGTATTAATGACCTCTAGAATGATATAAGGGCAAAGTGTTATTATGTTTTGGGTATATATAATTTTTTGGTATGTTTAGGGAGTTAATTTTTAACTGCATTCATGTTTTCACTAAGGTTATATGGTAATTAAATTTATTACCACATTTCAAGAGAATACATGATTAAGGTATTCACATATTTGAAATGTAACAACTAAGAACTGACTTATGAGATATGGGGATAAATTTTAAGTTTATTTAGTTCACCTATATCTAAAGTTTTGGATTTTTGGATTTTTGAAGGATTGGAAGGTTATAAATTTATGGAAAGTTTAAGTTAAACTTAAAATGAAGTTTTTTAGAATAAAGTCTTATCTCACCATAGGTGGACGTAATCATATTTGATTACTTGTGAGAACCTTTTTTTGTGATAAAGACAGTTGGAATGACCTATAATTATATTTATGGATCACATGATCTGCTAACACATTAGGAATGAAAAATTCAACTTCATTTCTTTGAATAATATATAAAGTGGCAATTGTTCAAAGCAATACCAATGGTGAAATTTTACTGAAATAAAATAAGTATTTATTCTCATGTTCTTCAAATTTATAGAAAGGGTCTTTGAAAACAAAAATGTTATCCTAGTACCTTCTTATTCGATGAATCATAGAGTCTCTTAAATCATCACAGATTTATGGATTTATGACTGTCAATTTTTTCCTAACCATGTTCTCTATCACTCTCCATCTGAACTTGATAGTTATATTTCTCTTTCATATCCATTTTTTCACTTCGCACCTATGTTCTTATATGTGGAAACCCAGTGGGGAGTTACTTTGGTTAACCATTATGTTTCTAACTGTCCTTTTTTTTAAAATAAGTTTTAGTATTCATTTTTCACGATGTGGGTTTCTATGAAAGAAACTTTAAAGTAGTAAACCTTTTATAACCGTGATGAATTTTGAGGGAGAAATTAATTTTAAGGTGTTAGTATGTAACACCCATATATTTTTATGAGATAGAGTTTTTTTAAATTTCTTTGATTTCTTGTATTGTACACTACACCAAGATAAGTTTTGGCAATATGCTACACCAGCTTAGCTTGCGGTATACACAATGCTATGATTATCTTTTGTTACACACAATTTCAAGTTCTTTGTATATAATTAATTTCATGTAAAACTGACTATAATTGAAAAACTAAATATTATAACCTATTAATTATAATGGTGGGTATGAATAGTATTAACTTTCTTCTGAAAAACTATTTAAATGAAAATAAGTGAGTCTATAAAATAATAAAACCACTCTTGAAGAATTTTATTAATTAAAAATATTTGTAATATATTCAATATAATATTTAAAATTCATCTTATATATTTTATAGACATTATATTGGCACAATGTCATTTTTATGGATAAAAGAATCATATTTTAAAAAATGCAGTTTTCCACCTTTTGATGGAGCACCCATTTTAAGTCTAGTTTTTGAAACTTTTTATATTCAATTTGAAAAAATAAAATTATCCTTTTAATGTGGAATATAAAAAATTAATTTGGTTGAATTTTTGGTTTTTTTGATAAGCTTCATTTTTTGATGAATAGTGAAAATACTGATTTTCATTGAAAAATTTCTTTTCTTTTAAAGTGACTAAATAGTAAAATTTTGTTTTGGTTGAGTTTAAAAATTTAAATAGTTTTTTATATCAAATTATGGGTTTGAAAATTATTTTATACATGAATTTATTATAAAAACATTTTCTATTTAAAAGGGAGAATTTTTCCAGAAAAAACTATTTTCTGTGACATTTTACTTGTTTTATTTTAAATTTAATTATAAAACTTAGACATTTTTAATTTAAAAAAATGGATATAAAATTTATATTCATTCTGTAAATTTTTTTTTAAGTAGGCCGCTTTTATTTTTTACCAATATAAATAGTAACGATGGTTAATTTTGTTATGACAGTAAATGGTAAATTTGGTAATTTGGGTTAAAAATAAAATTACAATGACAATAAAATTACCAAAAAAATTGAAAAAAAAAATTATTTTATAAGTGTAATTCGACCCTTAACAATTAAGGTTAGAAATTATTTCATTTAATGACCACTTTTCAAGTAAAATGACTTATATAATATTTAAATCAAAGAAAGACCCAAAGTGTTATTTTCTTTATCTTCAATATCTATGATGTGTCTACATATGAAAAAAGGGTGGTATCAATGAATATAAATGGTAATTATTAGATTATGAAAAAATATTTCTCTAATATAAATGTATTTTTGACGTTTTGAGGCCATTTGGGAGATATTATGATATTTATAACATTTTATTCGATGAAAATTTAAAGATTTCAAATTCATGTTTTAAATAATATATCATTTTTAAATAAGTTTATACATAAGATAAATTAGACTATAAATACTAATCTTAAATATAAAATGTTTTTATTTTTCATGATAATTTATTTTTAATTTTTTGGGAATAAATAATTACCTTAAAAATTTATATATTGATGATGCAGAAATTATTTAATTGATGAAAAATCAATAAAATAATTTTTATTAAAATTTTAATAACCATTAAAAGAGACAAAAACTTGGACAAATCTTATTTTTCGAGTATGTATCGACTATAGTCATCCATGTGTTGAGTTATAGACCATTTGGATCCTTATATAAGAAATTATGACACTTATATTATTTAATTTAAAGTGATTTTAAACTTGTCACATTAATATTTTGATAAGTATAACATTTTTAAAGATTTAATTTCTTGGATATATATTCGAATAAATGAATTATACTAAAATATAATATATTTATTTTCAATATTTTTTTTTAATTTTTACCCAAAAAATAAGTATATTCAAAAATTACACACAACAAATGTTGTAATTATTTTATGAATGGGAATATTAAATTATGTTAATAAATATATAAAAATACATAAAATTTGAGCTAATGAATATGTAAAATGAATTTTTTAGATGAAAAATATTACATATAGATATAATAAAATATTTTTATCCAGGATAAAATCTTATCTTAATATTTTTAGAAATCAAATAATTTAATAGAATCAAAATTGACACTATTGTTGTTTTGTCAAATAATGTTTTGTCAAATTATTTAAAAATCATAATGTTTTTTAAAAATATATAATAATTATGTTATGGTATAAAATAATATAAAATATTTAATTATGATTTAATTTAAATCAAAGAAGTAAATATTTCACTCGTTTAATATTGAAATAATTGTTACCCTAGTTAAAATGAAATAGAATAACTAAGTGTTAAATTAAAATGATAAGGTTTAAATTGAAATATAAACTTGTAAAAAATTTAATGGATGATGATATTAAAACCTTATCTAATTTCATATTAAAATATATGACATTTTGGTGGGTTTTTATGTGGTTTTATCTTATTATAAATTAATATAATTAGAGAGTCCAGATGTGCCCCTCACCTCAATTATAAAAGGCAACATCCTACCTCACAATTTAAATTCACTTTGAGCCTTCAATATCAACCATCCCCTGACCATTACACTTATAAACTTTCTTATTCACATTCTATAGGTTATTTTCTTCCCAAAATACTAACTCTAGTGTCTTTAAGAGGTGATCTAGAGGGAGCTCGTTGAAGAAGAGGTAATATTCCCTACCGATTATTTCAAATTATTTATTCTTAAACTTATTATCCATGAGTTGTTTACAATATAAATTAATGGATCCAGTATCAATTATATACTAATATGTTATTAATATTATGGAACAACCATATTCCACCTTTTATCCAACCTACAAAAAATGAAATCACCATGCGTGTGTACGTACAGTTTAACGTCTCCACGCCATGGTGTAATCTATTTTTCACTAACACTTGACTTGGAAGGGTATAATGATGGAAATTATAACTATATATGATTATTATAACATGTTATTTATTATATAATAATATATATACCATACACTTTGATAACGTTTCATAATTAAAGGAATGATATCATCACTCGTGCGTATGTACGACCTACTGTCTCCACGATGTGATGTGATTCATTCTATATGATATCCATTAAATCAAAATTTTATAAAAGTTTAGAATAAAAAAATATGATATATATTATTTTTATATAATTGTGGAATGATATAAATATGACATAATAATGAAAACCAGATGTAACGCCTCGACCCCAGATACCCAGAGTCGGTGCATTATTTTAATACAATGACATGATTACAAGGAATCAAGTCCCGAAGGACCGATCGGTTTAACAGTATTGAAAAATAGATTACATACATGAATGTTACATTATACATTATAACATACAACACAACATAAATAATCCTTTATGAATTCCATTATTCCCTTAGCTTAACCCTGCATATCAATTACAATACACTTCTTGGAGTCCAGGGAAAAATAAAACATAGAAAGGGGTGAGCTCAAACGCTCAGTAAGGGTAAGCAATACAGCAGAAAATAACATAAATACTAATCATGGTGAATAATTGAATCCATATTCCTTTACCAATAATAAACATGAATACTTTTATTGTTGGAGTATGAGTTGAGTAAATAATGTCATAATAAAACATAATCATGGGCAATCTACTAATCGAATGACCACATGAACCATAAATATTATTTTCATAATGAGGGAGTGTATAATACTAGAGTTTAATTTCTATGTTAGGGCCTTGTTCTAGGACCTATGGGCTAACTATATCCGGACCCAAACTCGGAGAGCCTCTGTAACCAGACTCCATCCCGTAGAGCCTCTGTAATCGGACTCCAACCTGGAGAGCCTCTGTAACCGGACTCCATCCCGGAGAGCCTCTGTAACCGGGATCCATCCCGAAGAGCCTCTGTAACCATACTCCAACCCATAGGGTCTACTGTAATTGGACCCCAATCCGTTGGTCTTACCTTTACCAGTCCCCAACCCAGAACATACTAGTCCAATACATTCATCATAAGAAAAGGATGAAATATAACATAAACATTCGTATTAAAAATAGCATATGAAATGTCAATAATTTAACCATTAACCATGAATGGTATACAAATAGCACATCTATAGTCAAAAATATCATAAGAACTTCAATAAAATATGAATGTTTTGTATCATAATAAATCAACTTCAAATATACTTAAAATCCATCAAAGGATTATGACATAGAAGAAATCAAAACCTTTTCTAGAGAAATATATCATTCTATTTTGAAATCATTTAAGAGTCACATAATTATAAAGAAAACTTTTATTTTGAAAATATTATTATAATCTTGTAAGGGAATCTTTTATGATATTATAATGGTGGAAAACAGCCACACCCACCGTATAAGTTAAAAAATCATTCTTACCTTAATTTTTTCAAAAAAGTCGTCAAGTACCTTGTTTGGAAAACGATGAAAATATTCCTTTCAAAATATATAATGTAAAATAAGGGTATAAATTACTTTACCCCATTGTATTGTAAATAGTAATTTTTTTTTAAATACATTTTTAAGAAACATGGATGTTGATGATAAAGAGGTCCGAGTAGATAATTACGTATAAACAACCTCGAATAATAAAGAGATTGTGAAATTAACCCTAACTTCATTGTAATCAATCAAGTCATATGAACAATAGTCAATAAATACCAAATGAATCATATAATATCATGAATATATAGAGAATCATGACAATATATTTCAAATAGTAGTACAAAATACACCACATGCAATAAATAAGTGGTGAACAATGGAAATCTCACGGAATTAAAAGTGAGATAAGAATCCCCTTTCCTAGTGTCTGACATGACCCGCTTGTTCTTTAATATCCTGAATAATAAACTAAAGTTAATTTATACTTTCTTAATAAAAATTTTCAAGTTTATTATTCCTTTTATATCACTTATTAACATGTTATAAACATTATGTAATCATTTAAGTTAATAACATTTGTTTTGTCGATATTTGGTACTTGAGTCAAACATGAAAACCTTATAGTTACAAGTTGTTCACATGGTCAAAATTTCATTATATCCAGAATTATATTCATGATTTAGATATCATATATATCATATATATCCAGTATATACATGTATTTATAATAGTACATATCATTTTGGGGTATGAAATGAAATGCACCATTCATGGAGACGGTAAGCCGTACGTACGCATGAACACTACTTTCATTTATATTCCTTATTTTAATAGGATTAAAACACAATGAAACATATAAATATTATAATTCCAGTATAATATCAAATGTAATTTCATTAAATACATCCTTTATACATCCCACATATGGTATTAAGGAGTCATATCACTTTGAGGGGGCAGCAGTCTGCACTTCCTCAAATGAAATTATCGCGTTTACCCATAATGGAAACCATTAAGGTATGCTATAAAAGAAAAATATAGAAGCATGAAGAAAATATAAACATAATATATATCATATATAAATTCAGTGCCATCATAATGACCACTATGAGTGGCGGTAGGAGGAAATTGAACAATCATCATTTTGTGAGGCGTTAGTTTTCCATCCACAGAAACATTATGTTCTTCACCCATTAAATGAAGGTGCATGTAATTGTAGTTAGAATACTTCTCATAAAAGCATCCTAGTATATTGAGGATACTGGTGTTGTTATAAAATAAAGTAATAAAAAGAGTTTAGGGGTTGGAGAAGTAAAATAAAAGAAAAGAAGTTAAGAGAAACTGTTACCTTTAATTTGAGTAACTTCCTTTGGTTTGAACCAAAAGGACTTATTGAAGTGCCTTCTGCCTAAAGAAAGGCTTTTATGAGGAGAAGAGGATTGTAGGGATATTAATTTGGCAGATTTTGGATGAGCCGAAAGGCTTGAAAGGTGTGAGTAATTGGTTATATGGTTAGAAGTGGTCTCCTTTTATAAGGGGGAGGAGGGGCTCTTTAGAAAAGTGTGAAAATATTATTTTATTATATAATGATATTCGGTTTATAAAGGTCCAAAAATCATTAGGGTGGAAGATAAGATGACCCATGGTTGAAATAAAATCAGATAATAAGAATTGGACATGTTTTGGATATTATTTTATTATTTATAATCTAATTTATTTAAATAATTTATTAATGAGGTAAATACTGCATCATTATTGTTTCATAAATAATTTATTTTATTCAATGTCTAAAAATTATAAAAAAAATACCATGATTTAGAAAATATCTTTATATTTCCAATTAATATTTATAGTAAAAAATAATACTTATATAAAGCCATATAAAAATTAATTACTAAAAGATTTTTGTTTTTTTCAATTTTGCCTTTACTTTTAATTAATTAATCTAAAGTGTCATTATCATTCATAAGTGGATCCATGGGGTCCCAAAATCGACCCAAGGATTCCCATGGTCGTCCATTACTCATAAAATAAGGTTAGGACATGTGTTAAGGTAATTTAGAATTATTACAATATTGGTTTTACATTGTATTACCCTATTTACCTTTAACCGCGGTAAATAAAAGTCAAATGTTACTATTCACCAAAAATTATTTTCATCTTATTGAACCAAATTTTAATTAGTGATGTTATCCATGTCTCTCGAGTTTTTGAAATTTAACTTACAGAAGTGGTAAAATTAAGTTTTATGCAAATTTGCAAATACTCCTAAGAGGTGGGTAAAAGACAGTAAAAAGTTCAATAAAATTTTTATATATCTAAACTTATTATAAAATGACTCTAATGAATTATTTTGGAAATATATAGGAATTATGTATCTATTTTTACCTAAAATAAATTTAAATAATATAAATAATTATTTAAATAAAAATTCGGTTTTAACCAATAACTCTTTGTTTTACACTATTCATCAAAAATTGATGTTTCTCAGAAAAATACCAAAAATTCAGCCTAAGTTATATTTAATATTACGAATTAAAAATTGATGTCAATTTTACCAAATTAAAAACATATAATTTTCATTAATTAATTTAAAATTAATTCCTCTTGTCAAAACAAATAGCGTGTTTTAGAGAAACAATATGTATCCAAAGATTGACACTTGTTTATGTCCAATTTCATAGTGAAATTAATTATAATGACCTAAATTGTATTAAATGATAAAAATATAATCTAATTATACTTAAAAACCAATAAAATGAATAATTTAAGACTATAATTTATTTTGATTAAAAAATTTGTTTTTAATTAAAATTTAGTATTTTTCACTATTCACCAAAATATGAAAGTTATCAGAAAGATACCAAAAATTTATCAAAAATAAATTTTTATCTCTAGATTCTAAATAAGAAGTTTATTTTTTCAAATTGAATATATAAAAGTGTCAAATATTATATTTAAAAAGGGTATACCCTAAAAAGGTGGTAAAATTGCATTTTCTAAAAAATACTTCCTTTATCTAAAAAATTGAATTTGTTATTATATTATGTCTAAGAAGCACATAATATAGATGTTAAAATTATATGGAGTATATAAAATTCAAAATGCAGTTAATGCTATTCATAACCTCTTTTGAACAACAAGATTGGTAAGTAGTGGTGTGCTTTAACTTGGTGTTGCGTGTAGTGAAAATTATTGAATTACCTTGAAGAAATAACTTACTATAAAATCTTGGGGTGTTACAGTCTTCCATACTTCAATAAATTGCATCCTCGAAATTTGAAATTGTTCTTCAAAAATAGAAGGTTGAAAATATAAAATACCTTTGTGGGAAAACCCACATTGGAAATTGGGTTAAAAAAATTTAGTCTTAATAAGAGGAAAAGGGGAATGAAAAAGTCACCACCAATTTATGATATAGATTAGGAGAACATTGGTGTAAATTAGAGACACATAATTGGAGGAAAAACATAAATATTTATAAGGAGTGATTGAGGTCATCAGTCACAAACAATTGTAGAATTGAGGGCCTCAAAGCCATCAATCTATGATGATTTAAAATATCATCAGTTCAACAAAACATAAGGTATTAGGAAAACACATTTTTAGTTTTAATATCCCTTACCTAAAGTTTAATAATTAATATCTTCATAGAATAAGAGAAAAAAATATATACTTGACAAGTAGAGTTCCATCCTTTAACTAATTTCTACCACAAACTCATCTTTCAATCTAAAAGATATTAGAACATAAAAAAATATTCTATTTATCCTATTCGTATTGGGTTCAAAAGTATAAATTTATAATTTACCTATCAGACCCTTTAAAAAAAGGAAACCACAATATAAAATCCAGGGACTTCACATAGTCTAGTGGTAGGTGATAAATCCCAATCACACTATGGTTGCGGGTTCGATGCCCGCAGTTTTGTCCGACGCGACGGGTTGTCACACAGTCTACGTGTTGTCCTTTTTATAAAAATCCAAAAATAACCATAAAAATAGTGTCTTAATCCATTCCAACCTTTAAAATTATCCAAAATATATCAAAACTCACAGTTCATAATTTATATAGAAGTTAAACACAATGAAGATCCTTTTTTCCACATAATAACATGTGAACACCTTCATCATTTAGTATTTTAAACCTTGGAAACACACTAAATTACCATAAAACCTTTTTGATTACATTCATGCTCCCTTATCCTTTATATAATACTGGATATATTCCTTATATCTAAAAATATTGAATATTCCAGCAATGATGAAATAAACAAGCTATTAATCAGTTCCAAGGAAGTCAAGAATATCCAATATAATTTATCCAAATAAACCATCTTTTATTCCAAAATCACTACCTCGATATCAGAACCATATTACAGTTTATATTTTTCTCAGCCATATATTTTCCAAAAATTTAACCTACAATTGAGTCACTTTTCTTGGTTCCACACAATCTCAAGTCCTTAATGAAATAGTACGGCATGACAATCCTTATATACTCTATAATTCTTATAACATGTACATCATTAATACAATAATCAAATGACACAATACTTTAATAATAACGCAAGAAATATAATCATTCCTCTTCATCTTCGGTATTATCATAACTTTATTATTATCCAATAGTAGCATTTAGTGTATACTCTAATGATTTGGACATTGATTTGCATAGTGTCCCAACTCCTTGCAGAGGAAGCATTTTACATTGGAAACTTTTTTCTTACCCATGAAATCACGTACTTGGTGTCCATTTTCTCCACACTTATAAAAAACTCCCATTTCCTTCAATCATTTACCAAGGTTATTCTTTCCACAGTTATCACATATGGGAAAATCCTTGTTTTCCCTCTTCCCTTTATCCATCTTTCTCTCTTCCATCCTTTTCGTCTCTTACTTCGCTTCAAATCCATAGGACTTAGAGAATTATTTAATTATATTATTAACAAAAGATACTATTTCTTCATATATTGAGAATACATGGGAGAATATTTCCCTTACAATTTTTGGCTTAATACCACGAAATATATGATCCTTCTTACTCTTTGGATCATACATATTATTGGATTTCAGATTGCTTCTACTGGGCACCATTTCTATAAAATGGAATAAACTAGACTAGTTTATGATTCGAAATACATAATTTCAAACTTGTAAAACACTTAACATAAATTTAACAGTTTATAGATATAATCCATAATCATAAAAATGTTTTCTTTTAGTAATTATATACCCATAAAACCTTCATAATGATTTGTAAAGAAAATGATAATTGTCCAAAGCATATCCCCCGAGAGTGTCGCACCCAAGAGTGCAGAAAGGCCCATTGTCGTGCACCGGTTCCCATTAGAGTCTATCTCAAAGTGGGGTTTTGGGGTTCTACCCCTAGGTACATCTCTACCAGAGCCACCTCTACCTGCTCGTATCCAGATAGGGATGTATATGCTTGGAAAACTAACAAAATTTCTACATTACCAAAATTCTTAGAAGTTATTCTATACTAATACTCAAAGTCTATCTTAGGGATATGTGTTATAATAAGAGTTTATCTAAATCTAGTTTCCAAGGTTACTGCTAAACTTACTCTGATACCAACTGTAACGACCCGACCCCAGTTACCCAGAGTCGGTGCATTATTTTAATACATTGGCATGATTACAAGGAATCAAGTCCCGAAGGACCGATCAGTTTAGCAGTCTTGGAAACTAGATTACATACATGAATGTTACATCACACTTTATAACATACAATACAAAAAAAAATCCCTTATGAATGCCATTATTCCCTTAGCATAACCCATCATATCAATCACAATACACTTCTTGAAATCCTAGGAAAAATAAAACATAGAAAGGGGTGAGCTCAAACGCTCAGTAAGGGTAAGCAATACAGTAGAAGATAACATAAATATTAAGCATGGTGAATAATTGAAACCACATTCCTTTACCAATAATAAACATGAATACTTTTATGGTAGGAATATGAGTTGAGTAAATAATTCCATAATAAAACCTAATCATGGGTATTTTACTAGTCGAATGTCCACATGAACCATCAATATTATTTTCATAATGAGGGAGTGTATAATACAAGAGTTTAATTTCTGTGTCAGGGCCTCGTGACAAGACCTATGGGATAATTGTAACCAGACCCAAACCCAAAGATCCACTATAACAGGACTCCATCCCGAAGAGCCTCTGTAACCAGACTCCAACCCAGAGAGCCTCTATAACCGGACTCCATCCCGGAGAGCCTATGTAACTGGACTCCATCCAAGAGAGCCTCTGTAACCGGACTCCAACCTGTAGGGTCTCCTATAACCAGACCCCAACCCGGAGGGCTTACTTTTACTGGTCCCCAACTCGGAACATACTAGTCCAATAAATTCATTATAAGAAAAGGGTGAAATATAACACAAACATTCGTATTAAAAATAACATACAAAATTTCAATACTTTCACCATAAACGATGAATGGAATATGAATAGCACATCCATATTCAAACATATCACAAGACCTTCAATAAAATATGGAAGTTTTGTATCATTATAAATCAACTTCAAATAAACTTAAAATCCATCAAAGGATGTCGACATAGATGAAATCAAAACCTTTTCTAGAGAAATATCTCTTTCTATTTTGAAATCATTTAAGATTCACATAATTATAAAGAAAAAATTTATTTTGAAAATATTCTTATAAGATTGTAAGGGAAGTTTTGATGATGTTATAAAGGTAGAAAATAGCCTCACCCACCATATAAGTTAAAAAAACATTCTTTCCTTAATTTTGTTGAAAAGGTCATAAAGTACCTTTTTTGGAAAACGACAGAAAGATTCCTTTCAAAACATATAAGGTCAAATAAGGGTATAAATAAAATTACCCCATTGTATAGTAAATAGTAAAAATGTTTTGAAATAAATTTTTAAGAAACATGGATGTGGATGATAAAGAGGTCCCAGTAGATAATTACGTATAAACAACCTCGGATAATAAAGTTATTGTGAAATTAAACCTTACCTCAGTATAATCAATAAATTCATATGGAAAATAGTCAATAAACATCAAATGAATCACAGAATATCATGAATATAAAGAGAATCATGATAATATATATCAAATGGCAGTACAAAATACACCACATGCAATAAATAAGTGGCGAACAATGGAAATCTCACGGAATTAAAAGTGAGGTAAGAAACCAATTACCTCAGGTGCGAATTGACCCATTCGTTCTTTAATATCCTGAATAATAAACTTAAGTTAATTTATACTTTCTTAATAACCGTTTTCAAGTTTATTATTCATTTTATATCACTTATTACCATGTTATAAACATTATGTAATCATTTAAGTTAATAACGTTCGTTTTGTCGATATTTGGCACTTGAGTCAAAAATGAACACCTAATAGTTACAAGTTGTTCACATGGTCAAAAGTTAATTATATACAGAATTATATTCATGATTTAGATATCATATATATCATATATATCCAGTATATACATGTATTTATAATAGTACATATCATTTTTGGGTAAGAAATTAAATTCACCATTCATGGAGACAGTAAGCCGTATGTACGCATGAACGCTACTTTCGTTTCTATTTCTTATTTTAATGGAATTAAAAAATAATTATACATAGGTATATTATAATTCCAGTATAATATCATATATAATATCATTAACTCTATCCATTATACATCCCACATATGGTATTAACGAGTCATATCACTTTGAGGGGGCGGTAGTCCGCACTTCCTCAAATGAAATTACCGCGTTTACCCATAATGGAAACCATTAAGGTATTATATAAAAGAAAAATACAGAAGCATGAAGAAAACATAAACATTGTACATATCATATATAAATATAGTTCCATTATAATGGCCACCATGAGAGGCGGTGGGAGGTAATTGAACAATCATCGTTTCGTGAGGTGTTAGTTTGCCATCCACAGAAACCTTAGGTTCTTCACACATTAGATGAAGGTGTGTGTAAGTGTAGTTTGAATCATTCTCATAAAAACATCCTATTATATTGAGGATACTGGTGTTGTTATAAAAGAAAGTAATAAAAAGAGTTTATGGGTTGGAGAAGTAAAATAAAAGAAAATAAGTTAAGAGAAACAGTTACCTTTAATTTGGTTAACTTCCTTTGGTTTGAACCAAACATACATCTTGAAGTGCATTCTTCCTAAAGTAAGGCTTCTAGGAGGAGGAGAGGGATGTAGGGATTTTAATTTTGTAGAGTTTGGACGAGCCTAAAGGATTTAGAGGTGTGAGGAATAAGTTATAAGTGGTCTCCTTTTATAAGGGGGAGGGGGGCTCTTTAGGAAAGTGTGAAAATATTATTTTATTATATAATGATATTCAGTTTCTAAAGGACTAGAAATCATTAGGGTAGAATATAAGATGAATTATGGTGGAAATAAAATCATCCAATAATAATTGGACATGTTTTAGATATTATTTTAATATTTATAATCTAATTTATTTAAATCATTTATTAATGAGGTAAATACTGCATCATTATTGTGTCATAAATAATTTCATTTATTCGATGTCTAAAAATTATAAAAAATTACCATGATGTAGGAAATATTTATTTATTTCCAATGAATATTTATATTCAAAAATATTATTTATATAACACCATATAAAAATTAATTACTAAAATCTTTTTTTATGTCAATTTTGCCTTTAATTTAAATTAATTAATCTAAAGTGTCATTATCATTAATAAGTGGCTACATGGGGTCCCAAAATCTACCAACGGATACCCATGGTCGGCCTTTACTTATAAAATAGGGTTAGGACTTGTGTAAAGGTAATTTGGAATTATTACAATATTCTTTTTACCTTGAATTACCCTATTTACCTTTAACTACAGTAAATAAAAGTCAAAAGTTACTATTCACCATAAATTATTTTCATTCTATTGAACCAAATTTTACTTACTGAGGTTAAACGCGTCTCTCAGAGTTTTGAAATTCAACTCAAATAAGCGGTAAAATTAAGTTTTATGAAAATTTGCAAATACTCCTAGGAGGTGGGTAAAAGACGATAAAAAGTTCAATACAAATTTTAAATATCTAAACTTATTATAAAATGACTCCAATGAATTATTTTTGACATATATAGGTATTATGTATCTATTTTGACATAAAATAAATTTAAATAAAATAAATAATTATTTAAATAAAAATTCGGTTTAACCAATAACTCTGTGTTTTTAACTATTCATCCAAAATTGATGTTTCTCAGAAAAATACCAACAATTCAGCCTAAGATATATTTGATATTCAGAATTCAAAAATTATGGAAATTTTACCAAATTCAAAACATATAAGTTGCATTAATTAATTTAAATTTAATTCTCGTTGTCAAAACAAATAGCGTGTTTTTAAGCAACAATATCTATCAAAAGATTGACACTTCTTTATGTCCAATTTCATAGTGAAATTAATAATAATGACCTAAATTTTATTAAATGATAAAAATATAATCTAATTATACCTAAAAACAAATCAAATTCATAATTTTACACTATAAATTATTTCGATTAGAAAATTTGTTTTTAATTAAAATTTAGTATTTTTCACTATTCACCAAAATATGAAATTTATCAGAAAAATACCAAAAATTTATCAAAACTAAATTTTTATCTTTCAATTCTAAATAAGAAGTTTATTTTGTCAAATTGAATATATAAAAGTTTCAAATATTGGATTTAAAAAGGGTTCTCCCTAAAAAGGTGGTAAAATTTCATTTTCTGAAAAATACTTCTTTTATCTAAAAAATTGAATTTATTCTTATATTATGTCTAAGAAACACATAATATGGATATTAAAATTATATGGAGTATATAAAATTAAAAATGAAGTTAATTCTATTCATAACCTCTTTTGAACGGGTAGATTGGTAAGTCATGGTGTGCTTGAACTCGGTGTTGCGTGTAGTGCAAGTTATTGAATTACTTTGATGAAATAACATATTATGAAATATTGGGGTGTTACACCAGAACTTATTCAACGAAACATGCATGATAAAATAAAGTAGTTTATACTTAATAACGAGTAATAATGAAATATTATTACCAAACAGATGATAATATGATCATATATGATATCATAAAAATTGCTATGAATTTTCAATAATTCAATGAAATTTTTTCAATCATTATACAGGAGGTTCAAATACATACAAAGGATAGCGAACCTAAGGTAAGAGATAATTTTAAAATATCATTTTTATCTGAGATTATTTATTCATAAGTATTTACTAGTGTATATTTATCATCCAAATCCATTTTTCCAAAATATTTGATATTACTTCTATTCTTTTAAAAATTTTAAAATTTAATTTTACCCATTGGTGAATTTTTTTGAACGCTATGAAAGGAATCTTTTGTTGTCATTTGATACAAGGTACTTTTTGACTTTTCTATAAAAATATTGTGGAGAATGTTTTTTAACTTATAGGGCATGAATGGATTTTTATGATTTCATAATGCATTATTTCCATGAATCTTATCTTAAAATTTTTCAATGTTATTTTAAAAGAAATTATTTTCTTCTAAAATTGTATGGTGTTTAAAAAAATAAAACATTTTTGAAGAAGAAAAGATATTTTCATCAGGAATTAATTTGAAGTATTCAATCAAAACTATTTTCTAACTAAAATGTAATTATTTAATAGGGTAATGTTTCAACTATACTATACCTATATTCTTAGGTTTTTATTATGTTTTTGATGAAATTATATTTATGAAATCCATTTTTTTACATGGATTATGTTATGATGGAATGATGTTTGGGAAATCCATTTTATTCCTTGGGTTATGATATGATGAATGATTTATGTTTTTCCGGCACAGATATCCTTGGTTTTCATTATGTGATGGGTGGGAACTATATATACCTCCAATTCATTGCGTAAGGATTTATATCTCATGAGATATACATGACTAGAATGGAAAGTATATCTGGTTCAGTAATATAGGGCTGGAACGAGGAGTGAACTCAGTTCAGTAATGGAATTTGTCCCCTATGATGGTATTGGAAATGAGCCTCGGCTAATATGGAAATAATTTTATATGATTTTGTGTTTTCGAAATTTACATGATTTATTCCAATCCTAATTTATCATGGTTCATGTTCCTTAATGATTTAGGCCTCATGAACTGCCAAGATTTATTTCATGATTCCAGATTTTTTTATTCTAAATTTATGTTCATGTTTTTACATTCTTATGTTTATGTTCTGTTTGATGTTCTATATGTTTAAAATTACTGAGCATTTGAGCTCACTGTTTTTATGTTTTATTTTCCCTAGGATATAAAAGGTTTTAGGTATGAAAACTAAAGGGGAATATATTTATGGGAGATGTTAAAGATCTTTCACCAAGTTAGAAGAATTTGTTCCATGTTTCCAAAGGCACTAAACAAATATGGTCTTTGGGAATATATTTCTGTAATGTATTAATATTTCTGTAAAACAAATGTAATTACCATGTAAGTAAATCTTGGGTCATTAGAATATAGGTTGTTGTTACTAATTTAAATAAACGAGACCATTTTATTTTTAGAACTTGTATAATAATTACTCATAAGGGTCTAATCATTAAGGCATCTAATGCCAATACCAAAACACTAGGGGTCACTATATATAAATTACATTGAGTAATTGTAGAGTATCAATCAAGGAACATCCCTTTGTAACATACACATGATCTATCATTATGAAAATATACCATGATTCAATTAATTATAATTCCACCAACATTTTATACAGGAAAACAATGTATAATTTATTATTGACACCTTAAATAGTTTAACCCTCTATTTTTAGTGATATAAATAACACACATACATGAAAATTTCATGTTAATTATAACTTCCAAGAATGATGCGTGTACACCTGCCTCTTATTGATGGGTCATGATATGAAAAAATAAATAAAAAAATTATCTAAAAAAATCATGAGAATTACTTTCATTGATAATAAAATCAATTGTAATAGTAGAAACAAAATATAGAAATCCAGCATCTTTGGTAACCTAGACTTGTCCTCATAAAAGGTGTTTATGATGCACTATATTGAGGTCCATCACAAGCTTCAACATGTTTCTAATCCCTATATACCATATCCCTAAATAGTAAGACAAGATAAAAATCTATAATACCACTTTGTAAGATCCCATTAGATATAGAACACTGATTGGTTTCTTGAATGGTATCACCGCCTAAACCTAGTAACTCCTCTCTATATTCCATAGGCTACTAACTAATATAAGAGGTATAGGGTGATATTTTGAGGAGACTATACCCCCATATTAGAGTGGGAAATTTTGGAAATAACCAAACATTATCCAAAAAGAATTAATATCCATTATATCACACTTAAGTAAATAAAATACAACATGATCTATCAAATGAAATGAAAAAGCAATCAGTCATACAAACTCATAGTCATTCTAGTATAAAAAATTGATCTCCCATTGGTTAGATCACATATATAAAATAAATACAATATAAGGAGGCCATACTATCATCCCTGAGTCTCATCTCATGCTTGTAGGATCGAAATATGAATGTATATGCTCAAATACTAGAGGGGGGGGGGAATTGTAAGTTTAAAATCACTCATTTTTAACCTTAAGGAAAACCATGTTTAACAAAGTTAAACAAGGTAAATTCACAAGACCTCTTGTAGTTTTACAAACTTGCTAGGTTCCAAAAATATGGTTCCACAAGTGAAACTTAAGAAAAGTTTATAAGAAAATGATTCTACCTTAAAGCATATAGAATCTTACTTAACAGAGTATAAAAATGTGCAAGGAAGTATAAGATAGTTATAATTTACTTAGTAATCAAATTGCAGTGGAAATAAACTTGAAACAAAATAAGTAACAAGTATGAAATCTTTTATCCGAAAGAGTAGGGTATCCAACAACCTTGGATAAAGGTCCCTTGATTTATACTTTCAAGAAATTATGTCTTACCCACACCAGGGTGAGACCTCAATAAGAATATCAGAATCTTTCTTGATATCCCTACAATCCCTCAAACTTCAAGGTAGTTGTAACCTATGTCTTCCTAACCAAGGAAGTCCTAAAACTTTAAGGTAGTCGAAACCTTTGTATTCCTATCCCCAGAAGCCCTTGATTTAACTCAACAACAATTGGAGTTGCACGAAGCAAGCCGAACAAGATGTTTAGTACGCACAAAGAAAGAGAGCCTCTCTCTCTAGAAATCACTTCAGCAACATTTAATCTCTAGAGTGAACAACATATTTTTGAGCTTGTTCAAATGAGCTCATATTTATAAGCACATATCCAATGGTCAGCTCCCTCCTACCATGGTTATATTTTTCCTTGAATCTCGAAGGGACCTGTACACATGTCACTCAAACCATGATTAGTTAGAAATTTATTGTACGACATCATTTCATAACTATAAATGGTGTAAGAAAAATAAGGTTTCTTAACCAAATTTAATTTTCCAGAGTCTAAGGAAAAACAAATTTCGTAGTCTATGAAAATAAACACTTGGAGACTATAAATCATAGATGTTCATATTATGTTTTCCAAAGAATTTGGAACCTAAAATCTATAGAATTCAGAGTCTAAATTATGAGGAATTCAGAGTCGGAATTCTGATGAATTCAGAGACTGAATTATGAGGAATTCAGAGTCACAATTCTGAGGAATTCGGAGTCTGAATTCTGCGGAATTCGGAGTCTGAATTCTTAGGAATTAGAAGTCTGAATTTTGAGGAATCCGGTGTATGAATTCTGAGGAATTCAGAGTTTGAATTCTGAAAAATTTAGAGTCAAAATTTTAAGGAATTTAGAGTCTGAATTCTAAGGAATTAGGAGTCCAAATTTTATAGAATTTGGAGTCTAAATTTTAGATAATTTAGAGTCTGAATTTCATATAATTCGGTGCTTAATTTCATAGAATTTGGAGTCTGAATTTCAAATAATTCGGAGTCTGAAATTCAGAGAATTTGGAGTATGAATTTCAGAGAATTAGGAGTCTGAATTCGGATCCTGAAAACAGAATCCTCTATATCTAAGTATTTATATAATTCCAATGTTTTAGATGTGAAACCGAATTTTATTCTTAGAAATAAAAAGTGTTAGATTTAGAGAGATTATAAATTGAACAATGAAAACAAGGGAAAAGATAAATTTCCATGGGGAGGGAACATTTTCTTTATTAAGATTATTTTTAAGGAAAAAGAAATTTTCCTTAAAAATAGAGAGTGTGATTTTCAAAAAATATAGGAATGGAAAAGTCATAAAGAAACCTTATTGACTCAAGAATCTACCCCCTTTTGGAAATAACAAACATCGTTACTAAAAATAATATAATGAATTAGAAATTTTATGGTCTTGAAAATAAAAAATTATCTCTATTTACTTATGGATCATGGTGAATACGACTAACTCTCCCTTAGGTTTTGAAATCCCTAAAGATCGTATTCTTGATTTCCTGAATGAAAATTTTCATTTTTTTTCATACGAAAATCTTCATTGATAAGAACATTCACTTAGATGAACTCCCCCTTACATAGAGAAATATCTTCTTTACTTTGTATTGTTTTTACCATTATTTTTCCCCCTTTGTGATTTTCAAAAAGGAATAAATGGAATGGAAAAAAATTGGTACCTGAAATATTAGTACTAAACAACCAAAAAACATATGAAGAACAACCAAAATTCTATTATGATTAAAAGAATTTGTACAAGGAAGAAAATACAACAAAATATCGGAATTGGAAAAAATTATCCTTCTTTCTCCTTTATAATTAACTTCTTTTCAATTGTTTTCAGCTTCTTGAGATCCTTATGATCTTCTTATATATGCTTGAGAAACTGATCCGAATCTTTACATTTCTTCTCGAAGGATTTTATCTTTTCTTATTGAGACTTAAGAATGTCTTCCCAAACCTTCAAGAATTCTTCTTTTTTATCAATATTTTCTTCAAATTTGATTCTGATATCCCTTTCCCTCTTCTAATTCGTGGCCACATAATTAAGATTCCCATTTAGATAATTAAATTTCTACTTCTGAGTAGTCTGCTTGAGACTTAGCTTATACTCAAAACTATTAGTAAGGTCCTTGATCTTCCCATCTTCGGTGTCAAATGAATCCTTGAAATTATCATGAAATTAATCAAAGATTCTCATATCTTATATTTTCTTCCTTGAACAACTTGTAGTATTCTTGCATGATCTTTTATGTGATTCATAACTAATGAGGATGGATTTAAAATCCACCTCGAGACTAATACATTTATCCATAATAAAAGAAACAAAATCTGATTTCTGATTTATCTAATGCTGAAGCATCTGGAATATTGATTCAATACTTAGGAATAATGGAATAGTACCAACCAGCTTTTTCAAAGACTGAACAACAAAATCATGTCCAAGAGAAGACGATTCTGAATCCGAGTGTTTGGTTGGTGAGGATTGTTTTTCTATTTCAACATATTTCCTCTTTGATGAAGCACCAAAATATCCTACTACATCCAGTAGCTTGTGAGTATAGAACTCTGCTTCTCCTTCATAAGGAATTATAATCAAACTTGCTCCTTTGCTGTGTGATAGACAATATGTCTTTCCGTATCTCTAAAAGGAAAACTTGTCCCTTCTTCTTTCTTTAAGAAAACTTACTGATTCATAAAACACAATCAGAAATTACAGATAAACTGGATCCTGCGCCTTTTGTTTCGATACACATACACAATCCCAACCATTCAGCTTGATGTTCATTGAAATGATAGATTCATACTTAGCATATAATTTATAATCAAACAACCTTTCCCAATATATCATCCACTCGAAATTTCCTTTACAGAAGACATTTCTTTCTGAGGTGAAGCTCGCACAGATATTCAGAATTAAGAAAACCTTAAAGATTCAGAATAGCCTTAAGTAGAGCAGCCAAGATTTAGCACGCTAGAGCTTTAAGATCTATGTGGGACAAACATTAGGGGGGGGTCCTTATATAGGCAATTTAGGTGACAATTCAACTTATTTGATTGATCCAACGGTTGAAAAAATCTTGATCAAATCTGATGGTTGAGATGATAGTCGCAGAATAAATTTGGTAGGTTCCAATCTTTTGAGGTTTTTAAGAAAAACATTCATATTTAAGGAAAAGTGAATCCCAAAAAATTTAAAACAAAATGAAAATACAAACAAGTAAAAATATGATTACAAAAAATTAGAAAAGGAAACATACATTTCAAATTGCTTAAAAAAATTATCTTTAATGAGGAAAATTTTTCTTTAGGAACTTTAGATTCTGGAAAATTTTAAAAACAAATTCAAAGAAAAATTTGATTACAAAAAATTTGATTAAAAAAATTTTTATTACGAAAATTTTGATTACGAAAATTTTTATTAACATGGAAATGTACTCCCAACCTGAAAAGGAGTTTCTTACTATAAGGAGATAAGTTTTAAAAAGAAGTTAATATGAAATACTACCTTATGGTTATCATTCATAACTTTTGTTTATTGTATTCAAATCCATCAGAGGGTAAAGATTTTTTGAAAATATCAGCAAGTTGATCTTGTGTTCCGATAAATTGAAGAATGATATCTCCTTTTTGTGTGTGATCCCTAATAATGTGATTCATAATATATATTTTTTTTTCATGTGAGTGATGTGCAGAGTTTTTACTTAAGGAAATGGAACTAGTATTATCACACATTATTCGAGTTTTGGTAAAACTGACACCACAGTCTGTGAGTGTGTGTTGCATCCACAACACTTGAGCACAATAATTTACTGCTGCTAAATATTTAGATTCAGCAATGGAAAGTGCTACTAAGTGTTTCTTTTTTTCATGACCAAGAAATTAAAGAATCTCCTATGAAATGATAAGTTCTGGATGTACTTTTCCTATCCATTCTACATCCACCAAAGTCAGCATCATAATTTTTTCTAAAATAAAATCATTTCCAAAATTATAAAAAATTCCTAAATCAATGGTTCCCTTTAAGTAGAGAAAAATTATTTTCACTACCTTTAAATGAGATTCCTTAGGATTGGATTGATATCATGCACATAAGCATATTGAAAACATTAATTTTGGACAACTTTCTATCAATTATAGTAAACTTCCTATCATACCTCTAAATAATGTATGATCTACTTATTTCCCAGCTTCTTCCAGATCAAGTGAAATTGAGTTACCAATGGGTGTACTTTTACTCTTAGTGTTTTCATATCCATAATTTTTAAGAATATAATTAGTATACTTATGTTGGGATATATAACTTCCTTCCGGTTTTTGAGAAATTTGGAAACCTAGGAAAATTGTTAACTCACCCATCATACTCATTTTGAACTCATATTTCATTAGTTCTCCAAAAAAATCAGTTAAAGATTACTGAGTTGAACCAAATATAATGTCATCAACATAGATTTAAACAATCAATTTTGTTTCTTATCTTTCTTTATAAAAAGGGTTGGATCTACATTTACCTTAACATATTTGTTTTGTAACAAAAATCCTTTAAGTCTATCATAATATGATCTAGGGGCTTGTTTAAGTCCATATAAAGCATTGGTATGTTTGAAAACATGTTCAGGATGTTTTATGTCTTCAAAACCAAGTTTTTGTTCAACAAAAACTTTCTATTGAATATAACCTTTAAGGAAATCACATTTAATATCCAATTGGAAAATTTTGAAATTAAATAATGATACAAATGAAAGTAAAATACGAATAGATTCAAGTCTAGCTACTAGAGTATAGGTTTCTTCATAGTCTATTCCTTCTTGTTGATTATAGCCTTTAGCAGCTAATCTAGATTTATTTCTTACTATGATTATATTTTCATCACACTTATTTTTGAAAAGCCATTTTACTCTAATAACAGAAGTTTCCTTAGGTCTTTCAACCAAGATCCATACTTATTCCATTCGAATTAATTTAGCTCATCTTTAATGGATTTAATCTAATCACCATCACCTAAAGCTTCATCAATGATTTTAGGTTCTAATTGAGAACAGAATGCTAGATGTTCTACTTCATTCATTAAGGTGCTTCTAGTCCTTACAGGTTAATTTACATCACTAATGATTCTATCACAGGGATGATTCTTGAGAAATAACTGATTTGGGTTTTGTAAAACCTGTTCATCAATATATGGTAGGAAATATTATGGTTTAAAGACAAAAAGATTAGTTTAATCAAATTTAACATTTACGATTTCTTCAATAGTTCGGGTGTTTTTATTAAAAATTCTATAAGCCTTAGAAGTTGTGGAGCATCCTAGAAAAATTTCTTCATTATATTTGGGTGCGAATTTATGTAGATTATGTTTTTTATTCCAAATGAATACTTTGAAACCAAATAATTTGAAGTAAGAAAGTATATTTTTACAACCATTCCACAATTCATAGGGGGTTTTATTAAGAAAAGGTCCAATCAAAACTCGATTTATAGTATAATAAGCAGTACTTTAAACTTCAGCCAAAATTTTTTGGCTGTCAAATATTCAATCAATATGGTTCTAGTTATCTCTTGAAGAATTTGATTTCTTCTTTTAACAACACCATTATTTTGAGCAGTTCTTGGCGCTGAGAAGTTATGAGTAATGCCTTTTCTAATACAAAATGTTTCAAAACCAGAATCTTGAAATTCTACTCTATGATCACTATGAATAGTTATCAATGGAAGGTTTTTCTCAGTTTTTTACTTGGGCTCTAAAAATTTTAAAATAAGATAAAGCTTCAGATTTCTTTGATAGAAAATAGACCAATTTAAATATAGTGTAATCACTAACTAAGATAAATACATAATATTTTCCTCAAATACTTCCAGTTTGTGTTGGTCCAAAAAGATCCATATACACCAACTGTAATGCATAAGAGTTTGAGAAATCATCAATTAATTTAAATCGTGATTTATGTTTCTTTCCATATTGACAAGGATTATAAACTTTTAAAGAATTACATCTATGTTTTGGTAGATCCTTAACTAGTATTTTCTTAGAGTGTTAAAATAAGTTTCTAAGGTTATAGTGTCATAATATTATATGCCATAACTAATATTTTCCTTCCATTTCACTAAGGAAAGGTAGATCTTGGATGTTAAGTTCTTCTAAGTTTAGTGTGTATATATTCTCTTTCCTATTGGCAGAAAGAATAAACTCTTCCTTGGAATTGTGTACTAAGCACTTGTCATTCCTAAAATTTACAAGGTAACCTTCATCACATAATTGAATTATGCTAATTAGGTTTTTCTTAAGACCCTTAACAAATAAAACATTTGAAATCAACATTTTTCCAAGAAGAATAATGTTACCTATACCAATAATTTCTCCCTAAGCATTATCTCTGAAAGTTACTTTTCCTCCTTTCATCTTGATAATCTTTTTAAATTTTTTTTTATTACCAGTAATGTTTCGGGAACATCCACTATCCATGTACCATGTATTGCTGTTGTTACATTATTTATTTTCTTGAAAATAAGAGCGTTAGACTTTCGAAATCCAAACATTCTTGGATTCGAAAATTTCAGAATGAAAAATTTTAGGTATCCACATTTTTTTGAAATATAAGCTTTATGAAAACCTAAAGACCGAGTTTTGTTTATAGAATTTTTTTTTCTCAATGTCCACCATACTGACATTTAGTGCAGAATGGAGCACTTTGAGGAATAAAAAATTTGTTACTAAAAACCGGTTTAGAATGATTACAACCAAATTAAGAATAATTCCATAGAGGTGAAATTTGGGAATACATCTTGTCAAATTTTTCTTTACCTAAGGTAAAGTTAAAAAAAACTTCCTTAGAGAAAATATTTCTTACTTTAGTTTAATAACCAAGTTCTTATCCTCAAAAACATTAGGTTTAAAACTAGAGTTAGTCTCTAAAATATTTTTCTTAGAAATTACATTTTCAAGATCCTTAGAAAGTTTATCCTTCTCACAATTAAATTTATTAAGGTTTTTGGAAATACATTCAAAGTCATAAATTTTCATATCAAGACCTTTTGAAGGATCTGATACTTATTTAGTAAGAATAGAAATTCTAGAATTTTCCTTATCAAGATTTTTCTTGTGTTTAGAATTTTCATTCTCAAGAAGTTTAGCAAACCTAGAAACTTTTTCATAAGTAGGTAATATATTATCTTTATTAGAAGAATATTTTTCATCTGAAGACTTATAGTATTTATCATCACTATAATCTTCATTCAAGGATACATTAGTTATGGATTTATCATTGTGTACCTTGTCCATTAGACAATGATTTTCAATGGTCGGTATGTCCAATGGACCAAGATTATTCTGATCAGAAATTTCATACTCTGAGGATTCAACAGAAAAGTCTCTACCACTGGGCATTCCATGTATCATTATATTTCAAGACATTCTTAGCTTTAGCCTTGTAGTAATTCCTTCTATTCCTCTCATAATTATTTTACTTTCTATCCTTTTTCTTAAGCATAGGACAATCTGGCCTTATATGTCCTGCTCTTTGTCATTCATAACAAGTGACTTCTAAGTCTTTATTGTCTTTTATTTATTTCTTCTTATATCTATACTGAAAGTATTTCTTCACCACTATCTTGTTCATCCTTCGAGAAATATTATCTATATCATTATCAGACTGTTCGCTTTCACTAGATTCAGATAAAATAGTGACTTTCTTAGACTTAGATCTAGTAACCCTTTTAGGAGTCTTGGATTTAGTAGTAGTAAAGGCTACACTTCCATTTCCATTCTTTTTCTTAATCTTATCAGCATCTCTTTTCATTGTAGTCTCATGTTGAAGAAGAGTTCCAAAAATCTCATCAAGTGTAATTTGAGATACTTTTCTATTATCATCTATAACTATTCTCTTTGATTCCCACTCATTAGGCATGATATCTATAATCTTGTCCACAAGTACCTCATCATCCAAAACGTTTTCACCCATTTATTGTAAACTATAGACAATAGTCATAAACCTCTTTTGTACCTTGCATACTGGTTCTCCTTAAGGAAATAAAAATCCATGATATTCTACACTTAGCATAGCTCTTCTAGTTTCTATAACTTTGGATCTACCAAAATGACTAATCTCTAATTTCTTCCAGATACAATTTGAAGCTCCACAAGAATAAATATGACTATATATATTCATGGTCATGGAACAAAACAATGTATTGCGTACCTTGTAGTTTAGTTAATATTCCGACTTTTCTTGGTTAGTGAAAGTTCTGACTTCCTTATCTGGAATCTTGTAATCTCTAGTAAGCATTACAAAGTTTTCCACTATAGTGTCAATAACAAAAGGATTCATGCGATCTCTCTAATATTTATAATCATTCCCATTAAAAATAGATGGTCTTGTAGGATTTATATTTTCAATCGAACCGACATTCATTCCTGCCATCTAAAAGAAAATTTCTTTCCAAAGAAACTTGTTAATAGTAAAAGTTTGTAAACAAGGATAAATATTCTTAATCAAGGAAAGTATTGTGAACAATGAAAACTTGATTAAGAAAAATTATATGTGAATATAAGTATTTCAGAGTGTTTTTATGATACCAATTTTAGGATAGAATATGAATATAGATGCTCAAATAAAGGGGGGGGGGGGTGAATTTAAGTTTAAAAACTTTCATTTTTAACTTTAAGGAAAAATATGTTTAACAAAGTTAAACAAGGTAAATTCAAAAGACCTCTTGTAGTTCTACAAACTTTCTAGGTTCTGAAAATATGGTTCCAGAAATGAAACATAAGAAAAGTTTAAAAATTCTACCTTAAAGCATATAGAATATTACTTATCAGAGTATACATAAGTACAAGGAAGTATAAAATAGTTATACTTTCCTTATTAATAAAAATGAAGTGGAAATAAACTTGAAACAAAATAAGTAACAAGTATGAAATATTTTATCCCAAAGAGTAGGTTATCCAACAACCTTGGATAAAGGTCCCTTGATTTATAATTTCAAGAAAGTTTGTATTACCCACACCAGGGTAAGCCCTTAAAAGGAATATCAAAATTTTTCTTACTACCCCCACAAGTCCTAGAACTTCAAAGTAGTTTGCACCTCTGTCTTACTAACCAAGGAAGTCCTCAAACTTTAAGGTAGTCGATATCTCTGTCTTCCTATCCACAGAATCCCTCTATTGTACTCAACAACAATCAGAGTCGCACGAAGCAAGATGAACAATATGTTCTGCATGCACAATGAAAGAGAGTCTCTCTCTCTAGAAATCACTTCAGAATCATGTAATCTCTTGAGTGATCAACATATTTTTGAGCTCGTTCAAATGAGCTCATATTTATAGGAACTTCTCCAACGGTCAGATCCCTTATCAAAGAGTCATATTTTTTCTTGAATCTCAGAGGGGCCTATACACATGTCACTCACACGATGGATAGTTAGAAATAGATTGTATTTCATCATTTTATAACTATAACAGGTGTACGAATAATAAGGATGCTTAAACAAATTTTATTTTCCGGAGTCTAAGGTAAAAAAAGTTTAGAGAATAAGAAAATAAACACTTGGAGGCTATAAATCATGGAAGTTAGGATTCTATTTTATAAAGAAATCAGAACAAACAATCTATAGAATTAAGAGTTTTAATTCTGAGGAATTCTTAGTATGAATTCCGAGGAATTAGGAGTCTGGATTCTGAGGAATTTGGTGTCGGAATTCCGAGGAATTCGGAGTCTTAATTCTAAGGAATTTAGAGTCTGAATTCTGTGGAATTTTGAGTATTAATTCTAAGGAATTCAGTGTCTGAATTATAAGGAATTCATAGTCTAAATTTTAGTGAATTCGGAGTCTAAATTTCAGAGAATTTGAAGTCTGAATTTCAGATAATTCAGAGTCTGAATTTCAGAGAAATTGGAGTCTGAATTTCAGAGAATTCAGAGTCCAATTTTCAAAGAATTCGAAGTATGAATTGGGATCCTGAAAATAAAATACACTATATCTTAGTATTTATAGACTTATGAGGTTTTTTATGTGAAACCAAATTTTACACTTAGAAATAAAAAGATTTAGATCTCGAGAGATTATAAGTTGAAAAATGAAAGAAAGGACAAGGATAACTTTCCTTTGGGAAGGAAAATTTTCCTTATTAAAATTATTTTTAGGGAAAAAGAAATTTTCCTTAAAATAGTGTGTTTTTTGTTTTCAAAAAATATTGGAATGGAATGTTCATAAAGAAACCTTATTGACTCAACAATCTCTCCCTTTTTAGAAAGAATGAATATCCTTACTAAAAAGAATATAAGAACTTAGATTTTTTATGGACTTCAAAATAAAAACGTATCTCCCATTACTTATGGATCACGGTGAAAACGAATAACACCACCTAAGGTTTTGAAAACCCTAAGGATTGTATTCTTGATTTACTGAATGAAATTTCAAATTTTCTTTCATACTGAAATCTTCATTGATAAGAACATTCCCTTAGATGAACTGCCCTTTACATAGGGAAATCTCTTCTTTACTTTGTATTCTTTTTATCATTCATTTCTCCCCCTTTGTGATTTTCAAAAAGGAATAAAGGGAATGGAAAAAAAATTGATACTTGAAATATCAATACTAAAAACCAAAAAATATATGAAGAACAACAAAAATTTCATTACGATTGAATGAATTTGTACAAGGAAGAAAATACAAAAAAAAGATCAGAATTGGGAAAAATTATCCTTCTTTATCCTTCGGCATTAACTTCATTACAATAGTTTTCAGCTTCTTGAGCTCATTGTGATCTTCTTCCATACTCTTGAGTATCTGATCCTGATCTTCACTTTTCTTATCTAAGGATTTTATCTTTTCTTCCTAAGCCTTAAAAATGTATTCCTGAACCTTCAAGACTTATTCTTTCTTGAAAATCTGTTCCTCAAATTCGATTCTGAGATCCCTTTCCATCTTCTAATTCATGGCCATAGAATTAAGATTCCCATGTAGATCCTTAACTTCCTGCTTCCGAGTTGTCAGTTCGAGACTTAGATTTTCATCAAAAATATTAGCAAGGTCCTTGATCTACCCATATTTGGTGTCAAATGCATCCTTGAAATTATCATGAAATTTATCAAAGATTCTCATCTCTTCAATTGTCTTCCTTGACCTACTTGTAATCTTCTTGCATGATCTTTTATGAGCTTCAAAACTAATGAGGAAGGATTTGAAATCTGCCTCGAGACTGCCACATTTATCCTTAATCATGGAAACTAAATCTGATTTCTGATTTATCAAATGATAAAGTACCTAGCATCTTGAGTCAATACTTGGGAATAAGGGAATAGTACCAACCAGCTTTTTCAAAGACTGAACTAGAAAATCATGTCCAATAAAAGACAATTCTGAATCCGAGTGTTTGGTTAGTGAGGATTTTTTTTTCTGTTCCAACAATTTTACTCTTGGACGAAGCACCAACATCTTTCTTTTTAACCGCATATTTACTAGGTGTATCTATTACCACATGTTTCCCCTTACCAGCTCTCGGAATGATGTCTTGTGCTTTGGGTGATTCGTGCTCGCTATCTAATAACTGGAAAATTTTATCTTCATAAACTTATTCTTTGTTAGCTTCTACCTCAATATCCTCTAGATGAATAAAATCATGATTGCTGCTTTCTTCTTCAGATGGTTTGTTTATTTCTTCCTGACCCTTCTTATCTTTTCCTGGAGTAGCAAGTTTTGAAGACTCTGCTTCATAAGTTTGGATTGAAAGCTTCTTATAAGGACTCTACTTCTCGTGATAATCCTCCACTTGACTTATCATGTCTTCTGTATCACCACTTCCTTCTTCTCCTTCTCCTTATTCTTCTACTTCTTCCTCTTCAACTATTTCTTCTTCTTGATGTGGTTCCGAAATCACCACATTCATTCCTGGATTCACTGCAAGTGATTCTTTTAAAAAAGATTCCATTAGTTGAGTTTTCCCAGTAGATTTTTCAGCATCCTTGAGAAGATATTAAACTATTTTTTCTTTCGAAATCTTCTTCTTTTCTTATTTTAATTTTCTTGATTTTGAATATCCTCAGCAGCCTTTATCTTCAAAGACTTTTCCTCAGCAGGTTCCAAACCGAAAGTAGGCTCCCCTTCCTTCTTATTTATCTTTTCTTCTCTCCAGTTATCAATGACTTCATCAGTGTAATACTTTTGCATCTTTATATTTGGTGGTTCTGACTGAGTTTCCTTAGCCACAAGGATTTTTCCTTTCTCTGCTGGTTCCTTGGCCTCACTCTTCCTTCCACATTTCATAGAAGTTTCAGCCACTTCTGGTTTCTTTGACAAAGCCTCTAATTATTCTTCAGAAAAATCATAGAATTCATATGATTCAGTATAAAAACAAATTTTCATTCTCCTTAGAGTTTCATCACTCAAAAAAATCACCTTGTAATTTCTCGGGTTAGAACTGAATGTAATTTTTAAAGACTCAAGACAAAGGTCAATAATCTTTGAGAGAATAGTCGGATACATGATGATTTGAGATTTTAAATTCCCATTTTTTATATTCTCAATCATGACCAAGTTAAACTTAAATAAGTTTATCTTCCTGAGATTCACCAAGAAATCCAAAATGTAGATATCACTCTTTTTTAGAGTATCCTTATCTCCTTTCCTTAGAATTACAAAACCTTGAACCCACAATTCAAGAATCTAGAAATTTGTGAAAAGAAGAAAAATTCTAGGATTCTTTACCTCGGAAAGACCAAGACATGCTAGAATATTGTCCTTATTAAAAGATCCTGCTACATCCAGTAGCTTGTGAGTACAAGAACTCTACTTCCCCTTCATAAATAATTCCAATCAAACTTGCTGACTTGATGTAAGATAGACAATAACTATTTCTATAGCTCTTAAAGGAAAAATTGTCCCTTCCTTCTTCTTTAAGAAAACATACCGATTCATAAAACTCAATCAGCATGTCTGGATAAACTAGATCCTGCACCTTTGGTTTTGATACACACACACTCTCCCAACCATTCATCTTGATGTTCTTTGAAATGAAAGAGTCATACTTAGCATAGAATTTTGGATCGACCAACTTTTCTCTGTATATCTGCCACTCAGAGGTTTCCTTTATATAAGACATTTATTTGTGAGGAGAATCTAGCACATACATTCGTAATTAAGAAAACCTTGAAGATTTAGAATGACCTTAAGTAGATAAGTAGGGATTCAGCATGCCATAACTTGAAGATCAATGCAGGACATACATCAGGGGGGTCCTTATATAGTAAATTTAGGTGACAGTTATACTTATTTGATTGATCCAATGATTGAAAAACTCTTGATTAGATCTGAAGGTTGAGATGATTGTTGAATAATGAATTTGGTAGGTTCCAATATTTTGAGATTTTAAGATAAACATTCACATTTAAGGAAAAGTGAATCTAAAAAATTTAAAAACAAAATGAAAATAAGAACAAGTAAAAAGATGATTAAATAAAATTAGAAAAGGAAGCATACCTTTCGGATTTCTTAGAAAAATTATCCGTAATGAGAAAAATTTTCCTTAAAAAACATAAGATTCCATAAAAATTAGAAACAAATTTAAAGAAAAATTTTATTAGGAAAAATTTGATTATGAAAACTTTGATTACAAAAATTTTGTTTACGAAATTTTTGATTAACAAGAAAATGTACCCCTCCTATGAAAAGAAGTTTCTTACTATAAGGAGATAGGTTTCAACAAGAAGTTAATAAGAAATATTACCTTAAAATTATCATTCATAACTTCTGTTTAATGTATTCAAATCTACCATAGGGTAAATAATTTGTGAAAATATCAGCAAGTTGATCTTGGGTTCCGATAAATTGAAGAATGATATCTTCTTTTTGTTAGTGATCCCTAAGAAAGTTATGCCTAATATCTATGTTTTTTCCACGTGAGTAATGTGAAGAGTTTTTACTTAAGGAAATTTCACTAGTATTATCACACATTATTTGAGTTTTGCTAAAACTCATACCATAGTCTATGAGTGTGTGTTTCATCCACAACACTTAAGCACAACATCTTACAGCTACTACATATTCATCTTTTGCAGTGGAAAGTGCTTCTAAGTGTATTTTTTGCACAACAAAGAAATTAAATAATCTACTAAGAAATGAAAAGTTCTGGATATAAATTTCCTATCCATTATACATTCACCAAAGTCAACATATGAAAAACTTTTAAAAATAAAATCATTTCTAGAAGTATAAAAAATCCCTAAATCTATGGTTCCCTTTAAATAGAAAAAAATTATTTTCACTACCTTTAAATGAGATTACTTAGGATTGGATTGATATCTTGCACATAAGCATACTGAAAAAATTAAGTCTAGATAAATAGCTATCATATATAGTAAACATCCTATCATACCTCTAAATAATGTTTGATCTACAAGTTTCCCAACTTCATCAAGATCAAGTGAAATTCTGGTACTAATGGGAGTACTTATACTCTTAGTGTTGTCATATCCATAATTTTTAATAAGATCTTTAATATAATTTTTTTGGGATATATAAGTTCCTTCTAGTTTCTGAGAAATTTGGAAACCTAGGAAAAATGTTAACTCACCCATCATACCCATTTCGAACTCAGATTTCATTAGGTCCGCAAAGAAATCAGTTAAATATTGGTGATTTGAACCAAATATAATGTCATCAACATAGATTTTAAGAATAAATTTTTTTTTCTTATCTTTCTTTATAAAAATAGTTTGAACTAAATTTACCTTAACATAATTGTTTTGTAAGAAAAATCATGTAATTATATCATACCAGGATCTAGGGTCTTGTTTAAGTCCATATAAAGCTTTGGTATGTTTGAAAACATGTTCATAATGTTTTGTGTCTTCAAAACTAGTTGGTTTTCCAACAAAAACTTCCTCTTGAACATAACCATTAAGGAAAGCACATTTAATATCCATTTGGAAATGTTTGAAAATAAATAATGCTAAAAAGGCAAGTAAAATACGAAGAGATTCAAGTCTAGCTACCAGAGCATAGGTTTATTAATAGTCTATTCCTTCTTGTTGACTATTGCCTTTAGAAACTAATATATATTTATTTCTTATTGTGATTCCATTTTCATCACACTTATTTCTGAAAACCCATTTTACTCCTATAACAGAAGTTTCCTTAGGTCATTCAACCAAGATCTAGACTTTATTCCTTTTGAATTCAGTTATCTCATCTTGCATATATTTAATCCAATCATCATCACCTAAAGCTTCATCATTACTTTTAGGTTCTAATTGAGAATGGAATGCTAGATGTTCTACTACATTCCTTAAGGAACTTCTAGTCCTTTCAGGTATATTTACATCACTAATGATACTATCATTGGGATGATTCATAAGAAACAAATGATTTGGGGTTTTAAAACCTGGTCATCAACATATTGTAGGAAATATTATTGGGGTAAATTCTTCAGAAACATTTTCTTGAATATTTTCCTTATCAGAAGGATATTCTATCAAGGGTTGATAATCAATATTTGAAAACTCATATGAAGATGTATGTTGAGGTTGTTTAATTACAAAAGGATCGGTTTAATCAAATTTAACATGTAACGTTTCATCAAGTGTACAAGTTTTTTTATTAAAAACTCTATAATCCTTAGAAGTTGTGTTGTATCCTTGAAAAATTCCTTCATCAGATTTGGATGTAAATTTTTGTAGATTATCTTTAGTATTTAAAATGAATACTTTGAAACCAAATAATTTGAAGTAAGAACGTCTAGGTTTTATACCATTCCATAATTTATAGGGGGTTTTATTAAGAAAAGGTCTACTCAAAAATTGATTTATAGTATAACAAGAAGTACTTATAGCTTCATCCTAAAAATGTTTAACTCTCGAATATTGACTCAACATTGTTTTATTTATCTCTTGAAGAATTAAATTTCTTCTTTCAACGATATCATTCTATTGAGGAGTTCTTGGTGCTGAGAAGTTATGAGTAATGTTTTTTTCTACTACCAAAAGTTTCAAAATCAAAATTTTGAAATTCTCCTACATGATCACTATGAATAGCTATCATTAGACGATTTTTCTCATTTTTTACCTGGGATCTAAAAATTTTGAAATAAGAGAAATATTCATATTTCTTTGTTAGAAAATAGACCCATGTAAATCTAGTGTAATCATCAACTAAGACAAATACATAATATTTTCCTCCAATACTTCCAGTGTGTCTTGGTACAAAAAGACCCATATGCACCAACTGTAATGCATCAGAAGTTGAGACTTCACCGATTGATTTAAAGCTTGATTTATGTTGCTTTCTATATTGACAAGGATCACAAACATTTGAATAATCAAATCTATGCTCCAGTAGATCCCTAACTAGTATTTTCTTAGAGAGTTTATGTAAGTTTCTAAGATTACAGTGTCCTAATATTCTATTCTATAACACTGATTGGTCTTCCATTAAACCAAGGAAAGGTAGATCCTGGATTCTAAGGTCTTATAAATTTAGTGTGTATAAATTATCTTGCCAATTTTTTGGAAGAATAAACTCTTCCTTTCAATTGTGTACTAATCAAATTTCATTACTAAAATTCAAAAGGTAACCTTCATCACATAATTGACTTATGATAATGAGTATGTTCTTAAGAACCTTAACAAATAAAACATTTAAAATCAACGTTATTCGAAGAAGAACAATGTTACCGATACAATTAATTTCTCCCTATACATTATCTCCCAAACTTACTTTTCCTCCTTTCATCTTGATAATCGTTTCAAATAATATTTTATTACTAGTCATGTGTCGGTAACATCCACTATCCTTGTACCATTTATTACTGTTGGTACTTTCTTTATTTTTTTTTTGAAAATAAGAGTGATAGACTTTCAGAATCTGAACTTTCATGGATCCAGAAATTTTAGAATGAAAATTTTTAGGTATCTACATTTTCTTAGAAAAATAAGATATATGAAAACCTAAAGACTGAGTTTTGTTTAAAGAAATTTTTTCCAAATGTCTACCACACTGACATTTAGTACATAATGAACCACTTTGAGGAAAAAAAACTATTACTAAAAACCAGTTTCTAATGAGTATAACCAAATCCAGAACAATTCCTTAGAGGTCGAATTTTGAAATACATCTTTTCAATGTTTTCCTTACCTAAAGTATTGTTTGAAGAAAACTTCCTCTAGGAAAATATTTTTGACTTCAGTTTAATAACCTTATTTTTATCCTAAAAAACATTAGTTTTAAAACTAGTGTTAGTCTCTAAAATATTTTTCATAGAAATTACATTTTCCAGATCCTTAGAAAGTTTATCCTTCCCAGAATTAACTTCCTCAAGGTTTTTTGAAATAATTTCAAAATAAAAAATTTTATTATCAAGATCTGATACTTATTTAGTAAGAATATAAATTCTAGAATTTTCCATATAAATATTTTTCTTGAGTTTATAAATTTCATTCTCAAGAAGTTTAGAAAACATAGAAAGTTATTCATAAGTAGGTAATATATTATCTCCATTAGAAGAAGATTATTCATCTTAATACTTGTAGTATTTATCATAACTATAATCTTTATTCAAGGAAACATTAGTTTTAGATTAATCATTGTGTTCCTTTTCTATTATACAATTATTTTCAATGGGTAGTCTAGCTAATAGACCAAGATTCTTCTAATGAGAAAATTCATACTCTGAGGATTCATCAGAAGAGTCTCTACCACTAGAACTCTAGATATAATTAGATTTCAATACTTTCTTATCTTTATCCTTGTAGTAACTTTTTCTATTACTCTTAAGATGATTTTCCTTTCTATCCATTTTCTTAAGCATCAGACTAGCCTGCCTTATATGCCCCACTCTTTTTCATTCGTAACAAGTGACTTCTGAGTATTCCTTGTCTTTTATTTATTTCTTCTTATATCTATAATAAAATTATTTCCTCCCCACTATCTTGTTCATATTTTGAGAAAGATTAGCTATCTCATTCTCATACTATTCACTTTCACTATATTCAGATAAAATAGTGACTTTCTTAGACTTAGATCTAGTAACCCTTTTAGGAGTCTTGGCTTTAGTAGTAGTAAAGGCTTCAATTCCATTTCCATTCTTTTTCTTAATCATATCGGCATCTAGTTTCAGTCTAGTCTCATGTTGATGAAGAGTTCCAAAAATCTCATCAAGAGTAATTTGAGATACATTCCTATTCTCATCTATAGCTTTTCTCTTAGATTCACACTCATTAGGCATGATATCTATAATCTTGTCCACAAGTGCATCATCATACAAACCTTTTTCACCCATTGATTGTAAACTGTTAACAATAGTCATAAACCTTTATTGTACCTTTCATACTAGTTATCCATAAGGAAATAAAAATCCATGATATTCTGCTCTAAGCATAGCTCTTCTAGTTTCTATAACTTTGGATGTACCAAAATGAGTAATCTCTAATTTATTCCAGATACAATTTTCAGCATCACAAGAAGAAATATGACTATATATATTCATGGTCATGGAACACAACAAAGTATTTCGTACCTTGTAGTTTAGTTGATATTTTTACTTTTCTTTGTTAGTAAAAGATATGACTTCCTTATAAGGAATCATGTAATATAGAGTAATAAAAAAAACATTTTCCACTCCAGTGTTAATAACAAAAGTATTCATGTGATCTCTCCAATATTTATAATCATTACCATCAAAAATAGGTGGTCAGGTAGGATTTATATTGTCAATAGAACCGACATTCATTCCTGCCATCTAAAAGAAAATTTCTTTTCATAGAAACTTGTTAATAGTAAAAGTTTTTTAAACAAGGATAAAAATTCCCAAGCAAGGAAAATATTGTGAACAATGAAAACATGAGAAATAATAATTATATGTGAATATAAGTATTTTAGAGAGATACTCTGATACCAAATATTGGATAAAAATATGAATGTAGATGCTCAAATACAAGAGGGGGTGAATTTTAATTTTAAACACTCTCATTTTTAACCTTAATAAAAAATATGTTTAACAAAGTTAGAAAAGGTAAATTAATAAGACCTATTCTAGTTATAATAACTTTCCAGGTTCTAGAAATATGGTTCTAGAAATGAAACTTAAGAAAAATTTACAATAAAAATATTCTACCTTAAATCATATAGAATCTAATTTATCAAAGTATACAAAAGTACAAGGATGTATAAGATAGTTATGATTTCCTTATTAATCAAAATATAGTGGAAATAAACTTGAAACAAAATAAGTAAAAATTATGGAATATTTTATCAAAAAGAGTAGGGTATCCAACAACCTTGGATAAAGGTCCCTTGATTTATACTTTCAAGAAAGTTTTTCTTACCCTCACCCTGGTAAGCCCTCGATAGGAATATCAGAATCTGTCTTGAAATTCCAACAAGCCCTCGAACATAAAGGTCGTTAGAACCTCTGTATTGTTAACCAAGGAAGTCCTCAGAATTTAAGTTAGTCAGCACCTTTGTATTCCTATCCCTGTAAGTCCTCGATTGTACTCAGTAACAATCAGATTCATACGAAGCAAGATGAACAAGATGTTTAGTATTCAGAAAGCAAGAGAGTCTCTCTATCTAGAAATCACTTCAGCATTATGTAATATCTCGAGTGACCAACATATTTTTGAGCTCGTTCAAATGAGATCCTATTTATAATCACTTCTCTAAAGGTTGGATCCCTCCTCCAACAATCATATTTTTCCTTGAATCTCGGAGGGACCTCTTCATGTGTCACTAAAACAACGGTTAGTTAGAAACAGATTGTACGACATCATTTCATAACTATAAATGGTGTAAGAAAAATAAGGTTTCTTAACCAAATTTAATTTTCCAGAGTCTAAGGAAAAAATAAATTTCAAATTCTAAGAAAATAAACACTTGGGGACTATAAATCATGGATGTTCATATTCTATTTTCCAAAGAATTACGAACCTAAAATCTATAGAATTCAGATTCTGAATTCTGAGGAATTCAGAGTCTAAATTCTGAGAAATTAAGAGTATGAATTCTAAGTCTGAATTATGAGGAATTAGGAGTCTTAATTATGAGGAATCTGAGTATTAATTCTAAGGAATTCAGAGTCTGAATTCAGATTCTGAATTCTAAGGAATTCAGAGTCAGAATTATCAGGAATTTGGATTCGGAATTTGGAGGAATTCATAGTCTGAATTTAATAGAATTCAGAGTCTAAATTTTAGAGAATTTAGAGTCTTAATTCTAGATAATTCAGAATTTGAATTTCAGAGAATTCAGAGTCCGAATTTCAGAGAATTCAGAGTCTGAATTTCAGAGAATTCAGAGTCTGAATTCAGATCTTGAAAAAAACAATACTCTATATCTAGGTATTTATAGAATTCTAAGGTTTTAGATGTGAAACCAAATTTTTCACTTAGAAATAAAAAGAGTTATATTTAGAGAGATTATAAATTGAATAATGAAAACAAGGATAAGGATAAATTTTCTTAGGGAAGGAAAATTTTCTTTATTAAGATGATTTTTTAGGAAAAAGAAATTTTCCTTAAAATAGAGTGTCTATGATTTTCAAAACATATAGGAGTGTAAAAATCATAAGGAAACCTTATTGACTCAACAATATCCCCCTTTTGGAAAGAACGAATATCCTTACTAAAATGAATATAAGGACTTAGAATTTTTATAGACCTGAAAATAAAAACTTATCTCCCTTTACTTATGGATCACAGTGAACATGACTTACTCCCCCTTAGGTTTTGAAATCCTGAAGGATTGTATTCTTGATTTCCTAAATTAAATTTTACATTTTCTTGCATAAGAAAATATTTATTGATAAGAACTTTCCCTTAGATTAACTCCAGTTTACTTAGGTAAATATGTTCTTTACTTTGTATTATTTTTATCATTCTTTTCTCCCCCTTTGTTATTTTCAAAAAGAAATAAAGGGAATGGAAAAAAAAATTTTACCTGAAATATTTGTACTAAACAACAAAAAAATATATAAAGAACAACCAAAATTCCATTATGATTGAATGAATTTGTACAAGGAAGAAAATACAAAAAAAGATCCGAATTGGGAAAAAAGTATCCTTATTTATCCTTCGGCATTAACTTATTTACAGTAGTTTTTATATTTTTGAGATCCTTGTTATCTTCTTCCATATGCTTGAGCAACTGATCCTGACCTTCACTTCTCATCTATAAGGATATTCTCTTTTCTTCCAGACCTTTAGGAATTTCTTTCTGAACCTTCAAGACTTCTTCTTGCTTAACAAGATTTTCATCAAATTTTATTCTGAGATCCCTTTCCCACTTCCAATTCATGGCCACAGAATTATGCTTTCCATTCAGATCCTTATCTTCCTGCTTCTAAGTAGTATGTTCAAGACTTATATTTTCCTAAAAACTATTAGTAAGGTCTTTTATCTTCCCATATTTGGTGTCAAATGAATCCTTGAAATTATCACGAAATTCATCAAATATTCTCATCTCTTCGATTGTCTTCCTTGACCAACTTGTAATCTTCTTGCATGATATTTTATGAGCTTCATAACTAATGAGGAATGATCTGAAATCTATCTCGAGACTGAAAAATTAATCCATATTCATGGAAACTAAATATGATTCTTGATCTATTGAGTGATTTAGCATCTGGAATATTGATTCAATACCTAGGAAAAAGGAAATAGTAGCATCCATATTTTTCAAATACTGAACAACAAAATCATGTCCAATAGAAGACGATTCAGAATCTGAGCGTTTGGTTGGTGGGAATTTTTTTTCTATTTCAAAAGCTTTACTCTTTGATGAAACACCAACATCTTTCTTTTCCACCATATATTTACTAGGTGTATCTACTACCACATATATTTCTATATCAGCTTTTGGAATGATGTCTTGTGCTATGGGTGATTCGTGCTCTCTATCTGATAACTGAACAATTTTATCTTCATCAAAATATTCTTTCTCGGCTCCTACCTCAATATCCTCTAACTAAATGAAATCATGATTACTAATTTATTTTTTAGATGTTTTGTTTACTTTTTCCTGACCCTTATCAACTTTTCCTGGAGTAGCAAGTTTTGAAGACTCTGCTTCAGAATTTCTGATTGAATGATTCTCATGAGGACTCTCCTTCTCATGATAATCCCCTACTTGCCTTATCATGTCTTCTGTATCACCAATACCTTCTTATTCTCATTATTCTTCCACTTCTTCCTCTTCAACTATTTATTCTTCTTGATGTTGTTCTAGAATCACCGCATTCTTTCCCGAAGTCCCTGGAAGTGATACTTTCGTAAAACATTCTGGTACTTGAGCTTTCTCAGAAGCTTTCTCAGCAGCCTTGAGAAGACATTGAACTATTTCTACTTCCAAAATCTTTTTACTTTTCTTATTTCCATTCTATTTATTTTCAATATCCTCAAAAACCATTAGCTTCAACACTTTTTCCTCAGTAGGGTCCAAGCCCAAAGTAGTCTCCCCTTCTATCTTATTTATCTTGTCTTCTCTCCACTAAGTAATGACTTCATCTGGGTAAGACTTTTTCTTCATTGTATTTGGTGGTGATGACTGAGTTTCCATAGCCATAAGGATTTTTCATTTCTCTTCCAGTTCCTTGGACTTAATCTTCCTTCCACATTTCTTAGAAGTTTCAGCCACTTCCAGTTTCATTGACAAAGCCTCTATTTCTTCTATAGACAAATCATAGAATTATCCCGATTCAATAGAAAAACCAATTTTCATTCTCTTTTTAGTGTCATCCTAAACAAAATCAACTTGTAATTTATCAGCTTAGAACTATAAGGAATTTTGAAAGACTCAAGAAAAATGACAATAATCTTCAAGAGAATAGACGGATACATGATGGTTTGTGATTTAACATTCCCATTTTTGATATTATCAATCATAACCAAGATATACTTAACTAATTTTATCTTCATAAGGTTCAACGAGAAATCATAAATGTAGATATCACTCTTTTTCAAAGTATCCTTATCTTATTTCCTCATAATAACAAAATATGGAACCTTCAATTCAAGAATCCATAAATTCATGGAAAGATGAAAATTTTTCAAATTCATTACCTCGAAAAGAGAAAGACATGCTAGAGCTTTTTCCTTATCAAAAGATCCTGCTACATCTGATATCTTGTGAGTAGAGAACTCTTATTCTCCTTCAAAATGAATTATAATAAAACTAGCTGCTTTGCAATAAGATAGACAATAAGTCTTTCTGTATCTCTTAAAGGAAAACTTGTCCTTTCCTTCTCTTTAAGAAAACGTACTGATTCAAAAAACTCAATCAGCAAGTCCGGATAAACGGGATCCTACTCCTTTAGTTTTGATACACAAATACTCTCCCAACCATTAACCTTGATGTTATTTGAAATGATAGAGTCATACTTAGCATAGAATTTTGGATCGACCAACCTTTCTATGTAAATCTTCCACTTAGAGCTTTCCTTTACAACATACATTTCTTTATGAGTAGAAGGTTTCATAGACATTCAGAATTAAGAAAACATTGTAGATTTAGAACAACCTTAAGTAGAGAAGTAGGGATTCAGTAAGCTAGATCTTGAAGATCGATGTTGGAAAAACATCGGGGGGTCATTATATAGGAAATTTAGGTGACGATTTAACTTATTTGATTGATCCAACAGTTGAAAAACTCTTGATCAGATCTGAAAGTTGTGATGATAGTCTAAGAATGAATTTAGTAGGTTCTAATCTTTTCAGATTTTTAATATAAACACTAATATTTAAGGAAAAGTGAATCCATAAAATTTATAAAAAAAATGAAAATACGAAGAAGTAAAAAGATGATTATGAAAAATTAGGAAAGGAAACATACCTTTAGGATTTCTTAGAAAATTATCCGTAACGTGAAATTTTTTTATTAAAGAACTTTAGATTCTAGATAATTTAAAAAAAAAATTTAAAGACAAATTTTATCACGAAAATTGTGATTATGAAAATTTTGATTACAAAAATTTTGATTACAAAAATTTTGATTACGAAAAATTTTGATTAATAAAAAAATGAACTCCCCTTAGGAAAAGGAGTCTCTTACAATATGGAGATAGGTTTCAATGAGAAGTTAATATGAAATATTACCTTATAGTTATTATTCCTAACTTCTGTTTAATGTATTCAAATCTATGAGAGGTTAAATATTTTGTTAAAATATCAGGTAGTTGATCTTGTGTTCCGATAAATTGAAGAATCATATCTCCTTTTTGTGTGTGATCCCTAAGAAAGTGATTCCTAATATCTATATGTTTTTCACATGAGTGATGTGATGGATTTTTACTTAAGGAAAAGCACTAGTATTATCACACATTATTTGAGTTTTGGTAAAACTCATACCATAGTCTGTGAGTGTGTGTTGCATCCACTACACTCGAGCACAACAACTTACAACCACTACATATTCAGCTTTAGTAGTGGAAAGTGCTACTGAGTGTTGATTTTTTCATGACCAAGAAACTAAAAAATCTTCTAATAAATGACAAGTTAGAATGTAATTTTCATATCCACTATACATCCACTAAAGTCAGCATCTGAAAAACCTTTTAAAATAAAATCATTTCCAAAAGTATAAAAAAGTCCTATATCCATGGTTCCCTTTAAGCAGCGATTTTTTTTACTACCTTTAAATGAGATTCCTTAGGATTGGATTGATATCTTGCACATAAGCATACTGAAAACATTAAGTCTGGACAACTAGCTGTCATGTATAGTAAACTTTATATAACATCTCTAAATAATGTTTGATCTACTGGTTTCCCAGCTTCATCAAGATCAAGTGAAATTGAGGTACCAATGGGAGTACTTATACTCTTAGTGTTTTGATATCCATATTTTTTAAGAAGATATTTAATATACTTATGTTGGGATATATAAGTTCCTTCTAGTTTTTGAGAAATTTGGAAACTTAGGAAAAATGTTAACTCACCCATCTTACTCATTTCGAACTCATATTTCATTAGGCCTACAAAGGAATCAGTTAAAGATTGCTGAGTTGAACCAAATATAATGTTATAAACATAGATTTGAACAATCAAAACATTTTTCTTATCTATCTTTATAAAAAGGGTTGGATCTATATTTCCCTTACCATAATTGTTTTTTAACAAATATCTTGTAAGTCTATCATAACAGGATCTAGGGGCTTTTTTAAGTCCATATAAATCTTTGGTATGTTTGAAATCATTTTCCTGATGTTTTTTGTCTTCAAAACCAGGAGGTTGTTCAACAAAAACTCCCCCTTGAACATAACCATTAAGGAAAGAACATTTTACATCCATTTGGAAATGTTCGAAATTAAAGAATTCTATAAAGGTGAGTAAAATACGAATAGATTCATGTCAAGATATTAGAGCATAATTTTCTTCATAATATATTACTTCTTGTTAATTATAGCCTTTAGAAACAAATCTAGCTTTATTTCTTACTATGATTCTATTTTCAACACATTTATTTCTGAAAATCCATTTTACTCCAATAAAAGAAGTTTCATTAGGTCTTTCAACCAAGATCTATACTTTATTCCTTTCGAATTCATTTAGCTCATCTTGCATGGCTTTAATCTAATCATCATCACCTAAAGCTTCAGCAGTGATTTTAATTTCTAATTGAGAATAGAATGCTAGATGTTCTACTTCATTCCTTAAAGAACTTCTAGTCCTTATAGGTTTATTTACATCATCAATGATTCTATCACTAGGATAATTCATAATAAACAACTGATTTGGGTTTTGTAAAACCTGTTCATTAACATATGGTAGAAAATATTTTGGGGTAAATGCTTCAAAAACATTTTCTTGAACATTTTTTTTATCAGAATAATCTTCTATAAAGGGTTGATAATCGGTTTTTGAAAACACATCTGAAGATGTTGGTTGAGGTTGTTTAAATAAAAAAGGATCAGTTTCATCAAATTTAACATGTACTATTTCGTCAATAGTATAAGTGTTTTTATTAAAAACTCTCTAATCCTTAGAAGTTTTGGAGTAGCCTAGAAAAATTAATTCATCAGATTTGGGTGTGAATTTATGTAGATTATATTTAGTATTCAAAATGAATACATTTCAACCAAATACTTTGAAGTAAGAAAGTCTAGGTTTTCTACCATTCTATAATTTGTAGGGGGTTTTATTAAGAAAATATCTAATCAAAACTCGATTAATAGTATAACAAGAAGTACTTACATCTTCAGCCCAAAAATTTTTATCTCTAGAATATTGACTCAATGTGGTTCTAGTTTTCTCTTAACGAATTTGATTTCTTCTTTCAGAAACAACTTTATGTTGAGGAGTTCTTGGTGTTGAGAAGTTATGAGTAATGCCTTCTCTACTACAAAAAGTTTCAAAATCAGAATTTTGAAATTCTCCTCCATGATCACTATGAATAGTTATCAATGGAAGGTTTTTCTCATTTTTCACTTGGGCTATAAAAACTTTAAAATAAGAGAAAGATTCAAATTTCTTTCCTAGAAAATAGACCCATGTAAATCTAGTGTAATCATCAACTAAAAAAAATACATAATATTTTCCTCCAATACTTCCAGTTTTTGTAGGTCCAAAAAGATCCATATGCACCAACTATAATGCATAAGAAGTTGAGACTTCACCGATTGAATTAAATCTTAATTTATATTTCTTTCTATATTGACAAGGATCAAATTTTTTTAAAGAATCAAATATATGCTCTGGTAGATCCTTAACTAGTCTTTCTTAGAGATTTTACATAAGTGTCTAAGGATACAGTTTCCTAATATTCTATTACATAACCAAGATTGGTCTTCCATTGCACTAAGGCAAGGTAGATCTTGGCTCCTATGGTCTTCTATATTTAGTGTGTATATATTCTCTTTCCTATTTGAAGAAAGAATAAACTCTTCCTTGGAATTTTTTACTAAGAACTTGTCATTACTAAAATTCTTAAGGTAACCTTCATCACATAATTTACTTATGATAATGAGGTTGTGATTAAGACCCTTAGCAAATAAAACATTTTAAATCAATGTTTTTCCAAGAAGAACAATGTTACCTATACAATTAATTTCTCCCTTAGCATTATCTCTAAAAATTACTTTTCCTCCATTCGTATTGATAATCTTTTCAAAAAGGTTTTTATTAATAGTCATGTTCCATGAATATCCACTATCTATATACCATTTATTGTTGTTGGTAATTTCTTTATTTTTCTGTAAATAAGAGTGTTATACTTTCATAATCCAAACTTTCTTGGATCCATAAATTTCAAAAATCAAAATTTCAGGTATCCACATTTTCTTATAAAAATAAGCTTTATAAAAACCTAGTGACTGAGTTTTTTTTAAAGATTTTTTTTCCAATTACCACCACACTGACATTTAGTGTAGAATGGAGCACCTTGAGAAAAAAAAATTATTACTATAAACCAGTTTAGAATGATTATTACCAAATCCAGAACAATTCCCTAGAGGTTGAATTTGGGGGTACATCTTGTCAAAGTCTTCCTTACCTAAGGTAATTTTTGAAAAACACTTCCTCAAGGAAAATATTTCTAACTTTAGTTTAATAACAATGTTTTTATCCTAAAAAAGATTAGTTTTAAAACTAGTGTTAGTCTTTAAAATATTTATCTTAGGAATTACATTTTCAAGACCCTTATAAAGTTTATCCTTCTCTGAATTAAATTCCTCAAGGTTTTTGGAAAGACTTTAAAAATCATAAATTTTCTTATGAAGATCTTTAGAAAGATATGATTCTTCTTTAGTAAGAATAGAAATTCTAGAATTTTTCGTATCAAGATTTTTCTTGAGTTTAGAATTTTCATTCTCAAAAAGTTTAGTAAACCTAGAAACTTCTTTATAAGTAGGTAATATATTATCTTCAACAGAAGAAGATTATTCATTTGAAGACTTATATTATTTATCATCACCATAATTTTTTTCAAGGGTACATTAGTTATGGATTCAACATTGTGTACCTTGGCCATTAGACAGTGATTTTCAATCGGTAGTCTGGCTAATAGACCAAGATTATTCTGATCAGAAAATTCATACTGTGAGGATTCATTAGAAGAGTCTCCACCACTAGAACTCCAGGTATCATTAGCTTTCAAAACTTTATTAGATTTATCCTGATAGTAATTCTTTCTATTCCTCTCAAAATTCTTTTTCTTTATATCCTTTTTCTTAAGCATATGATAGTCTGTCCTTATATTCCTTGCTCTTTTGTATTCATAACAAGTAACTTCTAAGTATTTCTTTTATTTTCTTTTTTTATTCTTATATCTATAATTAAATTCTTTTTACCCCACTATCTTTTTCATCCTTCTAGAAATATTAGCTAGCTCATTCTGAGACTGTTCACTTTCACTAGATTCATATAAAACGATGGCTTTCTTAGACTTAGATCTAGTAACCCTTTCAGGAGTCTTGGCTTTAGTAGTAGTGAAGGCTACACTTCCATTGATATTATTTTTCTTAATAATAACAACATCTCTTTTGATTCTAGTCTCATATTGAAGAAGAGTTCTAAAATGCGCATTAAGAGTAATTTGAGACACTTTTCTATTCTCATATAAATCTGTTATCTTAGATTCCCACTCATTAAGAATGATATCTATAATCTTTTCCACATGTTCCTAAAAATCCAAACCATTTCACCCCTTGATTTTAAACTGTTAACAATATTCATAAACCTTTGTTGTACCTTGCATACTGGTTCTCTATAAGGAAATTGAAATCCATAATATTCTGCTCTAAGCATAGCTCTTCTAGTTTCTATAATGTTGGATGTACCCAAATGAGTAATCTCTAATTTCTTCTAGATACAATTTGCAACATCACAAGAAGAAATCTAACTATATATGTTCATGGTCATGGAACACAACAAAGTATTGTGTACCTTGTAGATTAGTTGATATTCTGCCTTTTCTTAGTTAGTAAAAGTTTTGACTTTCTTATCAAGAATCTTGTAATCACCAGTAAGCATAACAATGTTGTCCACTACAGTGTTAATAAAAAAAGTCTTCATGAAATCTCCCCAATATTTATAATCAATCCCATTAAAAATAGGTGGTTTGGAAGGATTTATATTGTCAATCGAACCAAAATGTATTCCTACCACAAAAAAGAATATTTCTTTCCTCAGAAACTAGTTAATATTAAAAATTTGTAAACAAGGATAAAAATTACCAAGCAAGGAAATTATTGTGAACAATGAAAAATTCAGAAAGAAAAATTATATGTGAATATAAGTATTTTAGAGACCTACTCTGATACCAATTGTATGATTGAAATATGAATGTAGATTCTCAAATATCAGGGGGTGAATTTTAAGTTTAAAAACTCTCATTTTTAACCCTAAGGAAAACTATGTTTAACAAAGTTAAACAAGGAAAATTTACAAGACCACGTCTTTTTCTACAAACTTTCTAGGTTCTAGTAATATGGTTCCAAAAATGAAACATAATAAATGTTTAAAAGAAAAAAATTCTACCTTAAATCATATATAATATTACTTATCAGAGTATAAAAAAGTACAAAGAAGTATAAGATAGTTATACTTTCCTTATTAATCAAAATTCAGTGGAAATAAACTTGAAACAAAACAAGTAACAAGTATGAAATATTTTATCCCAAAGAGTAGGGTATCCAACATCCTTGAAAAAAGGTCCCTTGATTTATACTTTCAAGAATGTATGTCTTACCCATGCCAGGTTAAGCCCTCAATAGGAATATCAGAATCTCTCTTGCTATCCCCGCAAGCCCTCAAACTTCAAGGTAGTTGGAACCTCTTTATCACTAACCAAGGAAGTCCTCAAACATTTAGGTAGTCGGCACCTTTGTCTTCCTATCCCTGGAAGCCCTCGATTTTAATCAGCAATAATCAGAGTCACTCAAAGCAAGATGAACAAAATGTTTAGTACGCATAAAGAAAGAGAGTCTCTCTCTCTAGAAATCACTTCAGCAGCATGTAATATCTATATTGATCAACATATTTTTGATCTCGTTCAAATGAGATATTATTTACAGGCACATCTCCAATGGTCGGTTCCCTCCTCCAATGGTAATATTTTTTCTTGAATCTTGGAGGGAACTGTACATGTGTCACCCAAACAACAGTTAGTTAGAAATAGATTGTATGACAACATTTCATAACTATAACAGGTGTAAGAAAAAATTAGGTCGATTAACCAAATTTAATTTTTTGGAGTCTAAGGAAAAATAAAGTTTAGAGTCTAAGAAAATAAACTATTGGAGACTATAAATCATGGATGTTATGATTCTGTTTTCCAAAGAATTTGGAACCTAAAATCTATAGAATTTGGAGTCCAAATTTCGAGGAATTCGGAGACTTAATTCTGAGGAATTTATATTCAGAATTGTAAGGAATTCAGATTCTGAATTTTAGAGAATTCGAAGTCTGAATTTCAGAGAATTCAGAGTCTGAATTTCAGAGAATTCTGACTCTGAATTTTAGAGAATCTAGAGTCTAAATTTCAGAGAATTTGATGTCTGAATTTCAGAGAAATCGGAGTCTGAATTAGGATCTTTAAAACCAGATACTCTATATCTAAGTATTTTTAGAATTATGAGGTTTTGGATGTGAAAACCAATTTTACACTTAGAAATAAAAAGTGTTAGATTTAGAGAGATTATAAATTTAACAATGAAAACAAGGATAATGATAAATTTCCTTGAGAAAGGAAATGTTTCCTTATTAAGATTATTTTTAAGCAAAAATAAATTTTCCTTAAAATAGATTGTTTGTGATTTTCAAAACATAGAGGAATGGAAAATTTATAAGGAAACATTATTGAATAAACAATGATAGTATCCAATCCATCATAGATACCTCAATTTATTAATAAACTTCGATCTGATACCCTACCTAAACTTGCGATAAGAGAAGTATTCTCAGGAACCTAAGTGACATGGTCTCATGATTAGGGTGTGGGTACAATTAAATAGAGAACCATCAATAGGATCCTATACATAAATTCTAAATAAATATATACACATATGATATAATAATATAAATAAATAAATACAATAAAAAAGTTCAAATATATAACCAAAATTAACCCTCGGGTTTAATGGTGACATCCAGGATCAACCATAATTATTACAGATAGTGTTGGAGTGTCACTGAGCACAAGATGTCATCAGAAGTAAGGTCAATATCTAGGTTATTACCCTTGGTGATCAATATTCATTAGGTATAAAACCAATCCCTAAGAGGTAATCCTAGGAGATCAATTGTCATTAGAGACAACATTGATCCCTAATAGGTAATACTAGGTGATCGATTATCATCAGGAATAAAGGAAATCCATATGAGGTAATCCTAGGTGATTAACAGTCATCAGATAAAAATCTGATCCCTAAGTGGTAATCCCAGGTGATCAATATTCATTAGACACAAATCCAATCCTTAGTAGTTAATCCTAGGAGACATGTAGTTATAAAAAATAGGGCTGATATGTAGGATGTAATCCCAGGTGTTTAATAGTTATTAGGAATTATTTCATTCCCTAAGATGTAATCCTAGTTGATCGACAGTGATTAGGGATTCCACTGATCCTTGGGAGGTAATACTTGGTGATCAATATCCATCAGGTATGAAGTCTATTCATTGGAGGTAATCCTTTACAATCAATGGTCATTAAAAATAGACTCAATCCCTATGTGGTATTTTTAGGTGATCAATAATCATCAGGTGTAATACCGTTCCCTAAGAGATAATCCTTAGTGATCAATAATCATCAAGCATAAAATCAATCGATTTAATACTAGGTAATTTATATTAATTAGGTATAAAAGTGATCCCCATGAGGTAATCCTAAATGATCAATAGTCATCAAGAATAAATCCAATCCCTAGGAGGAAATCCTAGTGGGTCAATAGTCATCAGCCATATCACCAATATCTAAGAAGAAATCCTTGAGGATCAATAGTCATTAGGTGAAACACTGATTCCGAGGAGGGAATCCTAGGTATTAAACTGTCATTGGACATAAATTTGAACCATTGGAGTTAATCCAAGGTGATTGATAGTCATCAAGAATAGCATCTATCACTAGGAGGTAATCTTTGGGGATAAATAGTTATCATGCCCTCATTGGGATCACACCATTGAATTTCAAGTTCCAAGGTGATACCTAAGACCGACCACACATATTATCCTACACTAAACCCCACTGAAGTCAAATATATTTCTTAGGCACCCACAGATGTCCCCTTGGTCTCATCTTGAGATGGACACCATAAAATGGATCCTTGATCTCAATCTCATCTCTCTAGAGTTACACCTCACTCAGAGGTAAACACATACCTCAACAACACCAGGATCATATTTCGGCCTCACTAGCCACATAGAAAAATCCCCATAAAAACCACTCTAATAATATGTTATAATTACCATCACACATCCCAAGTCATCCTATGTTGGTCCACTGACCCAACCCCACATCAATGTTTCTAGGGTCTACCCATCTATTTTCTCACATAATAATGGGGGAGGAACACTCTCTCTAATCCTTATTTGAATAACCAAATTACTAAGAAATCTAATAGTTCCATCATGCGCTACCCATGAAAAACATCCTTGTCCAATACTCTCATTTACAAGGAGGTGTTTAAGGGATTCTATACTAGGTACACTATGTTCATTAAATTTATATAACACACACCTCTGAGGGTCCATGTATCTCATAAATCATGTTTATTATAAAACCCTTGACTATTGATGAATGAGGAACCAAGCCAGTGCTCAAGGGTCTATTGTGTCCCTTCACACTTACATCCATCCATATAAATTTTATTTTAATTAATTTTTTTTAATTTATCATTTTCAATCACCCACATTGGTGAGACCACATATCACATGATACATAAATAAAATTCATAAAGATCATCTACCACATTAATGGATTTATTCCCTTTAAAGTATGCACAAAAACTCTCTCCCAAGAATTTCTTAATCTAACCTACCACCGTACATCAATAAATAGATCTATCTCAAGTCCTAAAATTTAATTTAATTAATTATAAAACTATATAATAATTATCAAATTTAATTTAAATAGGTATAACACCCAAAAAATCACAAAGCGATGCCCACTTTTCGAACCCAAGAGTAGTAGGGTGAGGTATACTGCGGACATGCACATGTACCAAAGCTACGATATACAAATTAATAAATGGAAACTTTTTATTATTAAGTAAAACTTACTTGATTAATTTTTATTTTCAACACAAATAGTTATGATTTCCTGAAATCTCACTGATGCATTCTAACACATAGAAACCATGACCAACCAACCCTAAAAAGTCCATGGGGTACTCATGACACCTTCTCGGGAAAATGACCCAATTTATCATTAAATTTGATCTAATAATTTCAAATAAATGCTAAAAACCATAAAAAAATATCATAGAAGTGATATAACTTGATGAAACCACATGAAAGCTAGTGGGGTTATCATCTTAAGACCTCCTTCAGCTAGTCTAAGAAAAATCCCCATCACATTTAAATAATTCCACCATGATTCAGTGGAATCACAATTAAAATTCATTACCCAACAAAAAAAATTTAGTGGCGAGGAAAATGGGGAATAAAAAAAAGAATTAACATAGAGTGTTATATTTACTTCAATACGCATTCCAAGGATAGAATCCCACTCTTATGATATTATTGTACATGGATTATAGGACACCCCACTCTCCCCTTTACCTTTTTCATTTCATTTTATTTTCATTTTTCACTTTGTTTTTATTTTATCTTATTTCATTCCCTTATTCCCAAATGCTTCCTTAATCCTGAGAAATAAGGGTCCTAGGACACCCTCCCATGTAAGGGTCCCGATCCCTTATGTGGGAGCCTTATACACATAAGTATCAAAACCCTCATGCATGGATCCTCTTTATGAAAGGGTCTAATACCTTTATTAGGGGTGTGGGTCCTCCTCCATGAAAGGGTTCCAAACCCTTACATAGGGGATAGGGGGGGTTACACCTTCACATAAGGGTTCCAAAATATTAGTTATGGGTTCCTCCTCTCTGTAAAGGTCACCAAACATTAATTTGTAGGCCCTATTCATGTAACGATTTGAAACTTATGTGGGGTATAGTAATTTTACCCCTTCCCAACACTTACCTGAGCACCTTTAGTTCTTTCTGGGATTATTTCCATATCAAAAAACATCATTCTGGTTATTTCTAACTCATGGATTCTCGATCCTAATAACTATTCGCAAAATGACCCAATATATGGAGATAAAAACTAAAATTCACTAAACAAATTTCATCCAATATAGATGAAGTTCTTTACACAACCCTTTCAATTTAAATTCTTTCCATGAACCCTTGTTTTCATATTGAAAAAATTTAGATTTTAAGTTGGGGTTAATTTGTGACTTTATATGTACGTGTCTTGTTGGGGCCATTTTCCTTTTAGACTATTCTATAACAATAAAATTTGACTTGTTTCTGTTAATTGAGGTAGGGTTTTTGTTCATTTACTTTATTTAATGTTTCATTTAATTCTTAATTGCTTAAAATTTATTTATTATAAAATTATGACAATATGTGATTCCTTTATTGATTTTTTAAATATGTTTCATATGTTTATTAAACTTGGAATGAAATAAATTTTCATGATTTTATAGATTTTTTTTATAAATTGAAATTTTTTGTTATCCACGAGTTTATAAAAATACCCAATGGGATATTTAAATTTTTTTTGATGTTAAATGGTATTTTACCACATTTCAGTCTTCAGAAGAATATATGCATTTTTTCAAGAAATTAGTTATAAATAAAATAGTTTTTTGGGATTTTAAATTTTTTCAAAATAGAGGAAAATTTTGAAATTAATAAGGGGTATGTTCTTGAAATGATTTCGAGTGGATTTTTAATATTTTTATTTTAAATTATTTTTTCCAAGGTTGATTTTAAAAGAACGGAAAGGGACTTTGAATCTTTTGTTGTCTTTTCAAAAGGTCCATTTTGGAACTTTCTAAAATATTTTTCATAATGATCAAGAGACCCTAAATCAATACAATTGATTATGTTGTACTTGACAAGGATTATGGAACCCATGGGGGATGGTTTATATTCTTATGTGATGTTGAAGATTTGAAAGGTGTTTTTTCTTATGAGGGTTCTAGAGATGAGATGAGATTATTTATATATGTGTTGATAACATAATGCTCTTTTTTTACTCAACTTCACTTGACTAATAAAATGGGTACCATAGGCTAAGGGATAGGCTCAGATTCAAGATACACTAATTTATATTGTGCACTAAATAGTGTCCCCTAGTTGGATGATACATCATGGAAAAGGTAATTTTATCAATGGGGATAACAAGAGTAATTTAGGAGGTTATGTAATTTAGAAAACAACATAGGCCAATAATTGGTTCAATTGAATATTTTATAGGATTGTCTCACCTTATGACCTAGTGAGTTTCTCATGATACTCAGTTCTTATTGAAGATTCCATATCGGTTATTCCAATCTCATATCTTATTACACCACTAGATCATTTTATTTATATGGATCCATGGCATGGTTATGTTTTCTTTTCTTTTATTTCATGTTCATTGATGATATGTCGCCATCTTGTGTTGTATTCTACATTATTTATGGGTTGATTTGTTTTCTAAATGATTTTCAAGTGTGCAATAAGAAGGTTGTTTTAAAATAAATGAAAAATCATATTTTAATTTTGAAATTATGAGAAATGTTTTGAAATGAGGAAAATGTATTATTTTTATTTTCATAAATTCAATAGTTTTTATTTCATGTTTTCAGAAGAATATTTTATTTTTAGTTGTTATTTCCAATATTGTTTCTCTAAAAATAAATAATATTTTATAAAATTAATAATGTTAATATATTTTTGTTTCGTTTTTTACTTACTTGAAAAAAATCTGTTTTTTGAATATAGTTTAATCTATAATTTATATAATGTATTTTAAAAGGAATTTCACAAAATTTTTATTGAAATCCTACACGGAATGTTTTCCTCACCCCCTACATACACAATACATTGTGTGTATGTAGTTTCATATATTTTATTTTATTTTCCTAGGTTATGATCTCTTATGGTTGGTGTTCATGTTTTCCACTGATGGACCTTTTGGGATAACTTGAGTTACCATAGGTCACGTGGAGGTGATTTTGTGATTTTTTGGGTTTGTTTTATATTTAGGATGATTATTTATCATCAAATTCGGGCGATTTTACTCTTTTTATTCATCTTTTGTTTCAATCTCTTATCCATTCAATTGATATTTTTCTTATGTTTCATCGTTATAAAATGAGTCATATTTTTTATTATTAATCTAGTTTATTTTGGTTTTTTAATTTCCATTCATTTTTTGGTTCAGATTTTTTTAATGGTTAATTTTATTTTTCATGGATTTATAATGAATGGACACTCCATGTTAGATTATTAATAACTTTCCACTATTTTCCTTAATTTCATTTGATAAATAAATCATTCCCAATCTGGTGTTCTTGATACCAGGTACTAGTTCCCACCTTGTGGGGACTAAGAATTCCCTTCAATCCTACCTGCAGGTTGATTTGGGTGATGTGTTAGGTCATCCTAGGTTTTTAAAATTTCTAGGCTCTTGAATAGTTCTATTGTTATTTGGGGAGTCTCTTAGTATAGAGAAATAAAATATATGGACTTCAGTGGTAGGTGAGGGGAGATTCTAGATAGGTCTTTCTTATCATAAGCCTTGAGTTGCCATGGGTAGTTGAGATTTGAATATTGAATTTTGGTTAATTTTTTATTACTATTGATGTGTTTTGATTTCTTTTAAGGGTGTATGGTACCCATTGATTTATACTAGATACTTTAGGGATTTTCATGAGTTTTTGGAAAATAATGGAAGAATCATAGGTAAACAATTTTCTAGCATGTCCGGAAAGACTGTTCAGAGACTAGACAGATGGTTTTGATGACGTTTTAGAGGTTTTAACTTGATTGGTACATGAACCTTGAAACCGTTTATACATGCCTTAAATAGCTCTAAATCCCTCTGGGATTTGTTTAGCCTCTTTGTGTTTTCAAATTGATCTTGATGATGTTTATCATTCATTATAACTGAATGAAAGGTAGTTTTCTTAGTGTGATGATGTGGTTGGGTTAGATAATGTTTGGAAATTTTTATATTTATTATTTATGTGGTTGTTAAAATGTTGTTTTTGTGTTAAAAACATGGTATTCATCAAATGTTTTAGGTTTAAAACTAAACTGAATAGATTGTTTTTAAAAACTAACTTTAATTTTTTTAAGAATCTTTAATAAAGTTGGTAATTTGATAAGGAAATTTAGGAAGTGTTTTTAAATGAAGGTGGATTTTATGTAAATGTTTTTGAAAGGAAGTTGGGGTTTAAACTAGCTAGATATTTTTGAAATTATTTCATTTTTATTTTTTTGTAAGATGAAATGTTTAAAATAATTTATATATTTTTTATCATGATTTTTTTAAATAAATGTGTTTTTGGACTACTTGTTAAGGGTATAAGAGTTTAATAGGTAAGATTTTTATTATGTTTTACTTTAGTTATTTTTGATTTATGATTTATCCCTTAGTTATAATTGAGGTTGTTTGATTTTATTTTGAAGCATGAATTTATTAAGTTCATGTTTCCAATTATATATGTTATGCCTCCCATAAATGTATTGATAAAATGTTGAATTTTTTTTATGAATGTACCATAGGGAGATTCATCCTTTTTTTAGAATTAACCTTCTGACTCTTAACTCAACCTATAATCTGAATAGAGTGGTGGAGTTGGGATCTTTTCTTTTGAGCTAGTCATTGATGGTTTTCTAGAATCTCGATTATTTGAAATAGGTCATCACCCAAACCTCAAATTAATTTCATGTGAATATGTCCTGGTATCATATTAGTAATTGGTTGATAATGAATATTAAACATGGTTGGAATAATTAGGCCATATGTTTTCATATTTATACATAATGTGTTTTCAGATTATTGAATCTTTAATGTAATTCTTAGTTTGTGTATTATTTTTAGTTCAACTTTGATTTATACTTTTTTATGAGATGTTTATTATTTTTGGTTATGATATTAGATCATTAATTTTCATTATTTCTTGAGGTTTATTTATGATGATATATTGTTAATGAGGTTCATTTTTTGGATTTTTCATGGGGAAACCTTGGGTAGGTTCTTAGGTAACTGGAATGTGTGTTACACTATGTCAGTTTATAATCTAGCTCATGATTAATTGGATTTTTGGTTGGTTCACCGTGAGTCGGTGTTCTATGAGTGGAGTAATAGGTTACCTTTCATTTCATATTTGGACACTAGGTTAGAGTTGTGTTATTACATATTGTGGAGTGTTTCAGATTGGTTCATTTTGTTGACTCAATAAGTTTTCCTTATGACTTTTCCATTCCTCTATGTTTTGAAAATCACAAACACTCTACCTTGAGGAAAATTTTATTTTCCCTAAGAATTATCTTAATAAGGAAAATTTTACTTCCCTAAGGAAAATTTATCCTTACCAATGTTTTCATTTTTCATTTTATAGTTTCTCTGAATGTAACACATTTTATTACTAAGTGTAAAAATTTTGTTTTGATAAAACAATAGAATCCTATAAATACTCAGTTATAGAGTATTCAATTTTCAGGTTCCAAATTCTCTGAAATTCAGGTTTCGAATTATCTGAAATTTCGGTTATGAATTCACTGAAATTCAAACTCCAAATTCTATGAAATTATGGTTATGGATTCTCTAAATTCAGGTTCTGAATTCTCTAAAATTCAGGTTCTGAATTCTCTGAAATCCAAACTATGAATTCTATGAAATTCAGACTCTGAATTAAATGAAATTCAGACTCTTTATTCTCTGAAATTCAGACTATTTTTTTTTTGAAATTCAGACTCTGAATTCCATAGAATTAAGACTCTGAATTCAATATAATTCAGATTCCAAATTCATTAGGATCCAGACTCTGAATTCCTCAGAATTCAGACTCTGAATTCCTCAGAATTCAGACTCCAAATTACTTAAAATTTAGACTCTAAATTCCCCATAATTCATCCTCCAAATTCCCCAGAAATTAGACTCTTAATTCATTAGAATTCAGACTTTGAAATCTATATAATTATGGTTTTGAATTCCTTAGAAAATAGAATCCGAATATCCATGTATTATGGACACCGAATGATTATTTGGTTAGACTCCGAACTTTATTTTTACTTAGACTCCGAAAAAATAGATTTGGTTAAGAAACCTTATTTTTATTACACTTTTTATAGTTATGAAATGATTTCATACAATCTTTTTCTGACTAACCATTGGTTCTGTGACACATATATAGGTCCCTCCGAGATTCAAGGAAAAATATGATCATTGGAGGAGGGAGTTGACCATTGGAGAAATGCATATAAATAGGATGTCATTTGAATGAACTCATAATAGAATTGTGATAGTTCCAAAAAATATAGAGACCACATGCTATTGAATTGATTTTTAGAGAGAGAGACTCCCATGATTTTTTCATATTGAACATCTTGTTTATATTTCTTTGTGCTACTCTGATTTTTGCTGTGTACAATCGAGGACTTATAAGGATAAGACGACAGAGGTAAAGAATACATTAAAGTTTGAGGGATTCTGGGGATAGAAAGATAGAGGTGCAGACTACCTTAAAGTTCTAGGACTTCCATGGATAGGAAGACAGAGGTTCCGACTACCTTGTAGTTCAAGGGCCTGCGGTGATAGCAAGACAGACTCCGATATTTCTATCGAGGGATTACCCTAGTGTGGGTAAGACATAATTTCTTGAATGTATAAGTAAAAGGACCTATATCCAAGGTTGTTAGATACCATACTCTTTAGGATAAAAGATTTCATACTTGTTACTTGTTTTGTTTCAAGTTTATTTCCACTGTATTTTGATAAAGGAAGAAAGTATAACCTTAATATACTTTATTATACTTTTGTACTCTGATAAGTAATATTCTATATGATTTAAGGTAGAATCTTTTCCATGTAAACTTTCCTTAAGTTTTATTTCCGAAACCATATTTATGGAACCTATTAATCCAATTTAGTAGAACTAAAAGAGGTCTTGTGAATATTACCCTGTTTAACTTTGTTAAACATAGTTTTACTTAAGGTAAAAAATGAATGTTTTTAAACTTACAATTCACCCCCTCTTGTATTTGAGAATCTAAATTCATATTTCTATCCTAAAATTGTTATCATAGAATGTCTCTGAAATATTTATATTCACATATAAGTTTTCTTGCTGAAGTTTTTATTTTTCTAATTTTTTTCCTTGCTTAGGAATTTTTATCCTTGTTTACAAACTTTTACTATTAACAAGTTTTGTGGAAATATATTTTCTTTAATAATAGAGTGAATAAATTTTGGTTTTATTGACAATATAAATCCTACTAGACAACCTATATTTTATGGGAATTATTATGAGTACTGGAGAGAATGTATGAAGACTTTCGTTATTAATATTAGAGTTGACAATTTTGTCATGCTTGTTGAAGATTACAAGATTTCTGACAAGGAAGTCAAAACCATCAGCAATCAAGAAAAGATAGAATATCAATTAAACTACAAGGTACGTAATAATTTGTTATGTTTCATGACCAAGAATATATATATTCAAATTTCTTCTTGTAAATATGAAAATTGTATCTGGAAGAAATTGGAAGTGTCACATTTTGGTACGTCCAAAGTTATAGAAACTAGACGAGCCATGCTTAGAGCAGAATATCATGAATTTCTATTTCCTTATGGAGAACCAGTTTTCCAAGTGCATCAAAGATTCATGAAAAGCATTAAAAGTTTACAATCCATTGGTGACAAAGTTATCGAGGATGAGTTTATTGTGGACAAGATTATAGATATCATTCATAATGAGTGGGAATCTAGGAGAACTTCTTTTGATGAGAATATGAAAGTATCTCAAATAACTCTTGATGAAATTTTTGGAACTCTTATTGAACATGAGACAAGAATGAAAATAGATAATGATATGAACAAGAATAATAATGGTAATGGAAGTGTAGCCTTTAATATTACTAAAGACAAGACTCCTAAAAGGGTTACAAGATAAATGTTAAAGAAAGTCACTATTTTATCTGAATCGAGTGAAAGTGAAGATTATGAGAATAAGTATTTAATATTGTTCGTTGGATGAACAAGATAGTTGGAAGGAAATACTTTCAATATATATATATGAAGAAAGATATAAAATACAAGAAAGACTAAGAAGTCACTTTTTATGAATGAAAAAGAGCAGGACATATCAGGCCGGATTGTCCTATGCTTAATAAAAAGGATAGAATGGAAAAGCATTCTGAAAGGAATAGAAAGAAGTAATATAAGACTAATGTTAAGAAAATTTTGAAAGCTAATGACACCTGGAGTGCCAGTGGTGGAGAATCTTTTGATGAATCCTCAGAGTATGAATCTTATGGTCAGAAATATCTTGGTCTACTAGCCAAGCTACCCATTGAAAATAATTGTTTAATGGATAAGGTACACAATGATGAATCTATTACCAATGTATCTTTGAATGAAAATTATACTAATGATAAATTCTACAAGTCTTCAAATGAAGAATATTCTTATGATAAAGATAATACATTACCCTCATATGAAGAAGTGTCTAGGTTTGCAAAACTTCTTGAGAATGAAAATTCTAATCTCAAGAAAAATATTGATAATGAAAATTCTATAATTCCTATTCTTACTAAATAAGTATTACAACTTTATGATGATATTGATAAGAAAATTTTGGATTTTGAAAGTATTTCCAAAAACCATGAGGATGTTAATTCTGATAAGGATAAACTTTCTAAGGATCTTGAAAATGTAATTTCTAAGAAAAATATTTTAGAGACTAACTCTAATTATAAAACTAATGTTTTTGTGGATAAAAACATGGTCATTAAACTAAAGTCAGAAATATTTTCCTTGAGGAAGTGTTTTTCAAACATTACCTCTGTAAAGGAAAATTATGATAAGATATATTCCCAAATTCATCCTATAAGGAATCATTCGAAATTTGGTTTTAATAATTATAAACTAGTTTTTAATAATAAATATTTTGTTCCTCAAGGTTCTCCATTCTGTACTAAATGTCAGTGTGGTAAACAATGGAATTTTTTTTCTTTAAATAAAAACCAGTCTTTAGGTTTTCATAATGATTATTTTTCAAAGAAAATGCGGATTCCTAAAATCTTTCTTTCTGAAATTTATGGATCTAAGAAACCTTGGATTCTGAAAGTCCAACTCTTTTATTTTTAGGAAAATAAAGAAAGTACCAACAGAAATACATGGTACATGGATAATGGATGATCCCGATATATGACTGGTAAAAAAAACTTCTTTGAAAATATTATCAAAATGAAGGGAGGAAGAATAACTTTCGGAGATAATTCTCAGGGATAAATTATTTGTTTTGGTAACCTTGTTCTTCTAGAAAAAACGTTGATTTCATTTTTTTTATTTGTTAAGGGTCTTAAGCACAACATCATTATCATAAGTCAATTATGTGATGAAGGTTACCTTGTGAATTTTAGGAATGACAAGTTCTTAGTACAAAATTCCAAGTATGAGTTTATTCTTTCATCCCATAGGCAATAGAATGTATACAAACTAAACATATAAGACCGTAGAAGCCAATATCTACCTTGCCTTAGTGCAATGGAATACTGATCATGGTTATGGCATAGAAGGCTAGGACAATGTAACCATTAGAACCTATGTAAACTCTCAAATAAAATACTAGTTAAGGATATACCAGATCTTATATTTGATTCTTAAAAAGTTTGTAATCCTTTTCAATATATAAAGAAACATAAATCAAGTTTTAAATCAACCAGTGAAATCTTAACTACTGATGCATTACAGTTCATGCACATGGATCTTTTCGGTCCAACACAAATTGGAAGTATTGGAGGCAAATATTATGTATTTTTCTTAGTTGATGATTACACTAGATTTACGTGGGTCTATTTTCTATAAAAGAAATATAAAGCCTTTTCTTATTTCAAAATTTTCAGAGCCCAAGTCAAAAATAAGAAAAACCTTCCATTGATAACTATTCATAGTGATCATGGAGGAGAATTTCAAAATTCTGATTTTGAAACTTTTTGTAGTAAAAAATGTATTACTTATAACTTCTCATCTTTAAGAACTCCTCCACATAATGGTGTTGTTTAAAGAAGAAATTGATTTCTTCAAGAGATATATAGAACCAGGTTGAGTGAATATTTGATTGCTAAACACTTTTGGGCTAAATCTGTAAGTACTGTTTGTTATACTATAAACCGAGTTTTAATTAGAACTTTTCATAATAAAACACCTTATGAGTTATAGAAAAGTAGAAAATCTATTCTTTCCAACTTCAAAGTTATTTATTATAATTCATTTATTCCAAATACTAAAGATAATTGACATAAATTCACACCCAAATCCGATGATAGAATTTTCTTAGGCTACTACTCAAGTTCTAAGTATTATAGAGATTTGAATAAAAATTATTATACTATTGAAGAAATAGTACATGTTAAATTTGATGAAACTAATCCTTTTGTTTTTAAAAAACCTCAACCTACATCCTCAAATGTGTTTTTAAAAACTGATAATCAACCCTTGATAGAAGATCCTTATGAAAAGGAAAATTTTCATGAAAATATTTCTGAAGCATTTACACTAGAATATTTCCTACCATATGTTGATGAACATGTTTTACAAAACCCAAATAAGTTGTTTCTTGAGAATCATCCCAGTGATAGTATCATTGGCAATGTAAATCAACCTATAAGGACTGGAAGTTCCTTATGAAATGAATTAGGACATCTAGAATTCCTTTCCCAATTAGAACCAAAAATCACTACTGAAGCTTTAGAAGATGATGATTCGATTAAAGACATGCAAGATGAGCTAAATGAATTTTAAAGGAATAATGTTTGGGCCTTGGTTGAAAGACCGAAAGAAACCTCTATTGTTGGAGTAAAATGGGTCTTCAAAAACAAGTGTGATGAAAATGGAATCATTATGAGAAATAAATCTAGATTAGTTGCTAAATTCTATAATCAACAAGAAGGAATAGAATATGAAGAAACCTATTCTCCAGTATCTAGACTTGAATCTATTCATATTTTCCTTTCCATTGCAGCATTCTATAACTTCTAACTTTTTCAAATGGATGTGAAATGTTCTTTCCTTAATGGATATGTTTAAGAGGATGTTTTTATTGAACAACCTCCTGGTTTTGAAGATTCAAAAAATTCTGAACATGTTTTCAAACATACCAAAGCTTTATATGGACTTAAACAAGCCCCAAGAGCATGGTATGATAGACTTACAAGACTTTTATTACAAAATGATTATGCTAAGGGAAGTGCTGATCCAAAAATTTTTATAAATAAAGATATGGAAAACGTTTTAATTGTTCAAATTAATTTTGTGGACATTATATTTGGTTCAACTCAGTAATCTTCAACTGATTCATTTACAGATCTAATGAAATCTGAGTTTGAAATGAGTATGATGTGTGAGTTAAAATGTTTTGAATGTTTTCAAATTTCTCATAAACCAGAAGGAACTTATATATCTCAACAAAAGTATAATAAATATCTTCTTAAAAATAATGGATATGACAACACTAAGAGTATAAGTACTCCCATTGGTATTTCTAATTGACTTGATCGTGATGAATCTGGGAAACCTGTAGATGAAACATCATTTAGAGGTATGATAAGAAGTTTACTATACTTGAAAACTAGTCATCCAGACATAATGTTATCAGTATGCTTATGTGAAAGATATCAATCCAATCCTAAGGAATTTCTTTTAAAGGCAGCGAAAATAACTTTTCTCTATTTAAAGGGAACCATGTATTTATGACTCTTTTATAGTTATAGAAATGAATTTGTTTTAAAAAGTTTTTCTAATGCTGACTTTGGAGGATGTATAATGGATAGGAAATGTACATCCAAAACTTTCCATTTATTAGGAGATTCATTAGTTTTCTTATCATGTAAAAAACAACACTTAGTAGCACTTTCCACTGTTGATGTTGAATATATAGCAGTTAGAAGTTGTTGTGCTCAAGTGTTGTGGATGAAACACACACTCAAAGACTATCTCATGAGTTTTAACAAAACCCAAATATTGTGTGATAACACTAGTTCCATTCCCCTAAGTAAAAACCCAACACATCACCCTCGTGCAAAATACATAGATATTAAGCATCTATTTCTTATGGATCACACACTTAAAGGAGATATCATTCTTCAATTTATCAGAATGAAAGATCAACTTGCTGATATTTTTACCAAATCTTTACCCTCTGATAGATTTTAATACATGAAATAGAGGTTAGGAATGATAACTGTAAGGTAATATCCCATTTGAACTTCTTGATTAAAACCTATCTCTTTACATTAAAAAACACCTTTTCATAGAGGGAGTACATTTTTCTTGTTAATTAAAAATTTTTTAATTAAAAGTTTTTGTTTTTAAATATTTTCTTAATTAAAATTTTCGTAATTAAAATTTTCGCAATCAAATTTCTCAAGAAAATTTTCCATAATCTAAAGTTTTTCTAAAAGAATTTCCTCATTACGAATAATTTTCCTAGAAATCCAGAAGGTATGTTTCCTTTCATAAATTTTCATAATCATCTATTTATATTTTGGTATTTTTTCCTTGTTTAAGAAAATTTTTCAGAATCACTTTCCCTTAAATATGATTTTTTTTATCTTAAAAACGTCAAAAGATCAGAACCTACCAAATTCTTTCTTCAGATATCATCTCAACCGTTAAATATGATCGAGTGTACTTCAACCATTAGATCAATCAAGGAAGATGAACCCTCTCCTCAAACACCTATATAAGGACCCCCGACGGTTGTCCCAAATCAATTTTCAATGTCTTGGCATGCTGATGTTTTGTTCCTCTACATAAGGTTGTTCCGAATCGTTAGGTTTTCCTTAATTCCGAATATCTATGAAAGATTCTCCTCAGAAACAAATTTCGTCAGTAAAGGAAATCTTTGAATGGAAGATATATAGAGAAATCTTAGGTGATCTGAAATTATTTTCTAATTATGATTATATTATTACAAAGAATATCAAGTTGAACGGCTGGGATTGATTATGTGTTTGCAAACCGAAGGCACAAGATCCGGTTTATCTGGAGTTGCTGATTGAATTCTTTGAATCAGTATGTTTCTTCAATAAAGGAGGGAGAGATAAGTTTTCATTCAAGAGCTATGGAAAGACCTACTCCCTTTCTTACAGTAAGGATACAAATATGATTGGAATTTTTTATGCAGGTGAAGCAGAATTATATACCCACAAGTTACCATATGTTTTAGGATCATTCGATAAGGAAAAGGCTTTAGAGTTCCTTGGATTGAAAGAAGTGAAGACTCTAAATATAGTATATATTTCTACAAATTTCTGGATTCATCAGTTATGGGTTCAGGGATTTCTCATTCTGAGAAAATGTGACAAGAATACCTTGATGAAGAGTGATATTTGTTATTTGTACTTTTTTGTGAATTTCAGAAAGTTCAATTTAGGGAATTATGTTTTACTTACAATTTAGAATATCAAGAATGGAAATATGAAATCTCAAATCATCATGTATCCAGTTATTATCTCCCAAATTCTAGTTACTTGTCTTGAGTTGTTCAAAATCCCTTGTAGTTCTAAGACATGGAATTTCAAGGACATGTTACTTAGTGATGACACCCTCCAAAGGATGAAGGATGGCTTCAATAGTGAGTTCGGATAATTCTATGATTTGTCTAAATCTGAAATCTATGCTCTATCTGAGAAACCGGAAGTGGCTGAAACTTCCAAGAAGGGTGGAAAGAAGAGAAAGGCGATGGAACTGGAAGTGAAAGGAAAGTCTTCTGTTTCCAAGGAAATTCAATCCGAACCTCCAAATCAAAATAATAAAAAGATTTAACCAGATGAAGTGGTTGCTAAATGGAGAGAAGACAAGAAGAATAAGAAGGAAGAGGATCCTAGTTTTGGATTGGACCCTGCTGAGGCAAAAGCATTAAAGTTGAAGGTTGCTGAGGATCTTGGGAATCTAGACAAATTAAAAAATCATAGGAAGAAGATTTCAGAGGCTGGTATTGTACAATCTCTTTTCAAGGATACTGATAAATCATCTAAATAAATTTAGGTACCAGAATCATTTCTGCAAGAATCAATATCAATGACTCTAGGAAAGAAGATGGTGATTCCAGACCAGAAGAAGGAGAAGAAATAGTTTAGGAAGAGGAAGTGGGAGTGAAAGAATAAGTAGAAGAAGAAGAACATGAAAAGGGGATGACACAGATGATTTCATAAGACAATTTGAAGAATATCACGATAATGAGAGTCCCTATGAGAAGTTGTTGATCTAAAATTCTCAAGTCGAATCTTCAAAACCTTGTACCCCAGAAAAAGAAGAAAATGGTCAGGAATAAGTGAATAATCCATCCGATTATGAAAGTAACAATCATGATTTCGTTCATCTAGAAGACCTTATGGTTGGTGCTGGGAAAGAAAATCTTGAGGAAGACAAGATTATTCAATAATTAGATAGTGAACATGAATCTCCCAAAGCAGAAGAGATTATTCTGAGATCTGATAAGGGAAAACATGTGTTGGTTGATACACCTAGGAAATTCGTCATGAAAAATAATGATGTTGGTGGTTCATCAAAGAGAAAATATGAAGAGATAGAAAAATAATCCTCACCATCTAAACAATACGATTCGGAATCATCCTCTCTTGGACCTGATTTTGTAGTTCAATTTTTGAAGAATATTGTTGATACCATTCCCTTATTTCCTAGTATAGACTCGAGGTGCTAGATTCTTTAGCACTCATTTAATCAGAAAGCATATTCATTCACCATGCTTATGGATAAGTTTTTCACGCTTTAGGATGATTTCAAAACCTTCTTTATTGGATATGAAGCCCTCAAAATATTATGCAAATAAATAACAAAGTTTTTAGGAAAACCAATCAAAGAGATGAGAATCATTGACGATTTTTAGGAAAGTGTGAAGGATGCTTCTGACACCGAAGATGGAAAGATCACTGATCTCACCAAAAGTTTTTAGGAAAAGATATGTCTTGAAAAAACAACCCAGAAGTAGGAAGTCAAAGACCAGAATGAGAAGACTAATTCAGTTTCCAAGAATTGAAAAAAGAGAAAGGGATATAAGAATAGAGATGAATAAAATATTTCTAATAGAGAAGATCTTTTAAAGGCTTAGGAAAATATTCTTAAGGCTCAGGAAGAAAAGATCAAAGTCTTAGAGAAGAAAAATGAAGATCAAGATAAGATGCTTAGGCATGTAGAAGAAGATGACAAGGAGATAAAGAAGCTGAAAATCATCATAAACAAGTTAATGCTGAAGGAGAAAGAAGTATAATATTTCCCCAATCCTATGTTTTGTTGCATTTCCTTCTTTATACAAATTTTTTCAATCATAATGGAATTTTGGTTGTTCATCATATATTTTTTTGTTTAGTAATAATATTTCAGGTACCAAATTTTTTCCCATTCCCTCTATTCCTTTTGGAAAATCACAAAGGGGGAGAAAGGAATGATAAAAATAATACTATGTAAAGAAGATATTTCCGTATGTAAGGGGGAGTCCATCTAAGGGGAGTTCTTATCAAGGAATATTTTCGTGTGTAAGAAAATGTAGAATCTCATTCAGGAAATCAAGAATATGATCCTTAGGTATTTCAAAACCTAAAGGGGAGTTAGTCATATTTAGTATAATCCATATGTAAAGGGAGATAAGTTTTCTTTTATGTTCATAAAGAAATTTTATAAGTCCTTATATTCGTTTTTATAAGGATGTTTTGTGATTTCAAAAAAGGGGAAGATTTTTGAGTCAGTAACGTTTCCTTATAACTATTCCATTTTTCTATGTTTTGAAAATCACAAACACTCTACCTTAAGGAAAATTTTCTTTTCCCTAAGAATTATCATAATAAGGAAAATTTTCCATCCCCAAGGAAATTTTATCCTTACTTATGTTTTCATTATTAATTTTATAGTTTCTCTAAATCTTACTCATTTTATTCCTAAGTGTAAAAATTCGGTTCCTCAAGTACCTCTGAATCCAATAAATAAATAGATATAGAGTATTTTTTTTAGGTTTCAAATTCTCTGAAATTCAGGTTCTGAATTCTCTAAAATTCAGGTTCCGAATTCTCCGAAATTTAAGTTCCAAATTCTCTGAAATTCAAACTCAAAATTATCGAAAATTAAGGTTTTAAATTCTTTGAAATTGAGATTCTGAATTCTCTGAAATTCGTGTTCCAAATTCTTGGAAATTCAGGTTCCGAATTCTCTAAAATTCAGACTCCGAATTCTCTGAAATTTAGACTCTAAATTCTTTGAAATTCAGACTCAAAATTCTCTAAAATTCAGACTCCTAATTATTTGAAATTCAGACTCCGAATTCCTCATAATTTAGTATCTGAATTCCTTAAAATTCAGACTCGTAATTCCTCAGAATTCAGACTCTGAATTCCTCCAAATTCAGATTCCGAATTCCTCAGAATTCAAACTTCGAATTCCTCAGAATTCATACTCTTAATTCATCAGAATTTAGAATTCAAAATCTATATAATTAAGGTTCTGAATTCCTAGGAAAATAGAATCTGAATATCCATGAATTATAGTCACTGAATGATTATTTGGTTAGATTCTAAACTTTATTTTTACTTAGACTCCGAAAAATTAGATTTAGTTAAGCAACCTTATTTTTCTTATGCATGTTATTGTTATGAAACAATGTCATAAAATCTCTTTATAACTAACCATTGGTTGAGTGACATGTGTACAGGTCCCTTCGAGAATCAAGGAAATATATGACCATTGGAGGAGGGAGCTGACCATTGTATAAATGCCTATAAATAAGATCTCATTTAATGATCTCATAATAGATATGTGATAGTTCCAAAAATATTGAGACCACATGCTGTTGATGTGATTTATTGAGATAGAGACATTCATGCTTTATGCATAGTGAACATCTCGTTTAGAATGCTTCGTGCGACTCCGATTCTTGCTACGTACAATCGAGGACTTCAGGGGATAGGAAGAAATAGGTACCGACTACCTTAAATTTCAAGGGCTTCCAGGGATAGGAAGACAGAGGTTCTGACTACCTTAAAGTTCGAGGACTTATATGGATAGGAAGACAGAGATGCCGACTACATTATAGTTCAAGATCTTGCGGGGATTTCAAGATAGACTCTGATATACCTATCGAGGACTTTCCCTAGTGTGGGTAAGACAAACTTTCTTGAAAGTATAAATCAATGTACCTATATCCAAGGGTTTTGGATACCATAATCTTAGGGATAAAATATTTCATACTTGTTACTTGTTTTGTTTCAAGTTTATTTCCTCTTTATTTTGATAAAGGAAGAAATTATAACCATCATATACTTTCTTATACTTTTGTACTCTGATAAGTAATATTCTATACGATTTAAGGTAGAATCTTTTCCTTGTAAAGTTTCCTTATGTTTTATTTCCAGAACCATATTTTAGGAACCTAGTAAGACTGTTTCGTAGAATTAAAAGAGGTCTTGGGAATATTACATTGATTAAATTTGTTTAAAATAGTTTTCCTTAAGGTTAAAAATGAAAATTTTTAAGCTTACAATTCAACCTCTCTTGTATTTGAGCATCTACATTAATATTTTGATCCTAAACATTTTTCTATAATTATGGGATATAATGGATTTTGTGACCTCGTACTATGATCCTTCTTATATTATTTTCATTTTATTTATTTTATGTAATTTTGAGTTATTTGTTGCTATGTCTATTGTGATTTGTGAAGAATCACCATATCCTTGGAAACATTATGGATATGTGATTATTCTAATTATATTTTTTTATTTGACGTATCTACCCTTAATTTGTCTATTTTATATATATCCTAAATGGCATGGACTCTTATCTTCAGTCTCCATTTTCTAATAGCTATGGGTTGGAAGTTTCTGAATTGGTTATGTTTGAAGTTTATTTATAATGTTTGAGGATATATTATATTGATTTTAAGGAAAATATATTCTGAGTAATGTTTCCTTTTCATAGGATCCTTTGTTGGATTTGGTTCCCTATAACCAAATTCTGTGTGATTTATTATAATCCATATTCATTTTTTTAATATTAATAAGCTCTTTATCACATAGTGATTTTTATGCATTGTTACATAGTATAAGGTAATGTCCTAAGAGTAGCTGTCACACTGAAAGGTCATATTAGTTTCCTGCTATGATGAGAGCCCATAAGTGCCATGACAATATTCTTAAATATGTGTTCTATAGAAGGATGGAATAATTTTAATGACAAAAAATGATTCAGGCCATCATAGGTGGAGACTCATAGGATTTTGAGGCAAATTCTTATGGTGTACACCATTGGTAATATCCAGTGTAGGATATTACAAGAACAAGACATGTCCATAGAAAATAATCATTTATATGTGTCGTTGGGTGTTCCCATCTATGGAGATTTGTATTGATCCTTAGACTTTAATATCATTATTAATGAGTGTTATAAGTTTCTTAATTTAATGTATTGATGAAAATCATGGCAACATATGTTCACATTGAGGTAGGATATGTTGGGTATGTCATGAGTAATATTTACTTAATGAATAATGCGAGAAAGGATTTTTTCTTTATGTTCTTTAATGGAACTTGATATCTTAGGCAAATTTATGGAAATGATATAGCCTAAATAAATCCTTGTCCATAATGTTCTATAGGAATGTTTTATTTCTGGAAAGTTAAAGAAAGAGACATTGAGCACATAGGCTTATGGAATCAGTATGAAACCTGTTTGATTAGAGATATTATGATAATGAGATTATATTACATAGTAAGCATCAGTTTGAGGTATTATATCATTGCGACATTAAATTCCATCTCCATGGGTTCCTTGGTGTGTTGCTACACACCAACCTTGGTCTTTAGGCTGCCTCATCTAATTCTACTTAGAAAGAGGCCTAGAGTGTCACACAGTAAGTGTATCTAGAGTCTTAGTTAAATAATATATTATTATTTATTATTTAACAAGTTAAAAAGATATTAATCCCACACATGGTTTAATAATTATTCTTGTTTTCTTGATCACATATATTCCATCACCCATTATTCAAGAGAATATTATGTGAGTAGAATATTTAGTAAATATTTATTTTATATTTATTTAATATAATTTTTATTTATTTGTTGAAAAATAATGTAGTGATGTTTATTTATCAAATAAATAGTCATTATTTAAGGCCTGATCAATATTATAGAGGAATTAGAGATTGAGTTTAATGATCCAATGAGAAATAATATATATTAAATATTAAATGAATAAATTATAATTAATTTTAATTCACAAGTTTAGAGGATGTCAAGAAATAATAATATTATTATTATTATAGACATGGGGTTTCACAATGATTAAATAAATAATAAAGGTAACATGTGAAATTATTTATTTTTAAACCCTAGTGGTATAAAAACCCAATTATAATATATTTTCCTTGAGATCCAATTCACTTTTTTCACATAACATGATACAAAGAGAATACTCCAAAGACCTAGAGATCTCCCTCTCTAAGAACATTCCCAAGAATAGAGAGAGGTCTTTATCCACCTTCATCTCTCGAGTCTAGAGAGATCATGTAGAATCCTTTGGAAGTGATTCTCAGGGAAATCAAAGGTGAACATTGAAATCTATAAGATCTACTATGAAAGCATCCAGAAATTCCTAGGATGATGTTTATATATTAGTAGACCACGTGTGGATCACTGATATAAGGAATATAATCATTATTACTACAAAAAAATAGTAAGATGTAGATCAGTTGTTATATTCATCAGTAAAGAAATAATTTCTCATAAGGTAATTATTTAATTTCCCAAATTAATTAATATTATTTGATGATCATGTGCTTTGGTTCTATTGTTTATTCATTTTCTATATTCTTTGATCAAATTCCATTGATCATGATGTTTATCCTCTTGTAAATCTAAGATTAATGATCAATCCTAATAAAAAAGAAAAGTACGACACAACCCATTTGATGGTTCCACTATTTCCATAACCTTCAAGTGGTATTGGAGGGGTCACATGGTTATTTATAATTATTTAAAGATCATTGACTTATTTATTCATTTATTAATGATTTTAAATTTCATTTTAATCGTTCTTTAATCGGAATTATGAGATATATTTTATTCCTATTCATTTATCATAAATATTGTCAAATAAATTAATTTTATTAACAAAATAAATTCAAAGATCTCATCTGGAGGTACTGAGGAATCTGGCTAGATAACAAAAGAGTACACACCGTGTAACCCAGAGGTATATATTGTGTACTAGTGTTTAATTTTCTATGAATTAATTCAGAATTAATTTAAGTTGTGTTCATTTATTACATGTGATGAATTTAATTGTACACCATGTATTGACTGGGCCATCTTGGCACATGGTAATCTGGAGTACATGGCATGCAACTTTAGTAGAAAACATGTAGTTCTTTAGTCATAGATGGGTCATGGATTCTCTTACAAGACCAACATGACTAATGGCCATGTAACTCAAAGACCACACAATGTATATCCAATGTACATTATGTTTACTTAATCATTTATATTTCATAGTTACATGATGACTCCATAGGCTTGTTTCGTGGATAAACGGTGAGAAAAATACACACCGTTTAGCTCTAATGTATCTGTCCTATAGATCTAATGTAAACACCGTGTACTTATACCAAATTATATAGAATTGAAAATAAATTTTTTATATTGTAAAACACTTACAAATAAGCGCTTAAATGTGGTCATTAAGTTGATAGGACACTCTATTTGAGGGGTTATATATATATAATTATCTAATTAATTTCTATGTAATGTTCGGATCCAAATATCATGTATAAATCATATTATAGTTATTTATCTAAGCACATTGAAGCATAAGATGTTATGTAAATAAAATGTAAATAGTGTGATCATTTAGTTCAGAATACATGTCATGAAATTACATAATTAAGTCATGTAGGCCTTATTTCATAAGAGTAAACTGTATACGAGTATAATACACGTTGGGTAGTTCAGACGGGTACTCACCTTTTTTACTCCAACATATATTTTTGTACACAACTAATTTTAATTTTTTTTAATTTGATGAAAAGTATGATGGAGGACAATCTTATGGAAATTTGGATGATAATTAATATAAATTAAATGATTAATTTAATAATATAATTAATTTATTTAAACATGATTTATCTTAAATAAGAATTATTGGAATTGAATGCCAATTTTATTAAATGTGTAACTCATTACATGCATGTGGAAGATCATTATCCTAGAAAAAAACACTATATTAGATTGGTTTTATTTAATTTACTATTAAATTAAATTGTTGGTCTGCATATTATCAGTCATCTAATTATGCAAGGGCTTTTATCCCCATGTTTTCTTTTATGCAATCAAAATAACTAATACTCTAGTTACATCAACTAAATGTGAGTAAAATCATATTTAATGGATGGAGCTGCCAAGCTAGTGGAGGCAGTTCATGTTTTAAGTTGAGGTGAAACCAATCCAAGAGAGATACATAGGTGGAAATGTGTAAATTTTCAACATGAACCATAAATCATTCAAGGTGTTTTTCCTAGATCGATAGTTAGTTTTTCACTCGCTAGATAAACTAACCATTAGTAAATTCTCCTGATCATACCAATTGGTTATTTTATTTCTTTCAAGTTTCATGGTTATTTCCTTATGGATGTTTTGTCATAATCAGATGAATTAATGAATTAACTATCATGTAAGATAGAATTAAAATAAAATTTCTTATGCATAAATGTTATCCAAGACATGGTTAATCACTTAAGTAAATCCAATTTATATTATAAATTATGTAATAAAGATAATAATTTTAAATTTATGCATAGAGATAAAATCCATCAATTATATATATTAGGTCGGTATAACTTTCCACTAATTTAGTTAAAATCAAACCAAAGTTCAAAGTGATTAACCAATCAATGTTGTGGTACTTTCAATTATCGGGGAATTCTGAAGGTTTATTTCCAAAGTAGGACTTAGTGTAACTAAGTAGAAAAAGTTGAGGAAATCCAATTTAAGGATTTCAGGATTGGGTAGTCCACTCAACAGAACATGGATCTGTGAGTTAATGTAGTTGGTATTTAGAATTCCTACCTAAAACTATTAAAATTGAATGACCAACAAAATTTGGGGTGATTATAAGGGGAATATAGATCCTTTACAATGGAATTCCTAAGAAATAGGATATTCTGAAGCCATTGGTGAGGTATATTGGGTTTTGATAAAATAGAGTTTGATTAATAAACATAATATTTATTTGTTTTCTAAATTTTATCAGATAAATTTCTAAAACTGAGATCATCTTATTTTCATAAGCGATAATAAAAATGAAATCAAAAATATCACCACAATCCATACTTTATAAGAATAACCTTCTCACTGGAAAAAATTTCTAATAATGGAAAAAGGGCTTATGAATTATCCTATTCCATGAAAGAAAATTCTGTGTGCTGAAAGAACCTATTCCAGATGCAGCTAGTATTAAGGTTAATAAGGAAGAGTTATCTATCTATAAGAAACATTTTCACAATGTTATATATGTTTAATATTTCATGTTATCATCCATAAACAATGATATTTTGAAGCAACATGGGGACATGGATGTATATAGCTTGATGTATCACCTTTAGGATCTCTATCAATAGAATATAAGAAAAGAGAGATATGACATCTCCAATGATATATTTATAACCAATCTTAGAGATTCAACACTATCTAGGCCTCATGTAGTCAGATTAATGGCCATATTAAATGATTATACATATTAGGTATTGAATTCCTAGATGATTTACACATCGATATCATACATTCCTCACTATCCAATATCTTCTCTAGTTTTATTATTAATTATAACATGATCAATAATGAGAAGTGTATTTCAGAACATCTTACTTTGATTCTCCAAGTGTATAAGTACATGTTGTGCGAAAAACCCACAGTCTTTATGGTGAACAAGAAAAGGGAAAACAAGGATAAGGGGACCAAGAATCATAACAAGTCTAAATATCCCGAGCACCATACTTCCATGAAGATAAATATCTAAGTGTCATGGAAAGGTAAAGGAGGCAATATGTTTTGTAAGTGTAAATCAAGGAAAATGGAAGAGGAACTAAACCCAAAAGAAATGTGAAGATATAGGTTCATTCGTTATCAAGTTTAATCTTTCAATATATACTCAGTGGGTATTAGATAGAGCTTTTGGTGCTCACATATATATATCTAAATATAGGAACCAAGTAGATTTAAAATGATTTCTATGGGAGAGATAGATCTATGAGATGCCAATGGTGCAAGACTAGATACTTTAGCCATTGGTGACTACCACGTTTATTTTCCAACATGAGTGATACTAGTTTCAAGGGATTGTTATTATGTACCAACTCATACAAATAACGTTATTTCTATATCATTCCTAGATTCAGATGGTTTTATTTTCACATTTGGAAATTAAATTTGTTTCTTTTATAAAAAAACATACGTTATGCTATGGAACATTTAAATCATAGTATTTATGTATTAAATTATGGAAAAAATGTATTGGAAAAAGATAAATAATCTTGTTCACATGAATCATATAACACCTAGATATGCAACACTATCTTGGTCGTGTAAATGAGAATCATTTGATAAATCACTATGAAGATCGTTATTTAGAATATTCAAGTTAAAACCACTTGAAAGATATCATTCTTTTTTAGAATGAAAAATAGCCAAACCTCCATTCAGTGTATAGGGTGAAAGGGACAAATATATTCTAGGATTGGTACACATTGATGTGTGTGGGACATTTATAGTATAATCTAAAGGTGGATATTTTTACATCCTGAATTTTACTGATGAATTTAGTAGATATGGATATGTCTAGTTAATTATGTATAAGTCTAATTTCTTTGATAAATTCAAAAAATTCAAGAATGAAGTACAGAATCAACTTGGAAATAAGATAAAGAAGCTTCAATCAGATCGGGGAGGTGAATATCTTAACCAATTGTTAATGTACTTTCTACGAGATTTTGGGATTCTATTTCAAATCAATATAGCTTGCACACTATTGTAGAATGGTGTTAAAGAAAGGAGGAATCATGCCTTTTTTGACATGGTAACGTTGATGATTAGTTATAAAGATATTATATTATCCTTTTGGTGATATTCATTACAAAATATGACATATACATTAAATCCAGTACCAACTAAAGGGGAAAAAATTCCATTCATGTTATGGAGTTGAAAGAAAACTGTTTTTTCACATATATATGTATGGGGTTAAAAGTCATTTGTTAAGTAATACTCAGGTAGAAAACTTGCACCCCGAGGCATGAAGTGTATCTTTATAGGGTATCCTAAGGAAAAAAAGTGACCCCACCTATACAAATCCTAAGATAAGAATGTAACTATCGCCAGACAAGCCGTATTTCTTGAGAGGGATCATGTACTCAAAAAGGACAGTAGGAGAAATATTGACTTCAAAAAAGTTGATTCTCACGATACAAAAGAGTTGGAAGGGGAACATATTCAATATGTCCCAATGAAAGATGTAGTTCTTGAATCAAAAGTACTATATAAGAGCTCCGGAGTGGTAAAAGAGATATATGGTTTTCTAGTCACTGAATATGGTGGCTCATTATTGGTTGACAATGATGAACCACTCTCTTATAAAGAGTCATTTGAGTGGCCATAATCCACATGATGAAAATAAACCATGAATTTTTAAAAAGATTCCATGTAGCAGAACCATGTTTGGGTTTTGGCCAATGCTCCATTTTATATAAATCCCATAGGGTAAAAATGGGCATTCAAGAGAAAAATGGACATATAAGGTAAAGTAAATACCTATAAATAAAGGATAGTGGATAAAGGGTTTAAATAGAATCAAGGAATTGACTATGTGAAACAATTTCATCAGTTTACATGTTTAAATCCATCTGAATTTTACCTACTATAACATCTTACCATGTCTATGAAATTTGGGAGATGGATGTAAAAATATCTTTTATTAATGGGAATATTTAGGAATATGTCAACATGGCACAACCGGAAAGGTTTTTGACTCTCAGATATGCCAAAAATATTCGAAAGTTGTAGAGATTCCTTTATGGATTGAATAATGAATCTAGTTTATGGAACATTCGGTTTGATGAAGCTAAAAAAGAACACTTTTTCATTAAGAATGAATGTGAGTCATGTGTTTACAAGAGGTTTAGTGGGAATGAAGTCATTATCATAGTAATATATATTGATTAAATTACTTATTGGAAAGAACATACTGGTCTTACATTTAGTTAAGGATTGGTTAAAAAAGTGTTTATCCCTATAGGACTTAGGTGAAGCAGCCTATATTCTAAGGATAAATATAATTTGTGATAGATCCAAGAGTTTTCTTGGACATAGTAAAAACACATATATTGACCAGATATTAAAGAGATTTACTATGTAACAATCCAATAGGGGATTGGTTTTAGTGTCACATGGTATATATCTTCCTAAGAAAATATATCCCCACACACAATAGGAGAAATAGAGAATGAGTAAGATCCCATACACTTTAGTGATTTGATCAATCATATATGACATTTTATGTACTATACTTGATGTTTCCTATCCATTGAGCATGGTAGGAAGATGTCAAGCAGATCTAGGAGAACAACATTGCTCTATAATTAAGGCCATACTCACATATTTGAGAAGAACTAAGGATATGTTTATGGTGTATGAAGGAGATGAGGAGCTGGTATCTAGGGATTATACTGATGCTAGTTTTCAAAAAGATCAAAATTAACTGAATTCATAATCATGATGTGTTTCTATCTCAATAGAGTATCTTTGAGCTAGAAGAGTTCAAAGCAGCCAGTTTTCCTTGATTCTATAGAAGCGTTCGAGTATATAGAGGCTTCTAATGCAGTCATGGAATCTATTTGGCTGTAAATTTTTTTCTAGGACCCTAATGTGGTACTTAGTATTAAATACTATATCATAGTGTATGGTGATAACTCTACAATGGCAGATCTTGTAAAAGAGATAGGGTCACACCAATGGACAAAGCACATACTAAGGAAGTAAAAAATATTGAGAGATTTTTATCGAAGGGGTGAATTTTTTGTAAGAGGAGTTACCATAGAAGAAAACATGGTGGAACCCTTGACTAAAGAACCCATATCCACAAAATCATGAGTATCATGTGAGTTCTTGTGGACTAAATGTTGTTAGAAGTTGTATCTTGTGCTAGTGAGAGTCTGTTGGAGTTGGCTCCCATGAACTAATATTTGTGTACTTTATGATAACTTGTATTCATTATTTTTAATATTAATAAACTCCTTATAACATCATGATAATTTTTATACATATAATAGTATGTAATATGTCCTAAGAGTAACTATTCTATTTAAAGGTCATAGTAGTTTCCTGCTATGATGATAACCCAGAATTTCCATGAAATTAATCTGAAAAATATTTTCTTTAGCTAGATGAAATCATTTGAGGGACACAAATTATTTAGGCTATTAGGGGTGGAGACTCATTGGAATTTGAGGCACATTCTCATGTTGTATTCCCTTGATAATATCTAATGTATGATATTATTTTAATGAGACCCTCACATAAAAATTCCACATTTATATGTGTCACTAGATATTCCTATCTTTGGACATTTGTATTGATCCATAGAATTTTATATTCTTATTAGGGAGTGTTATAAGTCTTTTAATTTTATTTATTGATGAAAACTATTACAATATATGTTGATGGTGAGGTATGAAACATTGGGGGCATCATGATTAATATTTCATAAATGAATAATGTGATAAATGATTTTACCATATGTTTTTATTGAAATTTGATATTTGAATCCCTTTTATAAAAATTATATAGCCTTAATAAATACATGGACATGGTGTTCTATAGACAGATTGAATTTATGGAAAGTAAAACAAAGTTACATCAATCAAATAGTTTTATGGCATCAACATACAATATGATTGATTAGAGATATCAGGATAAAGAAATTATATTACATAGTAATCATCCGTATAAGGTATTGTGTAACTAAAAAATTAACTTATTTCTCTATGGGTGCCTTGGCATGTTTCTAGATTCCAACTTTTACTATAGTTTGCTTCACCTAATGTCACTGAGAAAGAGTCCTAGAGGGTCCCAAACCAAGTGTATCCAGAATCTAAATTATATAATATATTATTATTTATTATTTATTAAGTTGGATGAATATTTTTACCGCACATGGTTTAATAATTATTAATGTTTTCTTGATTGTATATTTTCCAAAACCAGTTATTCAAAAGAATATTATGTGATTAGAAAATTTAATAAATATTTATTATTTATTTAGGAAGTATAATATTTATTTATTTATTGGAATATAATGTAGTGATATTTATTTATTAAATAAATAGTCATTATTCTAGGCCCAAAAAATATTACAAAGGAACGCCAAATCGATTTTAATGGTCTAATGATAAATAATATGTATACAACATTATTTGAATAAATAATATTTAATTTTAATTTCTGAGTTTAGTGAATGTTAATAAATTATAATATTATTAGTATTATAAACATGGGGTTCTATGGGGATTAAATAAATAATAAAGGTAACTTTTCCAATTATTTATTTATAAACCCTCATGGTATATAAACCCAATTATATTATATTTTACATGATATACAATTCATTTTTTCATGCACATTGAGATCCAGAGAGAATCCTCTTAAGAATTAGAGTGTTCCCTCTCCAAGAACACTCTCGAGAACTGAGATCAATCTTCCTACACCTTCCATTCTTGAGTGTGGAGAGATCATGTAGAATACTTTGTAACTAATTCTGACGGCGATCAAAGGTAAAAAATGCGAGTGATTGGATCTACCATGCTATCACCCAGAGATTCCTATGGTGACATTTGAAGATTCATGGAATATGTGTGGATCACCACTAGAGGTAATCTATTCTTGATTACAAAAATTAAATGATGGTATAACATATATATATTGTTAGATACATCAATGAAGTAATAATTTCATGTAATGTAATTATTTAATTTATTAAATTAATTATAAATAATATGTGATGATCTTAAGATTTAAAACAAAAATTTATCAAATTTACATATTCTTTGATTCAATTCTGTTGATCATAACATTTATCATCATGTAAATATTAGATTAATCATGATCCATGAAAAAACAAAGTTAGGAATGATCCATCCAACAATTATGATGCACCTAGAACATATATACTTCTCTATTTTTATTCATCCCTCCCACCTCTTAGGTTTATGTATTGAGGTTTTGAACTTTTATTATTTTTAATTTTGGTAACAAAATTCTAGGGGAAACCAATTTTATGGTGGGGAAAACTATGATATCTCCATATCACTTTTTTATTTCATATTATTTAATTATGGAATATTTTAAAATTTTGAGAGTAACTAATAGTAAAGTGAGTTTTATAGTGTATCTTAGTGAGATAAAATTATAGACTTCAGCAGGCCATGCTGTGATTAGGAATGGTCATACCATGATGTGGGGAAGTTACACCAAAACCAGAACCAGGTAGAGGGGTAATTTTTTCCTTGTAGGGTAATCATACTACAATGATGGGAGTTTATGTTTTAATGTAACATTGGTAGTGAACCCATTGTTTTACCTTGTTCGTGGGAAATGAATAGTTCCATTATGAGGGAAGGTCACATCGCGACCCAATCTATCCATATTTTTGTTTTTGAAATTTACTTTTTCGCCCCCATTTGTATTAAGTTTGGTTGGCCTCTATCTAATTATTTTTTCATTCATTTTACTCATAGAAGATATCAATAGATCCCCTCTATTCATCTTCCTTTCATTAAAGCCTACATCCTTTATTTTTCAATCATATAGGAAGGTAAGTCTCTTATCTCTTTATTCATTCTTTTTCCTCCCACGTTCTATATCGATTTAAGTTTTTCCTATGAAACCTAGCGGTTATATAGGGTAAATTTAAGGTTTGGGTTGGGTTTAATTTTATGATTTTTATTTTTAGGAATTGTTGCGGTTGTTTTCTTTTAGGGATTTTCTATCTTAATTAAGGGTGACTTTTTTTATGATTGTGGTAATTGTTTTCTTGAATTTATTATATTTGACATGTCATTAAAATATTGAGTTCTTTAATTTTATTTATTTTTAATGTATGACAATATTTCATTCCCTTATAGGATTTTTAATGATTTTATCTATGTTTATTAAACTTTTTGTTAAATAAATTTCAATGGTTTTCAAGATTTTGATTACATAAGTGAGAATTTATATATTAAAAGTGTTTATAGAAATTACTAAGGGGATATTACTGAACAAGTTTGATGATAAATGGTATTTGAAACCATTTTGGTATTTGGAATAATATGTGTGTGGTTTTTGGAAATTGGTTAAAAATGAAATAATGGTTTGGTATTTAAAATGGTTTCAAAATAGTGGATATTATAGAATTTAAAATGAGTTTATTCTTTAACATATTTCAAGTGTTAGATTTTCATTGTTTGGTATTGAATGATTTTTTTAATTTTTGAGTTTAAAGTGGTGGAAAATGAACTTGAATCCTGAGTTGGATTTTCAGAAGTCCCATATGGAATACTCTAAATGAGTTTTTACAATTATCATGAGATTCTCAATCAAAACCCATTATTATGCTGTACTAAACATGTATTGCAGTCTTGTGGGGGATGTTTTTACATCTTATTTGATTTCAATGATGTGAATGGGGATATTTCTTGTGAGGTTATTTGAGGTGATATGGGATATATTTGTTTTGTTGTATTATTCATATATGTGTGATTTCATGATTTACTTGTTTTCCCACCTCCACTTGGATAATGTCATAGGAACACTAGGCTAAGGTAGAAGAATATATTCATGATTCAATAGTTTATATTATTCACTGACTAGTTCCCTAGTTTTGTGATATATATTAACTAGGGTAGTTTACCTAATGAGGATAGTGATTATAGGTTGGGTGTTCATTTAATTAGGAACACAACATAGGACTGTAGTTGGCTCTATTGAGTGTTTTCTAGGATCATCTCACCTTATGATCAAGTGAGTTTAACATGGTACTTAGTTATTTTTGATGATTCTATAGAGGGTATTCCTATATGATACATTATTTTATCCCTTAACTTATTTGATCTATGTGGCACCATGGTGTGGTTGTGGATTATTTTCCTGATTTTCATTCTCAATGATGATATAGTTCATACTTCTGTTGTATTTTTCATTATTTATGTATTTTTTTGTTATATAAATGAATTTTAAGTGTGTATTGAAAAGGGTGTTTTCAAAGAAAGGGAAACTACTATTTAAAGTATGGGATTTTGAAAAAAGTTTTCAAATGTGAAAAAATGATACGTATGATTTTCTTAAACTAAAAATTTATTATTTGAAGGGTTAAAATGAATATTTTCTTCAAAGTAGTTAGTTACTATTATATTTTCATAAAAAGGGTGTATGTGTTACAACCTAACCCAAGACGGGGCTCGACCTGTAACTACCCCAAGCCTGCTTCAATCGGCCAAGGGGTGGTGAAAAGTGCTGAAATGAATATCCTAAATGGGAGGTCATTGCCTAAGTACCTACACACACACAACCAACCATCTCAATGTAGAAGTATAGAGGAATAATAATAAAGAGTTACAATAACTAAAAAGTAACCGATCATGCATAACCTCTAGGGTGTACAAGAGTACAAAAATACAAACTGAAATGTGAAGGGTAAAAATAGAGACCCAACTAGAAATATGTCCCAAATTGACAAAATTGGAAAAGTGAGTTGTTGAGAGAGACGAGATCCTAATCTCTAATCTGTGACCACCATACACAGTCCAAATACTAGGTATCCCTAAGATCCTATGAATTCACCACAAACCTATCCATCATCTGCATAAGACACGAAATGTGTGGGAAAATATCATACTGGGGTGACTATATACATACCTAGTAGGATGACCCAAAAGATGAAGGGGGAAATGTAAGAGATACAATTGGAAGAAAAATATAGTTGATATTACCCAAGATGCAAGATACAGTTAAATAGAATTTCTCAACCCAAAAAAAGAGAGAGTAACCTCATCCAAATACAAGGGGATAAAAACAGTGTGTAAATGAACTACACGTCGAGAATTTTCCACCTATAGTAGGATAATAAACACTTCCAACCATTAGAAGAAAAAAAACACATGGCATACCCCATACTTCTTCTCTACCCATGGAAGGAGAGTAACCAAATCCAAAGGTATAGATACAGATGCATATATATATATATATGTTTAGTCAAAAGAATCCCACATGATAGAGTAAGGGGATCTCTATCCCACACCTCATCTTATGAAGAAGATTCGCCAATAGTTTGAAAAGTCCATCAACGATGCCCAACATCTCACACATCTTCCCAGAAGAAACAATCCAAGTCAAGCCATGCCTTGTCGCTATGACACACTATCAAGGGGACATAATCTCTAGGTTGAGGACCAATGACATGGTACAATAGGAGGGTTCTACTATGATATTCAATAGTGGACCCATGCTCTGACCAGTAGGAGGGTTCCACTCCAGGGGTAGAGGACCCATGCCCAACCTAGCTGAAGGGTTTTACTCTAGATGTCTTCAAGGATCCATGCCTAGTTCGACTGAAGGGTTCCACATGATAAGTATTTAGAGTACCCATGACCTATTCTGACTAGATGGTTCCACTCAAGTCATTAAGGACCCATGTCAAGCTTGAATGGAGGGTTCCACTAGGGAAACCATCGAGGTCCCATGCCCAGCTCAACTGGAGGGTTCCACTCAGGATGTCTATAGAGGACTCATTCCCTATGATGGCATGAGGGTTCCAATAAATATGTCGATAGAGGACTCATACCCATCCAAGATGAAGGTTTCCACTCTAAAAGTTACTAAGGACCCATGCCATCCTAGTTGGAGGGTTCTTCTCGGGACACCTCTGGCGATCCTGTGTGGTCACTACTGTTTTCAAGCGTCACCTAACCTAGAATTATGCCTAGAATATTCTACATCATATATATAAATTTAAAACATATTGAACTATCATGTTATATATATGAAAATAGTTAATATGGGATACTTGTGGGCTAAAATCTGAGTCCAAACAAAGAAAATATGGTAGGTGAATGTTTTCACAAAAGGGGCCACGTAGTACACAATGTGTGAGGGGACACACACGATGTGTGGTACCACGTCCATGCCTTCTCGTGTCTTTGGAATTAATGTGGATACCTACCCATGTATAAGTAGACATTATGAAGGTGGAATAAAAGGCATGCCAAAACTATCCAGCACTAGGCTGTGTCCTTCTGGCTGTTTCTATGTACTTCGGTACAAGACTGTGTACTTTACCCAGTGTTAGTGTACTTTGGTAAATGACCATGGGATTGGACATTTACTCTCACACGGGGTGTGTTTCATGTTTTTTTTCCAAAGGACTCTTCCATTTTGTGATGAGTTACATGGTTTTTTCTAGGGATACACGTCGTTCCAACCTTATATACTTCTAAAACCTTAGCCACCACAACTAAGGGGCTACACACCATGTGTTCATCACGGTACATGGTGTGTAGTTATTTTTTTTAATATTTAAATATCCAATATTCACACATTGGTTTAGGTATCTTCACTTAGATTTAAGCTCTATCTCAACCCAAAAATAGAGGATCTTATCTCTATTCATCATTTCTAGCCATCCGGTGGCTAAAAATCCAATTCTAATCACCCACAGGTGTTTTCTGTATGCACCACACACTACAATTATTCACGTCGCCATGGATTTTATTTATAATCATTGAAACAAACATTCAAAACCTACTAATATCCCAAATATAACCTTATTTCATCGATACATTCTCCATTTTTCGTTTTACTGCGGTTCTAGGGGTTTGATCAGGCTAAGTACCACTAGGTAATGTCAAATCGAGACTGTGTGGTACTACTAACGAAGAACATGAAGAAATAAATAGATAAAGGAAAAATAAAAAATGATTAAGGATATTTTACAAGTTTTCTTGGAAAATAAATCCATAATTGGGAAGCTAGGGATAGAAAACAGTTGAAATACTTCAATTTAATCTATACACGGGTGCATGCAAAGGCTTCAATTGGGGTAGATCCAAGAAAGTGATCAATATGATAAATCAATTTATTATTAAGGGGAGTAAATAAAAAATATATGTGTCCTACTTGGTTATAAGATAGTTCATCATCTAAGAACACTCACTCTAATGAATATAGGAAATCAATGCATTTCCTGCATCCCGATCTACTCTGATCCAGCATTTCATTACCATTTGAGGCAATTATCGAATGTAAGGAGGAAAGAGAATATCTTGGAGGATCCTAGTGTGATGAAGATAAAACAAGAAATATTTCCATGGAAGTGTTATTATATAATTTTAGTTTAGGAAAAATGAATTAATTAAATAATTAATTAATCCAATTAACATACCGTCAACAGGCAAGATGTCTAAACACACTACACCAACCTATTTTAGGTTGCGCCTAGGGTAAAAAATGTGTTACGAACTCAAAAGTGGTCTTAGATTTATGATATTAGCTTATGTTTTAGGGTTATCGTGTATTATTTAAGAAATTCACATGTATAATATAAAATATATTTAATATTATTATAAAATTATGTTTGGGACCATTAGGTCTCAGAATCACATGTTGTCTCAGTGCCTAGATATAGAAATCTATAGAGAAATATTTAAAAGTATTCTAGGGAAAAACGGGGTCTTTAAATCACTCATTCCTTCAATATTTTCATCATTGTAAAGAAAAACTAAGCAAACAACTCAGGATATTGAGCTTACATCAAGCTCTCATGCTCCCAAGAACTCTCCTTCACATTCCCATGCTTCCAAAACATGAAAACCAAGAGGATGGTCTGTCCACAAAGGGTCCTATTCTATCAATCCTTAATATCCACTAGGTGATCCAAAAAGGTGGATCCATTATCTATGTACAGATCATCCCAGTCGATGACGTTCATGGGGTCATGCATACATCTCCTTAGCTATGATATGTGTAAGACTTCGTTCACCCACTATAGCTGTGGGAGTAGGGAGAGGTGGTAAAAAATCTCTCCAACCCTCTATATGATCTTGAAAGACCTAATAAACATTAGGTATAACTTTCATCCCCAAATGAACATCCATAGTCCTCATTGTGGGGAGACTCTCAGGAAAATATAGTCTCCCTACATGAACTCCAAGGGCATACAATGACGATCTGCATAATATTTATTCCTTATTTTGGACATCATCACACACTCATGTTCATCTTGGAACTTCTCCATTGTAACCTACACCATCTATGGGACCACAATATATGTCTAACCGATCTCTGTGCAGCATAAGGGCGACCTATATGGCCTCCCATAGAGGCCCTCAAAAGGTGTCATGATAATGGTATAGTAGTATCTATTGTTGTGTGAAAATTATAATAAGGGAAAGTGATTCTCCAAGATCTACCCAAAGTCTAAAACTCAATCCCTCAACATTCCTCCAACACTTGTATAGTGTTCTTGATCTTCCCATTAGTATGAGGGTGAAAGGCTATACTAATTCTCATTTGGGACCTGAATTCCTTCAATATTCCCCTATACAATCAAGATGTAAACCACACATCATGGTCAAATAAAATAATTAAGGTCACCCCAATAAGGTGGAAGATATCCCATACGTATAACAACCCCAAAATCTCCACTAAATTCTACTACCTAATATCAATTAAGTGTGTTGTATTCATGATTCAGTCAACTATTACCTAGATGGTACCATTACACTTTACTTTGCGTGGAATCCATATAAAAAATTCCATGGATATTCCATCCCACTTATTTTGTGGGATCTTAAGGGGCTGTAGAAAATCTTGCAAAACTTGTTGCTCAGCCCTCACCTACTAATAAGTGAGGCACCGAGAGATGAATTCCGCCACACTTCATCTCATGTCGCACCACAAAAACTACCATTGAAGGTATTTATACATATTCTCCATGATAGGATTTAAAACTAGAGGAGAAGTGTGGAACTCTCAAATTACCTCCTCCCACATCATGATTTGAACCACCATCAGTCTTTGGAAAAGTTGATGTGATTACATCCTTCAAAATTTCCATATGATAAATCCATCATGGATATCTAGTCATGTAAGACTTCACCTGCTATGTTTACCAGTTTGGAATCTCACACACGGTCAAGAATCATTGGAGTATAAACCATAAATTGAAGCAAATATGTACCCTCATGATCTATCTTGTTCAGCTATAGGGAGGACAACTACTCTAAAGCCTCCTGCACTAAGCAAGCCTAAGACCTCCTACTAAGGGAATCTACTACTGTGTGACACTTACTCTGAGTATAGATTATCTCAAATTCATAGTCTTGTAGGAACTCTAACCAGTATCAATGTTTTAGGTTCCTGTATCTCTGGGTGAGAATGTATCTAAGATTCTAATGGTCTGAGTAAAACACAAAGTGCTCCCCTAGAAGGTAGTGCATGGACATATTCAAGGTGAAGACAACTGCTACCAACTCTTGGTCATGGGTTTCATAGTTATGCTCATGGGGACTCCACCACCTTGACACATATGTAATGACTACCAACTGTTGCATCAAAACACAATTGATCCCCACTCCCCAGGCATCTCAATACAGTAAGTACTCCAATCCCTCTTCTAGTAGTCTCAAATAGGATCACTCATCCGCCTCAACTCCTAGAAGTCCCTATGGTGGTACTTATACCACCTAAATGTATTATCTTTCTGTGTTAGGGAATTTAAATGGGATGTAATTTTGGATATATTTTCTAGAAACCTCCTATAATACCCTACCATGCCAAGAATGATCCGCACCTTTGACACACTCTTCAGAATCTCCCAAGAAATAACTACAAATATATTTGCTGGATTCATGAAAAATCCATTCTAAGAAATGAAATTCTTTAGAAAGTGATTCATATGAATCCAAAATTGGAAATTTTAGAACATCCCATAAAGATGGTTCTCTCGAAGCAAATCTTGAACCATCCTCAAGTGCTCCAAATGTTCCTCCCCTAATTCAGAATAGACGAGTATGTAATCAATGTAGAAAACCAAATACTGGTCTAATAATGGATGGAAAACCAAGTTCATCAAATCCATAAACATGGAGTAGAAACTTTTCCCCCCAAAGTTCATCACTAGAAACTCATAGTGTCCAATGAAACATTGGAATATAAGATTTTTAATATCTTCCTCGCAAACCCATAATTGGTGGTAACCAGACCTGAGATAAATCTTTGGGAACCACCTCACACCGTGAACTGGTCAAAGAGGTATTCAATCCCTAGAAAGTTGTACTTTTTCTTTATCATGGTTTGGTTAAGGTGAAGATAATCCATGAAAATATGAATGATCTCATCCACCTTTTTCATGAAGAATACTAGAGTTGCCAAGGGGGAACCACCAGGTCTTACAAAAACCTTCTACAGAAGGTCTTACAACTATAAATGTAGCTCTTAGATCCAATTAGGGTTTATCTGATATACCAAAAAAGATATAGGATCAACCTCATGATGTAGGTCAATGAAAAAATCCATCTCCCACCTCCAATCATGTCCTGGAATGTCCTAAGATAATATTTCTATATATTTTTTCACAAATGAAGGAATATAGATTCTTTAAGGGCCTACTAAAACAACAGATATACTCGAAAACTAGTGGGTGATGGGCTACATACTCCTGATCACAAAACCAACTTGCCCTGCCATGAGATCTCTCTTTCTAAAAAAGGAGAATCGCATCCCATGAGTTCATAAATATCTAACTTCTCTTTTGTGATAGTCGATATGGGTAGGACTATAAACAACCAATTCATACCCAAGATGATGTCGTAGGGTTCCATCATAATGACCAGAAGGTCCCGTGTGAACCTCTCTCCACCAAGTTATAGCTAGAACTATCGATAGATGAAAGATATAGAATAAGTGTTCCCTATAGGAACGTCAATACAAAGCTTTTGGGATACTAACTCAACTGAAAGCTACATATATATCTCAAGAAGTATAGAGATGAAATAATTACTGAAACTTATTTCTACTAGTACTATTGAAAGATTATAAAACACACAGACCGTACCACTGATCATCTCATGTGCTATGAGTTCATAAGCCTCCAAATCCAGAAACTATCCACACCCCCAACCAACAGCTCCCTGAGCCTGACATGGACCTCTTGGTGGTGTTGTTGGATGGATATCATAGTTTCATCCACCACCCATAGCTCATATTGATTTTTTTCAATCTAATCCTCCCTGGTGACCACATTTACTGTGTCTGGGAGATCCCTGATCATGACACTACCTCTGTCATAGCGGTTCTTCAGCTACCTTCCAATACTCTTTGACACATCTGGTCAAGAATTCATACTCTATGTGACCTCACCCATCAAAATAATAATATTAAACCTATCTGAGCTTCTCTAGTGCTATGAACTGTCCATAAACTGTATAACCAGATGCCTGAGTTTGATCATGAAAGGATCTCTAGCACCGAGATCTCACTGATGGGCGCTTGATATCTACTATAGAGGAATCTTCTCAGTGATTCCCACTTCCAACTATAGTCATCTGAAATCCCTCTAATAGAAATATATCTATCACTATTACTCACGACAACACCCCAACAATGGTGGGGATGCACAAGGGAACTACACTTGCAATATCTCCTTGTAGTGTCCGTACTCAAAATTACATGCTCATAAGTAGCCATCATGGATAATGTTTAGGGAACTAGATAAGGTCTATGAACATCACTACATACTCAACCACCATTATACCTCCCTAATATGTCTCCATAATCTCTTTTTTCCGAACCAAGAACAAGGAATAGGGGGAATAATCTTCTTTGGATAGCTACTAGAATTCAGGCCACGAGAGTATCGACTCATCATGCATCTATGTAAGGAGGCTCCACCAGCACCTACCTGATTTGTAGAAAAGTAAATTTTCCAATAAAACCACTCATTGGGGTGAAAATGAACCTCAATATATGGACCAATTACTTTATCCAATCATCTTCTACTTGAGGATCTGGCTCGCCGCGAAACCTTGGCGACCTCTGGAACTGGAACTCATGGAGTGCACTGAGATTGCATGAATCCTCAACCAACTTTGTTGGGAAGATAGGGTGATTAATAGGTATAGGTGATACTATCTGACCACCTGGATGAAGGGTATCATGTGATATACCCTGGACTAAGGTCTCATCGCTCATTGGATCATCATCATGATCCAAAACTGGTATCATGGCTGGATATCGTCGTAGATGCATCTTGAATGTTATCAAGACGTATCATGGTTAGATGTTAATATATATATATATATATAATTGGGTAATTTACTCAAGAAGTATATTCAAAGACGCGATCCTATATGATGTATATACCATAAATCCCTATAACTAATGTCTTGGAATACAGAGTCGACAAGAAGGTAGTCAAGGTCCGGGTGAATAGATACATCGACCGCCTACACCGTTACTAGATTCCATGGACTATGATCCAAAATCAATCCATTGTGAAACTTTTTACCTAAATCCCAAAAAAATCATCATAATGGGACTACTCCAGACAAATTCTCAAGGAATGAACTGCTCTAAAACAAATCTATCTCGATCTGACCCAAGACGAGGCTTGAGGCACAACTACCCCAAGACTACCTCTATAGACCAGAGGGTGGAGAAAAGAAAAAAATGCATATCCTAAATGGTATGTGTTTTACTAATTACCTATTTTCACACACCCAACAATTTCAATGCAGAAGTGAAGAGGAATAATAATAAAAAGATGAAACTGCTAGAAATTAATCCAAGCATGCTTAACCTCTAGGGTGTATATGAGTACGATAGTAAAAACTGAAATGTAAAGGGAAAAAATACATGCCCAACCCAAAATATGTCCCAACCTAAAAAAACAATAAATTTTAATTGTTGAGAGAGACAAACTCCTAATCTCCATGCTCTAACCACCATTTTTGGTCTAAAGTACCAGGTATCCCTAAGCTCATATAAAGTCACTACCAAACTATCTGTCATCTGTATAAGACACAACACGTGCGAAAAAGTAACATGATGGGGTGAGTATATACGTACCCAGTAAGATACCTATAATGTTAAATGGTTACTATTAAGAGATACAAAAAGAAGAGGAAGACAATAGATAGTACACAAGATGAAAGATATAATGAAAGAGAACAGCTCAACCCAAACCAAGAGAGAGTAACCTTGTACAAACACAAGGGGCTCAACACTGTGTGTAGATGAACTACACGTTGAGTTTTTCCCCCTATAGTAGAAGAGTAGACTCATCCAACCATGAGAAGTTAAACATGAAAAGAGCATGAAATACCCCAAACATATTTTTTACCCACGATCAGGGATTAACCAAATGAAAAGGTTGATACAAAGATGAATATATCTATATATATATGATTATTCAAAAAAAGACTAAATGGGATAGTAAGCGGATTTCCATCCCATAGATCATCCCAGGAAGAAGAGTGGCCAATATTTCTAAAAGTCCATCAATAATTCCCAAAATCTCACACATCTTCCCATAAGTAACCATCGAAGTCAAGCCATGCCTTGTTGTTGTTTCAAACATTCAATGGGGCACAATATCTATTAACCTTTTACACAGATCTAGCTCATGTGTAGTGATTCATCTATTAAGTAATTTTTTCTATGAATTTTAATGTCATGTACTATGGATGGATGGTGTGTTATAGTTTTAGGTCATACAAATAGGACCACTCATGTAGCTTAACATCATTGAACCATGATATTGTAGCATGATAGGGGTACATTTTCTTGGATTTTTTCTTGAAACACTGATGATCATCGGGTAAGACTAGGTGATGTGTAGCCACATCATTTATTGATCTAGATATTTATTTATAATAACAAGTGGACACATATTTATGTTTCATTATAAATTAAATATACATATTATGCTCCTTGAGAGGCAAGGATAAACTAATCAATGTAGGCTGTGGGTTTTCTTTTGTTTCTATATTCACCTACCTAAGCTCCTTAATGGTAGTGGAGACACCTTCCTAAAATACTGGAGAGGCATTATTGAGTTCCTACTCCCCCTTTTCCATCTCTAAGACTAGGGAGTAATTTTCAAACATATTAGGGATTTTAAGGGTGTATTTGTCATTTTTGGGGTAAGAGAGGCCCTGGGAAAATACATTGTCACCCTGAACTGCTAGCGTATTTGTAAAGATATTCCAAATATGATTATTTCATTTTACATTGTCATTGGGAATAGGATGATGATGGAAATATAAGTGTAAATCTATTACCTCTATTAGTTTTATGGGTAGAAGATAATAACTATTAAGCATACTATAGGGATTCATAGGGGAGGTACCCAAGACATTGATCACAAGAACCTGTATATCATTATTCACCATTGGTTATTTTATTTCCATTTTATAAAATCCCACCTCAGTATATATAGCTTTACAATAATTGACGGGGGAAGCATCACCATGTATTATACTAACCCTCCCATAAATGGGGTACTTCAGGTACTAACAAAATTTTGAATGTACGACCACATTCCTATAAAGCAGATGTCTTCCAAGTAGAAAATTATATATATTGTCTTGATGGATAACCATTAACTCAGCATTAGGTGTGTGATCCCAAAATTGAACCCTGATTTTGATCTTACCAAGTGGTATTTTCTCACTATTATCACACCATTTAGTTGTTAACTTTATAGGAGATAAGTCACCCAATCTATATCCCAAACATCATAGGGTCCACATAAGAATGAGGTTGATCCCAAAACCATTTTCAACTGAAGACCTTTGGATGTCAACATTATCGATTTTCCTAAAACATAAAAGGGTTTGATATATCCTTGGGTAACTTCTCACTAATCCTATTCCATAAATAGGATAGTGACACAAAATTCTAATGGCATATTCTCTACTCAGTAAACCTAAACTTCAATGAATTCTATGTCTAACTCTTGTGGGCTCTGGAGGACCACAATGAGTGCCTCTCTAAGTTTTCATGAAATTTGGAAATAATCCGTGATTTTATTACTTCCTCCCGATACTGACTATAACTCAAAGTGATTAAGATGTCACAAATTTGGCTATTTTGTGATTAGGATGTGTTATATGCAATTTAACGTCATGAAACTATGATTTTTTCATTTAGTTTAATGTAATGTGACCAGGAAATATCATCCAATTTAATGTCATGCGATGAGGAAAAATCACACATTTCAATTTTATAGGACTATGACATGTCATGCAGTTTTACATCATGTGACCAAGACACATTCCTTTCAGTTTAACATCATGCGGTCGGGATGTATTTTTCATGTATTTTAATTCCATGCGATGAAGAAATATTGTGAATTTTAACATCATGAAACTAAGAAGAATAATTTAGTTTAATGTTATTTGACAAGGAAATATCTATCATGTATTTTAATGTTATGTAATATAAACATACTGTGCAGTTTGAAATCATAAAAATTGGAAGAATAATGCAGTTCAATTTCATGTGACCAGGATATGTCTATCGTACTATTTAATGTCATGAAAAAGTACATATCTTGCTTCTACCTTTCAGGAGGGAAACTTTTTTTTTATTTAGTTCAGATGACTCTTATGCATATTTCCTGAGTTTCAGGATCATCAACCTCAATCAAGACTTCATGAACATGCTACTCTAACCAATATTTAAAGATAAAGAAACTCTCCAATGTGTGCCCAAGATGTTGGTGATGGTGAATTAATTTTCTTGGCTTATCAACCACTCCTCACCTATGTTCATAATTTCTAGGAGTTTAATCCAACCATTCTCTATGGAACCATTAAAGTACATGGAAAATGACTTGATTGGAAGAAATATTCCTTTGGTTTTTTTCCAAAAGATATGGTCAACCACACTGCTTCTCCTTTATGTTACCTATACCTCTTTTGGGAAGGACACATTACTGAGTTTAGAGTCCGGGGTAAAAATCCCCAGTCCCTATTAGTTCAGGGTAGGTGTTGAGGAGTTTTGGACCATGTATAGTGTATACGCTTCCTACTGATTAAGGTATCCTGACTTTCCTAGATTCTTTATGGAAATAGTTGAGAGTAGATGGTTTTTAGAGTACCCCCTATGAGGGGGTGAAAAAATAGATATTACCTAGACTTATGTTCTAGAGTCTTGAAATTATAAAAATTCCCCATCACTGTGGACTAAGGTGAGGTGGAATAATGTTTGGATTTTACTCATTGATTTGATGAAAATTATAAAAATTTCTAAAGATCTATAGGCTAGGGGGACTATACTGTAATACATGTTTCTGTAGGAATATGTTGGTACATAATTCTAGGGAAGAGATCCAAAAATCATTCCCACAATTATTTCCTAGAGATCTTTGTTCTCTCATTGGAGTTGAGTGATATTTTACTCTATATAAATTACACTGTCAACCTTAAGGTGTTGACTGGAAGGAGTCATGATAACACACTTTCCTCTATCAATGGTAGGGTGAGTGGATGATGATAGGAGTCTCTATGTGTACCCCAAAGACTAAATCCATTGTTGCCACTAGCAATATGTTTCATCCAAATTGACCTATAAAATGCCAACATGGTTGAAAATACCATCTGTAGATTCCTAAAATATTCCATCAAGCCCTAATTTTCCTGTGTTGGAGGCAAAAGGTAATCCAACCTACCATGACTCAGATGATGACAATAGGTTGTGATTATACTTTTCATGAGTGTTTTCATATAGATCTGATGAGAATTCTTCAGAATCAGTTGATCTCATATTGATAGATACATTAGTAGTCTGGGGATCCTTTTTTACAGAGTATCCTATTTGATGAGTTGTTTCCCGATATGTCATTTTGGGGGTAGGTTCCTATAGTACTATTGGGTCGATTGATGCCTGAAGTTCCATTTTGGGGGTTCACACCAATTATATCATTGTGGGGGGGGGGGGGGGTCGAGGCCCATTGTACCATTGGGGGGGGGGGATATACACCCATATTGAAGATTATTCTATGGTAAAATATTATAAAAATGACCCCATAATTGTTGGCTGGGGTGCTCCATGGGATTCCACAGTCATAAAGGGTAGATGTGATGAAGTCAAAAGCTCTTGGCTAGTGAAGATATGGGGTTGATTCTAGGCCAATTTCAGGATATATTAATGGACCTCAGATAGATTTTCCTTAATAGGGATATAAGCCTCTTCTATATGGAACACCCCAATATTTCATAGTATGTTATCTCTTTAAATTAATTCAATAACTTGCGCTACACACAACACTGAGTTCGAGCGCACCCCGACTTACCAAACTAGTCATTCAAAAAGCGGTTGTGAATAGTATTATTTGAAATTTTAATTTTATATACTAATTATAATTTTAGAATACATATTATTGTTTATTAGACATAATATAAGAAAAAATTCATTTTTTTCATATAAAAGAAGTATTTTTAAAAAATTGCAATTTTACCGCATTTTAATGGAGGACCCTTTTTAAAACCAATCTATGACACTTTTATATATTCAATTCAATGAAATTAAATTATTATTTAGAAGTGTGACATAAAAATTTATTTTGGATAAATTTTTGGTACTTTTCTGATAATTGTCATATTTTGATGAATAGTGAAAAATACTAAATTTTAATTGAAAAAAACTTTTTTAATAGAAATATTTATAGTGTTAAATTATGAATTGGAATGGTTTAGAAGGATAATAAAATTATATTTTTATCATTTAATACAATTTAGGTCATTATAAGTAATTTCCCATTTAAATTTGACATAAACACATGTCAATATTTTGATAGTTTTTACTTTTTAAAAACCAGTTTTTGGGTTTTGACAACGAGAATTAATTTTAAAATAAATAATGAGAATTTTTTGTTTTTAATTTGGTAAAATAGAATTTACTTTTGAATTAGGAATATCAAAATTATCGTAGGGTGAATTTTTGGTATTTTTCTAAAAACTTTTAATTTTTGATGTATAGTGAAAAACACTGCGTTAATGTTTAAAACCGAATTTTTATTTAAAAAATTAATTTTTTATATAAAATTATTTTAAGTAAAAATATATATATAATACCTATATACGTTCAATGTAATTAATTTTAGTTATTTGATAATATAATTAGATTATTAAAATTTTATTGAACTTTTTAACGTCTTTTACCCACCATCTAGGAAAATTTGCAAATTTGCATAAAACATAATTTTACCACTTCTGTGAATTGAATTTCAAAAATTTGAGAGACAAGTTTCAAATTATTAAGTAAAATGTGGTTCAATAAGATGAAAATAATTTTTGGTGAATAGTATCTTTTGAATTTTATTTACCACAGTTAAAAGTAAATAGGGTAATTAATGATACAAATGATATTATAATTACCATAACACATGTCCTAATTTTATTGGATAAGTGTATTGAGACCATAAACAACCTTAGGAATAAAATATGATCCTTTTTTACACATTTGGATTGTATTAGGACATTTATTATTATTTTATTTAAAGAAGAGTTAAAAGTATAAAATTCAAATATTAATAACTAAACATTTTTGATATAGTTTTATACATAATATAAATTTGGATATAAATATAAATTATGAAGATAAGAAGTTTTCATACATCATGTTATTTTATTTATAATTTTTATACATTAAATAATTAAATTTATTTATGACACAATGATGATGCAGTAATTACGTTATTAATGAAAGAATCAAATAAATGGTATTATTAATATTAAAATATATATAATTTAAAAGTTTGGATGATATCCACTAATTTTATAGGTAAATATGACATGTTAGGGTTGATTAAATGTATTTTTTCAAAGTAATAAATATGTGATGACTTTCACAAAAACTAAATACTAAATATTGTCAAAATTGACATAAATGAGTTTTCCAAAAAAAACTATATTATTAAATGATATTAAATTTTTAAAAACATAAGGTTAGGCCAAAGGACTCATATAATTATATATATGTAATTAATTAACCACTTGGAGTTCTTTGAGAATTTTATTGTATGTTTATTAATCATTTATTATAATAATACAAGAAGACATGGTAAAAGTGAAACTATTTAACTAAGGGTTAAATCTAAAAGATAAGGTTAATATGGTGATCTAAACTTGTCTAAAACCTATTGGTTGAGATTATTTCAATTAATCCCCACCCTATCCTCAGAATATATCCATTTGGAACTATTAGAAACCAAAAATGATTTTATAATAAAATAATATTTCAATCTTTTTCAGAAGTGACCCTAACCTCTCTTATAAAAGGGTACTCCCCTTATCTCAAAATAACACCTCCAATGCCATTGGGATCGTCAAAAAACTACCCAAATATCCTCCCAAATACCCTCCATATTACCTAGAGGACTTTTTTAGATCATAAATCCATCCTATGGATCCCATTTGATCAAATCAAAAGGAAACACCCGAATAAGAGGTAATAATTTCACAACCTCGTTCAAAGTTATTTTCTTCTTCCACTTTCTCTTTCTTTGTTATTCCAATACCAAAAAAATAAATCCAGTACCTTATACATAATATGATGTTATTATAAATATGGTACAACCATATTCATTATTCTATCAATCTTACGAATGACAAGTCACCATACGTGTGTACGTACGGCTTACCGTCTCCACGTCATGGTGTAGTTTGTGATTCAAACACTTATTTATTTGGATGTGAATAATAATGAGTATAACTGATTTAAATAATAAATATAACATATTAAGTATTCTTAATATATCATATACCATCCAATTATATATTATTTCTCTATCAATAGAATGATATTGTCGCTTGTACGTACGTATGGATTACCATCTCCACGAACGCGATAAAATTCATTCCCCATCATAACAATTCAAGAATAATTTTCATTTTATGATTAAAGATAATGTTTAAGAACTTAATATCATTCTTTATACGATTAAAATAATCCCTATCCATAACAAACATGGCTTACATAACCAAGCATATAAAGGAAAACAAATCAGCTAACACCAGAAATGATGATACTACTGAAATATTATTAACAAACCAATATTATAGGATCATATATGATATAATATTTATGTACAAAGTTCTTGTATAATTTAATAAAAATATTTTAACTATTATACATAATTTTAACATACCATTTTCTAAGTTAAAGTACAAGGTAAGGGTTAATTTTAAAATTTCTTTACTTATCCGAGGTTGTTAATACATAAGTATCTACTGGGACCTCTTTATCATCCACATCTGTGCCTTCCTAAAAATGTATTTCAAAACATTTTTACTATTTACAAGACTATGGGTTAAATTCATTTTTACCCTTATTTTACCTTATATGTTTTGAATGGAATATTTCTGTCATTTTCCTAACAAGATACATTATATACTTCGACAAAATTAAGGTAAATAATGTCTTTTTTTAACTTATACAGTGGGTGCGGCTATTTTCCACCGTTATAACATCGTCGAAACTTACCTTACAAGATTATAAGAATATTTTCAAAATAGATGTTTTCTTTTATAATTATGTGACTCTTAAATGATTTCAAAATAGAAAGAGATATTTCTCTCAAATAGTTTTGATTTCATCTATGTCAACATCCTTTGACACATTTTACACTTGTTTGAAGTTGATGTATTCAATATTGTATTTAAGGTTTTGTGATATATTTGACTGTGGATGTGTTTTTTATACCATTCATGGTTTATGGCTAAAGTATTGAGATTTCTTATGCTAGTTTTAATACGAATGTTTATGTTATGATTCAACCTTTTCATATGGGGAATGTATTATAATTTTTAAGTGATGGGATGAACCCGCTATAGATCCTCGATGCATCAGTAGTTCTCATGAGAGTATTAGATGTGTAGTTGGATGAGGCCCTTCCCAATTTGATATATGGTTTTGGGTGAGGACTTAATCATTTTTAGATGTCTTGGCTGAGGCCTTGACAAAATGTTTCAGAATGTCTCACATTAGACATTACCTCATTATGCAAATAATATTGATTGTTCATGTGATTATTCAACTAGTAGAATAAACATGACTATGTTTTATTATGGAATTATTTACTTATATCATATTCCTTCCATAAAGTGTTCATGTTTATTATTTGTAAAGTCATGTGTTTTCAATTATTCACCATGCCTAATGTTTATGTTATCTTCCACTGTATTGCTTACTCTTACAGAGCGTTTGAGTTCACCCCTTTCTTATGTTTCATTTTCCCAGGATTCCAAGAAGTGTTTTATGATTGATATGTAGGGTTATGATAAAGGGAATAATAGTGTTATCAATGAACTATATATGATTTTTTAGGTTTGAAGTTGTAATGTAATGTTAATGTATGTAATCTATTTTACAAGACTGCAAAACTGATCGGCCCTTCGGGACATTATTCCTTGTAATCTTTCCAATGTATTAAAATAATGCACAGGCAATAGGCTTCTGGGGTCAGGGCGTTACAGTTGGTATCATTGGAAGTTTATCAACGATCTTGGAAATAGATTTTGATAAACTCTGATTAGAGAACATTACCCTAAGATAAAATTTGAGGATTAGTATAGAATAACTTCCTAGAATTTTGGTAATATAGATATTTTGTGTATTTTCAAAGAAATACATCCCTGTATGGATACACGTAGGTAGAGGCGTCTTTGTCATAGATGTACCTAGGAGTGAAAACTCATAAAAGGAGTTTCAGGCTTGACTCTAGGTATCCTGGTACACGACAATGGGTCCTGATGCAGTCTTGTTTATGACACTCCCGGGGGATATTATTAGGACAATTCATATTTTTTTACAAACCATTATGAAAGATTTAGGATTAAGTACTTCCTCAAAGAAAACATATTTTATGGTTATAGGTTACATGTATAATATTTTCAATTTACATTAGGTATTTTACAATTTTGGAATTATTCATTGTGATTAATAAACTAACATAGTGTATTCCATTGTTTAGAAATGGTGCCTAGTAGAAGGAATGAGAACTCCAGAAATATGCATGATCTAAAGAGTAAGAAGAATCATATATTTCATTGTCTTAAGCAAACATTTAGAAGAGAAATAGTCTCACGTATTCTCATCATATGATGAAATAATATCATTATTAATAAGATAAGTAAATAATTATCTAGGTACTATGGATTTTAAAGGAAGCCATAGAATAAAAGGATGGTAGAGAGAATGATGGATAAAGGGGTGAAGAGAAAGAAGGATTTTCCCATATGTGATAACTATGGAAAAAATCACCATGGTAAATGATTGGAGGGAATGTGAGTTTGTTATAAGTTTGGAGAAAAAGGACAGAAAGTACATGATTGAAAGGGGAAGAAAAAGGTTCCAAATGTACAATGCTTCATCTGTAAGGAGTTGGGACACTACGTGAATCAATGTACCAATCATCAAAGTTTGAACCAAATAATGCTACTAGATAATAATAAAGTTATGAGACTACCACAGATGAAGAGGAATGACTAGTTTTCTTATATTGTTTTTAAAGAATTATGTTATTTGAGTGTTATATCGATGATGTACCAATTATATAAATTATGGAAATAAATAAGGAATGTACTGCAGTACTATTTCTTTGAGGATTTGAGATTTTATTGTACTTAGAAACGTTACTCAATAGCAAGTTAATCTTTTTGGAAAATACATAGCTGAGGAATGATAAACCTTAATATAGTTCTGATACTAAGGTTGTGATTTTTGAATAATATATGATTGATTTGGATAAATTATATTGGATATTATTAACTACCTTGAAACTGATTAATGATTTGTATATTCCATCATTGTTGGAGTTTACAACACTTTTTGATATAAGAAGTATATCCAGTATTCTATAAGGAATAAGGGAGAGTGAATTTAATCAATAAGGTTTGATGGTAATTCAAGGTGTTACCCTGTTTTAATAGAATATATGATGAAGGTATACACATGTTATTATGTAGAAAAAAGAGATCTTCATTATGTTTACCTTCCTTATAAATTTTGGACTGTGAGTTTGGACAGAAGTATTTTGGATAAGTCTAAAGGTTGGAATGAATTAAGTTGGAAATTGGATACAATATTTTAAGGTTAAAACATTTCTTAAGATTATTTTTGGATTGTTATAAAAAGGAAAACCCAAAGGTCCGGCAACAACCTGTCACGTCCGTCAAGGCTATGAGACTTGAACCCGCAACTGAATGGCGGCAAGGGTGCATCACCTACCACTGGCCCAAGTGATATACTAGTTTTTATAATGTATTTATTTTTAAAATGGACTGAAAAATGAATTATAAAATAATTTTTTAACCCTATATGATTAGGATAAATGGAATATTTTTTAGTTCTATTACCTTTTATAGTGAAAGATGAGTTTGTGGTAGAAATTAGTTAACAGATGGAACTCTACTTATCATGTATTATTTTTTCTACTTATTCTATAAAGAAATTAATTATTAACCTTTAGTGAAGGGATCTTAAGACAAAAAATGTGTTATCCTAATACCTTATGTTTTTTTTTAAACCGATGATATTTTAAATCATTATAGATTGACGGCTTTGAGGGCCTCAATTTTACACTTGTTTGTGACTGACAACCTCAATCACTCTCTATAAATATTTACATTTTCCTCCAAATATATGTCTCAAATTTCCAACAATGTTCTTCTAATCGAGATCAAAATTTGTTTTTGACTTTTTCATTTCCCTTTCCCTCTTATTAAGACTAAATTTTATTAACACAATTTCTAATGTGGGTTTTCCACAAAGGTATTTTTATATTTTAACCTTTTATTTTTAAAGAACAATTTAAAATTGTGAGGACTCAATTTATTGAAGTAGGGGATAAATTAACACCCCAATATTTCATAGTACATTATCTCTTAAAATTAATTCAAAAACTTGCGCTACACGCAACACCGAGTTCAAGCGCACCACGACTTACCAAACTAGCCGCTCAAAAAGAGGTTATGAAAAGTATTAACATAATTTTTAATTTTATATACTCCTTACAATTTTAGAATCCATATTATGTGTTTCTTAGAAAAAATATAAGAACAAATTAATTTTTTTTCAGATAAAAGAAGAATTTTTCAAAAATTGCAATTTTACTAACTTTTAATGGAGAACCCTTTTTTAAAACCAATATTTGAAACTTTTATAAATTCAATTTAATGAAATTAAATTATTATTTATAATAGGGACATAAAAATTTAGTTTGGATAAATTTTTGGTACTTTTCTAATAACTTTCCTATTTTGATGAATAGTAAAAAATAATAAATTTTTATTGAAAACAACGTTTTTAAAATAAATAATTTATAGTGTAAAATTATTAATTGGAATGGTTTGAAAGTATAATTGGATTAAATTTTTATCATTTAATAAAATGTAGGTCATTATAAGTAATTTCACATTTAAATTTGACATAACCACATGTCAATCTTTTGATAGTTTTTACTTTTTAAAAACCCGCCTTTTGGTTTTGAAAACAAGAATTAATTTTAAATTAACTAATGAAACTAATATATTTTTTAATTTGGTAAAATAGAATTCATTTTTGAATTAGGAATATCAAAATTATCTTAGGGTATTTTTTGGTTATTTTTCTAAAAACATTTAATTTTTGAAGAATAGTGAAAAACACTGCGTTATTGTTTAAAACTAAATTTTTATTTAAATAATTATTTAAATAATTATTTATTTTATCTAAATTTATTTCAAGTAAAAATAGATATAAAATATCTATATACGTTAAATTTAATACATTGGAGTCATTTGATAATAAAATTAGATGTATAAAATTTTATTGAACTTTTTAATGTCTTTTACCCACCTTCTAGGCACATTTTCAAATTTTAATAAAACAAAATCATACCACTTATGAGAATTGAATTTAAAAAATATAAGAAATGCGGTTGAAAATTGTTAGTAAAATGAGGTTCAATAAGATGAAAATAATTATTTGGTGAATAGTAACTTTTGACTTTTATTTACCATGATTAAAAGTAAATAGGGTAATTAAAAGAACAACTGATTTTATAATTACCCTAACACATGTCCTAATTCTATTTGATAAGTTTATTTCGACCATAAACAACTTTAGGAATAAAATATGACCCTTTTTGACCCATTTGTAATAGATTAAGCCATTTATTATTATTTCATTTAAAGAAGTGTAAAAATTATAAAATTTAAAATTTAATAACTAAAATTTTTTTAATATAAAGTTATACATAATATAAATTTAACTATAAATATTAATTATAAATATAAAACTATTTTCTACATCATGGTATTTTATTTATAATTTTTATACATTAAATAATTAAATTTATTTATGACACAATGATTATGCAGTAATTACCTTATTAATGAAAGAATCAAATAAATGATATTATAAATATTAAATTAAATACAATTTCAATGTTTTGATGATATCCACGAATTTTATAGGTGAATATGACATGTTAGGGGTGATTAAATATATTTTTTCTAAGAAATCAAGTTTTGATGACTTTCACAAAAACCAAATACTAAATAGTGTCAAAATTGACATAAATGAGTCTTTTTAAAAAAATACTATATTATTAAATGATATAATATTCCTAAAATCATAAATTTCAGCCAAATTACTCATATAATTATATCTATGTCATCAATGAACCACTTGAGGTTCTATTGGCATTTTATAGTAAATTTATTAACCAATTAATAGAATAATACAAGAAGACATGGTAAAAGTCACTTCTGGAAATAGGATTTTTCCCAACGGGTGTTTACCAACGGTTGGCATAAAACATTGGGGTTGATGGGATTAGGACATATTTACCAACAGTTATACATAACCGTTGGAAAAGGAATGTCCAGGGAAGGATTTCCCAACGGTTTAGTGAAACCGTTGGGAAAGGCCACCCCTTTGCCAACGGTTTCCCCAAACCATTGGTAAATGGGTGTCTTGGAGACACTTTAGCCAACGGTTCTAGTGAACCGTTGGGAAAAGTACCCCTAGAGAACCCCTTTGCCAATGGTTCCCCTAATCCGTTGGGAAAAGGGTTCTTTCCCAACGGTTTTTAAAAACCGTTGGGAAAGAATTCCCCCAAATACAAGCGCAGGCCTGCTCTCCCCCCATTCGGACAGAACCCTAAATTTCTTATCCATGGGGCTGCTCTCCCTCCTCTCGTGAACTCCCTCCATCCGAACATCGGAACAGGTGAAAACTCATCTGAAATCAGGCATTTTTTCCTTTATACACATATACTATCTTATTTTTATTGTGATTGATCTCATATTTGAGTTTTAATTTATCAATTGAGCTCCATCTTTCTGCTAATCTTGAACTCCCCATCCGAATAGGTGAAAACCCAGCTGAATCATCTCAAATCAGGTATTTTATTGTTTATACATATATGGTACCTTGTTTTTATTGTTATTGATCTAATATTTTTGTTTTAAGTTAGGATTTTGATGTGATTTCACCGTGAAAAATAGGGAAATGAATGAATATGTTGTTAATTAATTAGTTTCCCCTGGAATATCAGTTGTGTTATAATGCCCATGATAAATAAAGGGTTAATGTAATAAAAGACCTTGAATAAATACATTGTGGAAGTTGGGGTATGTTGCCTCTATGAGAGGATTTTTTTTCTGTTTCATTGTATTTTGTAGGGTGTTTTATGGGGATTGAGGTGACCAGTTGGACTTTGTGATATGTGGGGTTGTAATGTGATGGTTAGTGGGCATGGAGGTGACATGTGAAGTTGTATGATAGTGATGATGTGTGGTGGCGTTGTGTCGTGTGGAGGTGTTGTGTGATGAAGTTGTGGTGTATGATGTGTGGTAAATAGATTTAATTAATTTAACATTAAATGAATGGACAATGTAAGTGTGAATGAAGTGGCTTATAAATTAATGTGAGAAATGCTATGCGTCTTGTGTGGTGGTGGTGTGGTTTATGTGTTTTATGGTATTAGTGAAGTGTGTGATTATGTAGTTAATGTGAACCCATAGGTTGAGTATTTTGTGCTATCTATATATCATGTATTTTTATGTTATTTCTACACATTCCCAACCAGAGATGGATAAACTTACCAACGATCAGAGGTTTTGAGTTATGGGTATTTTTTCTAATATCTAGGATGGTGGTTATATGTTTGGATATCTACCATGTCTTCCCTACTCTTCCTTCAAAAGTGATTGACCATGTGTTTTTAGGAAAGATGTGATGTGATTGTCCATGTGTCTTCAGGTGAGATGTACTATGATTTCCTTAGTGTTTTTCGGTGAGGTGTGATGTGATAAGGCTATAATAAGATGTGGCATGTGGTTGGGGTCATGTAGGGTAGGAGGATGGCACAAGGTTGATTTTATTCATGTTCATGATACCCTACTAATATGGTTATGGGATGAGGCATGCTGTTATGTGATATAACACATTAAGTTCTTGTTGGTTTTACATTTTTTCAATAACACATTTGTATGTTTTTTTCACATGTGTAGTTGATACCTTGATTATTTTCTTCCTTTATCGTTTACTTAAATGTATTTTCTATTAAATTTAATGCCTATTGAATTGTTTATGACAAAATGACTTATATAAATTCCATTTATATAATGGACAGAAGTTGGATGTATGAAACCGATCGGATCTCAGACAATTTTCAAAACAATTTGGAGAGCTTTACAGATTTTGCATTTCACAATGCTTCAGATAGTGGTCGCATACACAGCCCATGTTCCAATTGTGTTGGTAGACCTTGGTTGAGCCATGAAGAAGTCAGCTACCACATAACCAAAAATGGGTTTCAAGCAAACTACTTTGTGTGGTATCACAATTGGGAGAAAACGAAATCTCAAATTGGTGATGATCGAAATGAAAGGACTGGAATGGAGAATTTGTTAGATGATCGATTTATGTTTATTCGTCATCATGAAAAATAAAGGATTTCGACTCAAGAAGACTTCGATATGAGGAAAGCTGATGCATCTAGTGAAAATGATGATATTGATAGGGTGAAAAAATTGAATGATGCTTCCACGACACCAGTATATCGACAATGCGATAAAATGAAAAAGCTGGAATTTTTAATCCGATTGTTTCATGGGAAAACTATGTATGGGATTTCTAATATAGCAATCGATTACATTCTTACCCTCTTGAAGGATTTACTTCCAGATGATGCAGATATTCCCTCAAACCACTATATGGCATGGAAGTTAGTTGAGGAACTTGGATTTTCAAGAAACAAAATTCATGCTTTCCCGAAAGATTGCAGTTTATTCTCAGAGAAAACCGCTGAACGAAATGATTGTATAAAATATGGCACATCTCGCTGGAAGTCAAAATCTGATGGAACACCATCCCGCATTCCATAGAAAGTAATGTGGCACTTTCCATTGATCCCCAGACTCCAGAATCTTTTTATGTCTGATGACATATCAATAAAAATGAGATGGCATGATACCGAGAGAAAGAAGACTAATGATGAGTTGGTTCATCCTGCAGATGGATTTGCATGGAAGAGATTTGATGCTCGACATCCTGATTTTGCAGCTGACGTGCGTAATGTGAGGCTGGGTCTTTCATGCGACGGTTTTAATCTGTTTGGGAAGATGCTTACTTCGCACAACACATGACCAGTTTTTATACACATTTATAATCTTCCCCCATGGTTGTGTATGAAAAAACCTTTCACTTTCATGAGTATACTCATATCTGGTCCTTCTAATCCCGACAATGATATTGATGTATACATGCAACCTTTAATAAAAGAATTGAAACTTCATTGGGATGTGGGTGTGCGCACATACGATGCATGTTCGAAAGACATATTTCAGATGCGTGCTGCGCTTATGTGGATGATCAATGATTTTAAAGCTTATGCAATGATGTCTGGATGGAGCACGAAGGGAAAACTATCATGTCCAGTTTGTATGAAGAATACACGATCCAGAAGACTAAAACATCATTGTAGTTTCAGTTTTATGGGACATCGAGGATTCTTACCAAAGGATCATCCATATAGATTGAATCGTCAAAGATTTGATAATACCATAGAGACCGATGATCCACCTCAGCGTATGTCTGGAACTGATGTGCTTAATGAATTGAAAGATTGCAGTTTTTCGTTCGGGAAGGGTCAAATGAAATCTAGAAAGAGAAAGAATGTTTCCATTGAAACCTGTTACAATTGGAGGAAGAAGAGTATCTTTTTTGATTTGCCTTATTGGTCAACCAATTTGTTACGTCATTGCTTAGACGTAATGCATATTGAAAAGAATATATGCGAAATGTTGCTTTCAGTTCTTCTAAATGTCAAGGGGAAAACAAAAGATGATTTACGATCTCGGCGTGACTTGGTGGATTGGGGCATCAGACCAGAATTTCATCCTGTGTGTATCAGTGAAAATAAATGGCAACTTCCATGTGCTTCTTATGTGATGAAAACTATGAAAAAAACAATTTCTGGAAGTATTAGAGACTATTAGAGTTCCTGATGGGTATTCAAGCAACATATCTAAACGGGTCAACAAAAAAGAGTTGAAGCTAAAATCTTTGAAGACTCATGATTATCACGTTCTACTGCATGAGTTGCTTCCAATAGCAATCCGTCATATTTTGTCCAATAATGTAAGGGTGGTTGTTATTCGGTTGTGCCATTTTTTTAGAGATCTTTGTGATAAGAAGTTGTCCAAGTCTTTCTTGCAAAACAATTTGACAGATTCCCCATTAATTTTGTGTGAGTTGGAGAAAATATTTCCTCCATCATTTTTCACATGCATGCTACATCTGACTGTCCATATTCCCAATGAAATACTTCTCAGAGGACCTGTTTCTTTTCATTGGATGTATCCAACTGAAAGAAATATGTTCACATTAAAGTCTTATGTCTGAAACAGAAATCATCCCGAAGGTTCTATCGTGAATGGTTACCTAGCCCAATAATGTATGGATTTATGCTCGATGTATTTGTCCGATCTTACTACAAGATTGAATAGACCAATGAGAAATGAAGAAGAAAAGTATGAGCAAATTGAACCCAGTTTTCCATCACTTCCTCAAACAGGAGGAATTCCTAGATCATATACATTGAAGACATTAAGCCATGAAGAGCGGGAGATGGCACATCGCACAGTTTTGTTCAACTGTGATTTGTTCGATGACTATATCAGGTAACTAAATTGATTATGTATATCTTACATATATATCTGTTAAACTATTCATATTTCTTATCTACAGGGAACATAAAACAATGATAAATAGAACGCATCGTTCTTTATCTTTGAGAAGGAGGGAGGCTTTTCATATCAAAGAGTTTTCTACTTGGTTAAAATTGAAGGTAAAAATATTACTATTTAAAATAATTAAATCAATATTTAATTAAGTTTAACAATCATTTATATTGTAGGTATTGAGTTTGTCTGCTGACTCTATCTCTGAGGAAATAAGAGATTTGGCTTTTGGTCCTAATACCGTGGTTCATGACTGTAAATCAATTGTTATCAATGAGTACAAATTTATTGTCACTGAACGAGGAAAGAATATGAGAACACAACATGATGGTGTTATGGTTACTGCCACAACAGATTGTTATGCCAGTGAATCAGATAGTAGACCACGATTTGAAAATGTGGGTTATTATGGAATCATTGAGAAAATAATAATATTGGATTATTACTCTCATGGACGAGTCACAATGTTGAAATGCCATTAGTTTGATTCGATGACGAGACAAGGCACATTTATTGATGATTGTGGATTTCGAGTAATTAATATGACTCGCACTCTTGCTACCGAAGATCCATATGTGTTGGCATCAATGGCTAAACAAGTTTTTTATGTCAAAGACCAACTTCGACCTGAATTTTGTGTCATAGTTGAAGTAATTCCAAGACATATTTTTGATAATGGTGATGATGAAATTGAAACTTTCCCTACTGGCATTGGAACCAATGCATTTATTTCTTTTGATGACTCCAATAGCTCAATTGTCAGATTTTATTGTGAACCTAAAGTTGTGGTTGAAAATATATAGAATCATTCATCCATGTTCTCAATTCTTTTGGTTTACCTCGAGTTGGGTTGTTAAGGTTGGTACTATTCAAATTGATTTAGTATTGATAACAAATATATTTTGGCTGACTTGACCGTTATGTGAATTTTCAATGTTTATTCGTTGCAGTTTTATTTGAATTGCATTTTCTAATTTGGAATTGAATTGTATTCAAACCTAGTCAAACAATATTTTTAACTTGGTAAACATTACAACATGTATGATTTATTAAATCCATTTAAGCTCTTATAAAACAATTGATAGATAAATTACCAATGAATCCCCCTATTCCCTCATATATTTATTTTTTTGGGTTACACTTTAGTTTCCTTTTTCTAATTAATTACATATTTGTTTTCAAAAGCAGGAAATGTAGCCTATTGAAGAGAGGCGAAGGAAAAAAATGATGGACAACAATCATCGAATGACGGAGTTGGGAGTTCCACCATTAGTACCTGTTGTGAGTACTTTATTTCAAATATATATATTTAAAGAATATATAATGTCATGTGATTAATTTTGTTGTAAACATTTTTGTAGGATCCACCTTTATGTCGAAAGTTATTCGACGAGGAGCCTAGTACTAGTCCTAGTACTCAGGCCGGTGGTACGAGGGGGGTTCATACCAGAGGTTGACGATCAGCTGCGCGTGCCCGACTAGACCCTGCCCCTCCCACTCATGACATGTCATCCTTACCACATTCTGATCCCGGTGTTCCGTTAGGGACACACGGGATATTTAGGCCTCCCATGTTTTCTCTACCGTCTGCATCTTCTGGCCCATCATTTTCACATCCCATGATGATTCCCACTCCCCAGTCAGATGATGGTCATACTGCTATCCCATCTTCTTTTCCTTCTATTTCTGTCTCTCCGAGCTTCCATATTCCTTCTTCCTCGACTCCTGTTCCAGCACAGGGTGTTCCATCTGTTTCTGTGGATTCGGCGGTGCTCAACGATCAGACTGGCGCAGGTATATTTATAAAACCCTAACAAAATTGTATAAAAATATTTATTTTCATTATAACATGTTTTGATTAAATATTTCTTTTTTCTTTAATGAAAGATACATCTACTGATAGGAGGCAGGGGCGGGGGAGTACACGCATGCGTTTAGTGTGGAATTGCCGCACACAGGTTATGGTAGATTATAATGAAGACAACTAAATGGTTGAGAAATCCGGGCAGTAATGTTGGAATTTTTTGGCGACACTTTCCAAATACTCCGACATCATTCCCGTCATCCCGCTATCATGGAGACATTTGCCACATGAAGTCAAGGATAGAGCTTGGGCAGAGATATGGGTAAAGAAATCTATTGTATTTAATGACATGAATTATTTTTGTATTTAAATGAATTAATATTTTGATGTCAGCTTCGATTTAATTTTCCCGATGGTGAGGGTGCTCGAGTGGAACATCTAAAGGATTTAGGCGAGCTTTGGAGAGCCTACAAGCATGAGTTGTATCTTGGATGGCGTGCTAGAGTTGGCACTGAGTTAGAGGCAGTGCCAGTCGTGGATGACTGTCCTATAGAGCAGTATCGTCAGATGATTAATCATTGGACGAGTACCCAGTTTAAGGTATGAATTAATTTTGAGGTATTTAAATAATAACTTTCATGTTTCGCATTAATAATATCCTTTGCATTATTGACTATTATTTAGGAATCATCTGGAAAAAATAACAAAAACATTGATGCAAAAAAATATCTCCACACACTAGGACGTACGACGATGCCGGATCATGAGAGGAAGCAGGTATGACAATTTTTTATAAGTTTTCTTTACGACTTACATTTTCTTTTTTTTTCTCAATTATTTAATCATTTGTTAAAGTTTTCATATAACTTTAGTTTTCAATATCATTGTAGAGGAAAATACAGAATATTGAAGGACGTGTGCCTCGAGCAAAACTGTTTTGCTCGAGTAGACGGAAAAAGGATGGAAGTGCTCTCAACGAGGCGACTCATCAGCAGATTGTAAGTTATAATCTATTGATTTTATATTTTAATATCTATTTTTTAACTTAATAATATATTTATATTTGTAACAGGTTGCTTTAGAGGCCCTCGATGCCCAAGAACCGGACAATTTTGGGCCTACAGATCACCTACATCAGGTGTTAGGGGAGGAGCATCCTGGCAGAGTACGCTGCCGACCTAGGATAGCCCCGAAGAGGTATTGGCCCTCCTCAGGTACGAGCTGTAGTGCCACTGAGCTGCAGCAAGTTAGGGCACATGCAGAACAAGCTGAGAAAAGGGCCATAGAGACGGCAGAACAGTCTACTAGGCCAAACAATGCGTTTATGAAATTTATTGAAGTTCTACGTCCAACACTTCCAGCAGAGGCCAGCCCAGCTTTGGATGAGTATATATCGTCGATACATTTTATATATGGTGCACCAGGTGACGGTTCTAGTACTGCTCAGGATGATGTTCAGCTTGACGATGATGATGGCGAGGAGGAGGGCAAGGACGATGAGGAGGGCGAGGGCGAGGAGGAGGGCACTGAGGAGGGCGAGGACGATGATGGGGATGAGGACGATGATGGGGAAGAGGAAGAGGGTGATGATGATGGTGATGGTGATGATGATGGTGATGGTGATGGTGATGGTGATGGTGATGGTGATGATGGTGATGATGGTGAGGGTGATGTGGGACAAATTGATCCATTTCATTTTTGACTAATATTACTGAGATTTGATATTTAATCTATTCTAGTTGTTGGTTTTATCTAGACTCGTAGTATAGTATTGGAGTTGACTTATTTTTATATATTATCTGTTTTTATGGATGTTGTTGTCTTTTACTGGTTGTGTGCTTGGGAACTCCCTCCTTCCTGGACCCCGGATAGCCCCCCAGACAGCCCCCCACCCTCCTCCCTGGACCCCGGACACCCCCCAGACAGCCCCCCGGACAGCCCCCCGAACAGCCCCCCCACCCTCCTCCCTGGACCCCGGACAGCCCCCCGGACATCCCCCCAGACAGCCCCCCGAACAGCCCCCCCACCTTTCTCCCTGGACCCCGAACAACCCCCCGGACACTCCCCGGACAGCCCCCCGAACAGACCCCCCCCCCACCCTCCTCCTTGGACCCCAGACACCCCCCAGACACCCCCCGAACACCCCCCGAACACCCCCCGAACAGCCCCCGGACAGCCCCCCGAATAGCCCCCCCCCCACCCTCCTCCCTAGACCCCGAACAACCCCCCGGACACCCCCCCGGACAGCACCGGACAACCCCCCAAACAGTCCCCCCCCACCCTCCTCCTTCGACCCCGGACACCCCCGAACACCCCCCGAACACCCCCCGGACAGCCCCCCGAACAGCCCCCCCCCCACCCACCTCCTTGGACCCCGGACACCCCCCGAACACCCCCCGGACAGCCCCCAGAACAACCCCCGGACAGCCTCCTGGACAGCCCCCCCACCCACCTCCTTGTACCCCGGACAACCCCCCGAACACCCCCATGGACAACCCCCCGAACACCCCCCGGACACCCCCTGGAAAACCCTCCAAACACCCCCCGGACAGCCCCTAGACAGCCCCCCGAATAGCCCCCCCTCCTCCCTGGACCCCGGACAGCCCCCCGGACACTCCCCGGACACTCCCCGGACAGCCCCCTGAACAGCCCCCCCTCCTCCTTGGACCCCGAACATCCCCCCGAACACCCCCCGAACACCCCCCGGACACTCCCCGGACAGCCCCCCGAACATCCCCCCCACCCTCCTCCTTGGAACCTGGACAACCCCCCGAACACCCCCGCGGACAGCCCCCCGAACAGCCCCCAAACAGCCCCCGGACAGCCCCTAGACAGCCCCCCGAACAGCCCCCCCCCCCTCCCTGGACCCCAGACAGCCCCCCAGATAGCCCCCCGAACAACCCCCCACCCTCCTCCCTGGACCCCGGACAACCCCCCGGATACTCCTCGGATAGCCACCCGAACAGCCCCCCTCTGCTCCTTGGACATCAGACACTCCCCGGACCCCCCTCACGCGCGTTTACGTAGCGCGCGCATCACTTAAAACACGAATATTGAGCCGTACCGCACACACCGCACGTCCGATTGACGTTCCGTCCACACGTACACGTCATGAATATTAATTAGAATGTTTCACGGTGGTTTCAGGTGAATCCGAGGTCGTCCGCTATGAATTTGACCGTTTGACGCCCGTTTTGGCCGTTTATGACACCAGAACTGCGTTGTCGGTCACCACGGGAACACGGAACGTCCGATTGACGTGCCTTCTGTTCGGCCAATTCATAAATCACTCACCCGTATTTGTCGTCTGATTTCAGGCCATTCCGAAATCGTTCGGCCTGTTTGGACCACCCTCACGCGCGTTTACGAAGCGCGTGCATCACTTAAAATACGAATATTGAGCCGTACCAAGCAAACCGCACGTCCGATTAATGTTCCGTCTACGCGTACACATCACTAATAATAATTAGAAAGTTTCACGGTGGTTTCAGCTCAATCCGAGGTTGTCCTCTATGAATTTGACCGTTTGACGCCCGTTTTGGCCGTTTGTGACACCAGAACTACGTTTTCGGTCACCGCGGGCACACGACACGTCCGATTGACGTGCCGTCTACTCGAACAATTCATAAATCACTCAACCGTATTTTTCGTCTGATTTCAAGTCATTCCGATTTCGTTCGGCCCGTTTGGACCCCCCTCACACGCGTTTACGAAGCACACACATCACTTAAAACACGCATATTGAGCCGTACCGCGCAAACCGCACGTTCGATTGACGTACCGTTTGCGCGTACACGTCACGAATAATAATTATAATGTTTCACGGTGGTTTCAGCTCAATCCGAGGTCGTCCGCTATAAATTTGACCGTTTGACGCCCTTTTGGCCGTTTATGACACCAGAACTACGTTGTCGGTCACCGCGGGCACACGGCACGTCCGATTGATGTGCTGTCTTCTCGACCACTTCAGAAATCACTCACTCGTATTTGTCGTCTGATTTCAGGTCATTCCGACTTCGTTCAGTCCGTTTGGACCCCCCTCACGCGTGTTTACGAAGCGCGCACATCACTTAAAACATGCATATTGAGCCGTACCGCGCAAACCGCAAGTCTGATTGATGTGCCGTCTATGCGTACATGTCAAGAATAATAATTAGAATGTTTCACGGTGGTTTCAGCTCAATCCGAGGTCGTCCGCTATGAATTTGACTGTTGGACGCCCGTTTTGGCCGTTTATGACACCAGAACTGTGATGTCGGTCACCGCGAGAACACGGCAAGTCCGATTGACGTGCCGTCTACTCGACCACTTCATAATTCACTCAACCGTATTTTTCGTCTGATTTAAGGCCATTCTGACTTCATTCGGCCCGTTTGGACCCCCCTCACGCGCGTTTACGAAGCGCACACATCACTTAAAACACGAATATTGAGCCGTACCGCGCAAACCGCACGTTCGATTGACGTGCCGTCTGCGCATACACATCACGAATAATAATTAGAATGTCGCACGGTGGTTTCAGCTCAATCTGAGGTCGTCCGCTATGAATTTGACCGTTTGACTCCCGTTTTGGCTGTTTATGACACCAGAACTGCGTTGTCGGTCACCGCGGGCACACGACACGTCCGATTGACATGTCGTCTACTCGACCACTTCATAAATCACTCACCCGTATTTTTCGTCTGATTTCAGGCCATTCCGAAATCGTTCGGCCCGTTTGGACCACCCTCACGCGCGTTTACGAAGCGCGCACATCACTTAAAACAAGAATATTGAGTCGTACCGCGCAAACCGCATGTACGATTGACGTGCTGTTTGTGCGTACACGTCACGAATAATAATTAGAATATTTCACAGTGGTTTCAGCTCAATAAGAGGTTGTCTGCTATGAATTTGACCGTTGGACGCCCGTTTTGGCCGTTTATGACACCAGAACGGCGTTGTCTGTCACCGCGGGCACACGGCACGTCAGATTGATGTTTCGTCTACTCGACCACTTCATAAATCACTCACCCGTATTTGTCGTATGATTTCAGGCCATCCCGACTTTGTTCGGCCCCTTTGGACCCCCCTCACGCGCGTTTACGAAGCACGCGCATCACTTAAAAGACGAATATTGAGCCGTACCGCACAAACCGCACGTCCGATTGACGTGTCGTCTGCGCGTACATGTCACGAATAATAATTAGAATGTTGCACGGTGGTTTCAGCTCAATCTGAGGTCGTCCTCTATGAATTTGACCGTTGGACGCCCGTTTTGGCCATTTATGACACCAGAACTGCGTTGTCAGTCACCGTGGGCACACGGCATGTCCGATTGACGTGCCGTATACTCGAACACTTCATAAATCACTCACCCGTATTTTTCATCTGATTTCAGGCCATTCCGACTTTGTTCGGCCCGTTTGGACCCCCCTCACGCGCGTTTACGAAGCGTGCACATCACTTAAAACATGAATATTGAGTCGTACCGCGCAAACCGCACGTCTGATTGATGTGAAGTCTGCGCATACACGTAACGAATAATAATTAGAATGTTTCACGGTGATTTCAGCTCAATATGAGGTCGTCCGCTATGAATTTGACTGTTTGACGCCCGTTTTGGCCGTTTATGACACCAGAACTGCGTTGTCGGTCACCGCGGGCACACGGCACGTCCGATTGACGTTCCGTCTACTCGAACACTTCATAAATCACTCACCCGTATTTTTTTCCTGATTTCAGGCCATTCCGAAATCGTTCGGCCTGTTTGGACCACCCTTACGCGCGTTTACGAAGCGCACACATCACTTAAAACACGAATATTGAGCCGTACCGCACAAACCGCACGTCCGATTGACATGTCGTCTGCGCGTACACATCAAGAATAATAATTAGAATGTTTCATGGTGGTTTCATCTCAATCTGAGGTTGTCCTTTATGAATTTGACCGTTTGCCGCCCGTTTTGGCCGTTTTTGACACCCGAAATGCATTTTCGGTCACCGCGGGCACAGGGCACGTCCAATTGATGTGCCGTCTACTCGAACACTTCATAAATCACTCACCCGTATTTTTCGTCTGATTTCAGGCCATTCTGACTTCGTTCGGCCCGTTTGGACCCCCCTCACGCGCGTTTACGAAGCGCGCGCATCACTTAAAATACAAATATTGAGCCGTACCGCGCAAACCCCACGTTCGATTGACATGACGTCTGTGCGTACATGTCAACAATAATAATTAGAATGTTGAACAGTGGTTTCAGCTCAATCCTAGGTTGTCCGCTATGAATTTGACCGTTGGACGCCCGTTTTGGCCGTTTATGACACCAGAACTGCGTTGTCGGTCACCGCGGGCACACGGCACGTCCGATGGACGTTCTGTCTGCTCGACCACTTCATAAATCACTCTCTCATATTTTTCCTCTGATTTCAGGCCATTCTGACTTCTTTCGGCCCATTTGGACCCCCCTCACGCGCGTTTACGAAGCACACACATCACTTAAAACACGAATATTGAGTCGTACCGCGCAAACCGCACGTCCGATTGACGTGCCGTCTGTGCGTACACATCACGAATAATAATTAGAATGTTTCACGGTGGTTTCAGCTAAATCCAGAGACGTGGTGTGGCTAGCACCACTCAAAGTGTCCGTCTTTTGTTTCAAAAGGACGTCATTTTAAGTGAAAAGCATCAACTGGCATACGGAAAATCGACCAAACGCATTCCAAATCTGTTGATAATTTATCCCAACAATCCATGGGTCATATGTGACATGTACGAGCCAACCTGGGATGAATCCGAGTCGCGGTGTGTCCAGGATATGTCTAAGTGGCTCTCTTTTGTTTAAAATGGAAACCATTTTAAGTACATACAGAAAAATGACCAAACGGATTCAGATTCCGTTTAAACTTTAGGTTAACGATCCATGGGTAATATGTGACGTGTATGAATCAACCCCGCCTCAATCGGAGACGCGGTGTGGCCGGCACCACTCAAAGTGTTTGTCTTTTGTTTCAAAAAGACGTCATTTTAACTAAAAAGCCTCAAGTGACATACGCAAAACCGACCAAAGGCATTCAGACTGTGTCGATACTTTAGCACAAGGATCCATGGGTCGTATGTAACGTGTATGAGTCAATCCCGCCTCAATACGAGGAGCGGTGTGGCCGACACCATTCTAACTGTGTCTCTTTTGTTTAAAATGGACAGGATTATAAGTGAAATGAACAACTGGCATACGCAAAACCGACCAAACGCATTCCGAATCTATTGATAGTTTATCACAACGATCCATCGGTCATATGTGACCTGTACGAGCCAACCCGGGCTCAATCCGAGTCGCGGTGTGGCCGAGATCAGTCTAAGTGGGTCTCTTTTGTTTAAAATGGAAAACATTTTAAGTACATAAGGAAAACTGACCAAACGCATTTGGTTTCCATTGAAACTTTAGGAGAACGATCCATGGGTCATATGTGATGTGTATGAATCATCCCCGCCTCAATCCGAGGTGCGGTGTGGCCGACACTGCTCTAACTGTGTCTGTTTTGTTTAAAATGGATAGGATTATAAGTGAAAAGAACTGGCATACGCAAAACCGACCAAACGCATTCAATTTCCATTGAAACTTTAGGAGAACGATCCATGGGTCATATGTGACATGTATGAATCATCCCCGTCTCAATCCGAGACGCGGTGTGCCCGACACCACTCTAACTATGTCTCTTCTGTTTAAAATGGACATGATTATAAGTGAAAAAGAACAACTGGCATATGCAAAACCGACCAAACGCATTCCGAATCTTTTGATCATTTATCAGAACGATCCATGGGTCATATGTGACCTGTACGAGGCAACCCGGGTTCAATCCGAGTCGCGGTGTGGCCGGGATCAGTCTAAGTGGCTCTCTTTTGTTTAAAATGGACACCATTTTAAGTACATACGGAAAACCGACCAAACGCATTCGGTTTCCATTGAAACTTTAGGAGAACGATCCATGGGTCATATGTGACATGTACGAATCATCCCCGCCTCAATCCGAGGCGCGGTGTGGCTGAAACCGCTCTAACTGTGTCTGTTTTGTTTAAAATGGACAGGATTATAAGTGAAAAGAACAACTGGCATACGCAAAACTGACCAAACGCATTCAGAATCTTTTGATAATTTATCACAACGATCCATGGGTCATATGTGACGTGTACGAGCCAACCCGGGTCAATCCGAGTTGCGGTGTGGCCGGGATCAGTCTAATTGGCTCTCTTTTGTTTAAAATGGACACCATTTTAAGTACATACGGAAAACCGACCAAACGCATTTGGTTTCCATTGTAACTTTAGGATAATGATCCATGGGTCCAATGTGACGTGTACGAATCATCCCCGCCTCAATCCGACATGCGGTGTGGCTGACACCACTCAAAGTGTCCGTCTTTTGTTTCAAAAGGACGTCATTTTAAGTGAAAGGCATCAACTGACATACGGAAGAATGACCAAACGCATTCGGATTCTATCGATACTTTAGCACAACGATCCATGGGTCATATGTGACGTGTACAAGTCAACCCCATCTTAATCTGAGACGCGGTGTGGCCGACACCTCTCTAACTCTGTCTCTTTTGTTTAAAATGGACATGATTATAAATGAAAAGAACAACTGGCATACGCAAAACTGACCAAACGCATTCGGAATCTTTTGATAATTTATCACAACGATCCATGGGTCATATGTGACATGTACGAGCCAACCCGGGATGAATCTGAGTCGCGGTGTGGTCAGTATTAGTCTAAGTGTCACTCTTTTGTTTAAAATGGACAACATTTTAAGTACATACGGAAAACCGACCAAACGCATTAGGTTTCCATTTAAACTTTAGGAGAACGATCCATGGGTCATATGTGACGTGTACGAATCAACCCCTCCTCAATTGGAGACGCGGTGTGGTCGGAACCACTCATAGTTTCCGTCTTTTGTTTCAAAAGGACGTCATTTTAAGTGAAAAACATCAACTAGCATACAGAAAACCGACCAAACGCATTTGGATTGTGTCGATACTTTAGCACAACGATCCATGGGTCAAATGTGATGTGTACGAGTCAACCCCGCCTCAATCTGAGGTGCGGTGTGGCCGGTATCACTTCAGGTGTATGTATTTTGTTTAAAATGGACATCATTTGAGGTAAAAATATATGGTATAGAAAAAACCGATCAAATTATGAATTGAATTTCGGATTCCACATGTAATTGTCATCTAAATTTTAAATTGAATTCTATATGAATTATGTACATTTATAATTACTTTATGAATTCTAATTTAATTATGGATGTGTATAGTTTCAGTATCCATTATATGTTAAATGTGTATGAATTTGTTCATAATTGTATATGTATGTTTTATTTTATTGTAGGTACAATAATTGGATTGAAAATGAGGTCAAAATGAGGCCTGATGGAGAGGGGCCTGATGGACAGGGGTTGTGCCAATTTCTAGCTGCTTCAATTTGCAGCATAGGGTATGCCAACGGTTTAAAATCGTTGGCATATAATCCTAAAGAAGTTTTTACCAACGGTTCATTGAACCGTTGGTAAATATCTCTTTTCCCAACGGTTCTAAACCGTTGGGAAAGAGTTCATCAATGGGGATATACCAACGGTTTGGGGAGAACCGTTGGGAAAACTATCCCAAAACCATTGGGATAGTTAAGGGATATTGATATTTCCCAAAGGTTCTCCCAAACCGTTGGGAAAAAATATCCCAACGGTTTGGCAGAACCGTTGGGATAGGGTGGCTTTTGTGAGCCTATACGAACGGTTTCCAGTAAACCGTTGGGAAAACCATTCCCAATGGCTTACTTCCCTACGGTTATCAGAACCGTTGGTATATCATATACCAATGGTTAGAGGGGCTTTCCCAACGGTTGTGAACGGTTGGGAAATATTATATTTCTAGTAGTGAGTGATACTATTTAACTAAGGGTTAAATCTAAAATATAAGGTTAATATGGTGACCTAAACTTTTATAAAACCTATTGGTTGAGATTATTTCAATACATCCCTACCTTATCCTCTAAATAAATTCATTTTTAACTATTATATACCGAAAATGAATTTGCAATAAAATAATATTTTAATCTTTTCTAAAAGTGACCCAAGCCTCTCTTATAATGGGTACTTACCCTTCTATGAAAACCACACCTCCAAAGCCATTTGGGTCGGCCAAACACTGCGAAAATATCCTCCCAACTACCCTACCTTAGACCTAGTGGCCTTACATTAATCAGAAAGACAACCTAAGGAGCCCTTTTGATCAAATCAAAAGGAATCACCCGAAGAAGAGGTAATAATTTCACCACATCTTTCAAAGTTCTTTTCTTCTTCCACTTCTATTTCTTTGTTATTACCATAAAAAAAATAACTCTAGTACCTTATACATACTATGATGTTAATATAAATATGGTACAACCATATTCATTATTCTATCCATCCTATGAATGACAAGTCACCATACATGCGTACGTACGACTTACCGTCTCCACGTCGTGGTGTAGTTTGTTATTCAAACACTTCATTATTTGGATGGGTATAATAATGAGTAAAAATGATTTATATAATAAATATAACATGTTAAGGATTATGTATATATGATATACAATCCAATTACATAATATTTCTCCATCAATAGAATGCTATTGTCGCTTGTCCGTACGTACAGATTACCATCTCCACGAAGGCGATCAAATTCATTGACCATCATAACCATTGAAGAATAATTTTCATTTTATGATTAAAAATAATGTTTAAGAACTTAATATAATTCTGGATACAAATAAAATACTTCTTATCCATAACAAACATAGCTTACGTAACAAATCATATAAAGTAAAATGAATCATTTAACACCCGAAACAATGATACTACTAAAATATTATTAACAAAGAAATATTAGAGGATCATATATGATATCATATTTTTATATATAGTTCTTGTAAAATTTATTAACAATGTTTTAAATATTATAAATGAGGTTAACATACCATTGACTAAGGAAAAGTACAAGGTAATGGTTAATTTTACAATCTCTTTACTTATCCGAGGTTGTTAATACGTAAGTATCAACTAGGACCTCTTTATCATCCACATCCATGTTTTCTTAAAAATTCATTTCAAAACATTTTTACTATTTACTAGACTATGGGTTAAATTAATTTACACCCTTATTTGACTTTATATGTTTTGAAATAAACCTTTCAATTGTTTTCCAAACAAGGTACTTTATGACCTTTTTGACAAAATTAAGGTAAGAATGTCTTTTTTAACATATACGGCGGGTGTGGATATTTTCCGCCGTTATAATATCGTCGAAGATTCACTTAAAATATTATAAGAATATTTTCAAAATAAAAGTTTTATTTTATAATTATGTGACTCTTAAATGATTTCAAAATATAAAGAGATATTTCTCTCAAATAGTTTTGATTTCATCTATGTCAACATCCTTTGATACATTTTACACTTGATTGAAGTTGATTTATTCGATATTGTGTTTAAGGTTTTGTGATATGTTTGATTTTGGATGTGTTATTTTTATACCATTCATGGTTTATGGTTAAATTATTGACATTTCATATGCTAGTTTTAATAATAATGTTTATGTTATATTTCAACCGTTTCATATGAGGAATGTATTGGACTTAGTAAGTGACGGGTGGAACCCACTATAGCTCCTAGATGCTTCGGTAGGTCTCATGAGAAAATTAGATTTGGAATTGGCCGAGGCCTTTCCCAATTTGATATATGGTTTCGGCCAAGGCCTTAATCATTTTTAGGCATCTTGGAAGAGGCCTTGACAAAATGTTTTAGAATGTTCCGCATTATATATTCCCTCATTATGAAACTAATATTGATGGTTCATGTGGTTATTCGACTATTAGAATACCCATGACTATGTTTTATTATTGAATTATTTACTCAACTCATATTCCTTTTATAAAGTGTTCATGCTTATTATTTGTAAATGCATGTGTTTTAAATTATTCACCATGCTTAATGTTTATATTATCTTCCTTTGTATTGCTTACTCCTACTATGAATTTGAGCTCACCCCTTTCTTATGTTTCATTTTCCCAGGATTCCAAGAAGTGTTTTATGATTGATATATAGGGTTAAGCTAAAGGGAATAATGGCGTTATCAAAGAACTATCTATCCTGTATTTTATGTTTGAAATTATAATGTATAGTTAATGTAGGTAATCTATTTTCCAATACTCCCAAACTGATTGGTCCTTTAGGACTTGATTCATTGTAATCGTGCCAATGTATTAAAATAATGCACCGGCTCTCGGCTTTTTGGGTCAGGGCGTTACACTAGAGATTAATTTGTTGGATACCCTTGGGGGGTCATCATGTTGTATGCCCCAATTTGGATGTATGGGGTAGGCACAAAATCCTCTACGACCCCTTATAGAATCATAGTCAAATGTTGATAAAGAAGAATAGAACAGATGGGATCCCTCCAAGGAAGATACATATCAATTGGGTTGACATGGTGATTTTCCTCATCCACCTCCTTGGGGTATGGAAGGTATATTTTTTGGTGCTCTAGGGAAAATCTCCCAAATTGGTTGAATGTGGAAACAGGTGACACTTCCTCCTCTATGGCTTATCATGTGAAAGAAGGCTGGTGAGAATTCATCCTCTAGAGGATTTCATGAGTTGATTCCAAAGTTGATATGTATCCATTGGTGTGGTACTCTTAGACCAATATGTTCACTAAATTGAACTAAAAGTGTTGTTTTGGTGACAACATACGTAAGGGCCTTAGGGCAAAAACGGCTTGTTCAACGGTCTTAGAATCCCTTAGAACATTCAATGAATCCATTTTGATTGTCAGTAATATGATAATTCCTAGATAGGAAACAATAAACATTATTAGTATATCATGGTCTATAAGAGTTTAGTTTTAATTAATTAAATTCACAGTTAGATAATAAATAGGTGGTCCCTTCTTTTATGAAAGGTTTAACACCATTAAAAAAATCATGTTGGGTTTACCATTTTTTTCGTGATAAATTTGGTAAAAAATGACATGAAATGAACTTGGAAGTTTATCCTTTTTAACCCATGTATGAGATCATATAGTTAAAATATTTCACATTGGGTTCACCATTTTTTCCAGAAAAATCCATAATAGTTTCACCCAATGTTTAGTTATGGGAAATTGAGGGTGGTTTTATAATCATTTTCATTGGTTTTACCATATTTATCTCTAATATAAACTTCCAATGGTTCCCCCCATCTATAAATGAGTACATATCTACTTTCCAAATGAAGGTGGTCCTTTGGGGTTTCATACCCAACGACACATAATAACTCACACTGGTCGAGAGCATGTGATGTCGGGCTCATCACACCCTGAGGGGATTATTGCCTATTTTAGGACTCTCTTATAGATTTAAGATATGTTCATGAAATCATTCACATGTCCTAATATGATATTGGTTCCCCCTATACTAATGGTTTGTTTAATACCATGTGCTCATGGGAACAATTGTTGTGACCCATGTTATATATCATTCTCTTGTTAATTTATGATGCTCTAGTTTATATCTATGTTTGGGTCCTCTAATGGTTACTATTGTATAGGAAGGGGGTTGGGGTCTTAGAGATGGCAATGAACCTCTATGAGGTGTCCTAAATATCTTGTGAAAATATGTATAAAGATCCACATAGTTTGTTTGACGTAGTTTAAGGTCTTATAATGGTACTATAGACTACAGTTTAATGTCATGAGGCAAGGACGGAAATATGGGGCTCAAGCCTCATAGAGGAATCCTTTGTATCCTGTTAAGTGAAGAATCAGAGTCCATACATTTCATTTTATGGGTGTTTTATTCCTAAAAGGTGTGTCAATAGAGGCCTTGGGTGGGACTTATGAATATAAGGATTTCCCAAATTGCTTCATTGGGACTATGAACCTTTTAGTAAAGACGATATGTAATCGGGATCACATTCCATTGAAGGGCCTACACATGGGGAATCCTAATCATTCTACTAGTAAAATCATCACTAGACTCTAATACCATGTGATTCATGCTCGGTGTTAAAAAAAATAGGTAGTAGTAGGTTAGACACATTACATGAGATCATATTTGTTTGGGTCTTATGCATTAAAGTTTCCCTTTGAGAGGTATTATGACAAGTCTCATAGAGGATATGGTATGGTTCTCAAAACTTAGGTAGGAATTCATTGTATCATATTGAGAATAGGAATCAAAGTCCTCATAGTTTGTTCATACCTAAACCACTAAGGGATTTGATGTACTTGAGGGAATGGTTGGGGCTTACACTTAAAAACCATTCTCGTATACAATAAAACTTCTCTCTACTGATGGACATAGAAGTATGGTAGAATTATGGGAGAATTCAGTCCCTTGAGTAAAGAATATTTGGAATATGAAGGGACTTTCACTAGGGTGGATTCCTATTGGATATTGTTCCTATATACGTTCAAATGTAACAGAGATTCGTAGTTTTCTGGGTTTTGCAGGATACTACTGAAGGTTTGTTGAAAATTTTTCACGGTTATCTAGTCCAATGACTAAGCTAACTCGAAAGGGTGTTTAGTTTATCTGGACAAAAGAATATGATGATTGTTTTCAGGAACTGAAAAGAAGATTGGTGAATGCTTCGGTTTTGGCACTTCCTTCCAGGAATGGTGAGTTTGTTATCTACAATGATGCTTCATTTAAAGGACTTGGTTGTGTCCTTATGAAGAATGATCAGGTAATTGCATATTCTTCATGTCAGTTGAAAACACATGAGGTAAATTACCCTACACATGACTTGGAATTAGCTGCTGTTGTTTTTTCTTTAAAAATTTGGAGGCATCATTTGTATGGAGTAAAGTGTGAAATATAAACTGATCACAAAAGTTTAAAGTATATATTCACTCAGAAATAATTGAACATGTGATAGAGCATATGGCTAGAATTAATCAAGGATTATGATTGTACAATTCATTACCATCCAGGGAAAGGAAATAAAGTGGATGATTCTTTGAGTCGAAAAAGTAATGCTTCATTAACCATGCTACGTTTGGAATGAGATCCTTTGGTTTTTGATTTGATGAACTTTGGAATAGAAGTTCTTGGTGTAGGATGGCCTTCTGTTTTGTTTCAGGTATCAGTGAAATCTTCTATATCAGACAGAATTAAGCAAGCACAGAAGCAAGATAGTGAGTTGCAAAAAAAGGTAGTGCTGGTTCAGAAGGGTAAGTTGCCTGAATTGAACATGGATAATGACTGTGTTTTGAGATTTTGGAAGAGATTGTGTGTGCCTTGTGATTCACAGTTGAAGAGAGAGTTGTTATGTGAAGCTCATAGTTCTCTGTTTTCAGTTCATCCTGACAGTACTAAGATGTACAAAGATCTGCGAGAGTATTACTTGTGGGATGGAATGAAATGGGATATTGCTGATTTTACTGTGAAGTGTTTGACTTGTCAGTAGGTTAAAGCAGAGCGGTAGTTACCGAAAGGGATGCTGCAACCTTTACCAGTACCAGAGTGGAAATGGGAGAATATATCCATGGACTTCGTTGTGGGATTTCCGAAGAGACCTTGAGGTAATAATGCAATCTGGGTTATTGTTGATCATTTGACTAAATCTTCTCATTTCCTTGCTATACGAGATACTTTTTCCCTAGATCAAATTTTTCATTTGTATCTTAAAGAGATAGTCAGGTTACATAGAGTTACCCTCTCTATTGTATCTGATCATGATCCCAGGTTTACTTCTAACTTTTGGAAAGGCCTTCAGAAGTCGATGGGTACTGAATTAAATTTTAGTACAACTTTTCATCCTCAATCAGATGGGCAGTCAGAACGAACAATTTAGAATTTGGAGGATATGCTACGTGCCTGTTCGATGGATTATCAGGGAAGTTGGGACCAACATCTTTCTTTGGTTGAGTTTTCTTATAATAACAGTTTTTATTTCAGTATACAGATGGCACCATTAGAGGCGTTATATGGGAAGCGGTGTCGAACTCCAGCTTTCTGGGATGAAGTGGGTGAAAGGAAGCTGATGGGACCAGAATTGGTATAAGAGATGGAAGAAAAAGTTCAGTTGATTCAGAAACAAATGAGAATAGTTGAGAGTAGGCAGAAGAGTTATGCGGATAACCGGAGTAAGGATCTATCTTTCAAGGTAGGTGATCATGTTTTTCTCAAAGTTTCACCATGGAAATGTGTGATGTGATTCAGTAAGAAAGGAAAGATGAGTCCAAGGTTCATTGGACCATTTGAAATTCTAGAGAGAGTTGGATCAGTTTCTTATAGAGTGGCTTTACCTCTGAGTTTATCTCAGGTACACAATGTTTTTCACGTTTCTATGTTGAGAAAGTATATGCCAGATCCATCTCATGTTTTGAGCCCAGAGGTAGTTCAGTTGGAAGAGAATATCTCTTATGAAGAACAATCAGTCCAGATTCTTGACCGAAGAGAGCAAGTGCTGCGAAATAAGGTAATTCACCAGGTAAAGGTTTTGTGGAAAACCATATGGTTGAAGAGGCAACATGGGAATCTGAAAATGCTATGAGGGATAAATACCCCCACTTATTTTGATAAGTGAATAAAATTGCGAGGACGCAATTCCCAAAAGGGGGGAAGGATGTAACATCCAAGGTAAATAAAGAATAAAACATTTTCATATTTATTAATATTTACGAATTAAATATTAATTTTACTTTAAGGGGGTTTCTATGTTTGATAGCGTACCCGATACGCAACAAAAAGTTTTTTTTGAAATCTTACATTGCACACTAGTAATAAAACAATATTATTTTAAATGGTAGTTAACACGTAGCCGTTGTATTGGTGATAATGAATAGAAATAACTAAAATATGATAATATATGTTTTTTTAAATGTTTCTACATTTATCCAATAAAAGATAAAGGCTTCAAATACGAAAAGATTTCAATTTTAGGCATATATACTCTAACATTCACAAAAGGTCGACTTATCGCCTTTTGATGGAGAACCAGCTATAAATATAGTTTCAGTTACTCTTATAAATTCTATTGAACCAAATAAAATTCTTCTTTAGAATCGGGACATCAAAATTTACTTTGTGTAAATTTTTGGTATTTTTCCGATAATGTTCATTTTTTAATGAATAGTGAAAAATGTTGTATTTTAATTCAAAACCTCTTTTTAATCTAATTTATTTATATTATTATATTATCTTTTGAATTGGTTTTAAAGTGAAATTAGAATATATTTTTACCATTTAATCCAATAGTGGTCTTTGGAATTAATTTCACTTTGAAATTGGACTTAAACTAGTGTTAATTTTTGATACTTATTGTTTCATAAAAACACGCTATTTGTTTTGACAGCAGGAATTAATAATTAAATTAATTAATTTAACTTATATGTTTTTAATTTTGTAAAATAGAAATAATTTTTGAATTCGAAATATCAAATATAGCTTAGGGTGAAGTTTTAGTATTTTTCTGAAAAACTTCAATTTTTGATGAATAGTGAAACTACTAAGTGGTACTTAAAAAACTGATTTTTCGTTTAAATGAAATTTTACCACCTCTGTGTTTTGAATTTCAAAAATCCGACATACATGGTTGTCATTAGAAAGTAAAACGTGGTTCAATGGGATTAAAATAATTTTTTTGGTGAATAGTAACTTTTAGGTTTTTAATCACGATTAGAGGTAATTAGTGTAGTTTAAGGTAAAAATAATGTTTTAATAATATGAAATGACCTATACACATGTCCTACCCTTTTTGGATGTGTCATGGCCGACCAATAAAATCCATGGGTCAACTTGGGGACCCCATGGAGCCACTTTGGTAGGAAAATGACATTAAAAACTTTTTATTTAAAGTTAAAATTAAAATGTCACAAACATGAGTTGTTTTACTAAAACATTTTTTCATGGGGTTATACAAGTCATATTTTTGACTATAAATATTAATTGGAAAGTTAAAAAGATTTCGTACATCATATTATTTTTTTATAATTTGTAGACAATAAATAAATCAAATTATTTATGACATCATGATGATGCAGTGATTACCTCATTATTTAATGATTTAAATAAAATGAAAAGATAATGTAAAATCTAAAAAATACACATGTCAAAAACCTATTGGATGGGTGTAATACAAACTCTTATCACATTATCCTCGAAATAAATCAATGTGGGACCTTTAAAATCAGAAACGCATTTGAAAATAATGTAACATTTAATACCTTTCCAAGAGTGCCCCTCCTCTCCTCTTATAAAGGGACCCCACCTCTACCTCCTTACCCACACCTCTCAAGCCTTTGGTTCGGCCAAGATCTGCTCTTTTTGTCTCTCCACATCCCTCTCTTACTCCTACAATCCTCACTTTGGGCAGAAGTGTTCCCAAGGAAGCCTTTGATCTCAAAGCTAAGAGAGTTACCCGATTTTAAGGTAATGTCTTCACTTGTGTTCTTTTGTTTTATTTTGCTTCTCCAACCCCCTAAACTATTTTTATTAATTTATTTTGTAACAACTCCAGTATATTCAATATACTAGGATGTTTTTATAAGAATAATTCGAGCTACACTTACACACACCTACATCTAATGGTTAAAGAACATACTGTTGCTGTGGATGGCGAATTTCTGCCTCACGAAACGATGATTGTCCAATATTCTTCTAACACCTTCAAAGGTGGCCATTAAGATGTCACTATATTTAAATATTATATATTATATGTTTATGTTTTCCTTAATATTCTGTATTTTTCATTTATGGCATACCTTTATGGCTTCCATTATGGGTATATGCGATATCTTCATTTTAGGAAGTGCGGACTACCGCCCCCTCAAGGTGTTTTGATTCATTAATGCCATATGTGGGGCGTATAAAGGATGGATTTAAAGTTATTATATATGATGTTATACTGTAATTATAATATAAGTTTATATCATTATTATTTCTTTCCATTAAAGTATGAGATAGAAATTAAAGTAGCGTTCATGCGTACGTACGACTTACCGTCTCCATGAACTGTGCATTTCATTTCTTATCCCCAAATGTAATGTACTATTATAAGTACATATATATAATGGATATATATGATGTATGTTAAATGTAAATGATTAATATAATTCTGGAATTAAAATATACATGTCTCTCATTTAGTTTTAATTCCATTAATATGACATAGAAATGAAAGTAGCGTTCATGCATACGTACGGCTTACCGTCTCCATGAACGGTGGATTTCATTTCTTACCTATAATTGATTATGTAATATTATAAATACATGTATATTATGGGTATATATGATATATATTATATCCAAATCATGAATATCATTCTGGATATAATGAACCTTTGACCACACAAACAACATGTAATTGTAAGAAGTCCACTTTCGACTTAAGAACCAAATATCGACAAAACAAACATTATTAACTTAAATGATTACATAATGTTTATAACATGGAAATAAGTGATATAAAAGGAATAATGAACTTGAAAAAGGTTCTTAATCAAGTATAAATTAACTCAAGTTTATTATTCAGGACATTAAAGAACGATCGAGTCAAGTCGGACCCGAGGTAAGGGACTTCGTCTCAATATCCTTTCATTGAGGCATATTTCGTTTTATACACAACTTTCTTTTATACGGTGTATAAACCCCTTTGACTTTTAATTTTATAAAAAAGGAATCTTTTTCTATGAAGGGTTTTACTAAACTAAAAAAAGTAATGTTTCTTTTAACGTACGTGGTGACAACGACCCCTTTCCGCCGCCATGAGTATTATTTGGTCTCTGGCTTCCTCAATAAGCTGTAATGTTTTTTTTAAAATGAAATAAATACCATATACTGTTTTATGTATTCTGGTATTGAAAAGGGTTTTTTATAATGGATTTTTTATGTCAATATATTTAAGTGATATATTGTGATCAATGTGTGGAAATGTTTTCTTTCCATTATATTTGTTTTATGTCTTATGATTTTATAATGGTACTTGGACATTTGACGGGTGGTTACGTGATAAACCATATTACGGGTGGTGCCGTTAATACTAGGATGGGTGGTTACATTATAACCTCCAATGCATTGGGTATGGAAGTTGGTCGTATGGCTATTCTATTAAGTGATATGTGTGGAAGTTGACCGTATGGTTATTCCATTTAACTATGTTTATGTCCCAAGTTACCTATATATGTTATGTGATCTTTATATGGGTTTTATGGTAATATTTTGGTTACCAAAGGGTAAGTAATGATCTTTTATTTCAGTGAATAGTTTTTAATACTTCATAAAGGTGAAAAGTATTACTTTGATAAAGTATACATGGTTTAATTTTTGTTTTGAAAAACTAACAGTTTTCATTTATTGTGTATCCCTTACTGAGCTCTTTATGCTCACCCCACGTTTTTTTTGAAATGTTTTTCACAGGACTTAATGTGGAATAGGGTCAAGGATGGGATCAAGGGAAACTCATGCTATCTAAAACATGGAAATAGACATGTTTCTTTTTAAGAGTTTATATTTTATGGAAACTTAGTAGAAGATTCTACTTTGTAATCTTGTGAGATGTAATAGTTATGTCCTAATTCTCTAAAACTATAAACCTAAAAAGATCCTCAATGTGAATTATTCATTTTATTTAATATTAATTAAGGTTTACGGCTGGGGCCTTATAGTTACACATTATGAAATATGACTAGAGATATTTCGATTCATAGAACGAAGTAATGCATTTCTTACTTTTTAATTTTCATAATATTCTATCATCTCATCACGATAGAAAGTAGAAATTTATTTCTTAAGAATTTGATATTGTTTTCTCATCATAAAAAATGACCTACACCAATATTAATAAAAAAATATCTTTATCTGATCATTCCAATATTCATAGTCTACACCATCAAAGATTAGTGGCCAACTAGGATTCAGATTATCCAACATTACAACTAAAATTCCTTCCATTATAAAAAAAATTATCTTCTCTCAAATATATGTTAGTGCAAGAAATCTATGATGTTTTGAAAAAATAAAGAGTAGACACTAAAATTAAATATTTTTATGAAAATTTAGAGACATTCTTGGATACAAAATGTTGTCAACGATATACAATGAAGTTAAAGCTACAAGAGGGAGGGTTAATTGTAATTGAAAATACTTATAATTTTTAAGCTCAATCAAGTATTTTTTTTAATGGTAGTTAATTTTTTTTTATTAAAATCACATATCAAATTTAGTAAACACATTGAAAAGTGAAAAATTGGTAAAAACAATATAAAATCAGTATAAATACTATAAGTAATAGAAATGTTATCATAATAGAAATATAAAAATGTTTTGAACTTATAAAAAAATTGAAATATACAATGAAACATGAATTAAAAGTTAACAAACCAAGAAATCCATTAAAGGATAACACTATCCAATCAGATAGGTATTTACTTTAACCAAAAAAATCAAGAGAGTATTTTTCCCCAATCTAGGTATCCCCTTCCAACCATAGTATTCATTGATAGAAACATATTAAGAACCTATATTCAACCACTAGAAGATTCAATTCCACCATGACAGATTATAAATTCCTAGACTCATAACCCCATCATCAACTTGATTGAAACATCCAACATACTATCCCTACAAGACCATCAATCAAAAAAATTATAAAACCTTTCTTCCAAATACCAAAATCTCCTTGACACAGTGGTCAGAAGTTCAACTATTAAAAATAGATAACTTAGTAAATTTAGAATATGATTCTCACAAATAGATGCTCCATGAAGAAACAATCAGAAATAAAAACTAATACAAATGTACATAGACTCAACAAATTGATTTTTTAGGATTAAAAATTACAATATTGAATTTTTGAGGAATTTTGTATCATAATTTTCTTATTATCCATTAAGTAGTTGGTTTAATTTTTAGATTCACCTTAAAAAGTTAGATTTTGTAAACCTTGTTTTTAATTAGAACAACATCAAAAGCAGAAACCTCCATATTCTAAGGGATTCAAAAAAAATATTTGTATCTTTTAATAACATAAATAATCACTGATATAATGATCCATCACCTAATAAAATAAATTTAACATGAAACATCATATAATTTAATTTTCATACAGTATAGTTTAAAAGTATGTTCATCAAGTTTATGTTCATAGGATTTTTAACCTATACAAAAAAAATAACTTAAAAAAACATCAATTTAAATAATGATAAAAGTTAAATGTATATTGATATCCAAAATAAAGGAGGAAATGGATTCATTGAATAAATACACTGTTAATATGAACACATTTCTTTATTATAATATTTATAAAGATATAAATCCATTGAATCGGGACACAAACAATTATATTTAGTTTACCCACATTGTGTTAATTTTAGGAGAATACATCACAAGTTTGTTGATGTAACTGAATCATTATGTGCACTGATTTTTTTACAATATTTAAAGATGAGTTAATAACCCCTATATTGAAACCAAATATAATTGATGACTTACTAAGCTCTCAGTAGAAGTGAACACACTACTCATCCAGAAGAATGTTTGGATGATCTCAATTTACTCAGTAACAGTTCAAACCATCATTGGAGTGACATAAAAATATTTTTTTCATCAATGAGATGAATTATTATTTAACACATAATATTTTATATTTGATATTCCACCTCCAACAAAAAATTTCTTTGTGCACGAGTGATGGAGTAAATCCTTCATGACTAACCCCTTAATGAGATTCCTTCTTTCACAATCTAACTTCCGTTAGGAATGTTCTTCCTTCCCAAACTGGATTCCTTCACACAAGTTCTTTTTGATATTATACCCATGGAATAAGATATTTATGATCATGTATATTCTTCATTAACTCATACTTTTTATGCAATTTTATCACATAATCCACCTTCTTCACTAATGAAGTATTTTTCCCCTTTAATCACATGTAATATTTTCATCCTCACTAAATGAAATTCTAGTCGACCCTTATATAGGAAAATTACCCAGAAAAATATTCTAATAATATTATTACTCTTTCGTCCTTCATGTAAGACTATTTCACATATGAATTGCAGTCCACGAACCATGGAAGTCACCACCTCTCTTTCAAAAGTGACAAAACCACTATGTCACTCCTTTATCAAATTCCGTTGTAGAGCTCATTCGTAAGTGGTTTACTTTGAGAAAATGTTCTCCTTTGATAATTCCCATCATGATAGGCTAGGTTGGTGTGGGTGGGATGGGGTTTGGGTCATGGTCTAGGGTTGAGTCCCTAGGACAACAAGGTTCTTTACAATTTTCTTGTAGCGTGCATGAGGTGTCATTAGCCTTTGTACCTATTAAAATAGATTCCCCTTGGAGAAATTTATTCTTTTTTGAGACAACTTTTGGATATTCCATATCCTTTGATAAATAAATAATTTTTGTAGGACATTCCTTGGTAAAAAACATCATTTATAAAACTCTTTTTCTCAAACCAGTCCTTTGGGAAAATTCCATTCTTTGACAAAATCTCACCCTTTGTGAAATTTGTGTTCCTTTTATGAATCCTTTTCCAATTTTTATTACCCAACATTCTGAACACCTTAAATTTATTTGATAACCCTCCTTCATGAATGTTTCATGGTCTTCATGGTCTTAGAATATTGTCAACACATGCTATCAACAAAATCAACCCCAAAAATTCGAAATGTCACCATGAGGGATTCTTTCCAACATAAATAATATTGGATTATTATAAAAAAATTTATATATTATATATTTACAATATATATGAATATATAAAATATAATAAATACTATTAATTTGTTTTTTCCATTTCTTTTTAGTATATGAACTAAAAAACAATATTGTTTTTAGTGTCTTTTTTGTAATATAAAAATAAAAAAAAATATTATTAAAAGATATTATTTAATTTTTTTATATTAATAATATAGCATAAATATGTCATGAAAATTTTAAATGAACATAAAATTATCATTTTATTCTAGAAACATCATTAAATATAAAAAAAAGTTTCTAATATTCTATTTTTTACATTAAACCATCATATAAATGCATGTAAAATTGGATTGACACATATTTGATTACTTTACCATATCAAACCTCATTTAATAATTTTTTTAATAAATAATATATATATGTATATATGAAATTTTATATTTTTTAGAGATATATATGGAGTTTTATAAGTGTTTGTATACTAGAACACAAAGATACTTATATACATTCACACATAAACACACATATAAAAATTCTAATATATCTTATAAAATAAATATAATGCATAATATGTGTGTGTCTGTAGGCATTAAACGATATATATATATATACACACATTCATACACATATGTAAAGACACATATTCACACACATACATGCGTGCGCGCAAGCCCATACACACCCACAAATCAATTTTTTTAAATTTATTTCTACGCTTATAATATATAATCTTATTATTATCAATGCTTGTATTTATAAAAAAATATTCATTTAAGTAAATATATATTTTAAAACATGAATATTAAGTATATTTGTAAATATTTAATTAGATTATATTATTATTTAAATATATCACACACATATATATCCATTTATATAATTATATTATATATATAAAATCATGTGTTTTAATTAATTTTATATTTTTATAAAAATTATAAAACACACATGTATGTATGATCCAAATACATAATTATATATATTTATATTTATTTATGTGCGTAACAACATAATCATAAACATAATCATATTTAATTATAAATAATCACACACACACATATGTATATAATTAAATATACACGATTAAAATTATATATATATATATATATATTATAGTAATTATGTATATTACTCATAGTTATAATTTCTTATTTTCACTAGACACTCACACATGTCTCTTTATAAATATATTCATATTTTTTCTAAATATTCTTATTTAATGAAATTATATTTAGTTAATAAATATATATTCATAGAAATTTAATATATATATATATATACATAAAACAAAATTTTTTTTTTCCAATAAAATATATTTTTAAAAATTAATTATTTGGGATGTATTTCAGATCTATCATAGATAAGATGAATTTCCTTGGATGAATTTTGATACTTTCTTGAATAATAGTTTTCTAGGTCACATTTCATATATGTTTAATTTTTTTTATAAAATTATATTTAAAATAAAAAAACTATGTTTCTGTATGTACCATATTATATATTTATTTATATAAATTAAATAAACTTTTATATAAATACATACATACATTCACCCACCCACCCACACACACATAAATATGTGCGTGTTTGTTTGTTTTTGTGTGTTCATTTATGAAGTATTTATTTGTGTGTGTGTGTGTGTGTATGTATATATTAATGTCTGTATATAAAATTATATTTAATTTAAACGAGTAGACATATTTATCTATATATATATACATGTGAGTATTTAAATATATATATAAATTAATTTCTCCCCATATCCCCCTCTATAATATATGTATTGTAAAAAAATTAAAACTTATATTTATATTTATAAATGTATCTAATAATTAAATTTTTATATGTGTGTGTGTGTCTTCTCGCACCTATGCATGAGTGCGTGCATGTTTTATATTTATAAAAATTATATGTGCACAATATTAAAAATATTATTTAGTTGTGGTTTTTAAAATAACTTTTAAATTTGAATTATTTTTAATATTAGCAATGATAATAGATAATTGATATTAATAATATGTAATTAATAATTAATATATAAATACTAACATACAAATATAAAAACATTTAAACATATAAACATATAAACATATAAACATATAAATATAGAAACATATAAACATATAAAAATATAAACAAATATATATATATATATACATGTAGATATGTAAATATATTTATGTAAATATAATCATTAATATACATTCAAATATACAAAAATATATAAAAGTATATAAATAGATATTAATATATATTGATAAACATATGTATATAAATATAAATATATATATATATGTAAATATATAAATGTATAATGAATATAAACTTGTATAAATATTTAAAATGTTTAAATATATAAATATATTTAAATTTATATTAATTTTTAAATAGATTAATATCTATAAATGTATAAATTTATTTATAAAATATTGTTAAATGTTGATTTTTTAAAATTTTATAACTAAATACAAACACACACACTAAAATAATTATATAATTATATAATTATGTAGAAATATATAAACTAATGTGTGAATATATATATATATTAATGTGAGATTCCTAGGTCGATTGTGCCGTCACCCTAAGAGGGGGGGGGGGTGAATTAATGGCGACCAACTTTTTTTGATTATATTTAACTGAAACTATTTCTTACCATGAGGTGATCAAACCTATATTATTAGTTAAGATGTATGGATATTTAGAAACTCTTTCACATTGCTTTACCCTTAGTCCATATTGATTATATAAAGAAAACCTCACACATATATTTTTATAAGGCTTGGCATCAGTTTGAGAACCTACATCCTTACCATGGAACATGCCATCGGTCCATGGATTCTTCCTCTAATAATATTTTCATCAGTTATTAGTGAGATGTATTTATACCACCTCCCATAGTTAATGTATCTCCTTAAAATTTCCACCTATCACCTAAAAAGATATTATACTGACTCCCCCCAGTTACTAAGTTCTCATATAGCTTCGATCCAACATAAGACAACACATGTAAGTAGCTCATGAAAACTTTTTTCATTAAATCACCATCTTATAACTTTATCTGGTGTGAGACCATCCAATGTGCCTTTATCTTTGTCTAGTGTGACTCTGCCCGATAGGCCTCAACATTCTGTTCCTTTGAACGATGCACCTCAACACCTCCCCTCTGATTAGTACCCATATCTGATTGAACTATATCCTTTATATATATGTCCAGAGAACCTCAGTACGATACCTCTGATCAAAACCTCTAGCCGATACATCTATTCTTGGTAGCTTTTTATGGTATCTATTCTTCAACCAAGTGTTTCCTTGGTTGGAACCTCATGCTACTCTTAAATCTTCACCACTCTGCTCCACTCATGTATATGAACAACGTTAGTATGTTTAGTACGTACTCTCCTTTATATACGCACAACTCAAGGTAAAAGGGAGAGAACTCAAACGTTTTTATCCCCTCAACTCAAATTGTAATTTTAAACTTTTGTCCCATCTCAACTTAATTGGATGCTTCTCACCTCATCTATATCAGTATTGAAACTTATAGTAAATCTCTATCATCAAACACATTCTTCAAACATTCTTAAACATGAAATTAAGAAATTTATTCAACCCTCTTTAACCTTGTAAATCTAGAAACCATTGAATGACCAGCTTAACATAATCATGTTAAGAACTTTAAAAATACTTGTAAAGGTCCTCATGACTCCATCTGACATATGTTTGTCTGGTTTCTTCATTAATAACACCTTCATCCTATGATTGTTCCTCATTATGGTGAATTTTATGTTTATTTCTTCTGTAAATAAACCCTCCATAAACTTATTCGATTGATTGAATTAGTATGATGAAATCCAACTCCTATTTGATATAATCTCTTCATATGCTTCCTTTTCCCAATGGACTCATCTTCATTCGTCTTACTTGTTCTATCTGATGAGTTTAAATCTCTCTATTTTATGGGAACATAAATGCTCAACAGATGATATTTATAAAAATTACCATCCAAAAATTCTTCATGCTCTTTTTGGATGCAATAAATAAAATTCATATTGGGATTTTTAAAATTTTTAATTATGAAATCACAACCTTTAAATGAACTTTACGTGCTTTATATGATAGATGGACTCACAACTATTCACCAAACATGATTTATTTGATGTTTTGGCATGTATTTTTTTGGTGCATCCTACCTCAGATGAAACAAAGTACTCAGTTCACAAAAACAAAATCTTATATATATTTTGGAATAATCCATCTGATGACATCATGTTTTTGTGTTCAATTATCATCCGTCTGATATTTCTTTTACCAATGCTCTTGATTTAAAAAATTCATACAGTTGTTGGCTTCATAAGTCAACCACTATCTTAGACTAATGAAATTCATCTTCCGATGATTAACATCATCGAATTTAGTTTTATGTAACTCTATAAAATTAGATTGAATTCTTCAAAACATCTCTATGACCATATCCATTTTTTCAATCTCAGAACTTATTTGCTCAATGATCTTTATAATGATCTATAGGAACTCTTATTCTCATGGAGGGAAAAAATATCCTTAATAATAAACTTGTTTCTATTATCTGCATATGATGGACTCGATATGGTATCCTTTATAAAACTGAATCCTCTAGGATTACATTACTTCAATATTTGTACTATATGAAACTTTAATGTTTTATTGATTTCACCTTAAACATCATTCAAAGTATTTATAGAGAAACTTAATCTACCAATGATCGGTATACTAAAACAATTACCATTAGTCTGGTAACATTGATACCCCCTTTGGAATCGTGCTTTTATAATGAATATATTTATGATGTTAGGAACTTGAATATGGACAGAACATAATCTAAATTTGTAAGGAAACTTTTTTAACACCCATAAGGAAAGATTACTAATATTTTAATGATAATTTTCTTAAACTTCTCTGATTACTCATTTTGAAAATTTCCAAACCATCACAAGGAACTCAATATAAAATTTTATTATCTTCCATAAGGAAATTATCCAAGACTTATTATCAACTCAATCTTACCTTTTGTACTTATGATGGTTTTTCCATCAGGATGACATCATCCAACAAACTTCTTCAATATTATTATCTAATGTTACTTACTTATTCAACATTACATGACATGGATAGTGCAACTTTATCTTGAAATTTTCTCATATATTAATTAGTAGTAATATCCTACAAACCTTCATTAGTAACCTTTAATTGAGGAACCTTTATCTTCAACTTATTCATTGACTTTACAAAAAACTATTTATAACACATAAAATATGTCAACATCATCATCCGATAGGATCATTGATCTCTCCAACCATATCCATATAATCAAACTCAACACCAATCTATATGATGATATTTTTAATTATTAATAGGAACACTTATTCTCACAGAGGTACAACATCTATACAATAAAAGCAATCCAATGGATCTTTATCTGATGGATTTAATTCAATAGCATTCATAAAACTACATCCACCATGGTTACATTACTTCAATATTTATACTATGTATAGATTCAACATTGTAATTATTTTACTTTAAATTTCATACACACTATTTATAGAGAAACTTTATCTTCCTCTATCCATTATACTCAAGCTATTACCATCAGTCTGGTAACCTCAATCTCTTCATTTTGACTCAAGATTGAATCATGAATATCTTCATGATGCTAAGAACCCAAATATAGACATAGAATCATCTGAAATCTTAAGGAAACTTTCTAAACATCCCTAAGTATTGTTTCCTATCCTTCATAAGGAAATTATTCTAACCTTATCTAGCAACTAGTTAGGAAGGTTTCCTAACCCTAGTAAAGAATTTATAAGGAAAAATTCTTATTCTATATAAGGAATGTTTCCTAAACTTATCCATCAACTCAATCTAACCTTTTATAATTTTGATTGTTTTACATCTGGGCTAACATTATTTTTAAGAATTATTCAATGTTCTAATCTGTTAGTACTTATCCAAATTTATATGACATGGATAGTGCTTTTGTGTCATGTAAAATACTCATTTTCATTATTAGATCCATTCTATAAGCTTTTTTTGGGAAGCTTTACCCAAGGATGCTTTATCTTGATGTCCCTTATGACTTTAAACTAAACTATTAAAAAATATAAAATATATTAAATGCGTCATCCAATAGGAAATTCAATCTCCCACCTTGGATTTTTTGTCAACAACAAACTAATTTTTATGTCAATTAAATATTTCTCCTCGGTATTGATAAATAATTCAATGTGTCCTTTTTGTTTCTAATAATTGCAAGTGAGGGAAATTTTTTCCCTCCCTTAATGATCTAATTATGAATCCCTATTTTGTGATATCATAGGGTGACAGATGCAATTTCTTAGCAACTTTTCTTCTTCCCATCCAATTATAAACAATGAACACTTTAAGAGAAGGAAAAAAATCACTTTCCTTAAATCAGAAAGTATAAAATCAACAAAATGTAATTCCATGCTAGCCATTATGAGGGTAGAAAACAATAGTGATTAACCTAGACATGAAAACTATCCATGATGTTTTTTCAAGTGATCTCAAATTTTTGAAAAACGTTATTTAGGAAAAAATTCATCTAATTTTTATTCTACTAAATTTCCTGTATCCATCTTAACAAACATTTCAAAAACATTATAGTAAAAATAATATTTTGTTTCTACACCGTTTTGGGAGAATTTATACTTTTTCATCAATAATTTTTTTCCTTTAACATTTGTACCTTAATTTTTTTTATGAAAGTGAGAGTATAGAATATATAAACTAATGATAATGGTGGATTTTAATGTTCTAGTTTTTAGTATCTGATGTTGGAGTACATTGGATGATAGTAATGACTTTATACGACACCTTAAAAAGATTCCAGAAAAAATAATTCATCTTTATAATTCATGATTCCCCCTAAACATCATCACCTTTAATACTCATTCACATTGTATGATTATCGAGAAAAATGAGGGATTAAGGTGAATCTTTCTTAGCTTCATAAAATAGATAGGCATGGCTGAGAAAATTTTCCCAACCTATAAAATCAATATTTTGTAACTTCATGTTTATTTATCCTTTAAGCATTTTATTTCAAATTACTAAACATCTTTGGTTGCATGGATTTATTCTTATCAGTTTTCATTTCAAAATTATTCAGTGGTGTCTTCATAACTTCACCTTTCAAGGAACATGTATTTTTTTTATTCTTCATTCATCCTTCCTACTTCCTCCAATTTTTCTGGACATACAACCTTGAAAACCTTTGGAATATGTTCAATGCTTTTTATTGAGGTGAATTTTCCTTAAAAACCCACTTAATTCATTCTGAATATTTTCTATTCTTATTAAAAAAACTTCTCTTGTCTTGGTAACATTGTGAGAAATTTTCAAGTGTATGGATGTCCAACTTAAATCTACCAAACATATTCTTTTTTTAGTATTTTAATCTTATAAGGTAACATATGGTGATATTTAACTTCTTTATTAGAGTTTTCTTCCACCATTTCAATCCATTTTTGCATTTATCAGATTAGTTGAATTTTATTTTTGATTTTTCTTCTATTTTATTAAACATTAATGAAAAAATTACAACTATATGTGAAGTGTATTTTTTTCACATAAGTAACATATTTTTTTGGTTATGAATTCTTCCAAAATTTTCATCCTTGTTATAAGATTATTCTTTACTTATTTTTTTGCACCCCAATGTAAACCTATATTATATCTTATGTACATTTTATTTTATATTTTTTTATCTCTTTTCATTAATTGTCCATGTGTTGTGGTTGGTAGTAGTAAAACTACACTTTTCTTCACCATGTAAGTCCCATGCAAAACTCTCTCAAAAATCATTAAGATATCTAAATATATTAGATGTTAGTATATATTTCTTCTTTTATGAATGTTGGTTAAAATTAGCTATGTTTACTTTACCATTCAATCACATCAACTTAATGTTGGCCTTCTTTGTTCTTTATTTATTTGAATATTGTACCAAAAATTGATATCCATGTGTCTAAACATTCCAAAACACCAACAGAAGATGATATTCATTGTATTATTTTTGTGTGTTGTATTTCAGCTGGTGGAAATTTTTTTCTTTGGGACATATTTAGGGGAACTATTTACCTTTCCATTTATAACTACCACCTTCTTAGAAGAGGTGGGTTTCTTAAATTTATTTACCAATTTTGATCAAAATTATAACATGCATGAATATTTTTAGATTTAGTGCTACCAGATTCATCAGAGTGTTGGGTTACCCTAATATTCATCTCATCAGAAGGTTATGATTTCATAGCTTTTAAATTTTCACTTCCATTTGATTAAGTCTTTCTTGATTTGAAAATTTCCTTAGAAACATTGTAAGATATTCTTATCTCGACATTATGTGAAGATTCATCTTAAGTATCATCCATGATTATCAATCTCACTACTTGATCAAGACACATTACATTTAAAGTATTATTTTGATTTTCAAGACTCCTCATTTTATCTTCACATTGAAATTATACCTTTTGTATCATTTCCTCATGAACCTTATTAATCTGTTTCCAGGTAAGATGAAGTTCCTTTACTCAATTTTCTCTCATCTCCAGTTGATCATTCTCAACCTCAATAATTTCATTGTGAGTATCATCTATTGTAAGGATTTTTTCTTTGATAAGTTTTTTAAAACATCTTATTCACACAAACACCTCAATATATATTTATATATAAGGGAAAAAATTTCTTTATAGGATGTGTCTGATTTATCCATAAGATTATTGATTTTAGTGGGGGTGTCACACATATGTTCCTGCTGAAGTCTTCATTTGTGCTTATTACTCTCCTTCTTACATAATATTTCAAGCTCTTATATTATTCTATCTATATCAACCAAGTGAGATTTATTGAATCAAAAAATAGATTCATATTCATGTCGTATTTTCTTAAAATCATCCTTAAGATCAACATTTTCAGAAAAACATCTATAAAATATTTACTCCACAAGATGAATTTTTATTGATAACATAACAACATTTCTTCCTTTTCTTCAAAGATTTTAGTAAGATATTTTCACTCACATAATTTCTTTCCTAATTATTATTCTGTGCAATAATGTATTGATTTTAGTTGTGATATTTCCTTCTATCATCCCCTGATATATAAAAGTAAATTTGTAATAACTTCAAAAGGAAAAATATTAATGTATGATTTTAATTATAAATAAAAAACATTCGGTAGTTACAATTGAATCACATTCATAGAAACTTGTGAAATACTCTCTTGGAGGATTAATCTTTTCATATCTATAAGATTTCATACCACACACCATAACTTTTCCTAGTGATGAATCCTTTATTTGTTTCTACAAAGGGATGAATTACTCTATTTATGATCTTGTTTTATATTCTAGTTTTCAATTTTTTTGGATGAAACCTCTATGCTTCTATAACCAAAAAACAACTTATGTACTCTTTATATCAGGATGAGATTTATTATCAACCAGATAAAAAACTTTATTTAAACATCTAAAAAAATTTAAATCATATAAAATAGTTAAAAAAATTGAGAACAAAACTTTTAGATTCAAATAGAGGTTAACTTTCCTCAGATATCAATTGTGATATCTAGGTGGATCGTATAGTCACCCTGAGGGGTTGGGGGGGAGGGGGTGAATCAGCGGTGACCAACTTTTATTGATTATATTAATCTTTGACTCTTTGTTACTTTAAGTTTTTCAAACAACTTCTATTAGTTAAGATGTATGTATCTTTAGAAACACTTCCTCACACTTTACCCTTATTCTATGAAAATGATATATGGAAAATAATACATAGGTATTTCTAAATGGGTTTACCTCTGTGTGAGAACCTATATCCTTTACATGGGGACTCCTATTAGTTCACGAAGTCTTCCAAAAATAATATTTTCATCAATTACATGTTATGGGTATTTATAATACATCTCATAGTTGATCTATCTTCTGAATATCTCCACCTATCACATGATAAGACATTATATGGACTCCCTCCAGTTACCATGATTTATTATAGTTCGGATCCAACATAAGATAAAACCTATAATTAGCTGACCAAAAATTGATCTATAAAATATCTTTCTAATAAGTTCGTAAAGTGTGCCTCTGTCTTTATTCAGTGTGGCTTCATCCTTTATGCCTCAACATGTACCCTCTGACTAATACCTCTATCTAATAGAACTCTGTCTGTTGTACCTATAAATAGTGAACATCTTTATGATATCTTTAATAAAACCCTTTTTGCTGTACACCTCCGTTTATGACCTTTGTTTGATACCTATTCTTTAACCAGGTGTTTCATTAGATAAAACCTCATGCTACTAAAAAATATTTAGCACTTCACTTCACATATATATATGAATAGTATTAGTAAATTTAGTATTTAATCCCCTTTATATAGGAATGACTTAAGGGAAGTGGGTGAGAACTCAAATAATTTTTCTTGCTCAACTAAAATTTGGATTTTTAAGTTTACACTCATCTGAACTTCGCTTGACATTTCTCAACACTTCTAGAACATTCCTAAAACATTTAGGAAAACCACCATTATCCACCTTTTTAAACGTTCTTAAACATGGTGTAATGTAAATTCTCCATCATTCTTTAACAATAGAATATTAGAAAATGTTGAATGTATCATCCCGACCTTGGTTCCACATAGTAGTTCCCTGAGCAAGTTTATTACATGACCTCAAGAATGCATCCCCACACACTAGTGGCAGAAAACTAACATAGAAGGTCTATTAGGGATTGCAGGGATACTACACCCTATTTATCAAAGAAAGACCAAAATATAAATATATGTATAAATATACAAGATAATAATAGAAAATAACCAATAAAGACCAAACATCACGTAATAATACCAAAATAAAAAAAAATATGAAAACCAAAGTAGTAAATATGTCATTCCATATAAGTGTCAAGTGTCAAATGAAAAACAAAAAAGGTACACTGATAACTCCCAAATGGGCCCGGACATCATGTATGGTTCCCTTATCCATGCTCTATTCCGAATCCCAACTCATCCATTTAACATTGGGATCTTTCCCTTGTCCAGGCCAATAAACATGAATTATACATGGGTAATAAATGGAAGATGATTAGGGTGTCGGTAAAACTCAGTAGGCCACCACTAATGGAGTCTAAAAAAATATCAAGTCTATAACAGTGTATGATGTTTTATAAATAATAGAATAAAAATGAAAAAAGTAAACTTGTTTCAAATTTATTATTATTTATTGAAACACATTTTCCCTCTGGTTCACAATTAAATCCAATCAAATCTTACCTACTTCATCCCATTATAGAGTTTGAACCTTAAACCATAGGGATTTTACTATTATTCATTAATGGGATTTAATTATTCAATTTAATTTCAATTTCATTTTGGTACCATGAAGAATCAGTTTGAGTACCATTATCATGGATTCTTGGTGCGTAATTCTAGCATCATTATCTTAGGTAACTTGAGTGTTAGTCTAGCACCAATATCATGGGTACTTAGATCATTAGTATAAAAAAATCTAGGGTAGTAGGGGAATCCCTCCAACACCAATTCATATGAATGTATTGGGGGTATAGAGCATTAATCTATCCTCCCATGGATGAGGTGCCTCAGTCCAACACCTTCTCTACATTTTTCACATTTCATATATATAAATATATATATTTGTTCCAAAATAATAACCCATTTATTAACCATTCTCAACATAGTGCACCATTTCATTTATAACAGATCCATTTAACCCAATTACCATAATTCATTTCATATATCATTAACCCCTCTATATTAAGCCAAACAACCATTTATAACATGTTAATAAGATAACACATTCACACTTGGTCTAATTGCATAAACCGGTCAATTCCCCTTTTTCATTACACATTTATCATTTCAAGGGAAAAATATCACACCCATGGGTTTCCATTATGACCAGTCTCATAAAATCCAATGGATCCAATGGGATCCAAGAAGGGTATCACAATTTCATGGGAATTCAATTCACATATATAATATAAAGTTAATTGCAAACATGAAAATGAAAATATATAACTAAAAAGATGATATCATTATCAATATTGTGGGAATTAAAATATAGACCACCTAACTTAGGATCATTAACAAATGCTCACCCAACCATAACCCTTAATGCCTGGTATAATGGTTGAAATCATAGTGGTGATGAAGATCTAGGATCAAAACCAAGGATCAAGATAAAAAAAACAAGATACACTAAAATATAGATGTATACAATCAAAAATGGAATAATTAATCCCTCTTTGAAAGGAGATAAATATGATAAGGAGAGAAACATAAACAAGAAAGGTATCACTTACAGAAGAGGAGCCGATTTCATCCATTTGATCTTATATTATCAAAGGAAGGAATTTGAGGAGCCTAGGAATCCTCTCAGGAGACTCCAAAAGACATGGAAATCGTATTAGGCCAAGACACGGTGATTAGGGATATAACCAGAAGTTTATGAATTTTTAATTAAAATTTTAAGTGGTTTAAAATTCTACAAACATGGTTTCCTATATGGGATTCGTGGTTATGAAAACAATGTTCCCTAACCATGCTCCATACACAATGCTTCTATTTGGGGTGTACGGTTTGGACACACTGTTACATTAACCATGTCACAACCATGCATCACCCCTCTTTCCAAGGGTTCATAGTGGGGAGGGGGGGTGGCTGAATGAATGTTTTAAATCATGAACTCCTTTTTGTGGGTTGCAAATGGGGAATATAGTTTCCTAGGGCAAGATGCATGGTTTTCTATAACTGTGCACCAACTATGAAAAACAACCACGAGCTTCCAAAATTCTTCAAATTCACTCAAAACAAACCCAAAGTAAGAACCAACCAAGGTATGATAAAAAAGATATAAGAATAAATCAAAATGAGTAAAATATGTCTCACAAAATATCAGAATCATAAAATATCCTCACTTTATAACAACTCATCCTCGAGCTACACTCCCCAGCATTACTAACCCTTTTATGTGAAAAGGTTGGTGCACTGAGCCTGCATATCTGATTCCCTCTCCCATGTTTCCTCTTGAACATGACCATTCTTACAAAACACTTGGACCAACATCATGAACTTTCCTCATAAAACTTTAAAAAGGTAATCCAAAACATGAATCAAATGCTCCTCAAAGGACGCATCAACCTAAAGCTCAACATCACCAACATCGATAGCATGATATGTTTTAGTGTGATACTACCAAATCTATGAAACATGTGAAATATTGTTCATATCAATATAACTCTATGGAAGAAAAAATGATATGCCACCGATCTGATCTTCTCCAGAATCTCTAAAGGACCGAAAACCTAGGCGCCAAGTTTCCCTACTTACATATATGATGGTGAACAAATATTTGAGACACCTAAAGGAATAGAAGATCACCACTATATTATCAAGAGTTTGAAAATTTCAATAAAAGTAATACATATTTTTTACTCTGTACTATAGCCATACATTTTCAAATTAACTGAACATGTTCTGATGTCTCCTGCACAAGACTCATTCCCAACGACTCTGACTTACCAGCCTCCATCCAACATATGGGTGATCTGCATGGCCTACATTTAGTGACTCATATGGTTTTGTTTTAACATTCAAATGATAAATTTATTTATTGTAAAAATCAACCAGTTCTTAGTGATTCTCCCAATATCTCCCAAATTCTAGGATGCATCCCCACAAAATTTCCTCTAGCACTCAGATAGTACGCTCCGATTGGATATCTATTACATGTAGAAATACGTACCTCGAAACATCTTAGTACCAAGATACTTTGAAAATACTTTATAGAAGTGTGAATTATAATGTGGATCATGATCTTAAACTATACTTTGTCTCACCCCATGAAAACACATTATCCACCGAACATATATGTCACCCAACTAATAAACCAGGATTGTTTACCAAACTAGAAATAAATGGGACACTTTCATCAACCTGTCCTCAATTACCCAGTTGTCATTATTCATTAGATTGTTCCTCAGGAGACCAACCACAAAATCCATGGTAACATCACACCACATCCATTCCAGTATAGAAAACGGATATAAAAAACTAGTTGGTCATTTATTCTTAGCCTTCACTGACTGAAAGGTTTATCATCATGTCACAAAATTTCAATTTCGTTATTCATTACGAGACACCAATATTTCATAAGAAGGTCATAATACATTTTGGTCAATCTAGGAAGTACTATAAACTTTGAGGCATAAAAATCATGCATCATCTTCTCTCACATAAAAGTAGGCACAATAAAACAACCATGAACACAGATGATCTCATTATCATCAATAACTGAATCATAAGGTGACTCCCCACTATCTTGGACTTTACACATGTATAAACACTCTAAATCCCCATACTACCTCTCCTTGACCTGAATCATATGTGTTGGATATATATATAATGACACAACGGTCATATTCTTCCACTCTTGTTGAACATCCTTACGCATATCAGTGAACAAATACATTATCCTCCATTCAAAGTTAGTCTCCTAGACTGCCTGAGTCTGCATCTTCTAGCTCAAAGAATCAAAAACAATATTTCTATTCTCAGACATATAGCATTTATCAAAGTCAAACTACTACATATTCTCAACCCATATCTGCTGATGGATATTTAAATATCATCATGAAAAGAAAAACTCTAAAATTGTGTGGTCAGTATACACAATAAACCTTTCTCTTACTGTAAAAAAATTAATCAATAAACCATTGAAACCATCCCAAGATCACGTGCTGGATAATTCCTTTTGAGTGGCCTCAATTATCACGATCCACATTCCATGACTCCATGTGGTGGTTAAGTGATTATTTAACTCATGGAAGGAATTCTCACATGCTCCAAACTATTAAAACTTGATACCCTTCATGGTCAACCCCAAAAGTGGCACTACCAAGGGATAAAATTCATGGTTGAAATCTGATAATAGTTTTCTAAAACCCAAAAACCATTAGATATCAAAGAAACATTCCTAGGATGCTCTCAATAAAAAACTATCTGAACATTATATGTGTCCATTGACACACTTTCCTTAGAGATTATGTGACCCCATGAATATAATTTAACTATCTAGAAACTACACATAGATATCTTGGAATGTAGATAATGCCCTCTTATTGTTATCGAGTCAATTTCAAGATGTTTGACATGATCTTTATGAGTCTAGAAGTACACCAAGATGTAATAAATAAAAATAACCAAAAAAGTATCATAGTGTGGAGGGAAGTGTCTATTAATTAAGTTCCTAAATACAAAAATAGTTTTTTCAATCCAAACTACATTAAAAAAAACTTTTACCAGACATACTTACTCTTGAATGTAGTCTGTGGTATATTAGAAGGTATTCCTCTCCACTAATGATTCCATAACTTCAAATTAATCTTAGAGAACACACAATCACCCATTTTATAGTCAATAAAATCATAGATACATGGAAGGGGATAATAGTTATTTACTATCGTCTTCTTTAAATTCTCATAATCAATTCACAAAATAAACGTTCCATCACCCGTATCAGAAATTAAATTTTGAGAACACTATAGTGACATAGTCGGATAGGTAAACCCATTATCATTCCATTCTTATAGATGAGTATTTTTTTATTGAATATATTGTGGTTACATTTGATAAGGTGGAATGGAAACCTATTCAACTCCAAGAATCATCATGATTTTGAACCCGACATCCTTCTCAGGCAGTGACCCTGAGAAGTTTTCAAGGAACAGATCCTAAAACTGATCAACTATGGGTGAAAAAACACTATGGTTCACATCCCCCATTATCCATCAAAATACTCACAATTTGGCGGTGGGATCCCCTAGTTACTGATGAACTATCCCTATACGACCTACCCAGATATTCTATTCTCCATGATGAACATATCAGTCACCCTTAGAAGGTGTGAATTTTTATCTCTTATAGTAACAATCAATGTGGGATCAATTAAATACCAAAAAATACATAACCAAAATAAAGTAAATACCTAGAATCTCAAGTATGTATATATCCCAAAGGAAATTATACTCACCAACCTCAACGGTACCCCCCTTTAATAGACAAATTTCTTTTGACCATACACCAATGATGAGTTGATATCCAGAACACTACACACAAACTCCACCATCATACTTACATTTCTTAAAATTAACGAAGATATAAAATAATGTGATCCTTCTATATCAAATATGATGCTAGAAAATATAGAATCTATAAGAATTATACCTCTAACTATTGATGGAATAACCTTTCTATCAACAAGTGAAATATTAACAACATGAAACTGACACATCCCTCTACCCTGGGCTACTGTCTAATTCCCTTTTATTTCACTACTCTACTAATATAGGATCTCTTTCCATGAAGAACCATGCCTACCGCATCAATCTGCACAGCTAGTATATCTCCAACCGCCAGACAGGTAGGGGTGGAAGACTCCCTTCAAGTACTCTTGTTCTGCCTAGCTCCTCTATTACTACCCACATATCAAGTGTTCCTGTAGTACCTATGTATGTGTCCCATCCTAATACAATATCTACACTTAACCTATGGTTGGGTATAATAAATAATAATTCGACCTATCCTACCACACTAATGAAAAAACAATCAATTATTACGCTATGTAACTTATACTTCCCCTTGGATACTCTATATTCTATTGTTCTGGAGAACATTTTCATAACGATGATTAATACCCTCTAAATATGTACCTCTTGGTCATCCATTAAAAACCATATATTCTCTAGGATCCTATTTTAGGTTTCCGTTATAAATGGGAGCCTTATTCACTAACTCAATGAACTTTTTCAATTGAAAGATATTAACCTGAGACATATTCTCACATTTATGTCCATCTTGAAAACGTCTAGAAATATCTGCCTCATCTACTACCAGTATTGGGACAAAGAACTATATATTAGTGAAGTAAAAATCATAGTCAATCACTGACATGCTTCCCTAGTTCAACTGCATAAACTCATCCTCCATCCCATATCTTAGTGTCTCTTAGAAAAATTTCTCTAGGAAATTTTCCTAGAATTATTTCCAAACCATTACTTTAAACTAATCCTCCTGAGTTTGTATATACCACCCATGCTTCCCTGATCCTCATAAAATATAATCATCCATCTTGACTCTATTCTATAAAGGAGTTTCTAAATGGTCTTTCATTTTCTAGATAGACTCAATCCAGAACTCAGCTACCTCAGATCTACCCTCTATGGGGAATGTTGGAGGGTGTTGAAACTAGAATTGTTGGATCAAACCATACATACTATGCATATCACAACTTGGGTCTCTTTCTTTCAACTACAAAAAGATAGAGAAGTTCTCATAGAACAACTCTTCTTCCCCTTCACTCGTATCTATCTAAGCCTCATGTTCCACTATTAGAGTCACATTTATAACAATCTCCTCCTATTATCCTACCAAAAAATTTCATGGTAGAGACTTGTATCTAAAATTACAGGCTCAAATATTTTGAAATATAACACATCGTTTATGCATTTTTTAAATAGAGACTCACATAAGTCCATAGTAACTTATCCCACATACATTTCCCCCATGTGAAAACTGAGGAACTATCACAACCCTCAACCATCCCTAACTTGGTCAATGTTTAACATAGGGTAAATAGATTTCATATTTATAATATTTCTTTTAGATACAACTTTTTAACCATTTCTAATTACCACATTTAACACTTTTTAACAATTATAATTTCATTATTAAAACTCATTTATTTTAAATTACTCAAATAAGGAATTGTATTATCATTCCCCTAAACTCACTTATAACTCTCATTTCTATGTGTTCCTAAAATAGTGAATGTTAAATATATCCCTAAGTTCCTAGAATAATTCATGTATACTCAAAAATCATGGAATACTGAGCCATGAATAAAATCCAAAAAAAAATAACATCACACAAAAAGTGCATCACCCAATTTTAAATAAAATTAAATTACAATAGAAGAATTAAGAACAACAATCCCACCCTGGGAACTTGGGTTTCCCCCCACGCATGGGTTAGTTACTCCCTTGAATGAGATCCTTATCAAGGACCGACTTATCCTAGTATCATTTCCACCTTTCCCAAATAATAAGATAAATAAAAAGAAGATAAAACTTCTCAAATACTACTTTGTAGCATCCTGACCCGGGTACCACATACTGGTGCCTCGATACGGTTCATTACCTGACCTCAAGCATGTATCCCAATACACTAGAGGCTACCAACTAGAAGAGAGGTTTTATTAGGGATCATGGAGAGAATATACCCTCTTTATCAAGGCAATAATATAATAGAAAATAATATATAAATATAAAATATAATAATAGAAAATAACTAATGATGACCGTACATCACATGATACTCCTAAAATAGAGAAAATGAAAAAAACCAAAGTAGTAAATATGTCATTCCATATAAGTGTCAAGTGTCAAATGAAAGTCTAAAATAAAGGCACACTAAAAAAAATCCAAAGTAGGTCCCATCATCATTTTCAATTCCCTCATCCATACTGCATCCCGAGTCATTACTCATCCATCTAACATAGGGCCTCTTTCCCTTATCCAAGCCCATAAACATGAAGTCTACTCAGGTACCAAAAGGTGGCCCAAGTGGGGCATGAGTACAACTAAGTTGGCCACCACTAATGGAGTCTAAAGAATTATCCAGTGCATAATAGTGTATGATGTTTTGTAACGAATTATAGGTAAAACAAAAATATTAAATAGGTTTCACATTTATTATTCTTTAGACTACCACATTGTCCCTCAAGTTCATGATGACACCAAATCCAGTAATACCTTCTTCAGACCATTCTAGAGTATGAACCATACACCATAAGTATTTTATAATTATTATTTCTTGGTATTTAATTATTCAATTTAATTTCAATTTCATTTCATTACCCCTCAGCTTTAGTCTTGGTACTTTTATCATGGATGCTTAGAGTATTAGTCTGGAATAATTATCTTGGGTACTTGGAGAATTAGTCCAACACCAATGTCACAGGTACTTAGACAATTAGTCTAGTACCAAAATCTCAGGTGCATGGAGCATCAGTCCAACACCAATTCACTTGGATGCATCAGGGGCCTTGAGCATCAGTCTGGATATCCATGGATGAGAAGCATTAGTCCAAAACCCTCTCCACATTTTCCACACACACACACACACACACACACACATATATATATATATATATATAATTGTTCTATGTTAACAACCCATTTATCAACCATTCTCAACACAATTCACCATTTGACTTAAAACAGATCCATTTAACTCAATCATTGTCATTCATCTCATATCACATTAACACTTCTATGTTAATCCAAACAACCATTTTATAATAAGTTAAAATTCCTACACATTCACAATTGCTCTAATTTCGTAAACCCATTAATCCACCTTTCTCATTCCATTATATCATCACAAGGAAAAATTGGAGCATCCTATGGGTTTCCACCATCCCAGTATCATAATCTTCAATGGATCCAAAAGTATCTAAGAAGGTTCTCACAATTCCATGGGAATTCAATTCACTTATCTAATTTAATGGAAAATAAACACATCGAAATGAAAAATAAATATAAAAACCTGATGTAATTATCCATAATATGTGAATTCTAATTTATATTACCTATCATAGGATTATATAAAACCCTCTTCCAACCTTATCACTTAATTTTAGGTAAAATTATAGAAATTTCAATAGTAAAGAAGATCTAAGATCAAAACCCTAGATCAAGATGCAATAAAAAATATCCATTAAACTAATATATATCCCATCAATGATGTAAGAAATCATTTCTATATAAGGGGAGACAAATATGGGCGGTAGAGGAACCTAAACAAAGAAGAGATCACATATTAGAGAGGTGTCTATTTCATCCACCGTATAATCATTTCAAAAATGAGTTTGAGGAGCCTACGATCCTTTCTAGAGCCTTCAAAATACAAGGAAACTGTATTAGGCTAACTAGAGGTGATTTGGGATATAAAATAGGGGTTTTAGATTTTTCATTTAATTTTTAGGGGTTTAAAATTCCATGTGGAGGATTTTTTTTAATGGGCCACATGGTTATAAAACCATGCACCCTATACGATGCTTCTGTTTGGGGTGCATGGTTTTCTAGAATGGTTACTTTAACCATTCAATAATAATTAATTATACCTCTTTCCATGGATACACTTTTCAGTGGTGGGGAAAGGGGTGGGTGCCACTTAGTTTGGTCAAACAATGCTTCCCCTTTCAGTGGAAAAATGGGGCATGCAATTTCCTAGGGAAAGCCGCAAGGTTTTCCCTAACCATGCACCAAACATGTACAACACAATGGACTTGAAAAATTCTCCAAATTCACAAAAAATAAACCCAATGAAAGACCAAAACAAGGTATGATAAAAAAAATGTTAAAATAATACCTGAAAACAAGTACAAGGCATCTAAAGTATATTCAGGATCTTAAATTTAATGACCAACATAGCATCATCATGTTCAGTAATTTAATAATTCTCGTAAATATATTAAGATATCAATAAAACATATGTTTTTATGATGAAATCATTAATAAAACACCCATGTGATGACTGTTCCTATTTCCAATTCATTTTATGGTTCTCCATCTGGTAAATCACCTCTCCAAAAAAATTATAGTCTAATTGACTTAGTCTGATAAAATCATCTCTTATTCGACCAAAGCTCCTCATATGTTTCCTTTATCCAAAGGACAAAAAATTTTCTTCCATATTTTTCTATCTAACGAGTTATAATAGATCTATTTGATGGGATCATAGAATCTTGACCTATGATCTTCAAATATATCATCATCCAAAAATACTTCATGTTCTTTCTCACCAAAACAAATAAAATTTATCTCGGGATTTTTAAATGTTTCACTAATGACATCTCATCCTTTGAATGAAATTCACATGATTTCTCTAATTGATGGAATCAAAACTAGTTATTCAACATGATATGTCTAATGTGTTGAAATGTATTCATTTAGTCCATCTTGTATTAGATCATAGGTAATACTAGGTTCACAAAAAATAATTATGGCATATATTAATAGAATCATCTATCAGATGAGATCATGTTTCTCTGTCGGATGTTCATCCATCTAATGTCTCGTTGATTGATACTATTGAATTTAAAAACTCACACCGAAATTGGATTCATAAGACAATAATGGTCTTCAACTTGTGAATTTATTGTTTATATGATCAGTAGAACTTCACAGAATATAGTATGATGGAAGTTCATAAAATCATCCCAACTTCCTTAGAACATATCTCTGATCATGTCCTTATGAAAAAATCAACACCTATCTGCCTAATGATCTTTATAAATATATATAAGGACAATTTTTCTCAATAGGGGAAAATATATAATATAAAAAAACATGGTTTTATAGATCTTAATTTGATAGAATAAATCTAGTATCCTTTATACAACTACGTACTCTATGGTTTCATTACTTAAATCTTCTAACTACATGAAACTTAAACATTATAATTATTTCTCTTTAAAATTCAGAAAAATTATTTTTAGAAGAGCTTAATCTTCCTCTATCTAGTTTAATTCAGTTTTTATCATCAGTTAAATAACCTTCATCCCCCCTTTGAACGAAATCTTGAATCAATAATATCTTCTTGATGTTAGAAAATTTAAGATCGACATAAAATATTCTGACCTTGTAAAGAAATGATCTTAACATTCATGAGTAATGTTTCCAAACCATTATAAAGAATGTTTCTTAACCTTCTCTAAAAACACATTAAGATATTTTCCCAACCTTCATAAGGAAATCATAAGGAAACCTTCTTATCCTCCATAAGGAAAGTTTCCTAAATTTCTCTAGAAACTCTATCTCTCATTTTGTACTTCTGATGGTTTTACCTTTGGGATAACTTCCTTCAACAAACTTATATAATATTCTTATCTATTGGCACTTATTTCTTCAACTTCACATGAAATGTATGATGCTTATGCATCTTAAAATGTTATCCTATATTCAATAGTAGTATTGTCCTACAAACCTTCATTAGGAACCTTTAACTAAGGGACCTTTACCTTCAACTTCCTCATTGAATTTACAAAATAATATTGACAACATATACAATTTATCAACATCGTCATCCAATATAAAAATTATAATTAATATTTTTATGTGATATTTATAATATATAAAGTGTAATTGATATATAAATAAAAACATATACAAATAAAAATATCAAAATTTCACACACACACACATCTATATTTATAAAATTTGTAAATAAGTAATTTGGTAAACTTGTTTGGGTGTTGGTGTTGGTTTCTAACAAGTTGGATGATGGTTTTAATCTCACCACACTCAAATATTATAATTATTTTATACCAAGAGATGGTGGGTATTAATTTATTTTATTTTGAAATATTTTTTTGAGAATTTATTAATGGTTTATAAAATCACTAAAAACCATCATGAAATGATTTATCAAAGGTTTTTAAAAACCTTTGTGAAATTAATATTGAGACTGGTGTACACAATGATTTTTATAAATAATTTCATATAATTTAGAAGTAGTTTAAACAACCATTAAATGAAAAAATCACTACTAAATGAATCTTTTCATATTGTGGTGTGTGTTGTAAGACATGTGTGTGTACCTATGTATATCTACTTAAAAAAATTATTTGTCTTATTTGTATATAAATGCATACAAACAGGAACATATATGTATATATATATATATATACATTTTTGTATTTAGTTATATATATTTTATATATATAATTATATTTAATGATAAATATCTCTAATGTGTTTCTTAATCTTTATGTACGTTGTGGTGTAGTGGCATTTAAATGGGTAGATGTATATGTGTTTTCACATTGTTATATAAATTTATGCTTATAAAAACCATATGTAATTTCACATGCACTCACACAAACATATATCCATAAAATAATTATATATTCATACATACATACATACATACATACATACATATATTACACACACACACACACACAAACAAACAAACACACACTCTCTCTCTCTCTCACACATATACATGTGTATGTATTTTTATAAATATACGTATTTGATTATATATATATTTATGAATTATATTTATAGAAATCATATTAAAAAATACAAAAACTCATATTTATATATATATGATTTCAAAAAATATTTTATATACATACATATATACCTAAATAAAAACTGTTATACATTTACATATATACATTCATATTTGTCTAAGAGAGAGTGAGTGCATGTTAGTATAAAATATATGTATCTATATGTAGGTATATATGTATAAATGAATTATATTTGTAGAATTCATATTCATATATATATATATATATATATATATATATTTATGTATGTATATTTGTATGTATGTATGTATGTATGTATGTATGTATGTATGTATTCATGTATATATGTATATATATATGTATGTATGAATGCGCGTGTGTGTGTGTGTGTGTGTGTATGTATGTTTGTATGCATGCATGAATGTATGTATGTATGTGTACATGTATGACTATATTCATAACCACGACTGGTTTGTTGCTCAGTTGGTTGTCAAGAATAACCACTGTGTAGGTGACATGGGTTTGAATCCTAGGCATTGGAAAATAGATACATAACATAAATAAGTGTATTATTTAATAAAGAATTTAATACGTTCCAAAACTAATTTGAGCCTTACAAAATTTGATACAAATAAAAAATATTTTGAGGTTAAAATTATAGTCTATCCCAAATACACTTTTTTTGGCCCTATATGGCTATGAACCTAGGGGGAGGGGGGTTAATTACTGCATGTCAATCCAAAATTAATCCCTCTAACAATTTTGTCTCTTAATTAGTTGGAATACATGTATCCTTCTCACAAAATACTAAAATATAAAAATAACATTTTACATATGATTTTAGTTGGTTCAACCACACTTGGTTATGCCTAATAAGTACAGAAAAAAAATATGTCAATGGACTAAAGTAAAATTAGTGAACCACATGTACATGTTTGGCATGGAGTCACTGTACCTCTTTATTATCACCCACTCAAAACCTTGGAAACTCATTTTTCTCTTTCAAAATAATGAAAAATATAAAAAAATGAACACATTTGATATCCATAAGAAACAATAAAATAAATATTATAACTTTATTTATGTGGAAAAGATCTTCATCTTAATAATGTTGATGATATCCTCCCCTCTCTTCTTATTCTTTGGATGAATGTGCTGATAAGATCCAACACTCCTCAATTTTTTATAATTTATCTCTTCATAATCTCATCTTAATTTTGTCACATATCATTCATTTAAATAAATCTATAGTTTTTTTTGCTTCACTTCATAAGATACAATAAATTTCTAGGATATCATGATGAAAATTTTAGGCCTCTATACTTATATAGTCAGCATCAACATCCCTTGATTAATTCCAATAATTCAAAATTATGGAAATAAAAATTAAATTCATGATCATTATAATATTTAACATTCCAATAAAATCCCATGGTTCTAAACCCTACAATCCTTACTCTTATAATTTTTCAAACTGATTGCATGGGTTAACTCTTCACAATCTCAATAATCCTCAACTAAATTTCCAAACCTACCTATATAAATTTTTATCTTCATCATGTACATGAATATTTTTGGAATATTAATTTTCCAACCTTCTTTTAAAAAATATCCCAATATTCCTCATGAGAAAACTCTAGTTTTTATCTTCATAAATGATTTCAAATATTCATGTTTCAAATCTAATAACTATCATATGAAGACCTTATTTATTAATTCTTATTTAATTCTCCACATCTTTCTTCTTAAATCATGGTTAATCTATAACATCATGATATTTATGATTTTAATAATAACTCAAAATCCTTACATTTAAAACTCCATAACACTCACATTCTTTAAAATTGAAAAACCATATGTAAGAAATAATAATCTTATATCTCACATTTGTGATCTCATCATTATCTTTAATATCAATTGAACCATCATAGTATCTTATGTATTCCAATGTGCATATTATGTATACATTGTAATATCTTATGTATCAATAACGTAGCTATGATGTTTTGATAAATTTCTCTTTGAAACCTCTTACATACAATAAAATATCTTATATATGATTTGAAATATGTTACACATTATAAAAAATATCTTATGTGTCATTATGATCTCTGATAATTTTCTAATATTTACTTATATGGGTGATATTACACATCTTTAAAATATCTTATGTAATATATGAAATATATTATGAATCAAAAATATAATATCACATTCAATTTAATAATTTTTTATAATATCTTATGTATCATCCTGATAATATTACACATCATAGAGAGATTCAACACTTTTTCATTTTTCTAATGTTGAGGAATATCTTATATATGCCTTCCAAATACAATCATAATGCCATAACTTATTTAAATGAACTCAAAACTTCTTATGGAATCTTGGGGAACATTTTTTATGAACCTACCCCACTGGTACACCTCTTGGTTTGGAAAATTAATATTACATTGAACCTCGTATCCCTACTCTAATAGGCCATGTGTTGGAAACTATCACCAAGGGTATACAGTACAAACATTGGAGAGGCATTACCCTCAATATTCCTAGGAAGGATAAATAATCACCCAATCAACTACACAATAATAAATAAAATAATACCAATTTAAATAATATAATACAATGAAATATCAAAAATGAGAAAAAAAATACCAAAATTAGTCATATGACAATGGATATGAAAACACATACCCCATAAAAAATATCCATGATCTTTTAATTCCATGATCAATCACCAGATCCCTCCTAAAAAATAATATATATATAGGGGTTATCATACAATAATCAAGGTTCAACACTATCTTCCATTTTTTATTAATAAATTATAAACATTTTACAATATCACATTATCAAGTTTAGATAAATATTTACATTAATCATATTATTACAAGGTTATTTTATTCAAAATTATATTTTTAATTCCATAATCAATATCTTTTTATCATTTAACAAATCATAGTTTCAACTTATTAACATATCACAAACACTTTTAAAGTTCTATAACCATAATTATCTATATTAATTTGTCAATTATTACTATCTACGATCATGGGAACTAAGAAACAACTATACCTAATATAAGGATTTATCTAAATTTAAAAAGTAATCATCCATAAGATTTAAGCATACAAAAAACAAGGAATAGTCACATTGTAACTAATAAGGTCTCCCAATATTATAAATCCATCCCTAAAAGTTGGAACCAATATGTTTTTGGGTGGTGTGTGTTGTGTTTTTTACCTATCTTTTTCAAGGTGGATCAAAGTAGTTTGAATGAATTAGGAGATGATTTTGATATTTTAAGCAGTTTGTTCAATGACATTGTTTTCTACTATTTGTAAAGTTTTTTGGGTCAAAAAACGAGGTTATGGTGTAGTTCCATGATGTTTTGGAAGAAAAGTAAGATAACCAATGTGGTCAAGCATATGGACTATGTATTCAAGTCTGTGGTCCTCTTAGTGAAGTTCACACCTCACTAGAGAATCATGCTACTTAGTGACATAATCTTGGAGAGGTTTTCTCCATGAAGTGAATCTACATACCATGAGGTTGAGTATGTGGTTCATAAATGAACCACACAGTTATATAATAAATATTTTTGATATACCACAATGTCATTACGTGGTTATATTGGTTAGTTTGTGGTGATGAAGTGGTGTTTTTTTAATCCATGTAGTAAATTATGTGGTCGAGTAGTGGAGTAAATAGATTATGGAGGGAGTACAAAGTTATAAGGAATAAAGTTTTTGAGAAATGAGAATGGTACATTATAAGAGTGGAACATTAATTTAAATTATTATAGAATTATCCAATGGAATTTACATATAAACAACTAGTTAATCCTTTCTTTAATCATCTCTCATAAGCTATGGAAAATCTAAAGAGAATTCATTTGATCGATGAATTCAAGAGTGGTTTATGAAGTCATAACCATGCTATGAGTATGCGTTCTGGGAGGTGGAGTACATTGTTTGCAGGGGTTTGTAGAAATAGGTATATTTGGTCGTGTATGTTTTTGTGAATTTGGGTACATGATAGAGGAAATCATCTTGTGATAGAGGTTTTGGTAGTGGAGTACGATGTATATAGTGTTTTTTATGTGATTTTTAGGGGAATCCAATGAGGGTGGCTAATGAAGTGAAATGCATAGTCCATGGAGGTGAGTACACGGTAAACTAGGTTTCACATTATTACTTCAAAAAATATAGTTTTTGGAAGGTTTTATCACAAATATCACATGAGGGTATTTTTTGGATGCTATTGATTATATTTAAGAATCAATTTTAGGGTATGATGATGAAAATCAAATCACACATTCTTGAAAACATTGATGTGACCTTTTAAATAGATAAACTAACTAATAATTTTTCCAAAGTAGTGCATAAGGGGGAATTGAAGGAAGTGATCTGAGGGAGGTATTGTGCGTCTACTGAACTCATTGTAAAGTTAGTACACATGGAATGAAGTGACCTTAATTAAGAAAATTATAATCCACAAAATCTAGTGAATATTAGTCTATTAGGGTATCAAAAACACCTCATTGGTGCATGCTCCTTGAACTATCTCTTTTTAGTGAACCATGTAAAAAAATTGTTCTATTATATTAATTTATTCACATGTTTAGTGAATTTATGTTTCTATAGATAGGTTTAATGAGCTTTTACCAATTTGGGGAAAAGATCCTTAAAATAAAAATAAATATTTCACACCTTGGTTTCCCCTCCCCTCTCAAAGCATACTAGGGTACAAAAAGTGGTATATGAGCATGGGTCTGAAGTGTTAAATTTGTCATCAAAATTTATTTGATATGGATAATTCAGTAAAATCTTTAGGAGTTCATATATTTTTTGGTGAATACTATTATATTTGGAATAATAAAACAATATAACATCATTCATCTCTTTGGATGGAATTTCATTCATCTAATTTACTTAGGATGGAAGTTAGTGTTGTGACAAGGCATTCCAGGAATAAAACTCAAAATAAATGGTTAAATTTTAATAGAAATGGTAAAAATTATATATCTATTCCTTTTCAGATTAGATATATATGAAAGTGATAATCTTCACTAGTGTCAAGGCCATGTGGTATATAATTTCCAATACATATGAAAGTGATAGTGATGTACAAGGTCCGAGATGAAAATCCTTTATAATAAATTTGATGATTTTAAAATGATTCCATATGTTAATGTTGATGGATTCAATAAAATCAATAAAATTGTTGGATATATTTGAGGACTTGTAAAATAAATAAATATTATCAATATAATAAGATATTATGATTACTTTCACCTTTGTACAGTCCAAGAGTCTTAATTCAAGAATAGAGGTATTTTTCCAAGCATTATATAGATGATATCTTAAGAAGATAATGGTTTATGAAATGTGAGTTAGGCCTGAAGGGGAATTATTCCATTCAATTAATGAGATTGAATTCAAATACTTGGATATTATTAAGATTTATAAAGTAAACAATGGAAAATAATTTGTAGATGACCAACTTATCAATCTTATGGGAAAACAATTCTAGTGGGTAAAGGGTAGAATTGAAATCAAACTGTCATTGGATTGTTTTTGATGTGGTAAAGTTTGGTACATCATAAAAAGGTACCCAGAAATATTTTACAATGGTGAAAGTTAAGTAGAAGTAATATAAAAGGCACAAAGAATATTCCTTTCCTAGAACATACACAAAAATAGGGAGGACATTAGGAATAAAATTTCATAGAAATAACTTTTTGAGAAAAGAATAAAATGTCAAAGATATCTATTTGGGTATTGAAGAAGTAGAATTGAAATCCAATAAATAATTTCCCTTGATGGATACTATTGAGAATGAATAACTTAAACTGGAAAAGGGTAATGAAACTAAAGGGGTAGTTAATCTCAAGGTGGAAGTTGAGGAAAATCTTGAAGATATTGATATTTAATGAAAGAAAAAAATAAAAATACAAATGGACATAAAAAGAACCTTATAATATGTGGATTCTCTCAATGAAAATATTGACCATCTGTAAGAAAAGTTAGATAATCAACTATCTTGCTATGTGAACTCAGATGAAGTCGTGAGCTTTAAGATTATGATTGAATAATATGCCAAGGTGATCTATGTCCTTAATTAAATCATAAAGGTATAGATAATATTCTCAAGTACCTTGAAGAATATGTTATTACATTAAAAACCAAACATTAATCACCATTGAAATTTCTATCATTCATAGAAGAAGATATTTTTGGGGATGTTTACAGATGGATAATTGGTAGAAATGGTTAAGCGGGGATTTTATGGTATCAATAAAATTTTGAATAAATAGATACAAAATTTGGTAGTTAAAAGTGGAATCAAATATGATGGTGAGAAAAAAAAAGTTCTTTCAGATCTAAAAATGGTAAATAATAAGTTTAGTAATTCTTCCATAAAACCTAAGTAGCAATATGTTCAAACAATGATCTCTCTAAACAAAAGAAAATTTATGGTTTTATAATAATCTATGATTCTTAGCCACACTGTGCCATAACATGAATTGGTAGGAAGTTATTTGAATAAGGAATTTACTTGTAATCAATAAAGTAGAATGATTCCATATGATTTATCAAAATGAAAAAATAATTTCTATGGATATTTTTTTGTTCTTACATTAAATATAAATTAAATGATTATAGTAAAAGAGGAAGTTGATAAAGAAACTATAATGGTTATAAAAAAATTAATACAATTTAAACAACAAAAATCATTTTTAAAAATATGTTCTCTCCATTGGAATAACAAGATTAGTATGATTTGACCATACATGATAAGGAGAATTTGGATTGGTAATTTTATACCTCTACCTGACCAAGTATCTCATGGAAGTAAAAGTAGAATTTTTGAAAAGAAAATGTTATAAAAATTTATCACAAAGAAATTAACAATAAAAACACCAGTATTCTTGATAGTGGGTGTTCATTACACATGTTATAAAATGTTAATCTCTTGGAAAAATATGAAAGGTATATTGGATGAAATCATTTTATTTTGTAATGTTATAGGTTTTAAAATCTATAGTAGTGGAAATATCCATTTGGAAGGTAATGAGAAAAATTAGACTGAATTTAACCTTGTAGATGAGTTATAGAACAACTTTATAAGTGTTAGTGAACTTTTTGACTCTAGTCTTGAGGTTAAATTTAATCTGAAAGTGTGTATGATCAATGGTAGAGATGTATAATATATTCTTAGAGGAAATAGAATTTATGGTAATCTATACAAGTTGTAAATTCATGAAAAATACATGTCTTCTAATTGTGTATGAAAAAAATAACTTTCAGAATCATAGGTGATGTCACATTCATCATGAAATCATGAAAAACCTATCAATGCTAAGAGATGTAGTGGACATATGAATTATGAAGAGAGACCGTGAACTAACATTTGACACTTGTATAAGGAAAAAATGGCATAGAATTCTTATCGACCAATGAAAAAGTTGGAATCTAATATTCTTGTTCTTGTTCACAAAGATATAAGTAGTCTTATGGATATATAAATAACAAATGGATAAATTTATTTCATTCTTTTCATTGATGACAATATTAGAATCGGGTGATCCATTTATGTGATAAAGGGGCTCTCTCTGAACGGCTCAAAGAATCCTCGAACCTCAAAACCCAATCTACAGAAATCGAAGATGTTAGGATCTCTCACTGCTAAATCATCTGACTCATGGAATCATTTGATCCGGCATGGTAGTGCTTCGTCTCCAATTATTATCAAACAAAATAAAGTATAATAATTGATGTGAATGGTTCGGGACAAGTGACGTATGTAAAACCTAGGGGGATTTCCTTCCTTGAGGCTCTGAATGGTTTGGATCCACCCAAATCAACACTGATGAAACCTTCCATGTTCAAAAAAATGGATGATGGAGGATTCTTTGTAGAGGACGATACCGAATTGATTCAACAATGAACTCAAATGTGTATGTTATCTATCATGGGTCACGTTGCTTACTTTAAAGGGGATAAAACCTGGTCGTATCTTGATATTAAGCCTTGCATTTCTCACTGTTGGGGTTTTACTAACTGGAAACTAGTCCCACTGGGTAAGAATTATTTCTATATTTGGTTCTCCTCACAGGAAGACCTAGATAGGATATGGAAGATAGGTAATATGCAACTCAAACCTAGTATCCTACATATCTCTGAATGGGAATTTGATTTTTAATCTGAACACCCATAGAAATAACATGGCTCAGGTATGGGTTAGACTACATAACCTCAACTGGTTTTTTGGCATCCAAAGATCCTAAATAAATTAATCTATTGTATTTGGACCCACTGAAGATAGATCAAATAACTTTAAATGGAAATCTAGGATTATTTACAAGAGTTATGGTAGAAGTGAACCTAGAATCTAAACTGCTGCACTCTATTCCCTTTAATGCTAAGGATTATAAGGCTGATGCGAGGAGTGAATATGATAGAAATCCCCCTTTCTGTGATTACTGAAGAATCATAGGTCACTCAATATGAAAATTTAGGGTAGTGCACAAATAGGCCTCACAATGTAGTGGTATTGAATGGACTGATACAAAAAAACAAAGAAAGATAAAGGTCCCTCCTTTGATAAACCTAAAAATTCTAGGAAGAACACTGAAAAGTGGGTTATCAAACCCAAGGCCTTGATTCCATCAGGGTTTGAAGAGGGAAAATCCTGGGATAAATTAGTGGAGGAATAAGAAAATGAAGCTTAAGATCAATGTATAACTAATGAAATTCAAAAAATGGTCCTGGAAATACTTAACCACTCTCACTTAACTTGAAAATCTACAAATTTGGAACCCAATCCTATACATCCTTGCAAAGAGGTGAAGAAGTCTGATTCTGCCTGGACCCCTATAATGAAGGAATGTATTTCTCATACTCCAGTATTGGCCATTTGGATTTTAAACCACTTTCATGCTGACCCCCTTAAAATATCACAGGGTGAAGAAAAGGATATATCTATGGACAACTCTGTCCAACTAGAACTCAATGGTCCTCCCCCTACATCACTTTTTATTGAAAATGTCAATACTGACTTGTCTATTTAGGATTCTGGTAGCGATAATCAACCTGAAGATAAACTCAAAACTGCTGACTCAAGTCCTATGATGTATTGGGAACATAATTTCAATACTAACAATTATACCCATACAAAATTCCCCCCTGCAGCTTCTGGTTTTAAAAATAGCAGCACCACCTCGGTGGTTCTGGAACCTACATGCAACAAGAAGTCTGAAGAGGACTGCAATTCTCCTAACCTAGCCAGTTTAGGTAAATATTTCATTTTTAACACTAACTCTGACCATGGAAAGAAGCAGATCACTGATGAGAACACACACCATGCTACTAATGCAAATTCAAAATTAAAAACAGAACTGGCAGGACAAAAGGAGTTACCATTGACTACTCCAAACAGTCAATTGGTTCCACCTTCAATCACTAATATGAGTGATACTACATATTTGGTCACAAAATACTTAGGTACTTCTTCTAAATTTATAACTCAGTCTGCTAGTGTTTCTCATTCTGTCATTCATAATGGTATTTTGGTGAATTCTAGAAATTTTATTAACACTCATGTTGTGGTTCATACTGACACTTCTACTAAGAAATCTATAGATTCACATGTTAATACCTACCTATATGACTTACCCATAAATAATTATAAGGTAATCTCAAAAATCAACCCCTTGGATGCCTCAAAATTTAAACATAAGCATAATACTAGTCCAACCAATGATAAAATACCTAGAATATCTTCTAGGACAAAAGACACATTGAACAAAAAAAGGGGAGTTCTAGCTCCAAACATAGGTCTAAATGAAGATTATCTTTTGGAATTGTTAGGATATTTCCAACTCTGACACTCTTATAATATTAAAAAGAATGATAAAAACTCATTTCCCAATATTTTTTGCTATTTATGAACCCAAAAATTACTATTCAACTAAATATTACCACTTATTGGAACATGCATATTATTTTCTTGGTGCAACAAAAAATTCCTCCAATGTTGAATCACTTTTGGTTTTTTCACACACATATCTTCAAAATGTTCATACCTTTAATGTCTCTGAGCAAGTCTTTAATTGTGACTTTGTAATTGATGGCACTCAGTCCTTCTACTCCTTTATTTGTGGTAAAAATAGATACCAAGATAGAAGACCCCTATATAATGACCTTACATATTTAGGTACCAATATCAATAATCCTTGGTTTTTGATTAGGGATTTTAGTGCCATTTTTAAAAAAAGTGAGAAAATTGGTCCGGATCATGGTGCTATTTCCGTGAGAGAATTAAAAACGTTTATTATAGACAACAACCTCTTAGAAATTAATTTTAATGGTGCGATGTTTACTTGGTATAGGAGGCACTACAATAGGGTGGTTACCTCAAAATTGGACAGAGCCTTTGTGAACATCTCTACCTTAGATAAATGGGACTTTATCTCTAGCATAAACCTCCATAAGATACACTCTGACCATCATCCCATTCTTGTCAATCTTTCTACCAAAAATATGAAACACTCACTTCCTTTCAGATTTAACAATTTGTAGTTTTCCAATGATGATTGCATATAAATTATAAAAAATCTTTGTTCTTCTATGTATCACTTCAATGATACCTTTTCCTATCCTGTTAAATTAAAAAATATCAAAAACATTATCAAAATTTGGTGTAGTTCCACTACCAAATAGTTTAAAAATGATATTCTTCTTCTTGAGGATGAGTTTACTCAACTTCAAAACAATAACACTAGCTCTTATTTCAACTCTGATCCGGCTCAAGATCTCAATCTTTTGGTTAAAAAAATTATTTTCTCAAATTTAAAGAGAACATGAGGAAACAAAATTTTAATGTTAAATGGTTATCTGATGGTGATAGGAACACAAAGTTCTATAACTCACTTCACAGAGTCAGGAAAGTTTACAGACCTGCATATCTGTTAAAAGATGGAGAAAACCTCTTAGACAATGAGGCTGATATTGATAATCATATTGTTTCTTTATTTAAATCCATCTTCAATGGTCTTGAAAAGAACAAATACCTCATTCATGAGGTCATTATGAAAGTGGAAAATGATGAGGATAATTCCTTAATTCTAAACACACCACTTGATAATGAAATTAAAGAAAATATCTTTAGTTTGAATACTAATAGTGCTCTGGGCCCTGATGATTTTAATAATGGGTTCTTTCAGCATTATCGGGACGTCATTCATTTGGATGTTTTTAAACTTGTCAAATATTGTTTCTCTAATGGTATCCTTCCTCATGGTCTGAATTCTCAATTCCTTTATTTGATTCCTAAAGTGGAAAGTGCTTCTGAGATACACCTTTTTAGACCCATTTCCCTCATTAACACACTCTTTAAAATCATCACCAAAATCATTTCTAATAGACTTTCAACTATCACAGACAAAATTGTTTGCTTGAACCAATTTGGTTTTATTAAAGGTAGATCCATACAAGATTGTATTTTTCTTTCCTCTGAGTGCTTCAACACTCTTAACTAAGTTAACAGAGGGTGTAATATTTCTATTAATATTGAAATCAAAAATTATTTTGATACCATGAACTAGAGCTTCATATTCAAGGTTCTACAGGGCTTTGGTTTCAATGAATCTTTTATTACTACAATCAGAACCCTTTTTAACTCGTCCTTTATTTCTATCCCAATAAATGGTTCTCCCAAAGGATAATTTAAATGAACCAAATGTGTAAGGTAAGGTGACCCCATATCTTCCATTCTTTTCTCCATTAGAGAGGATTATTTTAGTTGTCTCCTCAATTGTCTTATAGAACAGACTAAAATTAAACCCATTCATGTTTCTAGGAATGTGACATATCCCACTCACCTTCTATATGCTGATGACATCATACTTTTTTGCATGGTGATAAAATAAATATTCGAAATATCAAAAATGCCATATCTCACTATGAATAAGTTTTTGGTCAAACCATTAGCTGGAACAAATCTTCTATTTTCTTTGGAAAAAGCTTCCTCTCCATTTGGAAAGGTACCATTATCAGTGACTTAGGCATCAAATAGGGTTCCTTTCCTTTTACTTACCTTGGTGTTCCCATTTTTTGGGGCAGACCCAAGTCTTCTCACTTTTCTGAACTTGTTGACCAAATTTTTAACCAACTTTCTTCTTGGAAAGGGAAATCCCTTTTCGTTAGCAGAAAGATTATTCCTTGTCTAATCCATGGTTGTTTCCAAACTAGTTTAATCTATGATGGTTTATAAATGGCCTATTGGGATCATCAAAAAAATGAACACCTTAATAAAAAATTTCATCTAGAGTCATAGTAAATTGGAATGAAAGCTTGTGACTATCCCCTAGTTGACTTGTTGAAAAACTATTGATAAGGGTGGGATTGGCATAAAAATCCTTCGATACTTTAATGAGGATCTTCAAGCTATACTCACATAGAACCTTTTTTTATCGGAATTCATATTCTATCTATTTTCTCAAAAAGATATTTCTTGGAAAAATCAAGGTAGTCAAATTGAGTTTCCTCATCTCATCTATCTAGACTTATATTAAGAAATCCTTTTCTACCATAATTAATGATTCCAGATGGATGATTATAAGGGAGTCCTCCATAAACATCTGGTTGGATAACTGGACTGGAACCCCTCTTATTTATATGAATAAACCTGACCAAACCCCTGCAAATACTAGGACTTCTATTAGAGATATTCTAAATTATCACAATGATCATCTTCCTGAAGCCATTATGAACATCATAAAAAATTATCCTTTCTCAAACAATGATGACTTTTTAATTTTTAAACCTACTCATAATGGTATGCTTAATTCAAAAAACTTTAACATTAATTTTTTTTGTAGTTATGAAAGTAATTTTTATTGGATAAAACTTTTTGACAAACCTTGGATAAAGCCCTCAAGAATCACTCTTATTTGGAACCTTGACCACAAATGATTTCCCACTAATAGATGCCTTCAATCATTTGGTATTCAACTTTTCTCAAAATGCAGGCTCTGCAATCAATAGTGTGAAGACACTGACCTCCCATTCTTTTCTTGTGCTACTTCCTCTGCTCTTTGGAACTATATTTTTGACATTTTTAAATGCAGATGGTTGATTTTGGACTCTGTCAACACTCAACTAAAGAGATTTACAGAAATGAAAAACTCTTAGCAAATTAAGAACCTATTTCTTGTTGATGTTGCTGAGCTCCATCATGTGATCTAGTATGATAGAAATACTATTAATTTTGACAAGTCCCCACTCAATCATAATGCAGACTGGATGAAGATTCTTATTGCCATACATGAAGCTTTTTTTTATGTAAAAGGGTCACTACAACAACACTGTTCATGAATTTATGATTCTGCGATGTCTTCAGATTGAAGGAATTTTTTTTCAGCCACATCGTACCTTTGAAGTGATTTGGCATGATCCCTTTCTTGGTTGTATCAAGGACAATGTTTATGGTGCCTCAAAAGGAAATATAGGTTTGGTAGGTTGTGGCACTATCTTCCGGAATCACCTTGCTTAGATCCTTGGATTCTTTCTTGAGAACTATGGCACTTCCAATTCTCTCGAGGCCAAAATGATGGGCATGATACATGCTGTTACTTTCGTTAGGAATCATGGTTGGAATAATCTCTGGTTTGAAAACTATTTGACCACAGTGGTATAATCTATTTGGAACAATGTGACACACCCTGTGTGGCCGATCACTACTCGATGGATGGATTACACTCGCTCGCTTCTCAACATCTACTTCATTATCACTCATATCTATCGTGATGCTAATATGTTTGCTGAAAACCGTTTTGACGAAGGATTAAATCAATAAATTACTCTTCTTGATGATCTTTCCACTGATCTTCTCCATCTTTATAATAAAGATTTCAATATGATCCCCTCCTTTAGAATCATGTAATATTTTACTTTTATTTAAATTGTTCTGGACTTTTTAAAAAAAATGTAGAATGGGGTGCACCATTTTAATTCAAATCTAGAGGGATGTCATAGGATACATAAGAGGTATCTGAGAAGATTTAAAAATGATACTTAGTACACAATTAAGATATTGTCAGCTGATAATGGAACTTAGTATAACTCTATTGAGTTTGAGAAATATCTCAAGAAACATGGAATAAATCAAGGAGTTTTATCCTTTAAAACTCAAAAATAATGTAGTTATTTAATAAAAAAATTGAATGGTAAACAATTTGGCCAAAACATTACTTATTGAAGGTTTCATTTCTCACTACTATTAAGAATTGGCTATTTAAGTTCCAGTGTACACTCAAAATTGGTAATTTTTATTCCCAAGATAAGAAATGACCTCATATGAATATTTTATGGAAGTAATATTTCATTAAAACACTTTTTTTTCTTTAGAATTAAGTGAAAAATCTGAAACAAAGAATGAAATTAGGGAAATATGGTGATTCTATAGATGAAGATGTTTTTCTAGGATACTCAATAAAGATTAATTCCTAGAAATGCTACCATAATAGGTTGATTAAAATTATGGAGAGAAATGAAATAATCATCATTAAGGAGAAAGATGTGAAGAACTATAGATTAACAAACATAAATTTTTTTTTGTGAACAAGAAGAGGAATAAAATTATGTTAGTAAAACAGTGAATATAAAGAGTTATATGGTATTTAGAGACTCAATGGACAATTTAAAAGAAGAAGCCATTGTTGAAGAAGAGAAATTTGCAACTTAAAGGAGAAACAAGAGACCAAAGTTTGATACATGAAATATAATTTAATAAAGGTTAACACCAACACATACAAAGAGAATGATACATGTTGATCAAGAAGCTCTGTTAATATCTAAACCAACCTCATTTGGAGAAGTGGTGTAAGATAAATCATGGGTTAATTAAATGAATAAATAATTATATTAGATTGATAAAAAATAGGCATGGTAGATTTCAAAACATATGAAAAAATACAATGTGACTGGACCCAAGTGTATCTTCAAGAAAAAATTCAATGATCATGGAAATGTAATCAGAAACAAGGAATTATTGTCTTGTAAATAATATTTATAGATTGAAGGCCCTGATGATGAAGAAAAAATTGTCTCCAACAGCATGAATAGATTCAATAAAGATGTTTTTGGATATTTAAATTCAAATAGAATGCCAATTTTACCATATTGATTTTAAAATGACATTTTTAAATGGATTTCTGAGAGAACAATTGTGCATTGAACAACCAATGGTCATTCAAATTGGAAATGATGAAATTAATGGTTGAAAATTTAATAAGGCTATATATTGTCTAAATAAAAAACAATTAGTGTGGTATGTTCAACTGTATTCATAGTTGAGGAATATATAATTCAAAAGGGGAACTTTTAATCATAATATATTTTTGAATATTTATAATAAATAAAAGTTTATGGTGTTTTTATATGTGTATGATATCAAAATTGGCATAAATAGGTAGAAATATGTGTAAATGTTTTCTAACCACAAGAAATTATAATTTTAAATTTACATAATTTGTGAACTCACATACATTGTAGGGATACGTGTGAGATAAAATAAGGAATTTGATTTCACCACATAGGGAAATTATTCCAGATAGTTTCTAAATAAGTCCAGCATGCATGATTCGAAATTGAAATTGACTCTAATTTTGGTGGTAAAAAATCTTGGGAAGCATGCTGATATGAAATCTATTTATCCTACCTTATACAGGGAAATTATTGGAATACTAATTTATACAATTACAACATGGTTTAATATATTCCTTTCAACATGTTTAGTGTCACGTTTCTAGAGTAACCCAAAATAAGAGTATATCATAGCTATTAAATGAATCATAATGTACACTAATTTTTTTATCATTTATAAAACAATAATCATTATTTATCAATATATATTTTATGAATATTGGGTTGGAGATGTGGTGGACTGAAAATCTATATATAGTGGTTCTTTCTTTATTATTAGTAAATGTGTGAGATGGCTGAGAAAGAAGAAGTAAATAAATCAACTAAATATGATAGAAGCAGAATATATTTTAATTAAAAATGAATTCAATCAACTTTTATGGATGATAAAATAATTTTAATATATTGGGGAAGAATTGAAGTAGCCAATGGTGATCTACAATAATAAACATTATACGATCAAACTTATGAAGAATCCCGTTCAACACCCTTGTACCAAGAATATTAAAATATGGCATCACTTTATTAACAAAAGTATAGAGTATTGAATGTTAAAGTTAGAGTATGTTGTAACAAAAGAGTAGGTGGTGTATATCACCACTAAACCATTGGGGGATCCTATAATTGAGAATAATCAGTTGAACCTTAGTGTTCAACCATCTCCTCAACCTAAGGAGGCTCATGATTACCCATCCCCCATACATTTAACTATTTTTAACTATTTTTGTAGTGATGTAGGTTTCAGTGGGAGATATGGTCTATATACTTTATTTTTATATAATAAGATCTTATGACTGGTTCTCTTTGTATTTATTTTCAAAAGGAGATAAAGGATGGTGAAATAGTGTCAATGTTGAGACTCCCCAATTGATGGGGAGTACATGGTATGAAGAAATGGAGAGTGTTGTTTGTTATGTAGAAAAGGGGAGTTATTGTCTAATATGAGGCTTGAGATACTCTCTTAAATCTTGTTTTCTACACTGGTAAATTATTAAGTAGACCTAGAGTGATTGTTGACTCTTTCTGTTGTCACAGACATGCTATAGATAATGTTTGTCGTTTTTTCACGTTGGAATACCAGTAAAACTAAATGGAGAGAATATTGGAATGAAGGTGTTCTTGGATATTTTTTTTTGTTTTTTATTAATAATTATTTTGTTTGTTCAAATTATTCTGAGGGAATTGGATGATGGTTTGATATTTGAATCAATTTATTTAATGGTGTTGTTTTCCAGTATTTTCAAAATTCTTGGGATCAAAAACCATAGGTCATGGAGTAGTTATGTGAATATTTTGGAGTAAATGAAAAAAATCCCACATGGTCAAGCATAAATCTAGCATACCAATGTATATGGTATATTCATTGATGTCTGATACTCACTAGGGAATCATGCAACTTGGAAACATGAGCTAATTGGATTCTGCTATGTGAAGATGCATGTATTACAATAAAGTTGATCACACATTAAAAATTGAACCATTCAATTGGACTTAGAGATTTTTTAGTGACCACAATATCATTACACATTTCTCTTGGTCATTATGCAGTGATGTTGTAGTGTTTTTGGAATGATGGTGAAGTTAAGTATATGATTAAGAATAGGAGTACTTAGATTATGGATGGAGTATGTGGTTATAACGTGGAATGTTTTTGAGTGACATGAAGGGTATTTTGAAAGGGTGGAGTAGAAATTACAAGTATTATTGAAATATCTGGTGAACTATTCCAATAAATATGCATAAAATCCATCCATTAAAAATCAATCATAAGTTATAGAAAATATGAAGATTTTTTAAAAGATCGATGAAGGAAAGAGTGGTTAGACTCAGAATTGTGCAGGGAGTATGTTGTCCATAAGATGGATTATGCAGTTTCCTAGGGTTTGAAGGAAGTAGTCCATAGTTTTATGTAAGTAGTTTTCATGTAGAGTACATGGTTGAGGAAGGAGACTTGTGGCCTACATCTGCATGTGGAGTACATTGTTTATAGGGTTTTGTTTTTAGTTGACAGGGGTAGAAAAAAAAGGGTATTTTGAAAAGTGCAGTGCATAGTCTCAGAATGTGAGTGTGAGGTTTGTGAGGTTTAATATGAAGTGAACTGGGTTCAGTGTCATTACTTCATGAAACATAGTTTCAGGTAGGTTTTTAACACAAAGATCAAGTTGTGTATTTTATAGTTATTATTGATGTCATTGGACTATCAATTCCAGGCTATCAATATCAAAATATTAACACACTTTCATGATAAGGTGGAAGTGAAATTGAAGTAGATAAACTAAGTCAAACATCATCCAAATTAGTTAATATGGAGGAGTCAATGAAAGTGATCATAGTGAGGTAATGAGATATCCCTAAACTCATTATAAAGGTAATGAACCTGAAAAAGAGTGACTATGGAAAAATAATTGTAATATAAAAAATATAATAATTCTTAGTGGATTTTGGTACGAGGAAAACATCTATAGTGTATGCTCCATGGAATAGTTCTCAGTGAAATAACAAGTAAAATTGTTGCATTCAATTTAAATTTTAAACCCTTATGTTTTTGAAAGTGTGTTTCTTCAGAAAATTTTATTGAGTTACTACAAAAATAGGGACAAGATACTTTAAATAAAAAAAATATTTTATACTCTAACACACCCCTACCATGTCAGTAAATCCTATAATATAACACAATAACATCCTCAACACCTTTCCACACTATCCATAGCATTTCACGGTCATCAACATGAAGCTAAAATATTGTAATATATCAACACAGTTCAAACCTCACCTTTTTAACCATCCTAGAATTGGGTTTCAATTTAAACAGAGAAGGAGGAAAACAATTATAAATATATGGGTGAGAAAAAATCATAATGTAATTAGCAATAAATATAAATGAGTAATTATTAATTCTTAAATCAATTCATATAATATTAAATTTTAAAACATATTCTATCCTTAGTATTATTTCTAGAAATAAATTGACACCATCAATTCTCTTGTATCTCTATTACCTATGGGATTTTAAGTGAGGGTTTCCATAAAGGATGTTGCTCTATTGGTACATGCCTACCACTTCTATCCCCCTATTATCTCTTTTGGTTGTTATGTTTCTTGGTTTTCCTCTTTACAATGACCTCCTTTTATATAGGCTTTTCTACTCCCATTTTTCCTTTCTTCTTCCCCACTTCCTGTATTTTACTTATTTCATGTCAGTTAATTTGATTTATGGGGTTGGATGTTTCATAATGATTTTGGGTTTCATCATTCACATATGAGGATCCTGTTATGAAATGTATACTCTTTCCATATCATCTGTAAAGATCGACTCCATTGTTGATCTAGAATGATAGAGCTTAAGGTGACTTAGTATCGTGATGTGAAGTCTGTTTGGGTTCTTCAATTTCTTTGGATTTGGGTTTCTCTACTATGGTTTTTTCTATTTTCACTTATTGATGTCCATGGAAATGTTTGTTTTCGAAATACTATTTAAACCTACACTATTACATTTGATGTATTTTTCATATGATGTGGTGGTTGTAATGGTGGTTTTTGGGATATAATGGGAGTGGTTGATGATGCTCTAGGTGGAGTGAACATTATCTATCTTTGGTAGTGGATTTCATTAGATATGGTTGTAAAGTGTGTTATTTACTATCAGTTCTTCAAGGTGTATACTTGTAGGTGGTGAATTCATATGGTGGCGACCTTGAAGTAAAGATATGATGGTCTTGGAAATGGAAGTGGATTTCTATTGAGGACTAAACATGCCTACTCTTCTTTTACTTTAGGAACCATTATGAATATTTTAGATCATCTTGGTCTAGTGGTTTCAATGAGGTTTTAGAAAGTACCATTTGAGTGGTAAATGGTTCCATAAGACACATCAATTTTCCAGTTCATTCCTTCCTTTGGGTTCACATTATAGTTTCTCTCCATGGTGATTTTTATTCTCAAATAATAGTTGAATCTAATGTTATGTTGTTTCTCAGGTTCTAGGTGATGAATGCCGATTTCTATGTTTGTTAGTTCGAATGCGTGGTTATAATGAGATCCTTGGTTCTTGGTTTTATCTTGATGATGATTCTATGATATTGAATGTGGGGTGATAATTAAGTGAATAATAGTGATAAATACGTGATATTGATGATGGTGAAGAGGAATCAACGAAGGTTGAACAAGTCTTATGTGGTGAGAATTTTTGATGGGTTTATCGATTCACTGGTGCTTATTTATGCCGGGTCATGGTCTCAGTGGATAGGGTGTGTGGGTTTGTTATTATCAGTGACATGATGAAACATTGATCAACCTAAGATGTGGTGATCATGGTTCCTATCATTAACATTTTTTTATCCTTCTATGAATCCTTATTTTCTTTTAAATTCTTGAAAATTTAATTCATGTTATGTTGTTTGGTTTTATTCTAGTATTTGGGTTTGTTTTTGGTCAGTTTTATGAGAGGTTACCACTTAACCTTAAAGAGTATTGTTAGAAAATTAATAGAGGCTTTGTTTGGTGTAAAAAAATCATTATGAGAAGATTTATACAAAAAAACCTAATATACTAGTAACTAATATTAGTAATAAACAATAAATAAATACATATTTCAATGCTCTATAATATCAAGAAATTCTACGGAAAATACACAAATATGATGAATTAATTGATAAATTTCCTCCTCATATTATCATCTTTAAGTTTCTTAACAAATTAATATGTGGTATAAAATAATTATATCATAGAAAATGATACCATATAATCTATGAAATAACTTGAGAAAAAAACGCATGAACACACGTGCTTCCCAAAAATTTACCCTTCAATTCCTTAAGTTTGGATTATTTTCTTATTTTGGTCAATCTGAACTATTTTACCATTATTAGTGAAAGCATAGAAATACCACATTTATTAAAAATTAAATAGGTTTAGTCTAGAATTCCTTACCTAGATTAAAGCTATGAGGAAGACTTTATAATGATGGAAGAACCAAGAATCAAAAACTACCAAAATTGATGGGAATAGCCTTATTTCCAAACCATAATAAACCTTCATCTACCTATACTTGAGTACTAACTAAAAATAGAAGAAAAAGCATATATATAACCTCTGTGAACAAATATATCAAGAAGAAATCGGTGAAATTGGAGATGAGGGGAAATTTAGACCAAAGGCGGTCAATACCCACAAATCAAGAGGTTTAAATCCTTAAATAGATTGGTGGAAGTAAGAAAAAAATCACTAGGTTTTCATAGGTATATAAGGAATCTAAAAAAGTTAAAACAAATGAATCTCAACCCCAATTTCTCTAAAAAACCTTAACAAATCCCCACCATGGCATGGTGACTTCCAAAATGGCCATAATGTCATTGGCCAAAGCCAAATCTAAAACTCCAAATCTTCAAAATGGATATTCCAACTCCAAAATTGCAATTTCAATTATTAAATCACCCAAAATTGAAAAAATTCCTCAAATTAATTATTTTACACCCTAGTTTCCCTATTCTTCAAAATGTATGATGTTCCATAACCTAATCACTGAAACAGTTTGAACCATGGCTTCCATAACGAGCTTTTTGGACCCAAGAGAGAAAAAAATCAACCCTTTACCTCTAAAACACATTAAAAAAATCCTATTGATTCCCTTAGAACCTGATAAGACACAATGTAATGGTCCAAGAAAGTTTATTTCATTTCATCAGATATCTATCAAATGATTCTCACCTTGTAGAATCAAAACCATGTATGGATAAAAAAGGTGGTTATGAAACAACACCCCATGATATACCTATTAGAGTTATTTATAAAGTAGGAGTAGAACCAAATCATCATTGGGAAGGGTGAAAAATGGAACAACATCATCAATCATCTCATCAATCAAGCCTAATTCATACATATTATCAACAAAATCAATCCTCAAGAAACATGGAATATTGACTATGCATTTGAGACTCACATTCCAAAGTACATTCCTATAAGACACCATTTCACAATAGAACATGAACTAAATGAATAACTTTCCCATGTAACACCTTCTAATGATTGTCCTATTTCTCAATAGGTTACTCCACAAATGTCTCATCATCTTCAATATCAAACTCACAAAAGTTGATGGAATTGGATTCATCATGAATATTCCGATGAAGATACAACATGTGAAAAAGACCATGGATCCAATCCATCTGTAAAGGGAGAACCAATAAATATGAAACTTCCCCATTCCCCTCTAACACCTCAAATATCCCAAAAATTTAGGGAGAAATCTGACCCCCAAGACTAAAACTCTACTTCTCATGTTGACGAGATTGGGTGTATTTTTAATACTTTAACATTTTTTTGTCTTGAAAAATTACTATTTCATCCCATTTAATTAAATTCAATAGGTTTAATATTTTATTATTTAGTAATAATATTTGATAAATATTATATTTTTAAATTGTTTACACCTTTTATGAGTACATTTGTTAATATGAATCATATGGTTTATTGTGATCTTTTGTTAATCTTATTTTTTAATCTTAAAAATATGATACAGATCACACATATATATATATATATATCATTAATTTATTTAAATATGCTTCTCTTAAATTCATTTATTTTCTTTTTTGATGTTATAGTTTTGATAATTTTTTTAATAAACATATTTATACAGATCCATGTATATATATATATAATATTTTATTGGTATATAATAATATATAGTATATTTTTATATATGAGTTACCGGAGACACTGTCTTAACCGAGCCCCGCAAATGAGCTCCTTCACACTATCCGGTGATTTTGGACTTCATCCGACATCATGATTCTATATAACATCTCATTTTTCGGCTGAATGATCTAGTGACACCAGCCATTCAAGATTCACTGCAACTTTGGTATCCATAATAATATAGAGCAAAAACCTCAAATTTTTTCTTCGTTCAAAAACACCAAAAGTGCACTAGTATCTCATACCTATCGCTACTAGTGTGACCATCTGTAACACCATATTCAGTGGATCGACTACATCTCCACTCATTTTGATCTTCATCCATGTCCAGCACCTTCAGACCTTAGTGAATCCATTCTCCATGCACAACCACAACACTTCTATAACACCTTCAAGATTCTGTGTCTCAAAACAGTTGCAATGCATCACCTCAGTGTTTACCGACCCTAGGTTAGAAAATCATAACGGGACTAGTTTATCCTATCCATGCTTCAGAGAAACAATCTAGCCCCAACTATTCCACATGACACACACTGATGGCTTGTTGCTAACTGTGAGGTGTGATAGTGAAACATGGTAAGTTGCCTTATTGTGAGAATCATGAAACATGGAACGTTTCGGGTTTTTTTAAATGAGGTTTTGAATTTTTTTTAGAAAAGGGATAGGGTTTAAACTATTTTTAAAAATGGGTTTGAAGATCCATGAACCCCATTCACGCATCTTCAGCGTGGAGAGATGCATGAATGAGGTTGACACATCCTTCGCAGATGTGATAAAAGATACGTGAACCCCGTTTACGCATCTATCCAGTAGTATCATTATTACAAAAGTCTGGATTCTGGCAAAAACCCTCACCTAGGGCTCTCTTTTATAAGAGGTCTTGCATGGGAAATCATTCTACATTTCCGATGTGGGATTCAGGTTCTCTATTTTCTACCCAAAAACGTTCTTCATTTTCGATGTGGGATTCTAATTCAAGTACATGATTTTGAAAAGATATAAAATAAAAACCATAAGACCAATATAAATGAAACTATAAACATGAATTAAACATATAAGATATAGTTAAAAATAAAAAAAATTGTAAAAAATGTTGATAAATAATAATTTATAAGCTTTTAAAACCACCAACGTCAAAATTTAAAAGTGTTTCAAGTAAATGAATTTGAAGGACTATAAAATAAAAACTATAAGAGAAATATAAATAAAACTTAAAATATGGATTAAACATACAATAAGTTGTTGAAAATTAAAAGAATTTCATAAAAAATGTTGATGAATAATAATTTATAAGTTTTCAAAACCACCCACTTGAATCTTAAAAATGTTTCAAGTATGTGTCTTTGAAAGACTATAAAATACATACTATAAGACCAATATGAATGAAACTTAAAATAAAAATTAAACATATAACAAATAGTTTAAACTAAAAATAATTTCTTAAAAAATATTGATTAAAAATAATTTGTAAGCTTTCAAAACCACCAACATGAAACTTAAAAATGTTTATGTGGCTTGGAAAGCCTATAAAATACAAACTATAAAACTAATATAAATGAAAATTAAAACATGAATTAAAAATATAAGAAATAGTTAATAATAAATTAGTTAATTGGTGATATAATTATTAATTAGTTAATAATTAATATAATTATTAATTATTAATTACTAATATACAACAATTAATTAGTTAATTAGTAACATAATTTTATAATAATTAATTAGTTAATTAGAAATATTATTCTTAATTGAAAATTACTTAGTAAATTAGTTATGTAATTATTAATTATTAAATATATAATAATTAATTAGTTAATTAGTAATATAATCATTAATTATTTATTATATAATAATTAATCAATTGATTAGTAATATATTTAATAATTATAAATATTTATTACTTATTACATAATAATAATTTAGTTATTTTTTAATATAATTATTAATTATAAAATAAATAAATAATTATTTACTAATATAATTAGTAATTATAATTATTCATTATAATTATTAATTATTAATTACTAATTATTAATTATTAATTATATAATAATTAAATAGTTAATTATTAATATAATTATTAATTATAAAATAATTAATTAGTTACGTAGTAATATCATTATTAATTATAATTTGTAATATGATTATTAATTATAATTAGTAATTATGAATTATATAACAATTAACTAGTTAATTAGTATTATAATTATTAATTATAATTATTAATTACAAATATGTAATAATTAATTAGTTAACTCGTAATAAAATTATAAAATAATTAATTATTAATATAATTATTAATTATTATTATTAATTATAAATTTTAATTTTTAATTATATAATAATTAATTATTAATATAATTATTAATTTTTATTATTAATTATAATTTTTAATTTTTAATTATATAATAATTAGTTATTTAATAAGTAATATAATTTTTATATATAATTATTAAAATAATTAGTAATTATAATTAGTAATTATAATTAGTAATTATAAATTTTATAAAAATTACTTAGTTAATTAGTAATATAAATTATTAATTATAATTATTCATTATAATTTTTAATTTTTAATTTTTAATTATTAATTATATAATAATTAATTAGTTAATTGGAAATATAATTATTAATTATATAATAAATAATTAGTTATTTAGTACTATAATTATTAATTATATAATAAATAATTAGTTAATTAGTACTATAATTATTAATTATAATTAGTAATATTATTATTAATTATAATTAGTATTATAATTATTAATTATAATTAGTAATTTTTAATTATATAATAATTAATTTTTTAACTACCAATATAATTATTAATTATTAAAAATTAATTATATCATAATTAGTTAGTTTGTTAGTAATATAATTATTAATTATATAATAAATAACTAGTTAATAGGTACTATAATTATTACTTATAATTATTAATATTATTATTAATTATAATTAGTATTATAATTTGTAATTATTAGTTATGTTATAATTAATTAGTTAATTACCAATATAATTATTAATTATTAAAGATTAATTTTATAAGAATCAATTAGTTAATTGGTAATATAATTATGAATTATAATTACAAATTATTAATTATATAATAATTAACTATTTAATTTGAAATATAATTATTAATTATATAATTAATAATAACAATTATAATTAAAAATAATATTACTAATTAACTAAATAATTATTTTTTAATTAATAAATATATTACAAATTTAATAATTATTTATTTTCTAATTAATAATTAATAATTAATAATTAATAATTATAATGAATAATTATAATTATTTATTATATTACTAATTTTTTAATTAACTAATGAATTATTATATAATTAATTATTATATTACTAATGAAATACTAAATTATTATATAATTTATAACTATATTACTAATTCAAAAATTATTTATTTTATTATTAGTAATTATATTACTAATTAATTAATTAATTATTATATAATTAATAATTATATAAATAAATAATTATTAAATAATTATTAATTATATTTATAATTAAATATTATATAATTAATATTGATATTAATAATTAAATAATAATTAAATAATTAAAAATTATATTACTAATTAACTAATTTATTATTAAATATTTCTTATATGTTTAATCCATGATTTAATTTTCATTTATATTGGTCATATAGTTTTTATTTTATAGGCTTTCAAATCCACGTACTTTAATCATTTTTAAGTTTCATGTTGGTGGATTTGAAATATTATAAATTTGTTTTCATCAACATTTTTTTACAAAATTTCTTTTATTTCCAACTATTTCTTATATGTTTAATCCATATTTTATGTTTCATTCATATTGGTCTTATAGTTTTATTTTATAGTCTTTCAAAGACACGTACTTGAAATTTTTTATGTTTCAAGTTGGTGGTTTTGAAAACTTATCTATTATTATTCATCAAAACTTTTTATGAAATTATTTTTATTTTCAACTATTTCTTATATGTTTAATCTATGTTTTATGTTTCCTTTATATTGGTCTTATAGTTTGTATTTTATAGTCTTTCAAAGACAAATATTTGAAACAGAATCCCACATAAAAAATGCAGAATGTTCTGCGCAAGAAATAGAGAACCTGAATCCCACATCGGAAATATAGAATGATTTCCTCAAATTTCTCTACTATAAAAGGGTGCTTTGGGTGAGGGTTTCTGTCAGAATTCAGACTGTTGTAATGGATGTACTGCTGGATATTAAATAGCAGTAAAATTCTGCTGAATTTTTTTTGTTTATATATATATATATAAACTAAACAAAATAAAATAAAAAAATAATTTTTTTTAAAAAAAATAGTAAAAAGGTTAAAATCTTATATAGGATGCGTGAACCCCATTCACACATCCATTATCAACTTTGTAATGGATGCATGAACGGGGTTCACACATCTCCAGACCCATTTTTAAAATGACCTGTAACCCTATCCCTTTTGGATATTTTTTTCTGCAAAAAACCCATTTATAAAAAAATCCCGAAAGTGTCCTTACTGAGAATTAGTGGTTATCTTACAGTCGTGTTGTTTTCCTTTACAACTAATGTGAATTTTAATTTTTTACCGTATTTATTTTTTTACTAAAAAAATAGATAAATAAAATATTTCACGTTTAAGTGAATTTTTTTATGCTATATTTTATACAAGTTGAAAATATTTTTTACTGCCCACAAGTTCATTTATATTAAATGAAAGTGAAAAAATGTTCAGACGTTAGGTAGACCGAAAGCACATCCAAAAGGGTTACATGGTTAGCATATTGATAGAGCACACAAGGTAAGTATACTTACCGTATTCAAGTACACAGTGATCATGCCAACTGTGAGGCTTCAGCTTGACATGTTCAATAGATTACATAGTTTATTTTTTGTAAAACTATATTTAATTAAGATAATGTATTTTAGTGTTATTTATTTTTTAAATTATTATTGAAACTTTATTTATAATATTTCAAATGTTTGATTTATTTTTATAATAAATAAATATTATAACAACTTTAATATAATATTTTGAATTAAAATTATCATATAAATTTTCATGAAATTAATAATTTTATGATTATTCATTTTATTCTTTTTTTTTATTTTATTTGAATTATTTTTTTACTACATGTTTATTAGAGAAATTTTAATAGTTTTAATTACTTGAAATAATATAATATATTTGATAAGATTAGGAATACCCCATGTAAAGAAAACAAAAATGATCGTTGGTGTTTTGTTGATAAAAAAAGAGATCAAGGCATACAATGAAAAAACTTAACTCTCTAATTTGTTTGTCAAAGTATTTTTGATTTTTTATGACAAGGTTGATCTTCTTGATAAGTGAAAAAGTTCTTCAATGACTTCTATTTTCCATGATGATATCATGAAGCAACTTCAACTATACAATCAACCTTTTCTTTTATAGTAAAGACCATCAAAATACTTTATCCTCATCAATTTAATCATTTTTTGGTTTCTTTGTATTTTTTTATTTATGATATGTTTTATTTATTTTGTTTTAATTTTTTCAAGTTTGCTTTATGATTTTACCAATCAAAATAAATCCTTACATTGTCTGGTCATTCCACCACCAAAAAATAGTATGGGTTGTGACTCCTGATCAATAGTCAGGTCACAAACTAAGGTATGATCTCTTATAAAAGACTAGGTTGTGACTTTGGTTTCCTTTAAAATGTAGTGTCTCTAACATGTTATCACAAATTTAAAAGCGAGGTTATTAGTGGGTAAGAATATTCTTGGAGAGTGGGGAAGGTTAAAGACTAGACTGAGATCTTTGTGATTTAAACCACTATTAATCTTTGTGTTCATTCAATATATTTCCCAATACTTCATATCAAGAACAAAACACTCACTATAAATCATTATTTTATAAACTCTAATTGTTTTATCTTTAAAATTTTGAAATGAATGTTATCCCCCTCTATTAATTATTTCTATCACCATCGATCCAATAGTTGTAATAATAAGTGTTTTTCCTTAAAAGATTTTCACAGTCTTTGTTTGTTTCAATATGATACCAAAATATTTGTATCAGAGGGTATGACCTTCCTTATAGGATAGTTGGACTCTTTTTTTAACTCTATGAAAACTTATTATCCTAGACCTAACTATCTAAGGAATAAAAGGAAAGGTTTATTTTAAGAAGGTAGGTGTTATTACGAATGATGGATGGATTTCACAAAACCCCTGTTTTTCGATGGATGTGACTACGACTACTAGAAAGGAAGAATGGAAGTATACTTGAAATTGTTAAGTGTGAATCACATGAATATCTTTGATATGACATATGAGGAAACCAAATTTGATTCATAGACATTTTTTTGTAATGACATGGTAAAATATGTATTGAATTATAATGTTAAAAATATTTTGTACTATTATATAAGTATAATAGTTTATAGTCATGCTTCAGCTTGTAAGAAAATCCACAATATATAAAGGCTACGTTTAGTGACTCATTATGGAAATAACATGATCAACAGAACCAAGCTTGGAATGTTTTGAGAATAATACTAGGACTTCAAGATGGGAGATGAAGAATCATTAAAGTTTATGTTCTATTAGTTTACAAGTATTACTAATGGTATAAGTACTATTGGAGAAGTTTTAGACAATACAACTCAAGTGGAATGAGTAATAAGTGATCTTACAAAAATTTGTCATACAATAAAGGTGGCCATCAATGAATGTAATAATTTTAATAATTATACATTAGATTATTTAATAGGCTCTCTACTGTAGTATAAGTTAGAGTTGAAAAACATTATTGATGATGAGTCTACAAAGTGAAAAGGTAATACTTTTAATACTAAGGTTATTGATACCTATTTTTAGTATGAATCCTAGTTCCATGAAGGTGACAATGAGGAGACTCACTTTAGAAATAATTTGTTAAAGTTCATGAAAAAAGGTTGAAAAGGATAGTTTAGGAGGAATTCCAGAAAGGACTACAAAAAAGGTAATTCTAGTAAAAATAATGATGTTTGATAATTAAAATGTTATGAGTGTAGGATGAAAGGTCACATAAGGACTGAATTACCTAAACTAAAACATCTAATGAACAAAAATGTGAAAAGGAGAAAAGAAATTAAAGCATTGTTCGGAGGTTGGGACTGATCAGACAATTCTGACTCAAGAATTGATTGTGGAAGTAAACAGAAGGCATCGAATATTGACCTGATGGGTATAAATTTTGAGGTAAATGGTTGAATATTTACCCAGTTAATAAATCCTTCAAATTTTGATCATAATTCTTTATCTAGAAATGAAAATGAAAACAATTTCCCACTCATGTTTTGATTTTGATTCTTTGGATTTCAAAGCTAAAAATCTTCTTAATGAAAATGAAGAATTAAGAAGTGATTGAGTTAGAATAATTGAAAATTATTCTGGTACAAAAATTTAAAAAAATAATTTGATTAAAAAATTGAGTAAACAAAAAGATAATTTGATAATTTGAAAATATGTGTTTACCATAATGTTAAATCTAAAGAGAATTCTGATTCTAAGTTTTCAAAACTAAAAGGGGAAAATGAAAAGTATAATTTTTTTGTAGTAAATGATAATGATCAAGAAATAAGTTTCAATTTAATTTTGGAATAATTAACTGAATTTGAAAATGATTTTAAGTAACTAAATTAATAAAATAACTAATTAAGGAACATAGATTATGGATCCAATTAGAAAGTTTATTAATATTTATAAACTATTCAGAAAGAGAACATGTGATTGAAAATGAAGTTGTAAATCTTAAAAAGAATTTATCTAAAATTTTTAAAAGTACAGAATAATATTATAAAAAGATGTATTTGATGAAACTAACCACCAATAAGAATGTATTTTGATATAGTTGTTTAATAATAAGATTGAATTAGTCTAACTTTATTAAAATATCAAATAGAAGTAGTTCTAGTGTAACCTATTTTAAATGTTTAATGAAAGAGAATTATGTCAATGAGTGTTCACTAAAATTTACATAGATATTTGGACATACTAAAACTTTTATTTCAAGATATTTTTATTCTAATCATCCCACTAATAAATTCTTTAAATAAACAAGGGTGTCAAAACATTCTTATACTAATATATTTGGACCCAAGTTATCATGGGTACCAAAAATTATGATTGAATGTTTTATTTTAGGAAATTTTCTAAAAAATTCTCAAGGACTCTTGGAATTTCAAAAATTAATAATCTTGTAACATGAAAGGTGATATTTCAAAATTTCTATCATTTAGTTCATATGATGTTGACCTTGCATATTTAAAGACTACTCTAAAAGTCATATTAAAGGTATTGGTGATGATGGTTTTTTCAAAAAAGTTATTATTTCAAATGTATTATATGTACTTTGTTTAAAACTTAATCTTATAAGTATATCACAAATGTGCGAATATGGATTTTTTTTGAAAAAGATAATTGAAATGTTCTAAAATATAAAATAGTTTTATTTTATGCAAATAGAAAATAAAATTTCTACACTAATGATTTATATGGTCTAACCAAACAAAATATTAAGTGTCAAAATTATATTGAAGTAGGTGAAATGTTGTGGCCAAAGAGGATTGGGTATGTAAAATTATAACTATTTCACAAAATTTCAATGAATGAATAAGTTTTGAAACTGCCCATGTTAAATACAAGTAAGTACTTCATGTGTGATTCCTGTTTAAAATGTAAGAAACACAAAGAAAGATGTGAATCTAGAAATGATGTTTGTATTGATATATATTTAAAATTATTACATCTTGACTTTTTTGGACATATACAATTTGTTTGTTTTTATGTAAAGAAGTATGTATAAGTAATTGTAGATTATTACAGTAGATTAATATGGATTTATTTCTTGTCCCATAAAAATTAAACAACAACCAAAATTTATGCCTTTTGTATGATTTTTGAAACTTCAACAGTATGATAATAATCTCTGTCATAAGTGATAGAGGTGGTGAATTTTTGAATTTAGAATTTGATGAGTTTTTTGAAAATTGTTTATATAAATATCATTCCTCAGCCCTTAGGACCCACAACAGAATGGTGTAGTAGAGAGAAAGAATTGATTTATACAAAAAAATGGTTATATTAATGTTAATGGAATTTAGTTTACCTAAATAATTTTGGGAAGTAGTTGTAAATATATATTACCATGTTTTAAATATCATTTATATTATAATATTCTAAAATATGACCCCTTATGAACTTTTTAAAGGGTTTAAACCTAAAGATGTATATTTTAGGGTTTTTGAATGTAAAGTATATATCTTAAATATAAAAGATAATTTAGATAAATTTGAGTCTAAATAATATAATTGGATATTTTTCAGATATTCAAATTCTAGAAAAGATTATAGAGTTTTTAATAAGAAAACATTTGTTATTGAAGAATATGTGGATGTTATGTTTAATGAAAACAATTATAATAATACGGATTCTAATTTAAACCAAGATAATGATAGATTCATAGAATTCAATTTTGGTGAATATAATAACCTAGATAATGGAAATGCATCAATTTAGGGAGAGTATATCTCTTATCAAACTAATCCTAAGTAACCGAAAACATATAATTATCATAAAATTTAAAAAATAACTGGTAATGTAGAATCTGGAATACTATCCAAAAAAATATAATTTACTTTACTATTAAAATTCTTCTATTATTACTGATTATGTACCTATTAATATTGATAATTATTTAATTGATTAAAATTGGACTAATTTTATGAATGATGAGTTGAATCAATTTGAAATAAATAAAATGTGGGATTTAGTTTCTTTTCAAAAAGATAAACATATTATAGAAACTAAATGGATTTCTCATAATAAACTTGATGAAGCTAGAAATATAATTAAAATCAAAGAAAGAATAATAGCTCAAGTTTATTCACAGGAAGTGGGAATTGAATTTGAAGATCATATATATCCTTTTCTAGGATGGGATTAATTATAATTATATTATTTCATTCTTATTAAAAAAATATCAAATTATTTCAAATTTATGTAAAAATTTCCTTTTAAAATTGAATAATTTTATAGGAAATCAATGTTAGACAACCACATGGATTTGAAAATAAAAAATTTCAAAATCATGTTTTTCAAACTAATAAAGGCTTATATGGTATTAATTAACCTCTAAGATCATGGTATGAAATACTAACATATTTTTTATTACAAAATTATTTTGTTAATGTAAAGGTTGATCCAACCTTATTTATAAAAAGAGTTACATATTATATACCAATTATAAATATATATCTTGATGATATAATATTTGGCTCAACAAATGATTCACTGTGTAATGATTTTTAAAAACTAATGACAAGTGAAGTTGATGTGTTCTTAATGGGAGAACAATTTTTTTTCCTCATTTTCCAAATTAATCACTAGAAATATGGTATTGTCTTAAATCAAGATATGTTTTCTAAATTAATTTTTAAAAGGTTTGGGCTTGATTCTAGTAAAACTATGAAAACACCAACGAGTAAAAATGTTAGATTGTATTTTGATGAATCTGGAAATACATTTGATTATAAACTATATAGAGGTATAAAATGTAGTCTATTGTATCTCACTACTTCTAGACCATACATAGTGTTCTCAGTTTTTTTGTGCACTAGGTTTCAGTTCAACCATAATAAAAGTAATATTATAGAATTTCAGAGAGTAACTATATATATATATTTGGTACTATTTTTGATGGATTATTTTACTCTAATGAGAACTGTTTTGAGTTACTATCTTAATCTAATTCTGACTTTTATGTTTGTAGACTCGACTAGAAAATCACAATAATTATGTATCATTTTCTAGTTAAAATTTAATTTCATGGAGTTCTATGAAACAAATTTTAGTAGAACTACCTTAATATGAGGTAGAATATATTCATACTGCTAGTTGTTGTTCAAAACATTTATGGATTAAACAATCATTGTATGATTTTAATATTTCTTTTATAAATTTCTAATTTTATTCGATAATTAAAGTGCTATTAAAATTTCTGAAATCCCAATAAAATATTTTAGATCAAAACATATAGATGTTAAATTTCATTTTCTTAGGGATCATGTCAAAATAGGTGATATATCTTTAAAATTTATTCCTAATGAGAAATAATTACCTTACATTTTCACAAAACATTTAGATTCTGTCAAATTTTAGAAAATTATGTATGAATTGGGTATGCTGGATGCTTAATTTTTTTGGTTAATATAGTTATTGCCTTGATAAAATTACACTCTATTTTCCATATGTAATATGACTAAATTATATTCAATCTAATATATTTCTATTATAAAAACTCTAAGTAGTTTATATTGTTTAATAGGAAGAATTTATTCAAGATATTATTTTAATTTACTTTTTGATAAATTTCAAAAATAGAGAGATTATATTTGAAATGTCAATAAATTTATTTTTTTTGTAAATTAAAAAAATGGGGATATTGTTAGTATTTTAAATTGGTTTTGAATACTTTTATTGTTTTCTTTATTTTGATAAATTACCATTTCATGGAATTTAATTAAATTCAATATGTTTAATCTTTTATTCTTTAATAATAATAATTGATAAATGTGAATTTGTATAAATTGTTTAAAACTTATATGATTACATGTGTTAAAATGTATTGTATGACTTAATGTGGTATTTTATTCCTCATATTTTTAATTATAAAAAATATGATATTGATCACATACATATATAGATATATATCATTAAATTATTTATATATGTGTATTAATTTCTTTAATTGTGTTTTTAATGTTACAGTTACGAAATGTTTTTAAACAATATATATACATATTTATATATATATATATATATAATATTTTATTGGTATATATATATATATTCATTTTTGAAGAAATAAGTTCAACCAAGCCCTGAAAATGACCTCCTTCACACCAACCATCACCTTTAGATTTCATTCGACATAGTGCTTCTCTTCTGCATCTCATTTTTTGGCTGAATGAGATTGAGAAACCATCATTTCAATATTCATAATAACTCAGGTATCCAGAAAAATGTTCAACATACCCCACCTTGTTTATTCATTCAACTGCACCTACCGGGCACCACCAGCGCATGCATATCGCTACCAGTGCGACCCACGGTCGTACGAACTTCAACGACTTGACTATACCTCTAGTTGTTGTGATCAGAAGACATGTTCAACACCTATAGACCTCAATTAATATAGTCTCCTTTCATGACAGTGACATGTATACAACATCTTCAATCAACTATGTCACACAACACCTACAGTACAATAGCTCAACCTCAACCGAACCTTATTGAATGAAAAAGAATGGAACTAGTTTATTATCTCCTTGCTTAACTAAAATAAATTGGCTGTAGCTATTCTGCTCATTAGCTTACAACTAACCATGGGAATTATTTTGAAAAATATAAATTCACTTTACTATGATAAGCATCAAACACGGTAAGTTACCTCATAGTGAATAAGTTGTTACCTTACCATAAAGGTATTTTTCTTCTTCTTATGTTAAATTTAATTTTTTCGACCATATTTATTTTTTTTGTTAAAAAATAAAATAAATAAAAAATATCATTTACCTTTAATTGAATTAATTTCTTAATGCTTTATTTTATACAAGTTACATATGTTTTTTACTAACCACATGTTCACTTATACTAACTGCACATGAAGAAATGTTCACATGAGAAGCAGACTGACCACATGACAATATGTGTTATATGGTCAGTATACCGATTGTGAGAAAAAATTAAGCATACTTACTAAACATGATCACGCTATGATCATACCAACTATGAGGGTTGAGCTTCAAATTATCAGTACAACACTTATTTTTTTTGTAAAACTATACGTTTTTAAGACACTCTATTTTCGTGTTATTTTTTTAAATTATTACTAATAATTTATTATAAATATTTTATATGTTTTATTGATTTGTAAAATTAATAAATATCATAATGAATTTATTATAATATTTTTAATTAATGTTATTAAAAATATTTCATGAAATTAATAATTTTTTGATTAAAAATTTTATGCTATTTTTTACAATATTTGAATTATTATTTTATTACATGTTTATCAAAGAAATTTTAATTATTTTAATTACTTGAAATAATATAATTTATTTTTTTGGTAATATTATAAATTTTTAATTAATTTTAATGTATAAATAAATATGATCCCATATTATTATTAATTGCACCCAAGGTATTAAATGGTAATGATGAGTTTTTTATTTTAAATATTTCTACCTGTTTTATGGAGCTGAAAATCTTAGGAATCCATTTAATGAAGAAAAAAATGTTTTTTTGTTTTTTTGATATAAAAAAGATCAAGGAATACAGTAAAAAACAATATTGACTCTCAATGTATTTTTGATTTCTTATGATAAGACCAATCTTCTTGATAAGTGAAAAAGTTCTTCTTTGACTTTTGTTTTGCCTAATGATATTATGAAGTTACATCAACCATACAATCCTCCTTTAATGATATGATCTATATCATCGAGCTACTTCATCCTCATCCATTTAATCTTTTTATGGTTTTATTTTATTTTATTTTATTTTTGATATTTTTATTATTTTGTTTGTATTTATCAAGTTTAGTTTATGATTTTCCCAATCAAAATAAATTCTTGCATTATTTGGTTATTCTAACAAAAAAAAGGATGTTTAGGTTTGGACTCCCAATCGAAGGTAAGGTCACAGACTAAGGTTTGGTCTCCTGTAAGAGACTAGGTTGCGCCTCAAGGTTCTTGTGAAAGGTAGTGTCTGTAATAGGATATCACAACTTTAAAAGTGTGGTTCTAGTAGGTACTAATATTCTCATGGAGTAAATAATACTGAGGAGTGTACTAGGATCTTTTTGATTTGAGTCACTATAAATCATTATGTTCTTTCATTATATTTCCAAAGCACTTCATATCAATAACATAACACTCAATGTCATTTTTTATTTTATAAACTCTTATTTTCTTATCTTTAATTTTTAAAAATTACTATTCACCCCTCTTTAGTCATTATTACCATCACTATCAACCCAACATAGATACCTTAAATAATAAATGATCTTTGATGTCAAAATATATACTCCTCATCTAATGATTATAAAAGTAATTTTAAGATCTTGAGTTTCCTTTATCTCTTTTTGAAACACTTTCACCTTATCTATTATGGTCTTCACTGATTCTAGTCTGATAATCGCTGACTCTCGACTTTCATCCAAAATAATTGATATCTGCAAGGTAAGAAATATATAACTTTAAAAATATCCATTCCAATGGTTGATTGATAACTATTATTATCAGAAAACTCACCCAGGGGTCAATGCTTCTCCCACTCCACACCAAAATATAGATTGAATGCATGAAACATGTCTTATAAGGTCAAGATATTCTACTCTATATGAATATCTATCTGTAGATGAAAAGTTGTGTTGAGGCATAAAAGAGAGCGAAAAGAATACTAGAGAGTCTTACTTACCTAGATGGTAAAACGAGGATCACTATCAGTGATTGTTGTTCTCATTACAATATAGAGACTCATAATCTCTTCCAAAAAAACCTCATTAGTACATCCACCATACTCGACTCCTTAATCCCTAATATGTGAGACAACTTCATCAAATGATCCACAGTCACCCAAATATCATCATACCCACCCTGATATCAAGGTTAACTTGTTATAAAGTCCATTGAGATGTCATCTCACTTCCAATGAGGATTATCTAGTGACTAAAGCAACATTATAAGAATATGATGTTTGTTCTTCACTTTATGAAAGAAAAAACCCCAGGATAAAAACTCATTGATTAACCTCCTTATCCCTGAACATAAAAATCGACTCTTCATCTCATGGTACATCTTAGGCACACTAGGATTCACTTATGGGGGTCAGCTCAAAAATTCAGGAAGAACCACATCACATATCACTAAGGTAATAAATATCCTCCCCTATAATAACAACCGTTTCCAATGATCCTTATACTAACCCTCTAGTGCATCATTATAATAAAAAAACCCCCTCTAAACTTCTACTTTAGAATCCCCAATTGAAATTCGTCCACCCACTGCATCAAGTATGACTACATAATCATCTAGTAGAGATACCCTCTACCATTTACTTCCCCTATATACATATGTGTAACTATAATAATTTCTAGTACCCTTAATCTAACCCCATAATCATGAACAACATCATTGTGTGACTTCTTACTCAGTATGTCAATAATGATATTCCCTTTCTCCAGTGTATTTGAAACATCAAGTTCATAATTATGAAATAAATATATCCACCACCACTCCAGAAATTTCAAGTCATACTAGTAGAGGAGATATGTTATAATATTGTGACATGTAAAGACTACAATGTTCTCACTGATGACATAGTGTCTCCTCAACTTTATATAAAACATTATCATTGTAGTCCTGAGATAATAGAATTCATAGTTACATTCAAGAGTTCATAAATGTTAGGACCCATAATAGATGACTTCTCTTTACTTTATTAGAACAAAACCTAATCCATGTTGAAAAATATCATATAAAACCACAAAACCTAACTAATTTCACTAGAAGGATGAGAAAAATAGCATTTAATAGATTATCCTTTAGATATTTGAAAGAATCTGGACACGAGTCTGTCCATATGAAATCTTAATCCATAATTTTAAAGTCTATTTAAGGAGACACAATCTAGGAATATTTTTTCCTAAAACTCCTCTAATTGACCTTGAGACCGTGAAAAACCCAAAATACTATAAATTTATTATGGTATACCCAAGAAACAGATGCCTTTATATTCAAAGGATCCATAACTACACCCTACTAAGACACAACATGTCCCATGAAATGCACTAAAAGGGACCATATATTGGATATATACCACTTCCCAAATTCCCAATGAAGTTGAAGTACCTCAAAAATTACTCTCAAACTCTTTTCATGATCCTCCCTAGAATTTAAATTCAAGAGTATATTGTTAATGAGAACCCCCAAAACCATATGAGAAAATCATGGAACACATAGTATATCAGTAGCATAAACATGAATGGTAAATTCTTAAGACTAAATGGAATTACCGTGAATTACTAATTCCCATAACTACACTTTAAGGCCAAATTAAAGATAGATTCATCAATCACATTTATCTAATGACATTTAGAACACAAATCGATCTTTGAGAAATAGATCTATGCAATCAGATTATTGACCAGATCGTTAATTTATGGAATGAGATAATGTTTCTTAAACATCAACTAAACCAAGATATGATAATTGATACATAGTCACAGACATTCATCCCCATTCCTTACAAATATTATCAAAGCACCCCAAGATGATTCACTTGGTAAAATAAAACCACTAAATATAAGATTATCAATCTGAATCCATAGAACCCACAATTTATAAGGTTCCATTTTTTTACTAAGACATAGAAATTATTAGGATAATTGGGTATAAATCTATCCCAATATTTATTTCACATCAAAGGGGTAGTGTCAAAACCTCTTCAAGAGAAACATCAATGTACACTTATACAACCCTCGAAAGCTTCATTGGATGAACCTATGATAAAACCGACACCATCTCAATTATCATAATAGATGGACACTCAATAAATATATAATCCATAATATAGTACCTCTCAGCAATGAACATTCCATTATATATATTAGTATTGAAGAATATAACTTTTATTCTCAATTAATCATCAATATCCTGTGGAAAATACATCAAGTCCATGGTAGAGATATCATTCTATGGATATATCTACAATTATATAAAATTTATTGATGAATTATGTTTCCTTAACACCAGCTCACAATCTCTACATACTTCATATAAGTGAAATCAACCTCCAAGTGGTGTAGTTACATCCAGGGTTATTGGAAGAATCTCCAAATTAATTCTTAAGTCTTGGACTAGGTTGGATGAAATTAATGAGTTCATAGAACTTGAATTGATTAAATCCTACACCTAGGTTAAAAACAAATATATGATACCTCATATGAGTCTGGCTCTCATAGCGCTGACAAGTCTAAGGTGTTAATATTGTTAAATCCTACTCCTCGACCTCTATAGCCTTAATTTAGACCACCTCCATGATTTCAATTTGATCTTTGTCTATAGATGATATGAATCACGGGGCTATCCTCTACCTGCTATTTCCCCTCACTACTGAACAAAACTTGGGGAACCCTATTTCTGATACTACTTCAAAAGATACTAATATAATAGTTAAACCTGAAGTAGGCTGCTGACTCCCTGGTGACTATTAAGGAAGGTCATACACTCATTATTCCAATGTTCAGGACCTAGAAAATAAAATAAATCAACATTAGATCTCTTAGCATGGGTCTGAGAAATTGTATCTTTAGTGAAATGAGATGAAGGGATCTAAAGATAAATTCTTAAAATATGAAACTTCGAATTACTAAGAGAATAAGAACCAATACTCACTGCTCTACTCCTTTTGGAGCCATAAAAAATTACTTACCATTACTATTTAGTCTAATATAGAATATGTTTGATAATGGAAGACCTCTCCAACACCTCATGGAATATTGACAATGTGAATGGGGTAACCTGACACTATATCTTCTGATAGAATTCCACCTTGAAATGCCTCTTTATATCATCTTCATCTAGCTAGAAGACTGAAGAATAATATAGTATATTATTGAACTAAATCCTAAACTCCCACACACTATAAATTCCTTGTAAAAGAGTGATAATCTATCACCGATGTGACTCTTTTATGATAAAATAATGAACTAATTCTGGAACTGATTAGGAAACATATCACATAAAGTTTATGACTCCTCACAATCACTGAGGTATGAAACCCACCACTGATGAGTAGCTCCTCACAACATACTGATAGCCAAATTAATCTAATGATCCTTCCTAAAACGAATCAATCTAAAATAAACCTTTAATACTTATAACTATACTTTACACTGACAATCATAAATAAATCCTTCAAACTTATATAGGCCATATCACTGGAACTAATGAATCATCTTCCTCAAATTATTATCTTCTTTTACCTCAGCGCTCAAAAAATTGTATTGTGCATCCTACTTAACTTCACTAACATGTTCATAATAGGTATGATGATTAGAATCCATTCCTATAAAATAAAAAATTCTTCAAATTTACTTAACACAAAACACGAAATCCATAGGATTAATTAATCAAAAAATAATCTTAATTCCCAGTTACCCAATTCAAGATAGGTATAATTAATCATAATTTATTATCCTTACCTAGGTATCTAATTTACAAGTTTCATCACTTCACTTCATATGTTTAGTAAACATATGGTCCTTATATCAAATCATAAGGGGTGCTAATCATGAATGCCCTAAAATGTATCCTTTTTTTACATCATGTACTATGTTCTAATGTTACAATTTCATTACCAACCCATGTTACAATCACCAATGACTATATATAAGCTCTATTATATATCTTTACCAAAAAATATGATATTTTTTTATAACGAACACCCACTAGTACCCCTCCTCATTTGTAAGTGAAGACAAGAGTTACCTCTAATGTCTACCTCGAATAAGCCATGGGTTGGAGACTAGCACTAGAGATATAGAAGACACATATATAGGAGGTATTACCATTAATATTTCTAAAAAAGATAAAAAAATCAACCAATAATCTCTAGAATGATAAATAAAATACTAACAGGAAATGTAATTTCATATAATATTAGGCCCACATGAGAAAAATACCATAACAATTCTTTGAAAGTGACCACGAATAATAGAAATCCCTCAATCAAAATTTTTCAAGCTAGTAATACCCAAATACATCACTACTTCCATACTATAGACCTAATATATATATATATATATGGATGATTATTCAAGAATCAAGGTTTAATACTATCATAAATTTATTATTAATCAGTACCAATCATTTTATAATATCCTATTATAAATTCTATATAAATATTTACATTAATCATCTAAAGACAAGATTCTTATATTCAAAATTATATTTCAAGTTTTATAATCATGATCATTTTACATTTACCCAACAATACTTTCCACTTACTAAAATATAATAAATAATTATTAAGGATACATACCCATCATTTTCTTGATTAATTCATGAATTATTACCATCCACCGTCCCACACACTAAGACAAAACAATTACTAATAAAAAGAAGGGTATACCAAATTGAAATAATAAATTATTATCAGGGTTTAAGCATAAAAAAATAAGAAATAATTACACATCAACCTTGTAGGGCTCTAGAATTGATATGACTATCCCAAAATTTCCCCTAACCACTTTCCACACAATACATACTCTTTTAGCTTCAACCGCATCAAGTTGATATCTTATAATATATCAACAAAGATTAAACCTTATAAATTTAAACCAAACAAGAATTAGGTTTCAATTTAAATGCAGAAGCGATTGATAATTAGAAATATATGATTGAAAAAAATTCATAATTCTGAAAATGATAATTTTTTTCGAGAATTCAATACTTCTTCAATAAAAGCATGTAATATTCATGGTCTTAATATATTTTACAACTAGTATTAAATTAAGAAGTCAAAAATTTAATTACCATATTAATCAAATCAATTCCTTATGATTAGGTTTTGGCAAGTAGTAAAACCTATTATATTAGTTACTACTAATCTAAATAAAAATTAAATAAATGCATAATTAAATTTTATATAATTTTAAACAATTATTTATAAAAGAAAAACTAATATTAATTCCATGTTAAAATTCCTCATTACCTTTCCATTTTTATGTTTCTCAGCCAATTTAGACGTGGTATACAATAAATAAATCATAGAAAAAGTTACCAGACAATCTATGTAATAACATTAGCCCACAACAAAATAAATATGGAACCATGTATGAGATTGCCATTATTTACACCCATAAATTATTTAAGTTTGAATTATTATATTTTTTAGGTAAATAAAAACTATTTAACAATTAGAAACAAAAGAATGATAATCCCAAATTTATCCATTATTATTTAGAAGAAGTCCTGAATCCCCTACCTCGATTGAAGCTTCATGGAATACTACATAAGAATGGAATAATTAAGGTTCAACCCCTATCAATCTATATGGAAAAAACCTCAAGACCCCATCACAATGAACCATCATCAAACCATAGTCTAATATCATACAAAACCAGAATAATCTTTACAAAAATATCATTTTTGTAAAAAGTGATAAAAAAGAAATAGATGTAAGATGAGAAGAGTGTAACCTTGGATCAGGAGAGATCAATATTTATGGATATCACGGTTTAATTTTAGAAATATATGAATGGATGGAACCATATAAGGCTTGTGTATGGATATGTTTTGGAAGAATGGAATAAAATTCAAACCAAAAGAATCTCAAACCTCTATTTATAAAGAGGACTTGATCATCCCCCACAAGGGTGTAGACACTTCAAAAATCGATATGGTGGCCTTAGATAAATCCTAATTCCCAACATTAAGTCATAAAAGTGGTTGATGAACCCTTATAGATGGTTGTATCAACCACTTTATAATAGGTTCATGAAATTACAACTTTTTTTATTTCAAAAAACAGTTGTAACAAACATTAACCTAGACACTTATGAAGACCAGACATGGAATCAAATAACTACCCCCATCTTTTACAACTTACCAAAGGAAACCTAATTATATTGAAGAAAATATAAAAAATATGACATAATACAACTAAATCTCTTAAAATGGGAATTTATAAGTTCCCCATTTAATATAGGGATTCCACCAAAAAATATACATACACCATGCTTATAAAAACAAATATCACTATAGCATAATGACTTCCATATGTTACATAGAATGTTTGAAAAGGGTTGGTAGATAAGATTTTCTTTGGGTTATAGATAATATTAGAATTCATATGTATGATATTTTGCTTGGCCAAAATCTCCTCACACCATAATGTGTCACCTTCATACCCACTGAAATGAGAATTAACCTTCTCTTTATTTTACTCAAGGACTTTTTTTAAATTTTACTAGGTTACAAAATATTGAAAACAAATCACCCGAAAAGAAACAAAATGTTTCAAATACCACTCAACCAAAATGGAAAATCTCTCTCAGAATACCTTTTTTACATATTGTGTTCACTATCTTTCAAAATATATAGTTCTCCATGATCTAATCTCTGAAACGCTTTGAAACACAACTTCAAAAATGATAATTTTGAACCTCATAGAGATAAAACTCATCCCTCCATATCTGGAGCAACTTTATACTTTCTCTTGAAACCAATAAAACCAGGTAAGATACAAATTAAAGGTCTAGGATATTAAAATTTCATATTATATTTAGACCTAATCCATGTATATTCTTTACATTGTAGTTCCCTTAAACTTATGATATTACTTCATATTCATGTTCATAAAAATTACTCCATCTTCTCAGCTTTTTCATAGAGTCAGAATATTCAAAAATATTAACAATTCATATAAATACCCACATAACAAGCATATTTTCTAACTTTGAATGGAAATAAACTAATATACCCAATGGAATAATCTCATACAAATCCATTTATAATATATAAAAATGATGATAACAACCCAATTTAAACTCAAAGCACTAAGGTATTCATTAACCATTATCCAACAATTAAACTCAGTATATATTGAAACATTTATTTTGTGATCCATCTTTATATCTATATGCATCTTCCCATTTTATTCTCTCTCCAATTTATTAAAAATATATAAAAATCATCTTTAATTAGGGTGGTATTATTTCACTTAAATCTATGTGCTATAAAGTATTCCACTCATATTCTATATGAGAAATTATCGGTGTAGAAAACAAGAGGGACTAATTTAGAAAAAAAAGATATCCTTAACAAAAACAGAACATGATTATCACTCAAAAATTATTTTCATTGGGGTTTTCAAATATGTTTTCAGAATGATGCTAATTTTGGAATAAGTTCTCATTATTATTTCAACATAATTATTTAAACTCATCTCAATAATAGATTAAAAACATTAAAAACATCAAGAATAATTAGTTTCAAAAATTAACCCTTGACTTTCTATAAATTATCTTCATTTTAATATCATTTATCTTACAAGTTTACAAAACACAACATTAGAATTTATATTCTTAAAATAAATATGAGATTGTATGAAAACAAACCTTTCCAAAGATATTTTCTAAGCACTATTTCTATACATCCAATTTTTTATGAAATATTAATTTCTGGTAGTTTTCTCAGACTTGACCCCATCAACGGATACACTCCAAAATATATTTTCATCAAGTATGGACACTTTAAAATGAAATTATAGAATAAATATCATTTTATTCAATAATTAAAACAAATTGTTATAAAAAAATTATTATGTCTTTCCAAGATTTCATTTTCATCACATTCTAAATAGTTATTCTAGATTTCTCAATTTTCTAGTAATTCCAATTTAGAGAATCACCTTAATTACTAGCAAAGAAATAACAAATGAAAAAATAGATATGGGAAAATGACAGATTCTTTTAAATATAATTAGTGAGATGAACAACACTAAGATATATTTCTCAACCCAGAAAATATATTCTTTATAACTCTATTTTTAGTAAAACTATTCATGATTACTCCCTCAGTCTTCAATTAGAAATCTTTGGTAGCATAGTGTTATTAACTTTTTAAACAACATCATTGTGTGGAATTTTTTAATTTATATCATCCATAAACGAACAAGAGTATCATGGTGATAGATTCATATTTTTCAAAATTTATCTTGGGCCTCCAACATGACCAAACAATCCTTGGAATTGCATCAATATTTCTTACACCATCCACACATATTTTTTACACATACATGGTTCTAATATTTAGAAAAAATATCACGAAATTTCACTTATTCATGTAGAATTAATAATTTTCCTTTAGGAAAATCATTTTGTTTGCGTTTTATCGATTATTTTTCATCTCTAATTTAGATGATCAAATAATCAGATAATATTTTATAACAAGATTAACTTTTTTGGTTTTTCAACATAGTTTCTTAGTAATTACTTCCACAAAATCAATAATCTTATTTTTTTTTATTTTACTAAATATAGACACTTTTTCTTTATATTTTCTCCATAAAAATTGATTTTTATGACCTATATACAACAGTTGATTTTGTTTTTTTCATTTAAAATTAAATAAGCTTCATCTTCTTGATGTTTCACCCTTCTTAGTTTTCTTGGGTGTGCTTGACTCAATTTTTTTCTTTTTCTTGCAACCAAATTATAACTCATAATTTTTTTATTTTCTTGTTTTTTCATCATATTTTTAGGTCTTATTTTTTCAAATGATTTTAAAACATGATTGGTTTATTTGAACTGAAATTAATCATTTGAATAACCAATATGATTTAAATTTACTCATGGATCTTACAAGATTCCAAATCTATTTGAGATAAATATATTTTTATCATTTACTTGTGTACATTACATTACATGATTTTTTCCGCCTTTACATTGGATTAATATTTATTTAATATATTTAAATATAATTCCAAAAATTGAATCCTTGTTCCCAAACTTTCCACAACACTATTAATGAAAAAAATCAATAGATTTCTTCTTTGAACAACATGATGACCTGATTTAATTCCATGATTTTTTATTGAATTTCATCCTCTAGTTGTGATTATTTTGGGAGGAAACTTATGTTATTTAATCTTTCATAAAAAAAATGATGTTTTTTTGGGTTTGTTATTATTTTTCACAATCCATATTTTTCTAAAATTATTGTTTTGACTTTTACATTTATATAATATTATAGTAAAAGTAATACGATTTTCTAGAAAAAGGGTCTCTTTTTCTTGATCTTTAACTAGGTATTTCTTAATAGGATTGAAATATCCTCTTTGAATAAGATATATATATTCTATTAAAAATATTCCCATTAGAATAATGTACGGAACAAACTCTTATCTCAAATTCATGTGAAGTCTTAGATTATTCCATATATAGATTTTTCAATTTCACATCAACATATAGACACATCATGTTAAGAGTGTCCATGTAATATTTAATAGACATTACTCATTATTCATATATTATTATTGTCCCATTAATATTATCTTTATAATTTTTTTTTCATTTAATGAGATTCATTATAATTCTTGTTTATCTTGTTTAATTTGACTTCAAATTTTTCACTCTTTAAATTAATGAAATAATTTTTATTTTCATCCAATGAATGACACTTATCTTATAGAATTTTCTTGTCATTATCTTTCTATTGGATTTATTTTAGAAATTGGTTCTCAAATTTGAATTTTTTTCTTTAATATCCAAATTTATTTTTCTTTTGTCCAATACTTATTTGGTGATATTTTTTCACACCAATTAATTTTGTTATAAGGCCTTATCCTTCATCTTAAATCATTCCTAAAATTGTGTGACCACACAATACAAATAATTTAAGGATCCAATGAAAGAAAAAAGGATTTATCTTTTGGAAAATACTGTAGGGTTTCTTCCAACTGAGTATAATAATAATAATAATCATATGATTTATTTAACAATTCATTATAAATGTGATATTCACCAAGTATACTGGTTTTTTCAAATGTAAAATGCTAAAAATATATTTTAGTTACCTCTTATTATTGTAAATTGTATTAAAAAATTTAGGTATAAAATTCTTACACCTATTTGGTAGAAGAGTTAACTATCGGTTCTTCTGCTTTAATGAAAAATTTGTCTTCTATAGGTTTACATCATCTAGAAACTAATTTTCATATCATTTTAAATAAAAGGATTTCATTTTCCATTTTCTTCATCAATTTATCCCTTTTATTATTTATATAATTGGAATAAATTGAGTTTTTATAATAAATATATATATATATATATATATATTCTATAGTTATACACTTCATGATTAATAAGGAAGAGAAACTCAAAAATTTTAAATTCAATCAAATATGGAACCATGGATATAATTTGAAAAAATATTCTAATAGGATCAGTGAAAATTCTATAAGGGACGGGGGGGTGAATAATTGAAGGTGAATTTTGATAATATAACCTCCAAGGTTTTTATCAATCTTCATAACACATTCACAACTCAATATATATTTACACCTTTCTTGGGTACTTCATCTTTATCATCTCATCACATATTATATTGTATCCAACCACCTTCCAAGATTAAAATCTTCTCAACAAAAATTATAATCATTCTTGTTGATAAAAAATAAAACTCAACACCAATGGGTTCAACACTACCTTATGATGATACCACCCAATCTATATCAGTGTATCCTAATTGATCATATTGGTTTGTTCCTTTATGACTAAAATTTATAACTTATAATGAATTTCATATATTAAATTATAATTTTCACTAATTATATGTGGATTTATTTGGGACTATATTTATATTGAGTTTATATATATATGATAAATAAATTATCCGGTCTTGTTATTGTTAAGTATGATTGTATTTTAATTATTTTCTTATACTCTAAGATATCAATTACATAAGATCATTATTTTTCAAAATTAAAACTAGGTAATAATTAGTTTTGTAACAAAATTTCTTTATACTATTTAAAATCTTTTATGCACATACTTTTTATATTTTTATTTTTTAATAGAAGTCCCACACATTCCTTGAGTAACCTAAAAACAAAGGAAAAATGTTAATTCTACAATAATGGAAATATCAAAATTTAACTTCATGAATTTAGAAAATTAAATGAATTTAACTTCATGTGAAAATAAAAATATGATATAATCCATATATAAATATTCATCTTGATTCTCTGATCACACTCTTTCTTGGCATTTAGATTATGATTAACTCTTCCATTTTTGTATCCTAAATTTTTAAAAAACTCAATGAGTATAGAAAACCACACTAATTAAATTCATGCATATATGGTGTTTTATCCCAAAACATTAACAAATATATAAAAACTAACTTTATTTATATTTTCTATATTAAATAATCATAAATGGAATTTAAAATTGGTTAAATGTATTTTTGATTACTTTAATCCTAGTTACATAATTCATTTATTTTTTTAAATCAATACTTGACACACATGTAACACCCCGACAACATAATCCCAGAGCCGGTGCATTATTTTAATACATTGGCATGATTACAAGGAATCAAGTCCCAAAAGGCCAATCAGTTTAGTAGTATTCAAAAATAGATTACATACATTAACTTTACATTACAATTTCAAACATAAAATACAACATATATAGTTCTTTGAGAACTCCATTATTCCCTTTAGCATAACCATGAATATCAATCATAATACACTTCTTGGAATCCTAGGAAAATAAAATATAAGAAAGGGGTAAACTTATATTCTCAGTAAGGGTAAATAATTTAGTGGAAGCAATAAACTTCTAAATAAATATGTGTAATAAAAATAAAAACCTGTTTTAAAATAATATTAAACAAAATATGGAAAAAATAAATCAAACATAACCATATAAACTAGCACATGGATATTCTACTAGTTGAATAATCACATTTAATAACTAAGTTTATAATGATGGAATGCCTAAACCTAGACATCATTACCACATTATCAAGGCCTCGTGCCAAGACTAAAAATAAAATTTTTGTCAAGGCCTTGTTCCAAGACACTAGTTTGTCTCATGAGACCTACTGATGCATCGATGAGCTATAGTGGGATCCACCCATCACTTAAAAAGTCCACTACATTCCTCATATGAAAATGTTGAAACATAACATAAACATTCATATTAAATCTAGAATACGAAATGTCAATACATTAACCATAAACCATGAATTGTATAAAAAATAGCATATTCATAGTCAAACATATCAAAACTCATTCAATACAATATTTAATATTTTATTTATAATAAATCAACCTCAATCAAGAATAATACCCAAAAAGGACGTTGATATAGTTGAAAATGATTAGTAAACACTTTGAGAGAAATTTACCTTTCTTCATGAAAAAACATTACAAGTAACACAATTTAGAAATGAAGAAAATTAAATAAATTTTTGAGTCAATGTTTCATGTTAAACATTGAAACTTTTTAAAGGAATTAACATTTTAAAACATTCATGTCCATATAAATAAATCCTTACAAACCATTTTAAAAACATGGAAATTAATGAGAATAATTTAGAAGAATAAATATTTAAACCATTTAAAATGATGATATATTTAAAGAGTAACTTAAAAAAAATCATTTTGAAATGTATCTTATGAAACATGGACATGGATAATAAATATTTCCTAGAAAATACTTACATATAAACAATCTTGGATAATAATGAGATTGAGGAATTAACCCTTACCTTGCACTTTACTTTGGTTGAGGGTACATTTAACTTCCTGTATAATGACCATAGTTTGTTATTAAATTATACCAGGACCATATTCATATTTTTTATATCATACATTATTCATTTTTGACTTTAAACTACCCATTTAACAGAGATTTCCATGTTAAATTAAAGTTTTGGGTAATAATCTCTTTCTTTATCGTACGTGTTCTAACTTGTTATTCTTGTTCGTGTCATTTAGATCATGTTTCAAATACTTATAGAATAAAAAAAATTATTTATATATCATATATATTTAGAATATAAATAGGTATAAAATAAAGATATATGAAATGGAAAACACCATTTATGGAGGCGGTAGGTCATACGTACGCATTAATGCTGTTTCCATTTTCATATCGTATTGAACAGAAGTAAGTGAATAACATATATGTAAGTAAATATACATATATATATATCTAGTAGTATTATTATGTCATATATTATATAATTATTACTAATATATATGTTTATAATCATCTTTGAATGGTGAAAGTGGAAATTAATCTCATCGTATTGTGGAGACCGTAAGCCGTACGTACACACGAGTGATGATATCATTTCCTTAATGATTAAAAGGTGTGGAATTGGATTGTATATAAATTTTTCATAGAAATTATCATGTTATTTTCATTAATTATATACATATTAGTCATCATTATATTCATCCAAATAACATAGTGTTGAATAACAAATTACACCACGACGTGGAGATGGTAAGCTGTACGCACGCATGCATGGTGACATTATCATTCATAGGAAGGATAGAATAAAGAATACAGTTTTACCCTAGTTATAATAATATCACATTATTTAAAAGGTACTTGATTTATTATTTTTTATGTAAATAACAAAGATATAGTAAGTGGAAGAAGAAAATAACATTGAAAGAGGTGATAAAATAATTACCTCTTCTTTGGGTGTTTCTATTAGATTTGAAAAAAATGGCTCCATAGGATGGCTTTCCACTAAAGTAAAGGACTTTAAGTTGAAGTTAGTGAAGTTGGGAGGAGATTTGGGTAGGGGTTGGATGAGACAAATGGATTTGGAGGTGTGATTTTGAGATAAGGGGAAGTTCCCTATTATAAGAGGGGTGAGGGGCACTTTAGGAGAAACTTCAAATATCATTTTATTATTAAATCATATTCGGTTTATAATGGATCCAAATGATTTTATTTTGATCCATAGGTGGTTATGGGTCTTAATTATCTCAAAAAATAGGTTTTATACAAGTTTAGGTTACAATATTAACCTTATCATCTTGATTTAACTCTTAGTTAAATAGTTTAACATTTACCATGTCTACTTGTATTTTTATATTATATGGTTAATAAACTTACTATAAAATTCCAAGAGAACCCCAAGTGGTTCATAAGTGACATAAATATCATTATATAAGTTATTTTTATGAACATTATATTTTTAGGATTATTATATAATTTAATAAAATTGTATTTTTTTGAAAAACTCATTTATGTAAATTTTGACACTATTTAGTATTTGGTTTCTGTGAAAGTCATCACAACTTGATTACATAGAAAGAAAATTATTTAATCAACTCTAAAATGTCATATTAACGAAAAATATAAAAATACCTTTGTGGAAAACCCACATCAGAAATTGGGTTAATAAAATTTAGTTTTAATAAGAGGGAAAGATAAATGAAAAAGTAACCACCAAATTTTGATCTTGATTAGAAGAAAATTGGTGGAAACTAGGGACACATAACTGGGGAAAAAACGTAAATATTTATTGGGAGTGATTGAGGTCATCAATCACAAACAACTGTAAAATTGAGGACCTCATAGCCATCAATCTATGATGATTAAAATATCATCGGTTCAACAAAACATAAGGTATTAAGATAACACATTTTTGGTTTTAAGATCCCTTCCCTAAAGGTTAAGAATTAATTTCTTCATATAATAAGTAAAAAAATATTTGACAAGTATAGTTCCATCTGTTAACTAACATCTAACACAAACTCATCTTTCACTTGAAAAGATTGTAGAACACAAATATATTCTATTTATCCTAATCTTATAGGGTTCCAAAAATAATGAATTTATAATTCATTTGTTAGACTATTTAAAAAAACTACATTATTAAAATTAAGACATCACGTAGCCTAGTGGCAGGTGATGTACCCTTGTCGCCCATCGGATGCAGGTTCAAGTATCGCGGACTTGGAAGACGCGATGGGTTGTCGCGTGACCTCCGGGTTACCCTTTTTATAATAATACAAAAATAATCTGAAGAAATTTTTTTACCTTAGAAAACAATATACAATGTCCAACTTAATCCATTCCAACCTTTAGGATTTTTCATAATACTTCAGCCCAAATTCACTTTCTAAAATTTATAAGGATGGTAAAATAAGGAAAATCTCTTTTTCCACATAATAACATATGAATACTTTCATCATTTCTTCTTATAAAACATGGTAACACCCTAAATTACCCTAAAACCTTATTTATTGCATTCATGTTCTCTTATTCCATATAGAATACTAGATATATCTCCTATATTCAAAAACATCGAATACTCCAACAATGATGGAATAATCAAACCATTATTTAGTTACAGGGTAGTCAAGAATATCCAATATAATTTATCCAAATCAATAATATCTTATTCCAAAATCACTTCCTCAGTATCAGGACCATATTAAGGTTTCTCTTTTCATCAACCATGTATTGCCTAAAAATATTAACTTTCAATTGAGTCACTTCTCTTAGAACCATATAATCTCAAATCCTCAATGAAATAGTACAGTTGTACGGTCCTTATATACTCTAATTCTTATAACATGTACATCATTAATAAAATGATCAAATGACACAATTATTTAGTAAAAACACAAGAAAATAATCATTACTCTTTATCTGTGGTAGTATCACAACTTTATTGTTATCCAATAGCATCATTTGGGTATACTCTGATGATTGGGACATTGATTTGTGCAGTGACCCAACTTCTTACAGATTAAGCATTGTACACTTGAAAATTTTTTCTTACCCTTGAAATCATGAACTTGGTGTGATTTTTCTCCTCACTTATAATAAACTCCCATTCCTATCAAGAACTTCAGAGGGTGATTCTTTCCATAGTTATAACATATCAGAAAATCATTCTTTCCCTTCTTTTTTTATCCATCTTTCTCTCTACCATCCTCTTCTTCTCTGGATTCCCTTCAAAGCCATATGAGTAAGATAACTCTTTAATTATCTTCTTAACACTTGATACTATTTATACATATGATGAGAATATGTGGGAGACTATTTACCTTCTATATATTGGCTTAATATCATGAAAGATATTATCCTTATTACTCTTTGGATCATACGTATTTCTGGACTTCTCATTCCTTCTACTGAGCACCCTTTCTAAATGATTCCATACACTAGGTTATATCATATCATACTGTATAATCCAAATACTAGAAAAATTATCAACATTAATTGAATATTTTCACACATATAGTTCCATAATCATATAAATGGTTTCTTTGCTGGAATATTTACCCATAAATCTTTAAGAATGGTTTGTAAATAAAATGTGAAATATCCTAAGTCTATCCCTTTAGAGTTTCATAACCAAGATTGAATCAAGGCCCGTTGTCGTGTACCAGGATACCCTGGATCAAGCCTAAAACTCCATGTTGGAGTTTTCACTTCTAGGTACAACTTTGGTAGAGCCACCTCTACCTGCTCGTATCCAGAAAGGGACGTATTTCTTGAATAACCCATAAAATATATATATTAACAAATTTTTTGGATGTTCTTCTATAATAATCCTCAAAGTATATCTTAGAGTAATGTTCTATAATCAGAGTTTATCAAAATCTATTTCCAAAGTTATTGCTAAAATATTTCTAATAACAACTGTAACACCCTGAACCTAGAAGCCCGGAGCCTGTGCATTATTTTAATACATTGGCATGATTACAAAGAATCATGTCTTGAAATACTGATTCGTTTAGTAGTCTTGGAAAATATATTACATACATTAACTTTACATTACAATTTAAAAAAAATAAAGCACATATAGTTCTTTGAGAACTCTATTATTCCTTTTAGCATAACCCTACATATGAATCAAAAAACACTTCTTGGAATCCTAGGAAAATAAAATATAATAAAGGGGGGAGTTCATATGCTCAGAAGGTTAAATAATTTAGTAGAATCTATAAACTTTTTAGGAAATATGTGTAATAAATACAACAACATTTTTATAAATAATATTGAGCATAATATGGAAAAAAATAAATCAAACTTCACCATATAAACATTCACATAGATATTCTACTAGTCAAATAATCACATTTAATAACTAATTTCATAATGAGGGAATGCCTAATGCCGAACATCATTATCACATAGTCAAGGCATCATTCCAAGACTACAAATAAATTTTTTTTCAAGGCCTTGTGCCGAGAAACTAGTTTTTCTCATGAGAACAAATGATGCATCAAGGAGCTATAGAGGTCTCCACCAGACACTTAATAATTCCAATGCATTCCTCATATGAAAATGTTGAAACATATCATAAAATTTTGTATTAAAAGTAGCATATGAAATGTAAATACATTAACCATAAACCATTAATGAAATAAAAAATTTCACATTCACATTCAAACATATCATTACTCACTCAATACAATATTTAAGATTTTGTTTATAATAAATCAACCTCAATCAAGAATAATATTTAAAAAGGACGTTGACATAGTTGAAAATGATTAGTAAAACTCTTTGTGAGAAATATCACTTTACATGAAAACATTTAAAATTCACACAATTTAGAAAGGAATAAATTTAAATACACTTTTGAATAAAAGTGTCCCATACCACTTTGAATCTTTTTAAAGGAATTAAAATTTTAGAACATTAACGTCCCTATAAATAAATTCGTAAAAAACGATTTTAAAACATGGAAATTAATGATACTGATTTAGAAGAATAAATATTTAAACAATTTAAAATGATGATCTAGGTAAATAGTACCATAAAGGGATAATTTCGAAATTACCTTTATGAATAATGGACATGGATGATAAATATGCCCCAGAAAATACTTACACATAAACAATCTCAGATAATAATGATATTGTGAAATTAACCCTTACCTTGAACTTTCCATTGGTCAATGGTATTTTTAACATCATGTATAATGACCATAGTATGTTATTAAATTATTCCAGAACCATATTAATATTTATTTATACCATACATGTTTCATTTTTGACTTTATACTACCCATTTAATAATTATTTCCATGTTGAATTTACATTTTGGGTAATAATAACTTTCTTTATCGTACGTGTTTTAACTTGTTATTCTTGTTCGTGACATTTAGATCATGATTTAAATACTTCTAGAATATAAAACATGATTTATATATCATATATATGGATAATATAAATAGGTATAATAGATAGATATATGAAATGGAAAACACAGTTTATGGAGACGGTAGGCCATACGTACGCATAAAAGCTGTTTCTGTTTTCATATCCTATTGAACGGAAGTAAGTGAATAACATATATGTAAGTACATTTATATGTATAGTATTATAATTTCATATATTACATTATTATTAATAAAATATATTTTTATAATCACCGTTTAATGGTGAACGTGGAAATGAATATCATCGCGTCGTGGAGATGGTAAGTCGTACATACCCACAAGCGATGATATCATTTCCTTAATGATTAAAAGGTGTGGAATTGGATGGTATATTAATGTTATAGAGAAATTATAATGTTATTTTAATTATTTATATACATATTAATCATCATTATATTCATCCGAATAACATAGTGTTAAATAACAAATTACACCACGGCGTAGAGACAGAAAGCCGTACGTACACACGAATGATGACATTATCATTCATAGGATGGATAGAATAATGAATATGGTTTTAACATATTTATAATCACATCACATTATGTAGATGGTACTGGAGGTATTATTTCGGTATAGAAATAACAAAGAAATAGAAAGTGGATGAAGAGAAGAACTTCGAAAGATGTGATAAAATAATTACCTCTTCTTTGGGTGTTTCATTCTTATTTGAACAAAAGGGCTCCTTAGGATGGCTTTATGCTCAATGGATGGACTCTATATTGAAGTGAGGTATGTTGGGAGGAGATTTGGGCAGGCTTTGGTCGATCAAAATGGCTTTGGAGGTGTAAATTTGAGTGAAGGAGAAGTTCCCTTTTATAAGAGGGATGAGGGGTACCTTAGAAAAAACATGAAATATTATTTTAGTTTACAATAATATTAGGTTTCTAATGGATAAAAATGATTTTATTTCGATAATTAGGTGGATATTGGCCAAAATAATTTCAAAAAATAGGTTTTAGACAAGTTTTTGTTACAATATTAACCTTATCTTTTAGATTTAAATCTTAGTTAAATAGTATAACATTTACCATGTCTCCTTGTATTTTTATATTATATGGTTAATAAACTTACTATAAAATGACAATTTAACCCCAAGTGGTTCATTAATGACATAAATATCATTATTTATGTTCTTTGGATGAACCTTATATTTTTAGTATTCTTATATAATTTAATAAAATTGTATTTGTTTTAAAAAACTCATTTATGTCAATTTTGAAACTATTTAGTATTTGGTTTTTTTGAAAGTCATCACAACATGATTACTTAGAAGAATAAATATTTAATCAACCCTATCATGTAATATTTACATAGAAAATTATTTTATTTCATTAAAAGTCTCAAATTACATTTACTTATATATTTATGATATCAATTATTTTAATCTTTCATTAATAAGGTAATTATTGCCTCATCTTTGTGTCCTAAATAAATTTAATTATTTAATTTCTAAAAATTATAAATAAAATACCATTATGTAGGAAATATTTTAATATTTATAAATAATTATTATAGTAGAATTTATATTATGTATATCCCTGTATTAAGAATCTTTTATTTATAAAAACTTGAATTTAATACTTTTAACTCTTGTTTAAATTAAATAATAATAAATTACCTAATCCAATACAAGTGGACCAAAAGGATAATATTATATTAATAAGGTTGTTTTTGGTTGTATTAAATTAATCAAATATAATTAGGACATGTGTTAGGGTAATTATAATATCATTTTTACCTTTAATTACCCAATTTACATTGAACAATGGTAAATAAAAGTCAAAAGTTACTATTCACAAAAAAATATTTTCATCTTATTGAACCAAATTTTACATAATGATATCAACCGTTTCTCTCAGACTTTTGAAATTAATCTCACAGAAGTGGTAAAATTATGTTTTATGCAAATTTTCAAATGCTCCTAAAAGGTGGGTCAAAGACGGTAAAAAAGTTCAATAAAATTTTATACATATAATTTTATTATAAAAAAGTCTCCAATGAATGAAATTGAACTAATATCAGTATTATTTATCTATATTTACTTAAAATAAATAAAATAAATAATTATATAAATAAAAAGTCCATTTTTAAACAATAACACATGGTTTTTTCACTATTCATCAAAAATTGAAAGTATTCAGAAAAATAGAAAAAACTCACCCTAAGACTATTTTGATATTATGAATTCAAAAATGAATTCTATTTTACCAATTTAAAAACATAGATGTATCATTAATTAATTTAAAATTAATTCCCATTGTCAAAACCAAAAAGCAAGTTTTTAAGAAGTAAAAACTATCAAAAGATTAACACGTGTTAATGTCAAATTTAAATGTGAAATTACTTATAATGACCTACATTGTATTAAATGATAAAAATATAATCTTACTATAATTATAAACCATTAAAATTCATAATTTAACACTATAAATTATTTTTATTGAAAATGTTGTTTTTAATTAAAATTTTGTATTTTTCACTATTCGTCAAAAAATGAAAGTTATCAGAAAAGTACCAAATTTTTATCCAAAATAAATTTTTATATCCAGATTCTAAAGAAAAATTTAATTTCATTAAATTGAATATTTAAAAGTTTAAAATATTTTTTTTAAAAAGGGTTCTCCATTTAAACGTGGTAAAATTGAATTTTTTGAAAAATACTTATTTTATCTTTGAAAAATGAATTTGTTCTTATATTATGTCTAAAAAGCACATAATATGGATTCTAAAATTATATAGAGTATATAAAATAAAAAATGTTGTTAATACTATTCATAAAATCTTTTTGAATGACTAGTTTGGTAAGTCGTGGTGCGCTCGAACTCAGTGTTGCGTGTAACGCAAGTTATTGAATTACTTTAAAGAAATAACATACTAGGAAATCATGAGGTGTTACACACATAATTTTTTATATATGTGTGTAAATTTAGAAATATATATATATATTATAATTACTTATAGAATTATATATTTTTAGAATCATACTAATGGTTTCAATAAATCTTGATTGTGATAAAGTCATATAATGATTTGACATGGAAAAATCACATCTATAAGTAATATAATGGTTGTATAATATTTTGATTATGATAGATATCCATTATGAATAATGAGAAGGCAATGAAGAAATTATTTTCCCTAAATTTTTATATCACAATATTATTGGAGTGCTAATATAAATTAAAAATAATATAAATCTAGAAACATCATTTATTATAAATTTACTAGCCAAGTATACTTATTATAGTACTTATAAAAATTTTAATTAAATTAAATAAATAAAAAAGATAACTTCGTGGATAAGTTGACTAAGGTTTATTTTAATTGAAAAATTAAAAATCAAAAACTTGATTTGTTTTCCCAATAATGAATATTTTTATAATCCATATAATGCTAGATCTAAAATTTCATATATATTCATATATGGCGTAATGACAATTTTATGGATTTCTATGAAACAAACTTTTTTGAATCATCCTTAAATTGTGCTAAGTTTATTAAAATTCCTCAGGAAAGTATAGAATGGGATCAGTTAAGATCAACCACTCATGATATCATTAACAATTTTGTGTTACATTTTAATAATGGTATTATCACTACTTTACATGAAGATAATGACTCTTGTATAACACAATTTAAATGTGTGTATTTTGAATGTTATAGAAAAAAGTAAATCCCTATAATTTTTTATCCATTATATTAAAAATAATGGTGAGATAGATATCAAAAAAATAAAATCAAGTGATAATATTATATAACTATTCACTAAGGAAATACTAAAAATAAATCTTAAAAAAATTATTTATAAATTCGGGAGGCATGTTCTATAAATTTTATATTTTTTAATTAGGTGGATGTAGGATTGTTATAACACATTCAATTCATTGTCTTTTTCAGTTGGTTTTCCTAATAATGTTTTTAGTGAGGTAATTATAATTGGCATGAAATTCAATTATATTTGATTCAATTGTTTTTTATAATGATAATTTTTCTAGTGAAAGATATATAATATTTCATAAAATTGGTTATATCTAAGGGGGTGTTATTAAATAATTTTGTATTTTCCAAATTTTCATAGATGGTGATTGTAACACCTTATACTTTTATGAGAAATATTTTTTTTTATGTTATATAAATCATCAAAGGAATCTTTCACTACACACAAAACTATCTTGGCTTTCTTTACATGAAATCGTGACCTTCCTCGATAGCTTGCGTCGTACGCAATAACGAGTTTCACTTAACAATGATATACTATTAAAATATTAATAAAACTAGCTGTTATGAATAGTAATACCCACTTTTTGAAATTTTGTAAATTTTACCCTTCAAAATGGAATTCATTTTTGGATTCGGAATATTGAAATTAGCCTAGGGTGAAATTTTGGTATTTTTCTGAAAACTTTCAATTTTTGATGAATAGTGAAAACACTAGGTTACTATTTAAAAAACGACTTTTTATTTGAATAATTATTTATTTTATTTAAAATTATTTTTGGTCAAAATTGATACATAATACCTATATAAGTTCAAAGTAATTCATTGGAGTCATTTTATAATAAATCTAGATATATAAAAATTTTATTGAACTTTTCACCGTCTTTTACACACCTTCTAGGAGAATTTGACAATTTGCATAAAAATTAATTTTACCGCTTATGTGACTGGAATTTCGAAAATCCGAGAGACACTGTTAATATCAAGGACTAAAACGTGGTTCATTGAGATGAAAATAATTTTTGATGAATAGTAACTTTTTACTTTTTTTACCACGGTTAAAAGTAAATAGGGTAATTAAGGGTAAAAATGATATTATTATTATGCTAACACGTGTCCTAATTCTATTGGATAAGTGTAATTCGACCAAAAACAACCATAGGAATAAAATATGACCATTTAGGCCCACATGGATTAGATTAGGAAATTTATTATTAATTTATTTAAAGAAGGGTTAAAATAGTTGAAATCAAAGTTTAATAACTAAATCATTTTTAATATAGGGTTATACATAAGATAAATTAGACTATAAATATTCATTATAAAGATAAAAATATTTTCTACATAATGGAATTTTATTTGTAATTTTTAGACATTAAATAATTTACTTTATGTATGACACAATGATGGTGCAGTAATTATCTTATTAATAAAATATTGACCTAATTGATATTATAAATACCCAAATAAATGTAATTTGAGACTTTTTATGAATTAAATAATTTTATAGGTTAATATTAAATATTAGTACTGATTTAATTAACTTTTTTCGAACTAATTGTTTTGTTATAATTTTCACAAAAATCAATTACCAAATAGTGTCAAAATTGACATAAAATAATTGTTAAAACAAATATTATATTATTAATTGTTATTTTATTCACAAAAATCTAATTTTCGGCCAAATGACTTAGATAAGGTTATATATATTAATAATAAACAACTTTGGGTTATTTTTTCTTGTTATAATAAGTTCATTAACCTTATAGTGTAAGAAAACAAGAAGACACGGGAAAAGTTAAATTATCTAATTTAAAGTTAAATCTAAGTGATAAGGTTAAAATAGAAACCTAAACTTGTCTAAATTCTATTTTATTAAATTATTTAGACCCCTCCCCACTTTAGCTTCTAAATAAATCAATTTTGAGCTATTAAAAACCGAATATGACTTTATAATAAAATAATATTTTTAGTTTTTCCTAAGGTGCCTCTCTCCTCCCTTATAAAAGTGCACCTCCTCCCTCTCATCCTCACACCAATTTGAGCCTTCAAGCTCGGCAAAACCCTTACCATTTCACTTCCCCACTTCCCTAGAAACATCCTAGAGGTCCCAGGCATCTTCGAAGACCAATTTTAGTGCCATAATAGGAGGTCTCAAAGAGGCGCTTCAAAGAAGAGGTAATGTCCGTTACCGATTCTTTCAACTTTATTTATTCTTAGACCTCTTATTATTTAGTTGTTTCATTATGAAGTAATAAAATCAGTATAAATAATATACTGATATGTTATTATAAGTCTTAAACAACCATATTTCACCATCTATTCATCCTATGGAAAATGATATCACCGCACGTGCGTATGTACAGAATACGGTCTCCACGTCGTGGTGTAATCTATTTTCCACCACCACCTTACTTGTATGGGTATAATGGCGTAAATAATGACTATATATGATTATTGTAAAGTGATATTTATTCTTAAATAGTATACATACACTCCAATACAATTCCAGAATCATGGGAACGATATCATCGCTCGTGCGTACGTACGAAATACCGTCTCCACGATGTGATGCGACTCATTCTACATGATCTTCATTGCATAATGACTATATAAATTAATTGAATGAATAAATATGATATATATTACACTAATACCGTTCTGTATATGAGGTGTCTATAACCTAAAAAGAGGAATAATAATTTATTCGACAAAACACATGTACGGACATAAAGCAATAAACACCCGAATAACAAGTAGCAATGAAATATTACTAATAAGAAGCTAAAAATTTAACCATATATGATATAATAAAAATAATTATGATTCTGGAATAAGTCAATGACATTATTTAAATCATTATACAGTAAGTTCATACACTTACGAAGCAAATCGGACATAAGGTAAGGGAAAATCTCGCAATCTCAATTTTTATCCAAGATTGTTTATACTTCAGAATTTACTGGGGAATATTTATCATCCACATACATGTTTCCTCAATATTTAATATTATTTATATCCTCCTACAATTGTTTAAATCCAATTTTACCCTTCGGCGAGTTTTTAGTAAAAGATATGAAAGGAATCTTTTGTCATTTTTCATACGAGGTACTTTTTGACTTTTCCGACCAAAGTACAGGAAGAATGTTTTTTTAAACATATACGGCATGAATGGATTTTTAGAACATTATTTCCATGAAGATTACTTTACAAGTTTTCAAGTTTATTTTTAATCAACTTCTTTTAGTATAAAATTGTATGACAAGTTAAGAAAGGAAAAATGTTTTGGAAGTAGAAAGGATAATTTCCTCAAGAGTGGAGTTCAAGTGTTTTATAAAAATTATTTTCCATTTAAGATAATATAGGGTTATGTTTATATCCCTATTATTACATTGATTTGATTATGTTGTGAAGGAATTATTTTTATGAATTCCTTTATCTTATATGAATTGTTTTATGATGTCACGATGTTTAAAAATCCCATTTTTATTACATGGGTTAAGCTATGATGTATGATTTATGATTTTGTGACACACATAAGAATGGTATCATTATGAGATGGGTGTGACCTATATCTCCCTCCAATGCATTGGGTAAAGATTTATATATCATTAGATAGACATGGCTGGAACGGCAGGTTAAACTGGTTCAGTGAAACCGGACTGAAACGAGGAGTGAACTCGGTTTAGAAAAGGATTTTGTCCGCTAAGATAGTCTTGGCAATGAGTCTTGACTACTAAGAAATGATTTTATATGAATATGTGTTTATTCCGCAAAGCCTCATGTTTTAAGTTATGATTATTGGAATTACATTTCACTTCTATGATTTATCCCATGTTATGATCTCTTTTGAAGGATAAGATTTTCAAAATGATATGTTCTTATAAATATGATATGATTGATATTTCTTTTATTTAACCTTACTGATAATTTCAGCTCACCCTTTTTTATGTTTTCTTTTCCCTGGGTCAGGAAGAATGATATTAAGTAGGATATGCCAAAAAGGGACTCTAGATATGATGAAATAAATGGGAGACAATGTAGATTATTTATGAACCAGTTGTTTATGTTTCCCAGTTTCTAAAGACACTATACCTATACGGTGCTTTCATGGTTTTGTTATATGTTGTAATAATTACGCTTCAATTTTGAGGTAATAACCATGAATGTAAAGTATGGGTCGTTATAGTTGGTATCAGAGGAAAGGTATAGTCAACCTTTGGAAACTAGGATGTGAAAGCCTTAGTAAGAAACCTAAGGATATGTCTAAGAATAGCACACATTCTTAGTGTTTTAGAAATGTCCATGAACAACCTATGATAAGAACTTAAGTGTGAAATTTTATTCTTGATTATGTGATTTTCCTATTATAATTAGTGTTGCTCACACTATTCTTCCTGGTTTTAGTCAATGGTTGGAACCCGAAGGAACCGTGTTAATGTGGAATGCTACGGGCAATGTAATGATTGTCCCCCTGAGAAACCAAATGTTATGGAAGCTGGAATGAAAAATCTTGTATCCATGCTCACACAACTTTCTCAAGCTATGAATCATACAAGACTTACAAACGAGAAAAGGAAGGAGAAACATTCTGTTGAATCCTTTATGAGGCAGCGTCCACCTTCATTCAGGGGGTCTTCTGATCCATTAGCGGCTGAACAATGGATCAGTACCACTGAAAAGATATTTTCAGTTCTTCAATGTTCTGAACATGATAATGTCATCTTAGTAGTGTAGCGTTTGGAAGGTGATGTTGATCAATTGGGGAATCTTATTAATAATATGAGGCAAAGGGATGAAATTGAGTCCATGGAATGGGAAAAGTTTAAGAACTTATTTTTCAATAAGTATTTCCCTCGTATTCTTTGAAAAAATATGGAGAAGGAGTTTCTTGAACTGAAGAAAAGGGATGATGAATCTGTTGGTACATATGAAGAAACTTTTACAAGACTTGCAAGGTATGATTATGGAATTATTATCCAACCTGAGAGTAAGAACGATCGATTCTTTAGTGGTTTAAAACCAAGTATTCGAAGGGCGTTAGCCATAAGGGACTTCAATAGCTATGAGGATTTTGTTCGATGTGCTCTCAAGGTTGAGATGGAGATTGGTGTAACCCATCAGTCACATGGGTTTGATAAGAAGAGGAAAATGGAATTCAAAGGAAACTCTAAAGACCACATTGAAAATAAGATGAGTTTTCCCTTATTCTCAAAGTGTGGAAAGAAACATGGAGGAAATTGTCTTAAGGGCATAAGAAAATGTTATAAGTGTAGAAAATAAGGTCATCGTGCAATTGAATGTCGAAATAATGGGAAGAAGATGTCTAATGATGCAAACAAAGGAAGGGATACACAGAATAAACCTACTACATTTCAATGATTCAAGTGCAAGGAGATGGGTCATTATACCAATCAATGCCCAAATCCAAGGGTTGATGATGATGATCGACGTCAACAAACTCTTAAGGCCAAAGAAAAAGGAAAGTAACATGCAATTACTATCGGTGATGTGGAGTACGACAACGAAGTGGTGAGAGGTAAACTTACCATCCACTCTAAAGTATCAAATGTTTTATTTGATTCTCGATCCACCCACTCTTTTATTTCTGAAGAATTTTCTAAGGGTATCGCCGTATTACCTCAACAATTAGATGTTGAGTAGGCTGTGAAAACTCCTAATGGCACAACAGTTGCATCAAAAGTTTACAATTCTTGTCTGATTGAAGCTTGGGGGAAAGTACTTCCTGCAAATCTTGTGATCCTTCCTATAGTGGAATTTGATGTGATTATTGGAATGGATTGGATTTATTTATATGGAGCTCATATCAATTGACAAAGAAGGGAAGTCACATTTCATATTCCAGATCAATCTATGATCTTCTATCGATGCAACGATGAACATAACCTTCCAGTGGAAATTTATTCCATCTTATGGGTCTTGATTCCACTAAATGAAGGTTATTTATCTCAAATGGTGTGTGATAAACTCTTGATTAATAATATTCCCATTGTACGGGAGTTTGACGATGTCTTTCCGGAGGAATTTCTGGGTCTTCCACCAAATCATGAAGTTGAGTTTTCAATAGAACTCATACCAGGTGCTTTACCTATTTCAAAGACATCTTATAGAATGGCCCCAATTGAGTTGCAGGAATTGAAAAAGCAACTCAAAGTGAATCTTGATAAAGGATTCATACACCCTAGTGCATCACCTTGGGGACCACCTTTTCTGTTTGTTAAGAAGAAAGATGGATCAATGAGACTCTGCATTGATTATCAAGATCTTAACAAGATCACTATCAAGAAAAAATATCCTCTCCCACGCATTGAAGACCTATTTGACCAACTACGTGGAGATCAATACTTTTCCAAGATTGATCTTCATTCAGGGTATTGTCAATTAAGGGTCAAAATGGAGGATATACCAAAGACATATTTCCATACAAGGTATGGACACTATGAATTTATAATGATTCCATTTGGTCTTACTAATTCCCCTTCCATCTTCATGGATATGATGAATAGAGTCTTTAGAGACTATCTTGATCAATTTTTGGTAGTCTTCATAAATGATATTCTTGTCTATTCAAAGAGAAAGGAAGAACATGAATATCACTTGAGAATTGTATTAAAGACCCTAAGAAAGGAGAAGATTTATGCTAAATTTACCAAGTGTTAATTTTGGCTTCAAAAAGTTGCATTTTTCAGTCACATAATCTCAAAAGAGGGGATATCTGTGGATCCAACAAAAATAGAGGTTATCGAAAGAGGGTCTAGACCAACAACAGTAACTGAGATCAGAAGTTTTCTTGGTTTGGATGGATATTACCGACATTTTTTGTATGATTTTTCAAGGTTATCTAACCCACTCACCAAGTTGACTCGGAAAGGAGTTAAGTTTGTTTGGATGGACGAATGTGAAGAGAATTTAAAAGAGCTAAAAAGAAGGTTATCTAGTGCACCTGTGCTCACACTAACTTGAAGTGGAGAAAGGTTTGTGATCTACAGTGATGAATCCAAGAAGGGACTGCTGTGTGTTCTCATGCAAAATGATATGGTGATAGCTTATGCCTCACGACAGTTGAAAATCCATGAGAAAAAGTACCCAACTTATGATTTGGAGTTAGCTGCGGTAATCTTTCCATTAAATACTTGGAGGCATTACCTTTATGGTGAAAGGTGTGATATTTATACTGATCATAAAACTTTAAAGTATATTTTCACACAAAAGGGGCTGAATATGCGTCAAAGAATATGGTTGGAGCTGATTAAGGATTATGACTGCTCAATTAATTACCACCATCAGAAAGAAAACAAGGTAGCAGATGCATTAATTCGACAAGACCATGCTTGCTTATCCATGATGAGGATCACAAAAGATCCAATATTATTGAATTTTCAAATTATGGATCTTGGAATTATAATGTAAAGGGAAAAATCTTATCTTTATCAAATGAATGTTCAACCATATATAGACATGAAGATTAAAGAGGCATAGAAAGAAGTTGTAGAGTTACAAAAGAAGGTGAGAAATGTTCCTAAATTCAACCTTGATTGTAATGGGATAATAAAGATTAGGAATCAGGTTTGTGTTCCTCCCATCCTAGAATTAAAGAAGGATCTACTGGACGAGGCTCATAGTTCTTCATTTTCTATTCATCTTGGAAGTACAAAGATGTATAGGGACATAAAAGAGTACTTCTGGTGGGATGACATGAAAAGAGATGTTGCTGAATATGTCTCTCGATGTTTGGTTTTTCAGCAAGTTAAAGTTGAGAGACAAAAGTCTAAGGGGATGTTACAACCATTGTCCATACCAGAATGGAAATGGGAAAACATCACTCTGGACTTTATCACTGGACTTCATAAAACATCCAAAGTCAATAATGCTATCTGGGTTATAGTTGATTTTCTTACGAAGTTGACACACTTTATTGCTATTAGTGATGATTTTTCTCTTGATCAGCTTGCCAGGATATATGTAAAGGAAGTGGCAAGATTACATGGAGTACCAATTTCCATTATATCTGATCGGGATCCGAGGTTTACCTAGAAATTCTGGCGAAGTCTTCAGCATGCTCTAGATACAGAGTTGAGTTTCATCACTGCTTACCATCCTCAGACAGATGGTCAGTCTGAGAGGACAATTCAAACTCTAGAAGACATGTTGAGAGCATGCTATATGGATTTCAAAGGTGGTTGGGATCAACACCTATCATTAGTGGAATTTTCTTATAATAATAGATTTCCCTCCAGTTTTGAAATGGATCCTTATGAATCTCTCTATGGAAAAAAATACAGGACTCCAACTTGCAGGGATGAAGTTGGGGAAAGAAAGCTATTAGGACCTGATCTTGTTGATGAGATGGCAGAAAAGATCCGATCTATTCAACAACACATAAGAGCATCTCAGAGTTTATAAAAAGGTTATGCTGACATCCAAAGAAAAGACCTAGAGTTTGAAGTGGGTGATAAAGTGTTCTTATGAATATCTCCTTGGAAGAGTGTAATGAGATTTGTAAATAATGGAAAGCTGAGCCCTAGATATATTAGTCCTTTCGAAATACTAGATCGTGTTGGAAAGGTAGCTTACCGATTGGTGCTTCCACCGAATCTATCTCAAGTTCAAGATGTGTTGCATGTATCTCTCCTAAGAAAGTTCATACCTGATCCTTCACATGTACTCAGCTCATAAGTTGAACCGCTGGAGCAAGATCTTTCTTATGATGAACAGTCGATAGAGATTATGGATCGTAGCAAAAAAGTCCTACGGAACAAGACCACTCGCTTGGTGAATGATTTATGGAGGAACCACCAATTATAAGAATCTACATGGAATCTTTAGGACATGATGAGGGAGAGGTATCCTCATCTGTTTGTTACAAAGTGATGAATTTCGAGGGCGAAATTCATTTTAAGGGGGGTAGAATGTAACACCCGAGACTTTTATGAGAAATATTTTGTTTTTATGTTATATAAATTGTCAAAGGAATCTTTCACTTCACACAACACTATCTTGGCTTTCTTTACATGCAATTATGACCTTCCTCGATAGCTTGCGTCGTACGCAATACCGAGTTTCACTTAACAACGATATACTATTAAAATATTATTAAAACTACCTGTTATGAATATTAATACCCACTTTTTAAAATTTTGTAAATTTTATCTTTCAAAATGGACTTCATTTTTGGATTCGGAATATCAAAATTATCCTAGGGTGAAATTTTGGTATTTTTTTTGAAAACTTTCAATTTTTGATGAATAGTGAAAACAATGGGTTACTATTTAAAAACCGACTTTTTATTTAAATAATTATTTATTTTAGTTAAATTTATTTTAGGTCAAAATTGATACATAATACCTATATAAGTTCAAAGTAATTCATTGGAGTCATTTTATAATAATTCTAGATATATAAAAATTCTATTGAACTTTTCACCGTCTTTTACCCACCTCCTAGGAGAATTTGAAAATTTACATAAAACTTAATTTTACTGCTAATGTGAGTGGAATTTAGAAAATCCGAGAGACATGTTTAATATCAAGGACTAAAATGTGGTTCAATGAGATTAAATAGTTTTTGGTGAATAGTAACTTTTTACTTTTTTTACCACGGTTGAAAGTAAATAGTGTAATTAAGGGTAAAAATGATATTATTATTACCCTAAAATATGTCCTAATTCTATTGGATATGTTTAATTCGACCAAAAACAACCTTAAGAATAAAATATGACCATTTAGGCCCACATGGATTAGATTAGGACATTTATTATTAATTTATTAAAAGATAGGTTAAAATAGTTGAAATCAGAGTTTAATAACTAAATCATTTTTAATATCGGGTTATAAATAAGATAAATTCAACTATAAAGATTCATTTTAAAGGTAAAAATATTTCCTAAATAATTGTATTTTATTTGTAATTTTTAGACATTAAATAATTTAATTTATGTATGACACAATGATGATGCAGTAATTATCTTATTAATGAATTATTGACATAATTGACATTATAAATACCAAAATAAATGTAATTTGAGACTTTTTCTGAATTAAAATAATTTTTAAGGTTATTATTACATATTATTACTGATTTAATTAACGTTTTTAGAACAAATCGTTCTGTTATGATTTTCACAAAAATCAATTACCAAATAGTGTCAAAATTGACAAAAAATAGTTTTTAAAACAAATATTATATTATTAATTGTTATTTTATTCCAAAAAAATAAGGTTCCTCCAAATGACTTATATACGGTTATATATATTAATAATAAAAAACTTGGGTTTCGTTTGGCTTGTTATAGTAAGTTTATTAACCTTATAGTGTAAGAAAACAAGAAGACAGAGTAAAAGTTAAATTATCTAACTTAAAGTTAAATCTAAATGATAAGGTTAAAATAGAAACCTAAACTTGCCTAAATTCTATTGGATGAGAGTATTTTGACCCATACCACCTTAGTTTCTAAATTAAATCAATTTTTAGCTATTAAAAACCGAATATGACTTTATAATAAAATAATGTTTTTAGTTTTTCCTAAGGTGCCCCTCTCCTCCCTTATAAAAGGGAACCTCCTCCCTCTCCTCCTCACACCAATTTGAGCCTTCAAGATCGTCCAACCCCAGCCCATTTCACATCCCCACTTCCCTAGAAACATCCTAGAGGTCCTGGGCTTCTTCAAAGACCAATTTTAGTTCCCTAAGAGGAGGTCTCAAAGAGGCGCTTCAAAGAAGAGGTAATGTCCGTTACCAATTCTTTCAACTTTATTTATTCTTAGACTTCTTCTTCTTTAGTTGTTTCATTATTAAGTAATAAAATAAGTATCAATCATATACTTATATGTTATTATAATTATAAAACAACCCTGTTTCACCATCTATTCATCCTACGGAAAATGAAATCACCGCGCGTGCGTATGTACGGAATACCGTCTCCACGCCGTGGTGTAATCTATTTTCCACCACCACCTTACTTGGATGGGTATAATGGTGTTAATAATGACTATATATGATTATTTTAAAGTTATATAGATTCTGAAATAGTATACATAGACTCCAATACAATTCCACAATCATGGGAACGATATCATCGCTCGTGCGTACATACGGAATACCGTCTCCACGATGTGATGGGACTCATTCTACATGATCTTCATTGCATAACAATTATATAAATTAATTTAATGAATAAATATGATATATATTACACTAATAACATTCTGTATATGAGGTGTCTATAACCTAAAAAGAGGAATAAGAATTTATTCGACAAAACACACCTACGAACATAAAGCAATAAACACCCGAATAACAAGTAGCAATGAAATATTACTATTAAGAAGATAAGAATATGACCATAGATGATATCATAAAAATAATTATGATTCTATAATAAGTCAATTACATTATTTAAATCATTATACTGGAGGTTTGAACACTTACGAAGCAAATCGGACCAAAGGTAATGGAAAATCTCGCAATCTCAATTTTTATCCGAGATTGTTTATACTTCAGAATTTATTGGGGAATATTTATCATCCAAATCCATGTTTCCTCAATATTTAATATTATTTATTTCCTACTACAATTTTTTAAATCCAATTTTACCCTTAGGTGAGTTTTTATTAAAAGATATGAAAGGAATCTTTTGTCATTTTTCATACGAGGTATTTTTTGACTTTTTCGGCCAAAGTGCAGGAAGAATGTTTTTTTAACTTATACGGCATGAATGGATTTTTAGAAAATTATTTCCATGAATCTTCCTTTACAACTTTTCAAGTTTATTTTTAATAAACTTATTTTAGTTTAAAATTGTATGACATGTTAAGAAAGGAAAAATGTTTTGGAAGTAGAAAGGATATTTTCCTCAAGAATGTAGTTCAAGTGTTTTATAAAAATTATTTTCCATATAAGATAATATAGGGTTTTGTTTCTATCCCTATTATTACATTGATTTGATTATGTTGTGATGGAATTATTTTTATGAATTCCTTTATCTTATATGAATTGATTTATGATGTCACGATGTTTAAGAATCCCATTTTTATTACATGGGTTAAGCTATGATGTATGATTTATGATTTTGTGACACACATAAGAATGGTATAATTATGAGATGGGTGGGACCTATATCTCCCTCCAATGCTTTGGGTAAAGATTTATATCTCATGAGATAGACATGGCTGGAATGGTAGTTTAAACCGGTTTAGTGAAACAGGACTGAAACGAGGAGTGAACTCGGTTCATAAAAGGACTTTGTCCACTAAGATAGTCTTGGAAATGAGTCTTGACTACTAAGAAATAATTTTCTATGTTTATGTGTGTATGCAAAAAAACCTCATGTTTTAAGTTATGATTATTGGAATTACATTTCACTTCTATGATTTATCCCATGTTATGATCTCTTTTGTAGGATAAGATTTTCAAAATGTTATGTTCTTATAAATATTATATGTTTGATATTTCTTTTTTTTACCCTTACTGAGCATTTGAGCTCACCCTTTTGTATGTTTTCTTTTCCCCAGGTTAGGGAGAAGGATATTAAGTAGGATATGCCAAAAAAGGGACTCTAGATATGATGAAATAAATGGGAGACAATGTAGATGATTTATGAACCAGTTTTTTATGTTTCCCAGTTTCTAAAGACACTATACCTATACGGTCCTTTCATGGTTTTGTTATATGTTGTAATAATTGTGATTCAATTTTGAGGTAATAACCATGTATGTAAAGTATGGGTCGTTATATTTGGTATCAGAGGAAAGGTATAGTCAACCTTTGGAAACTAGGATGTGAAAGCCTTATTAAGAAACCTAAGGATATGTCTAAGCCTAGAACACAATCTTAGTGTTTTAGAAATGGCCAGGAAAAACCTATGATAAGACCTTAAGTGTGAAATTTTATTCTTGATTATTTTTTTGTCCTACTATAATTAGTGTTTCTCACACTATTCTTCTTGGTTTTAGTCAATGGATGGACCCCGAAGGAACCGTGTTAATGTAGAATGCGACGGGAAATGCAATGATTGTCCCCCCGAGCAACCAAACGTTATGGGAGCTGGAAGGAAAAATCTTGTAGCCATGCTCACACAACATTCTCAAGATACTAATAATGTAGGACTTCCAAACGAGCAAAGGAAGGAGCAACATTCTATTGAATCCTTCATGAGGCAGTGCCCACCTTCATTTAGTGGGTCTTCTGATCCATTAGTGGTTGAACAATGGATCAGTACCACTAAAAATATATTTTCAGTTCTTCAATGTTCTCAACATGATAAAGTCATCTTAGTAGTGTATCGTTTGGAAGTTGATGCTGATCAATGGTGGACCCTTATTAATAATACGAGGCAAAGGGACGAAATTGAGTCCATGTAAAGGGAAGAGTTCATGAACTTATTTTTCAATAAGTATTTCCCTCGTATTATTTGAAAAAAGATGGAGAAGGAGTTTCTTGAAATGAATCAAAAGGATGATGAATCCGTTGGTACCTACGTAGAAAATTTTAAAAGACTTGCAAGGTACGCTTCCAGAATTATTATCCAACCTGAGAGTAAGATCGATCGATTATTTAGTGGCTTAAAACCAAGTCTTCGAAGGGCATTAGACATAAAAGAGTTCAATAGCTACGAGGAAATTGTTCGATGTTCTCTCAAGGTAGAGATAGAGATTGGTGTAACCCATCCGTCACATGGGTTTGATAAGAAGAGGAAAATGGAATTCAAAGGAAAATCTAAAGACCACAATGAAAAGAAGATGAGTTTCTCTTATTCTCAAAGTGTGGAAATAAACATGGAGGAAATTGTCTTAAGGGGACAAGAAAATGTTGTAAGTGTAGAAAAGAAGGTCATCGGGCAATTGAATGTCAAAATAATGCGAAGAAGATGTCTAATGATGCAAACAAAGGAAGGGATACACAGAATGAACCTACTACACTTCAATGTTTCAAGTGCAAGGAGATGGGGAATTATTCCAATCAATGCCCAAATCCAAGGGTTGATGATGATGATCGACGTCAACAAACTCTTAAGGCCAAAGACAAAGGAAAGTCGCATGCAATTACTATCGGCGATGTGGAGTACGAAAACGACGTGGTGAGAGGTACACTTACCATCCACTCTAAAGTAGAAAATGTTTTATTTGATTCTATATCTACCCACTCTTTTATTTCTGAAGAATTTTCTAAGGGTATCGCTTTATTACCTCAACAATTAGCTGTTGAGTTGGCTGTGACAACTCCTAATGGAACAACGGTTGCATCAAAACTTTACAATTCTTCTCCGATTGAAGTTTGTGGGAAAGTACTTCCTGCAAATCTTGTGATCCTTCCTATAGTGGAATTTGATGTGTTTCTTAACATGGATTGGATTTCTTTATATGGATCTCATATCAATTTCCAAAGAAGGTAAGTCACATTTCATATTCCAGATCAATCTATGATTGTCTATTGATGCAAGGATGAACATAACCTTCCAGTGGAAATTTCTTCCATATTATGGGTCCTGATTCCACTAAATGAAGGTTATTTATCTCAAATGGTTGGTGAGAAACTCATGATTAAGAATATTACCATTGTATGGGAGTTTGACGATGTCTTTCTGGAGGAATTGCTGGGTCTTCCACCAAATCGTGAAGTTGAGTTTTCAATAGAACTCTTACCGGGTGCTTTACCTATTTCAAGGACACCTTATATAATGGCCCCAATTGAGTTGTAGGAATTGAAGAAGCAACTCAAAGAGAATCTTGATAAAGGATTCATATGCCCTAGTGTGTCACCTTGGGGAGAACTTGTTCTATTTGTTAAGAAGAAAGATGGATCAATGAGACTCTGCATTGATTATCGAGAACTTAACAAGATCACTATCAAGAAAAAATATCCTCTCCCAAGCATTGAAGACCAATTTGACCAACTACATGGATCTCAATACTTTTCCAAGATTGATCTTCATTCAGGGTATCATCAATTAAGGGTCAAAAGGTAGGATATACCAAAGACGGCTTTCCGTACAAGGTATGTACACTATGAATTTATAGTGATTCCATTTGGTCTTACTAATTCCCCTGCTATCTTCATGGATATGATGAATAGAGTCTTTAGAGACTATCTTGATCAATTTGTGGTAGTCTTTATAGATTATATTCTTGTCTATTCAAAGAGAAAGGAAAAACATGAAGATCACTTGAGAATTTTATTAAAGACCCTAATAAAGGAGAAGCTTTATGCCAAATTTACCAAGTGTGAATTTTGGCTTCAAAAAGTTGCATTTTTTGGGTCACATAATCTCAAAAGAGGGGATATCTGTGGATCCAACAAAAACAAAGGTTATCAAAAGATGGTCGAGACCAACAACAGTAACTGAGATCCAAAGTTTTCTTGGTTTGGCTGGATATTACCAATGTTTTGTGAAAGATTTTTCAAGGTTATCTAACCCACTCAACAAGTTGACTCGGAAAGAAGTTATGTTTGTTTGGATGGACGAATGTGAAGAGAATTTCAAAGAGCTAAAAAGAAGGTTAGCCAGTGCACCTGTGCTCACACTACCTTGCAGTGGAGAAGGGTTTGTGATCTACAATGTTGCATCCAAGAAGGGACTGGGGTATGTTCTCATGAAAAATGATATGGTGATAGCTTATGCCTCACGACAGTTGAAAATCCATGAGAAAAATTACCCAACTCATGATTTGGAATTAGCTGCGGTAATCTGTGCATTAAAGATTTAGAGGCATTACCTTTATGGTGAAAGGTGTGATTTTTATACTGATCATAAAAGTTTAAAGTATATTTTCACACAAAAGGAGCTGAATTTGCGTCAAAGAAGATGGTCGGAGATGATTAAGGATTACGACTGCTCAATTCATTACCAACATGGGAAAGCAAATAAGGTAGCAGACGCATTAAGTCAAAAAGACCATGCTAGCTTATCCATGATGAGGATCACAATAGATCCAATATTTATGGATTTTTAAATGATGTATCTTGGAATTATAATGGAAATGGAAAAATATTATCTTCCTCAAATGAATGCTCAACCATTTATACACGTGAAGATTAAAGAGGCACAGAAAGAAGATGTAGAGTTACAAAAGAAGGTGAGAAATGTTCATGAATTCAACCTTGATTGTGATGGGATAATAAGGTTTAGGAATCAGGTTTGTGTTCCTCCCATCCCAGAATTAAAGAAGGAGCTACTGGATGAGGCTCATAGTTCTTCATTTTATATTCATCCTGGAAGTACAAAGATGTATAGGGACCTAAAAGAGTACTTCTGGTGGGATGGTATGAAAAGAGATGTTGTTGAATATGTCTCTCGATGCTTGGTTTGTCAGCAAGTTAAAGCTGAGAGACAAAAGTCTAAGGGGATGTTACAACCATTACCCATACCAGAATAGAAATGGTAAAACATTACTAGGTCTTTGTCACTGGACTTCCTAAAACATCTAAAGGCAATAATTCTATTTGGGTTATAGGTGATCGTCTTACGAAGTTGGCACACTTCATTGCTATTAGAGAAGATTTTTCTCTTGATCATATTTCCTGGATATATATAAAGAAAGTGGTAAGATTTCATGGAGTACCACTTTCCATTATATCTGATCGAGATCCGATGTTTACCTCAAAATTATGGCGAAGCATTCAGCGTACTCTAGATACAGAGTTGAGTTTCAGTACTGCTTACCATCCTCAGAACGACGGTCAGTCTGAGAGGACAATTCAAACTCTAGAAGACATGTTGAGATCTTTCTCTATGGATTTCAAAGGTGGTTGGGATCAACACCTATCTTTGGTATAATTTTCTTATAATAATATCTTTCACTCTAGTAATCAAATGGCTCCTTACGAAGCTCTCTATGGAAAGAAATGCAGAACTCCAACTTGCTGGGATGAAGTTGGGGAAAGAAAGATAATAAGACCTGATCTTGTTGATGAGATGGTAGAAAATATATGATCTATTCAACAACACATAAGAATACGAGGCAAAGGGATGAAATTGAGGAACGAATGCTACTAGTACCACTGAAAAGATATTTTCAGTTCTTCAATGTTCTAAACATGATAAAGTCATCTTAGTAGTGTATCGTTTGGAATGTGATCCTGATCAATGGTGGAATCTTATTAAGAATACGAGGAAAAGGGATGAAATTGAGTCCATGGAATGGGATGAGTTCAAGAACTTATTTTTCAATAAGTATTTCCCTCGTATTCTTCAAAAAAAGATAAATAAGAAGTTTCTCAAACTGAAGCAAAAGGATGATGAATCCGTTGGTACCTACGAAGCAAATTTTACATGACTTGCAAGGTATGCTTCCGTAATTATTATCCAACCTGAGAGTAAGATCGATCGATTCTTTTGTGGCTTAAAACCAAGAATTCGAAGGGCGTTATCCATATGGACTTTAATATCTACGAGGAAATTGTTCGATGTGATCTCAAGGTTGATATGGATATTGGTGTAACCCATCAGTCACATGGGTTTGATAAGAAGAGGAAAATGGAATTCAAAGGAAAATCTAAAGACCACATTGAAAAGAAGATGAGTTTTCCCTTATGCTCAAAGTGTGGAAAGAAACATGGAGGAAATTGTCTTAAGGGGACAAGCAAATGTTATATGTGTGGAAAAGAAGGTGATCGGGAAATTCAATGTTGAATTAATGGGAAGAAGAAGTCTAATGATGCAAACAATGGAAGGGATACACAGAATGAACCTACTACACTTAAATGTTTCAAGTGCAAAGAGATTGGGAATTATGCCAATCAATGCCCAAATCCAAGGTTTGATGATGATGATCGACGTCAACAAACACTTAAGGCCAAAGAAAAAGGAAAGTCACATGCAATTACTATCGGCGATGTGGATTACGACAACGAAGTGGTGAGAGGTACACTTACCATCCACTATACAATAGAAAATGTTTTATTTGATTCTGGATCCACCCAATCTTTTATTTCTGAAGAATTTTCTAAGGGTATCGTTGTATTACCTCAACAATAAGATGTTAAGTTGGTTGTGACAACTCTTAATGGCACAACGGTAGCATCAAAAGATTATAATTCTTCTCCGATTGAAGTTTGTGGGAAAGTACTTCCTGCAAATCTTGTGATCCTTCCTATAGTGGAATTTTATGTGATTCTTGGCATGGATTGGCTTTCTTTATATGGACTTAATATCAATTTCCAAAGAAGGGAAGTCACATTTCATATTCCAGATCAATCTATGATCATCTATCGATGTAAGGATGAACATAACCTTCAAGTGGAAATCTATTCTATATTATGGGTCTTGATTCCACTAAAAGAAGGTTATTTGTCTCAAATGGTTGGTGAGAAACTCACGATAAAGAATATTCCCATTGTACGGGAGTTTGGAGATGTCTTTCCGGTGGAATTTCCGGGTCTTCCACCAAATCATGAAGTTGAGTTTTCAATAGAACTCGTACCGGGTGCTTTACCTATTTCAAAGACACCTTTTAGAATAGCCCCAATTGAGTTGCAGGAATTGAAGAAGAAACTCCAAGAGAATCTTGATAAAGGATCATACGCCCTAGTGTGTCACCTTGGGGAGCATCTGTTCTATTTGTTAAGAAGAAAGATGGATCAATGAGACTCTACATTGATTATCGAGAACTTAACAAGATCACTATCAAGAACCAATATCCTCTCCCACGCATTGAAGAACTATTTGACCAACTACGCGGAGCTCAATACTTTTCCAAGATTGATCTTCGTTCAAGGTATCATCAATTAAGGGTCAAAAGGGAGGATATACCAAAGACGGCTTTCCGTACAAGGTATGGACACTATGAATTTATAGTGATTCCATTTGGTCATACTAATGCCCCTCCTATCTTCATGGATCTGATGAATAGAGTCTTTAGAGACAATCTTGATCAATTTGTGGTAGTATTTATAGATGATATTATTGTCTACTCAAAGAGAAAGGAAGAACATAAAGATCACATGAGAATTATATTAAATACCCTAAGAAAGGAGAATCTTGGTGCCAAATTTACCAAGTGTGAATTTTGGCTTCAAAAAGTTGCATTTTTGGGTCATATAATCTCAAAAGAGGGGATATCTGTTGATCCAGCAAAAACAGAGGTTATCGAAAGATGGTCGACACCAAAAATAGTAACTGAGATCAAAAGTTTTCTTGGTTTGGCTGGATATTACCAATGTTTTGTGAAATATTTTTCAAGGTTATCTAACCCACTCACCAAGTTGACTCGGAAAGGAGTTAAGTTTGTTTGGACGGACGAATGTGAAGAGAATTTCAAAGAGATAAAAAGAAGGTTAGCCAGTGCACCTCTGCTCACACTACCTTGCAGTGGAGAAAGGTTTGTGATCTACATTGATGCATCCATGAAGGGACTGGGGTGTTTTCTCATGCAAAATGATATGGTGATAGATTATGCCTCACGACAATTGAAAATTCATGAGCAAAATTACCCAACTCATGATTTGGAGTTAGCTGTGGTAATCTCTACATTAATGATTTGGAGGCATTACCTTTATGGTGAAAGGTGTGATATTTATACTGATCATAAAAGTTTAAAGTATATTTTCACACAAAAGGAGCTGAATATGCATCAAAGATGATGCTTGGAGCTGATTAAGGATTATGATTGCTCAATTCATTACCACTCTGGGATAGCAAACAAGGTAGCAGATGCATTAAGTCGACAAGACCATGCTTGCTTATCCATGATGAGGATCACAAAAGATCCAATATTTATGGATTTTCAAAGGATGGATCATGGAATTATAATGGAAAGGGAAAAATCTTATCTTTCTCAAATGAATGTTCAACCATCTATACATGTGAAGATTAAAGAGGCACAGAAAGAAGATGTAGAGTTACAAAAGAAGGTGAGAAATGTTCCTGAATTCAACCTTGATTGTGATGGGATAATAAGGTTCAGGAATCGGGTTTGTGTTCCTCCCATACCAGAATTAAAGAAGGAGCTACTAGACGAGGCTCATAGTTATTCATTTTCTATTCATACTGGAAGTACAAAGATGTATAGGGACCTAAAATAATACTTCTGGTGGGATGTAATGAAAAGAGATGTTGCTGAATATGTATCTCGATACTTGGTTTGTCAGCAAGTTAAAGCTGAGAGACAAAAGTCTAAGGGGATTTTACAACCATTACCCATACCAGAATGGAAATGGGAAAACATCACTATGGACTTTTTCACTGGACTTCCTAAAACATCCAAAGGCAATAATGTTATCTGGGTTATAGTTGATTGTCTTACAAATTCGGCACACTTCATTACTATTAGAGAAGATTTTTTTCTTGATCATCTTGCCAGGATATATGTAAAGGAAGTGTTAATATTACATGGAGTACCACTTTCCATTATATCTGATCGGGATCCGAGGTTTACCTCGAAATTCTGGTGAAGTCTTCAGTATGCTCTAGATATAGAGTTGAGTTTCAGCATTTCTTACCATCCTCAGACAGACGGTCAGTCTGAGAGGACAATTCAAACTCTAGAAGACATGTTGAGAGCTTGCTCTATGGATTTAAAAGGTGGTTGGGATCAACACCTATCTTTGGTGGAATTTTCTTATAATAATAGCTTTCACTCCAGTATTCAAATGGTTCCTTATGAAGCTCTCTATGGAAAGAAATGAAGGACTCCAACTTACTGGGATAACGTTGGGGAAAGAAAGCTATTAGGACCTGATCTTGTTGATGAGATGGCAGAAAAGATCCGATCTATTCAACAACACATAAGAGGAGCTTAGAGTCGACAAAAAGGTTATGCTGACAACCGAAGAAAATACCTAGAGTTTGAAGTGGGTGATAAAGTGTTCTTAAGAATATCTCCATGGAAGAGAGTAATGAGATTTGGAAAGAAGGGAAAGCTGAGCCCTAGGTATATCAGTCCTTTCAAAATACTGGATCGTGTTGGGAAGGTAGCTTACCGATTGGCGGTTCCACCGAATCTCTCTCAAGCTCACAATGTGTTCCATGTATCTCTCCTAAGAAAGTACATACCTCATCCTTCACATGTAATCAGCTCAGAAGTTGTACCGTTGGAGCAAAATCTTTCTTATGAAGAACAGCCGATAGAGATTCCGGATCGTAGCGAAAAGGTTCTATGGAACAAGACCAATCGCTTGGTGAAAGTTTTATGGAGGAACCACCAATTATAAGAAGCTACATGGGAGCTTGAGGATATGATGAGGGAGAGGTATCCTCATCTGTTTGTTACAAAGTGACGAATTTCGTGGGCGAAATTCATTTTAAGGGGGTAGAATGTAACACCCGAGACTTTTATGAGAAATATTTTGTTTGTATGTTATATAAATCCTCAAAGGAATCTTTCACTGCACACAACACTATCTTGGCTTTATTTACATGAAATCATGACCTTCCTCGATAGCTTGCGTCGTACGCAATACCGAGTTTCACTTAACAACGATATACTATTAAAATATTATTAAAACTAGCCGTGATGAATAGTAATAGCCACTTTTTGAAATTTTGTAAATTTTATCTTTCAAAATTAAATTCATTTTTGGATTCGTAATATCGAAATTAGCCTAGGGTGAAATTTTGGTATTTTTCTGAAAACTTTCAATTTTTGATGAATAGTGAAAACACTAGGTTACTATTTAAAAACAGACTTTTTATTTAAATAATTATTTATTTTATTTAAATTTATTTTAGGTCAAAATTGATACATAATACCTATATAATTTCAAAGTAATTCATTGGATTCATTTTATAATAATTCTAGATATTGAAAAATTTTATTGAACTTTTCACCATCTTTTACCCACCTCCTAGGAGAATTTGAAAATTTACATAAAACATAATTTTACCGCTTATGTGAGTGGAATTTCGAAAATATGAGATACACGGTTAATATCAAGGACTAAAATGTGGTTCAATGAGATGAAAATATTTTTTGGTGAATAGTAACTTTTTACTTTTTTTTACCACGGTTAAAAGTAAATAGTGTAATTAGGGTAAAATGATATTATTATTACCATAAGACATGTCCTAATTCTATTGGATAAGTGTAATTCGACCAAAAAAACCTTAGGAATAAAATATGACCATTTAGGCCCACATGGATTAGATTAGGACGTTTATTATTAATTTATTTAAAGAAGGGTTAAAATAGGTGAAATCACAGTTTAATAACTAAATCATTTTTAATATAAGGTTATACATAAGATAAATTCGACTATAAATATTCATTAGAAATATAAAATGATTTCCTACATAATGGTATTTTATTTTTAATTTTTAGACATTAAATAATTTAATTTATGTATGACACAATGATGATACATTAATTATCTTTTTAATGAAATATTGACATAATTGATATTATAAATACCCAAATAAATGTAATTTGAGACTTTTTATGAATTCAAATAATTTTCTCGATTAATATTACATATTAGTACTGTTTTAATTAACTTTCTTCTAAATAATCGTTCTTTTATGATTTTCAAAAAAATCAATTACCAAATAGTGTCAAAATTGACATAAAATAGTTTTTAAACAAAATATTATTTTATTAATTGTTATTTTATTCCTAAAAATCTAAATTTCGGTTAAATGACTTAGATAAGGTTATATATATTAATAATAAACAACTTGTGTTTCTTTTGGCTTGTTATAGTAAGTTTATTAACCTTATAGTGTAAGAAAACAAGAAGACACGGTAAAAGTTAAATTATCTAACTTAAAGTTAAATCTAAATGATATGGTTAAAATAGAAATATAAACTTGTCTAAATTCTATTGGATGAGATTATTTCGACCCATCCACACCTTATCTTCTAAATAAATCAATTTGGAGCTTTTAATAACGGAATATGACTTTATAATAAAATAATATTTTTGGTTTTTCCTAAGGAGCCCCTCTCCTCCCTTATAAAAGGGCACCTCCTCCCTCTCCTCCTCACACCAATTTGAGCCTTCACGCTCGGCCAACCCCTAAACATTTCACTTCCACACTTCCCCAGAAACATCCTATAGGTCCTGGTTGTCTTCAAGGACCAATTTTAGTGCCCTAAGAGGAGGTCTCAAAAAGGCGCTTCAAAGAAGAGGTAGTGTCCGTTACCTATTCTTTCAACTTTATTTGTTCTTCAACTTATTCTTATTTAGTTGTTTCATTATGAAGTAATAACATAAGTATCACTAATATACTGATATTTTATTATAAGTATGAAACAACCCTATTTCACCATCTATTCATCCTACGGAAAACGAAATCACCGCGCGTGCGTACGTTCGGAATACCGTCTCCACACCATGGTGTAATGTATTTTCCACCACCACCTTACTTGGATGGGTATAATGGTGTAAATAATGACTATATATGATTATTGTAAAGTGATATTGATTCTGAAATAGTATACATACACTCCAATACAATTCCATAATTATGGTAATGATATCATCGCTCGTGCGTACGTACGAAATACCGTCTCCACGATGTGATGCGACTCGTTCCACATGATCTTCATTGAGTAATGATTATATAAATTAATTTAATGAATAAATATGATATATATTACACTAATACCATTATGGATATGAGGTGTCTATAATCTAAAAAGATGAATAAGAATTTATTTGACAAAACACACATACGAACATAAAGCAATAAACACCTGAATAACAAGTAGCAATCAAATATTACTAATAAGAAGATAAGAATATGACCATATATGATATCATAAAAATAAGTATGATTATTTAATAAGTCAATGACATTATTTAAATCATTATATAAGAGGTTTAGATACTTACGAAGCAAATCGAACCCAAGGTAAGGGAAAATCTTGCAATCTCAATTTTTATCCAGGATTGTTTATACTTCAGAATTTAGTGGGGAATATTTATCATCCACATCCATGTTTCTTCAATATTTAATATTATTTATATCCTCCTAAAATTGTTTAAATCCAATTTTACCCTTCGGTGAGTTTTTAGTAAAATATATGAAAGGAATCTTTTGTCATTTTTCATACGAGGTACTTTTTGACTTTTCCGGCCAAAGTACAGGAAGAATGTTTTTTTAACTTATACAGCATGAGTGGATTTTTAGAACATTATTTCCATGAATATTCCTTTACAAGTTTTCAAGTTTATTTTTAATCAACTTCTTTTAGTTTAAAATTGTATGACATGTTAAGAAAGGAAAAATGTTTTTGAAGTAGAAAGGATATTTTCCTCAAGAATGGAGTTCAAGTGTTTTATCAAAATTATTTTCCATCTAAGATAATATAGGGTTCTATTTCTATCCCTATTATTTCATTGATTTTAATATGTTGTGATGAAATTATTTTTATGAATTCCTTTATCTTATATGAATTGTTTCATGATGTCACGATTTTTATCAATCCCATTTTCATTACATGGGTTAAGCTATGATGTATGATTTATGATTTTGTGATACACATAAGAATGGTATCATTATGAGATGGGTGGTACCTATATCTCCCCCTAATGAATTGGGTAAAGATTTATATCTCATGAGATAGACATGGCTAAAATGGCAGGTTAAACCAGTTCAGTGAAACAGAACTGAAACGAGGAGTGATCTCAGTTCAAAAAAGGACTTTATCCACTAAGATAGTCTTGGAAATGAGTCTTGACTACTAAGAAATTATTTTCTATGATTATGTGTGTATTCCAAAAAGCCTCATGTTTTAAGTTATGATTATTGGAATTACATTTCACTTCTAAGATTTATCCAATGTTATGATCTTTTTTGCAGGATAAGATTTTCAAAATGTTACGTTCGTATAAATATGATATGTTTGATATTTCTTTTGTTTACCCTTACTGAGAATTTGAGCTCACCCTTTTGTATGTTTTCTTTTCCCCAGGCTAGGAAGAAGGATATTAAATAGGATATGCCAAAAAGGGACTCTAGATATGATGGAATAAATGGGTGACAATGTAGATGATTTATGAACCAGTTGTTTATGTTTCCCAGTTTCTAAAGACACTATACCTACACAGTCCTTTCATGGTTTTGTTATATTTTGTAATAATTATGCTTCACTTTTGAATTAATAACCATGTATGTAAAGTATGGGTCGTTATAGTGATTCCCCTACACTCTATTCCTCTAGGGAAATTTTTCCTTGAAAATTCATCAGACTTGCAATATCATATTCAAATAATATTTTTTATTGGATCATTCATGAAGAATAGAGATTAATTCATACAATTGATATCATGTAATTTTTGTATATATATATATATATTAATTTAGTAATGGATTAAGAACCTTTAGATATATTATTCTCCCTATTATTGCTCTTTATTTTTCTATATTTACTTTTCAATTGTAAATCCACATTCATATAAAATATTAATAACTTTGAAAAACATAGGTATTCATTAAATATCATAAAAAATATTATAAATTTTATATTATTTACGCTTTAAATTAGAGTTTTGAAATTGATTCTATAACATGTCATCAGTATGGGTTTTACTATGATGAAAATGTTTAATAGAAATGTTTATAAGGTGAAAATTATGAATCTTACTTTTTTTATTTTAGAATTTATAGGAAGAGTTACATGATATATATTATGGATACTAAGATACACCTTTATTAACATAGCCTTAGTGATATGATTAAGGATAGAAATAATGATTTAGGGAAATACCTTGCTATATCTTTGATTTTCCTCGGGCATCACTAGAAAACAGATCTAAAAACGATTCTTTGATGCTAGATAATCACTTAGTGTTGTTGAAAAATAAGAAAGAAAGGTATTTACACTTAAGACTATTAATATTTACAAGATCATTATACGAATCAAGTCATTTATAATTCCAAAATGTTCAATTTGTAAGTGTATATAAATTTAGAATATTTAAAATAATAATAAAACTAAAATTAGGTGGAGAAGATATTATAAACACTAATTTGTTAGAGATAATTTTCTTTAAGTTTCATTAAATGAATGATATTATATGAAAATAATATTATGAGAAAGGTTTTAATAAATATTTTTAATTATTTTATTTCCTTGTTGTGTAACAAAATAACAGACCCTTAATCGATTTTCTCTTGGTCAAGGAAACCAATTCGTATGATGCAGTTATACATCTAATGAAAAGTGTAAAGGGAACTACTAGAAGAGATAAAATGATGGAAACCTACACCCATAGATTCTAATCTGTAATGAAGGTGATTATTTTCTGTTTGGCCTAATGAGACATCGGTCATGTACCTACTGTACTAAAGAAACCATGATTTATTTCAAGTTTGGATCCTTTATATTTTGGGATATTTTTTTTGTACCTAATATAGATTTCTAATGAGTTGATGGTTAATTTAGCTATTCTTGAGGATTGTTTAGTGCTATGAACCTTGTATGGTGGAGAAATGGACTGTGCTAGATGGTTAGTAAAAACTGTTCACCCCAGTGTGCAGAATTTCCCTAGTCATGTGAGGGATAGATATAGGGCTTCAGGAGGACACACAGTTTTAAGAAACCATGATGGCAAAGGGGCATGATCGTGAGGGGTTACCTAGAGTATTTACCTGATCATGCATCACAGTTTGTGCATGTTTAGGTAAACCATGTGCATAAAATCGTGCGGGGTCCCTCCTCAGGCAGTGGGAGGTGCAACGTTGGTGGACAGTTTGTCCAACAATGGAACCAAAAAAAGTTACCCAGAATTTATGGGTGAGATGACCATATAACACTTAAAGATTCTTAAAACCAAAATTACTTTTCCCCTTATCATTTTTAGCATGTAGGGGATTTGTCCCTTGTTAATTTCTCTCAAGCTCCCTTATCTAGGATCATCAATATCTATTCCATTTGAAGTCTGATTGATCTCTTATTGAGCTCGTTGGATTCCTCTAGGTAAGCCCTTAGATCCCTTGGCTTATTTAGTTATTTTTATTTTCCTTAATGACTCTATTTTGATATAGGAAAAAATGACAAATTCTTATGGTGTTGACCCATTATTTAGTTTTCTTCTGATCCATGCCAAATTTAACGCTAATAGAGGATAAAGAGAGTGTTATAGGCTCAATGAAGGTGGTCTACAACTCATATGTAAAGTCTCACCATTTTATAAACTATCATCATTGTGCGCACGCCAATTTCATCAGGTGTTTCCTATTAAATTCATATTACATACTTATAATCACCATGATTTTATTCTAGATCCACTTCTATATATATTCTTTGTCATTTTAAGTTATTACCTCAATTTTATGCACACCAAGTAGGGTGTTTTACTTATACATGCCTTAACGTCTTTGTTAGGACAGTCTTCACCATCGTTTGGGTGAGCTAGACTATTCCTTCTTAAAGGTAGGTGTTTTAATCAAATAAATGAATTTTTAATGACTATAAAAGAAAAAAACACACAGACAAACACACATATATATTACTTGAACTTACTAAGGTAAGTGTTTCAAATTAATCAATGAACCACTAAAATGGTAATTGGAATGTATATTTATAGATATTACTTTTCTTAGTTAATATAAATGAATTTATCATGTTTTCATGTCCTTTTACCACCTTGTCATGATTATTAAAGGTAAAAGAATGAAACTAAAAATTTAATATGGAATCAAAATAATAAATGGGTACATGTCCTATCTAGCATTGTCACATTAGATGGAAGAACATGTAATGAACCTTCTGAATTTCTAAAAGACATGAGTATTACATGGCCTTAATTAAATAATGTATTAGGTATAAGATACCTATTTCTTATGGATATTTTTATCTTTATGGGAGTGGTAAAAATTGACATATCATTGTATTCTTGAGGGAATTCCTAGATCACTCATAGGACTCCATTTTTATTGATGGATCTTTTTCCAAGGGAGATACCCAACATGAAACATGTTAGTAGATGCCTGATATGAAGCCATAAGATACCCTCACTATAATCCAAATATTAGGATGATTTTGATACATTCCTTGGATATAGATTGATGTCTTCATACATGTGGTGTCTTGGATTGACCCCATTGGGACCAGTCAAGATTAGCCCATTTTACCTTGGACAAGATCCTTGGACTCAGTTAGATTCATTTCTAGTGAAATTATTTGGGTGATTGCACTTGGATTACTCTTAGACCCTTATACAAATGATTATAGAGTTGGTTCAACCCCTAAGGTTATGGATTCCTTGGTTATTACCCTAGATCCTCTTCACTTTTAGCATTATTATAGGATGCCTTGTTATACCTTGGATCCTTTATTATAATTATCATGATATATTTTCAGAGATGTTTGCACCCCATGTGACACATCTATATAAACTAAACATAAATGATCCAATTAAATGATTACATGCTCAGAGACATTAATAGATAAGGCTGACGCATGTATCAAATATCATTATACCATTGATTTACATTTATATATACATGCACACTATTTGAGTATATATTCAGAGACTGTATGGTATACACTCCATTAATGGTGGAATAACGAGATTTATATCTCACCCTATCCGGGCCTCCAATGATACCCAGGTAGATTATTTATATGTAAGTATTGACAAGTGGAAGCATCCCACATTGGACACTTGATATTGATTACTTTATTAGGATGAATCTTGGTAGGAGATGATTAGGTATGAAATCAGGATTCTTGGATAGTTTTGGATTATTTTGATTCTTTTGTATAAGAATGTATTACCTGCTACCATGTATATAGTTTTTCTAACTTTATAGATACATGTCATATATTATCATCCATTATAAACTATACGATTCTATTTATGAGTAGATTATTATTAACGGATGTTTATTCTTGACCTTCACAACCAGCCTGATTGTTTATTAGAATTATTCATCTACTTATCTTTTTATAATATATCTATTGTACTCTACATTTATATGAGGGAATAGTTTCCCCATAGACACACCCTAGGCCCTCATTTCTAGTCGGAATCCTCTGGCATATGGGGATTCCCACTTGAGGCCAGGAGAACCATCAGTTTGGGACACATTCAGGTGGCACCCAAGTTGGGATGTCACAAAGTGGCATCATAGGTTTCTTTTCATGCTTAACTATTTTGAGACAATAGATATGATATTAGAAATACTTTAGAACTTGGTTATAATCTCTTCTTGGTCGTAGCTAACCCACGTATGAGGTAAGCACCGAGTTTCTTGAAATGATATTACTTTTATTCTGTATTTGACTTATTATAGAGGATATACTTTCACCATTGGGTGATTCACATTCTATGTGATGATTATTATTATTTTTATGGTTGATGATTGTATTTTATCCTTTTTATGATGAAATTAGTGAAATTAATCATCAACAATGAATCATTATAAGAACTTATAAATCTCAAGATAGGAATTTTCCATGCCATATAAGTGAATTATACTACTCGTATTTGTTGTGTTTCCTATGTTTGTTTAGTTATCCATGATTATTATATTTAAGAATTTTCTTCTAACATATTAAATAGTTTGTTTCTACCAATTTCATATATGTACGTCTGGTTAAATGAGATTCTCTTTATCTATTATTGAGTGATCACCAATTTCAATGCATGAGGTGTATGTTACCTCATGGACTGGAAGAAAAATTCACTATGTTAATCCATTTTATATTACCCTTTACATTATGAGAATGAATACAGATAGGGTTAAATATAAATCAAATCAGTGTTGATTCTAGTGATAAAGTGTATGGTCCATTATTCACTAGGAATGGGGATTTATTTTAAATATAACTTAGTATATATGTATATATTAGAAAATAAAAACCATAAATGTAAATATTTATATATTAAACAACTTGGTTTCTAGTAAATGAAGAGGTAATGTGATATTTAACATTCACCTACTAAAACCATTGTAAAAATAAACTCAAACACTTACCAATAACGTGTCCTTCTAACCGATTAGTTGGGGTAGTACCTTGGGTAGTGACTTCTTATTCTTATGTTCTGCTTCGATTAGTCCTTCTATCTATTATCAAAACTTTTTGTTAGGGGAGTGATTAGAATTTGTAGATCCATTCCACCATGTCTTCCTAGTAGAGTGTTCCATCAGGGTGGCGATGGCCATTCCACAAAGATGGTTGGACCTGAGCCACTAGTCATACCTCTAGGAGCTCCACTTATGGAACCACATGTTTTACCCAATTTGGGCACCAATAATCATCTTAGAGATAGTTTCATATTTCTGATTTAGTCCTTTCAGGGTGTTACTTGAACTAAACCTATGATGGATGATTTAACATGTGAGTTCCCACAGTATCATCAACCCAACTTATTAGGTTATGGCTCTCTATAGGCTATTGAGTCTTGGCTATCATCCACTCTTTCTATATTCAAACATCTAGAGTCACCTCTAGAGAGGGGGGTCATGCTTTCCACCTACATGATTTTTGATTCATCCAAGTGCTGATGGGATGTGATTACCTAGGATGGTCATCATCAGGGCATGGTCAAAGATGAATTTTAGATGGTATTATATGAGTAATTGTTTCCACATATTCTTAGAGATGACTGAGCTAGAGAGTCCATGCACCTAGCATAGGGTTCTATGTCTGTCATGGAATTCTCAACACATTTTAATAATTTGAATCACATCCCACTATTTCTATCTTTTGAAAAGCTATCACATGCATGACTCTTCATGGATGGGCCCATATATTCTATTTGTACTTAGGTAAATTTATTTTTCCTAACTACTTTTTCAAAGATTATGAACAAAAACTTATAACCGGGCACAAACTGATAGGATGAACTAATTCTGGGAACAGTAGTTCAATACTGAGGTTGTATAGTAATTCTTCTAGTAACAGGAAGAATATCCTTGAGGTTTCTCATTGGGGTAGTGGAAGTCAAAGTATTTTCACTCCATGATCTGTTATATTCCATTAGTGTGGAAGGATGTGGTATATGTATACTAAATTTGACAGAGATCCTCTGATGTTTTGTACTTGCTAATGTATGGGGGAAACTTAAAAGATTATGTTGGACTATTCAATATGATTCTAGTAGAAGAGGATCCACACAAGCTCCACCTGCATGAGTAGGATCAGTTACACCACATTAGGTGGTGAGTTGGAGTAACACTGATAGGGAATACAGAGGAGGAGGTCATGGCCCTGCTAGCTAGACTTCGAATCACCAGTGACAATAGAACGGACCATCTCAAGGTAGTTTAGTTGTAGCATAGGTGTGTGGATCAAACCAGTTACGTGATTTACAGTCGATACCCAATGATCAGATTGAAAAACTATCTACAGTATGGGGTACTATTCCAGTATCCTCTACTAATGTATCTAATTTATTCAATATAGATTATTATAATTACTTTATATCTTTATTGACAATAGATCTTATCAGGCTAGAAATTCAGTATTAGTGTGTGTTGATGACCCTAGATACACCATAGAGAGTATGGTCAGAGAGAATATTTTAGTACAGGGACTGAACCCTTGAGGTGGAAAGTTATCCCTTATTATGGGACCTCTTTTACCTTTAGATGACAGGATTCTATGTCCTTATTGGTATGTAATTCCTGGTTCCCTATCATTCCTTCATAGACTGATATCTCTATAGGTTATCATTTACATCACTATAGGGAAGCAGTTGTATCCAGAAGGGTGTGCGAGATGTATAGGACAATAGATATAGATTAATGAATCATGGTATATGAGGAGTGATTACATAAATTGATTGTATTTTAAAGGGAGAGGAAGGAATGTGTTTGAAATATTTTCCTCCCATAGTGGAGTGCTTTATGGATATTTTTCCTGAATATTTTAATGCCTTACATCTAGAGAGAGAGGTAGAGTTTAAAATTGATAATATTATAGAACTAGCTCCAGTGTACATTCCTTTATACAAGATGACACCTATTAGGATCCAATAGATTAAAAAACAATTGGAGGGCCTGATGTATGATGATTTTATCCGAGCCATCACTTCTTAATGGGGTTTCTCTTGTTTTTTTCCAAGAAGGAGGATGGGACCCTTCATTTATGTGTGTATCACCAATGGTTGAACCAAATTATGGTTAGGAACATGTATCAACTGAATCAAATAGATGATCTCTTTGACCAACTTCAAGGTTCTAGGGTATTATCTAAGATTGACCTGAGATCCGAATATCATCAAGTGTGAGTCAGGCCTCTAGACATACCTTGTACAACTTTTCATAGTAGGTATGTTCTATATGAGTATCTCATTATGAAATTTGATCTTACGAACATTCCTCATTTTTTATGGATTTTATGAATAGGATGTTCTATCCATATATGGATTCTTTTTATATTCTTTTTGGACAACATCTTATTGTATTTTCATACTCAGAGAGACCATTCTAAACACATTGGGATCATTTTGAACACTTAGATAGCATCAGATTCCGGATAATATTTCTAATTTCCACTCCTAGGTCAAAAAATTTCACTTCTTGGGTCATATTATATTGGAATTAGGAGTATCTATTGACTCAGAGAAGCTGAGTGTTATGGTTTCTTGGGAGAATCCAAAGAAAATGTTTGATGTTTGAAGTTTCTTAGGGATGTATGGATATTACATGAATTTAATATAGGAATTATCATAACATGTGTCAAATCTTATTATATTGAATAAAATTGATGTGAAGATCCAATTTTATGAATTGCATGATAAATTATTTTAGGAGATGAAAGGAAGGACGATTTTGGAACCGATTCTAATTCTTCCAGAGCCTAGCGGAGGCAATACGGTGTTCTGTGATGCATATATAATTATTATGGGAGAAATGATAATACAATAGGATATATTCAATTCATATAGGTCATGTAATTTTACGCCTCATGAGAGAAACACCCTGACACACATCCTCGAGCTAGTTTCTTTTGTCCATGACTTACGCTGCTGGAGACACTATCCGATTGGTAAGTAATTTTTGGTGTATATGGAATAGAAGAGAATAAAATATATTTATACGTAGTGTGAATTGAATATTAGATAGTGTATAAGGTTCAAATATCTTTAGTCCTCAGACTCTTGATATTTCTTATACACCTAGAAAGGTAATTATGACAGCAGATGTGATTAGTTAAAAAAATCAGGCGTAGGCTGCCAGTGATGAATTGAAAATGATGTCCTTCTTTTCTGAGATGTATATGATGTTTTATGAGAGTTACACACTATATTATGTTTTATCCTTGATATTTACCTCTTAATTTTCTAATAGGGTAAATAGAAATTAGTTTTTAGAACCTAACGGCTTGGTTCTCTAGGAGAGTATTTCTGGCGAGGACTTGCCTATGTATTGGTTAATTGATGAGATTACTACTTACGTATACATGGGGGTGTCTAGGTTCTTACAAGAATTAGATGGGAACTGATGTGAGTGTACCATTCTTCTCAGTGTATGTTTCATCTATGAATTTCCAAGAATCATCTAGATAGGCGATTCTAGTATTGGAAGCATGGGATGGAACATTAGATAATAGGTTTTATCACTAAGTGTTCCACCTGTCACTAGGTGGAGGTAGAGCACCAATGACATGATGAATTGTTATAGCTATTACTAGTCCCAAAAATGAAATGGGGATATGTTTCTAGGGATTTTTTAGTTTTCTTACCAAGGTTTCCTTGAGGTAGCATTTTGGTTCAGGTAGTTATGGATCTACGGACAAAGGTGGCCCACATCCTTCCTATTTAAGATACTTTCTCAATTGATGAGTTGAGAATACTATTTTTCCATGAGATAATACAGCTATATAAGGTCCCTAATACCATTGTTTTATATAGGTATTCTCATTTCACATCTAAGTTCTGGTAGGTGTTTAAGAAGGATATGGGTACACAGGTGCTTATAAGTACATCCATTCACCCTCATACTGATGGCCAATCCGAATGGATGATACATGTGTTAGAGGAAATGTCCCGAGTAAAAATACTCAATTTTAGAGATTAATGGGAGAATCATATACCTCTAATTGATTTCTCCTATGATAACATATTTCATGATATGATTCAAATGTCTCCTTATGAGGCCAAATATGGTAGGTTTTCAGGTTCACCCATGTGCTGGTTAGAGGCAAGAGAGTTAGCACGACTGGGTCGTCATCTCATCCAGGAGACATCAAAAATGTTTCAACTTATTAGGAAGTATATTTCTACAACTTATCCTAGATATAAATCTTATACTGATCACCACTGATGACCTATGGAGTTCAAGGTTGGGGATCATGTTTTCCCATAGGTATCATTCAGACTTGGGAATTGACGGATACAAAGGCATGTGAAACTATCACCATGATTTTTCAGGATTTTTTGCAGTCTTGGATAGAGTTGGGGCAGTAGAATATTGGTTTATACTACCTTAGAGGTTTACTTCCATACACAACTTCTTCCATGCTTCATAGATTTTCTTGTATCATTCCCAACCGTATCATACTATTGATCATGATGAGGTTGAGTTAGATGCTGATGTTTCTTTTGAAGAGCACCCTATACAAATCATTGAATGGAGAGAGAAAGATCTATGAGGATGATAACTCCCTTTAGTATGGGTTCTATAGTAAAACAGATGTGTACGGGATTAGAACTAGGGGTGAGACGCCGACTTACATGCCCAGTGTCTAGATTTTTTCTCAGATAGTGTTTTTTCACCCTAAGAAGGTAAAATCTGGGATGAGTTATTTTAAGGGGGTAGACTATTAGAACCAAATTTTTATTTCATGTATGGATCCTTTAAATTTTTTTATAATTCATTATTTTATACCAAATATAGATACCTAATGAGTTAATGGTTGTTTTAGTGGTGTCTGGCACTTTCTTGGAGCACAAAACCGTTGACGGTCTAGAAAAAGAATAGGCTGCAAGGTTAGTAGAAATTATGTGAGTACTTTCACAAAGTTTACCTAAATATTTGAGGTAAAATAGAGGGCTTCATGAGGCCACACTATTTGAGGAATCCATGTAGCCTAATTTTCACACTGGTGTTAGGGTACATATAGGTTTTAGTAGAGTGTGCAACATGGTTTTCACATGGTTAAGAAAATCAAGCACATAAAACCATGTGGGGTCCCTCATTAGGTAGTGGGAGGCACACAATTAGCATAAAATTTGGGAAACCATGTGTCCTTGCCATGCGACCTAGAATTTCCCCGTGAAATAACAAATTTTCCACTATAAATTCTTAAAACATAAACGAATTTCCTCCCTGATCATTTCTAGCGTATAGCTGGTTTCTTCCCTTTTCATGGATCTCAAGCTCTCTCCTCCTAGGTTTATCAATATATCTTCCATCTGAAGTCTGGTCGAGCTTCCATTAGTCTCATTGGATTCCTATAGGTAAGCTCTTCAATCCTTTAGATAATTTAATCATTTTTATTTAACTCTATGATTATATTTTGATGCAGTCTCATATGGAATATATTTAGGATGTTGGTCTATTAATTATTTTTCTTCTGATATAGGGTGAACTAAATGAAAATACTAGACTAGGATAGTAATATAGTCTTAAGGTATGTGGTATATGAATCACTCCTCATGTCTCACCATTTTATAAATTTTCATCATTGTGTGAATGATGATTTCATAAAGAATTTCCTATTAAATTCATATTCCATGCTTATAATCATCATGATCATATTCTGGAGCCGCTTCCATACATGTTCTTAATTATTAGAGGTTATGACCTCAATGAGTTCCACCCCAAGTAAGTTGTTCTCTTTATTCATGCCTTTGAATATTTGTTATGACTATCTTCATAACCATTCAGGTAAGATAGAGTTGGCCTTATTAAAGGTAATAATTTTAATAAAATAAAATATTTTTCAATGACTATTACATTTATATATCACTGGAACTTTCTAGGTAATGTCTTTGGAAATAATCAACGGGCCTTTACACTAGTAATTGGAAAGTATATTTATTAATATCACATGATCTAGTTAATTGGATTTCTTAGGATTTTATGTCGTTATCCCACCTTATCATGCTTATGAAAGGTAAGTAAATGATCCTAATAATTTAGTATGGAATCTAAATAATAAATGGTTGTATATACTATCTATCCTTCTCACCTAGTATGAAATTCAGTTGAATTATCCTTTTGAATTATTAAAAGTGATGAGTATTATGCATCCTTAATTAAAGAATGAATTATGTATAAGGTTCCTATTGCACATGGAGATTTTTATATTTATAGGAGTGGTCATACTTGACATAACCTTGGATTCCCAATGGAATTCCTTGAGCGCTTAGAGGATGCAATTCTGATCCAAGGGGTTAGTTAGAAAGGGATATAACGACCATGGAATATGGTCCTTTTCTACTAGAGGATGTCCGACATGATGCCATAAGATCCCTTCATTATCTTATAAATATTGTGATTCCTTGGTTACACTCCTTGGATCCATCATGATGTCTTCAGACATGTGGAACCATGGATTCTACCCATTGAGCCCAGTAATTCTTAGATCATTTGACCATGGACTATATCCTTGGACTCATTTAGAATCATTTAAAATACACTACCTTGGGTGATTCCCCTTAGATTAAAGTCAAACCCTTATTTCCATAATACATGTTATTACTATGTTGGATAAACCCCAAGGCGAAGGATTTCTTGGTTATTACCTTGGATACTCTTTTAGTTTTATCCTCGTAGGATTCATTGGTCAATACCTTGGTTCCTCATTACTATTATTATAATTATAAGATGCCTTATTATACATTGGATCAATTATTATCATTATCATGATATATTGTTAGTGTTGTTTACAACTCATGTGATTCATCAATATAAACTAAACATACATGAACCAATTAAAGGATTGCATGGTCAAAGATATTACCAGATGAGGATGAAGAAGGTATCATTTATCATTGTAGAATTTCATTACATTTATATATACCTGGACACTATTTTAGTTTATATTCATAGAATAGATAGTATAGAAGCCATTGGTGGTGGACTACTGAGATTTATCTCACACCCCATTTGGGACACTGGCATAAACTAAGGGGAATATATGTATGAAGATGTTGAAAATGGAAATATCCCCCTTATGGAAACCTATTCTTGATTACTTTATTAGGATGGATCTTGGTATAATATAATCCTATAGGATCTTGGGATACTTGGATAGATTCTGATTCATTGGATTGTTTTGTATAAGCATGTATTTCTTTCTTCAATGTATAAATGTTTTCCATATTTCTAGATAAATGACATAAACTAACATATTTTCTAAAATTTAATGTTCTATTTATGAGTTAATTGTTATTGATGGATGTTTTTTCTTATCTTAAGTTTACAGTCTCATTATTTATTATACTACTTATACTAATTATCTTTTTAGCATACTTTTGTTGTTCTCTACTCTAACATGAGGTAATATAGAAAACTGTTTAAGTGAAATTCAAAAAAAAATATTACGATGTTAATTATGAAATCATGACTTTTTATAGTTTTAAATATTTTCTAAATGCTGAAGGTATTATGCATAATAAGAATATATAAATTCTCTTAGATGAGATTGTATCTATTTTGTAGTGTTATAATCAATATTTATTTTCTATGTTCATTTATTTATTTATTTTAATCCTTTTAGATATTATTTTTTTATTTTAAATAGATGTTATAAGTTTATTTATTGGAACTAGTTTCTCTGATAAAGATATTTTTTTAGTCAAAAACTCTTTGAAGAATATAATACGTAATAAATGTGAAATATTCTATCATCCTTAAACTCAAAAAGATCAATTATATGCCTACCTTGTAATGATTATGTCCCAATAACCAGGAAGGTATATGATTTCATCACCATAATACCTCATGTGGTCTTCCTAATCACTAGAGGTTGATGTAAACTCTGTGGAATTAAGTAACACACTTTTGAGGGGTATTTTTCTCACTTGAAATGATGAATCAATATCAATGGGTCTATGCAAAAATTGGCATCACCAAATACCCCAAGGGATTTGAAAATATAGAAATATGAAAATGTTAAGAAATATAGAAAAGTAGACTATACAAAATGGATAAATAGATATGTACATACATCAATATACACAAACATGCCTAAAAATCCAAAAGACATCCCAAGATAAGGGAAACTAAAAACACTATATAAATGGAATCTAGGTAACCTAAAAATGGCCTAGTAAACCAAAAGGAGGCTTCTAACTATGTCTTCCCTAAAAGAGAACCCAATAGATAACTTTTAAATCAACTCCCATATTATTCTCTTAAGGTACCAAAAATTATCCACTTTAACTCTAAGGATCCATGTTGAACTAGCTCCCATATCCCATCACATTACCTTTTCCTAGATCCCAAAAAATAGTATCTACACACATAAAAATAGTTAATGCAAAGGGTGTGAGTAAAGCATACCCAGTAGGTGGTAACTAACAAAAATATAATTAAACATCACAACCATAGTTTATCCAAAAAAAAATTAATGTCAATGATTCTAAATAGGATACTAGTAGTTAATAACATAGTGTCATCAACATATTTAAGCCCCTGTACTGGGAGGACCCATACTTACAATACTCTCTAAGAGCCTCATCTGAGTATTTGAGATGGGTGCCCTAGGAAATCTTGTATCTATTCCAAAAAATGAGTATAAATTATTCTAAGTACAATACTTATTCTATATAAATGATAGAGGTGAATTTATATTCATGTCATGGAAATTTTTATCCCATCTCTTTGAGAATTGGGAAAGGGATATAAATGAGTTAGGGAACTGCAAGCCCATAACATATCATCCAAATTTTTATTACCCCTTTTATACTTTCTTTCAAACCAAACGTTAACAATTACTCATAATAAAGTCATTAAATATAGTTTCATTTTTAGAAAATCTCTAAAAATATAAAATAGAATTTAAACATAGTAATGAGCAACCACATATGATTATAAGATAATTCTCACTCTATGAACATCATAAGTAAGTGAAGAGACTTAGTAGTCTATTTTTAGAAATTCCCATTTTTTAATTGAAAATATTGAACATGTTAAGGTTATCTATCCACTCAGTATAAACTCACTTCATCACATATTATGTAGATATAATAAGAGAGATAACAATACATAGTATTTACAAGGTTTACCATAAAATCTCACCCCTTGCCACAATTGGATCAACTCCTCAACCTATGGTTTCTCTAATATAATTTTGTTGTCAATTAAAATGTTATAATGAGTCACAAAAGATATTGATTGGTTATACAAAAAAATCACAAAACTTTAGAAACAAATAATTATACAAGCCAATAGTAGATCCTTTAGTTATGTAATGTTCTACACCCCAACCACTAACTCTTCTTCCAAGATTGGTAATATGACTAACCAACTTTTATTAACTTTTATTGGTTATACACTCTAATCAAACTTCTATTCAATGTTAATCCATAGCTAGAATTATCTCTAATAACTTTTGGTTGCCTCTACACCAATGAGAATAATCTTCATCTACAAGAATACATGATATGGTCTAATCATGAAAAACTTCAAGTTGTATGTCATGTGTTCTTTAGAAAATGAATTCCCAACTTTCTTAGTTTTAGATATTCATATAATATGGTTTCTTATTAATATAGTAAATACTTGATCATGAATGTCTTATACTCCTAAACATATTTTTTCATCTTTGGTCTCATCTCTCTCCTTAAAATAATAATGTATCAAATTCTAAATGTATTCTCTTATCAAGGATTTCCCATGTAATATTTGGTATCCATCACTATCTTCATGCGTGTATAACACACTACATGTAACTATCATATTCATTGAAATAATTTTACATGAACACACTCCACATTTTATAAGTGATACCACACAAACCACTCCTTTACATATTGTTCTAGTCACCTTACAAGCTCCTTCATATAGTAAAAAATGTAACGTAAACTCAATCTACTTGAACTATTACTAATTCTCTTGTTCCTTAAGATGATATTCCATATGGTACTTCAAAATTCAAATAATTTAAAGCCTTACATAATATAAATGTTATGTATGCTATTACTTCATGTAATGAAGCTTTCTATACAACCTTATTATATATATATCCACTAAGTTCTACAGGTAACAAATATGAATGAGATATTTGTTCTATTCATGTGACAATATATACACAAGACTCAATTCTTCATATTCCTTGTGAAAATCAAAGAATAGAGATTATATCCTTTGTGTGGGAGGGATCAAACAATATATCAATCTTCTTATTATATTTGTGTAGCTATGGATAATCACAATATCTTCTTCTTTGCAAGAATTAATCATATAGATTTTCTTATTTAGGTATCCTATGAGGATCATGATCATCAAAATTTTCTTTGTAATGTAAGAGATATCTCAAAAGATCATCAATAAATTTTTTAAATTGATTTTCCATATATTCATATTTAGAATGAATTTCCATAGTCTTATCCCTAATAATTGTGGGGAGTCAATCATAAAAAAAAATATAATCTCTGAAACTCTTAGAATGATGAATTTTATAATGACAACTATTAAAAAAATCATCTTCACTATGGGGAACTAACTATCATGTGACAAAAATAACATGCATATTTTTTACTTTAAACTCTAAAGGTCATTCCTATATTTAGATGTATGAAAACCATGCTATAACATATATTAAATTCTCAGTAGTAGAATAAAAATATCACTAATTCTTTTATAGATTATCTATTGTCCATGAACGATTATTAATGGTCATTTTCTCCTGGGATATAATCTATAAAATCACTACTCGATCATTATAGTAGTGATATGAAAATACTAGATGTAGAAAAAACTAGTGGCATTGAGTGCTACAGTTTCCCAAAGAGAAAAATACATAAGGTGAAATCATTTAATATAAAATATTTCCCCATGTTATATCTATAAGACTCAGGTTGTGGAATAATACCCTCATTTTTTATCCAAGTCCTACATTGATATTTGATGTGGGAGAACTCCTCTTAATTACACAACCCACAACATGAACCTATACGTGAAATCTATCAGGTGTTGATGATTTCCAGTGATTTCCATGCCTGATCCCACCGTAAAACTACACATACCTCTTTACTCCTATAATAACCGATGATCTATTATTGATGTGCACTTGGACCACATGCTTCATTTCCTGCCCATGCATAGGCTCTACCTCCACGTGACTCCACAGGACCAACATGGTCTATTTAGAACCATGTCCATCTTCAATCTTGGCTTAGAATTTCCATGTGATATATTGATGTCGAGTCAAGATGTGTTGGACCATATTTTTAATAAACTCTAGACTTATTAAGATACTAAGTGAAACCACAATTATTATTCCTAAAATAAATCCTTCCTCCATATTCACAAATTCTGAAATATTATTCAAGAATTTTTCATTTCATATTCAATTCCCACTAACCTAAATATAATTAATCATTTCTACACTCGATCTCAATATTTTTTTTACGTAACTCGAATAAAGATATCTCTAGATTCGACCAATTTTTTTTTGTAAATGATTTTTACTTTCTTTATATCATCTTTAATTTCCACGAAACTAAAAATAATAAATCACTTATAAAATTTGTCTCAATAATCTTTTTAAACTTATAAATTAACACCCTCTTAAACTTCCATAATTTTTTTATAAATTATAATCACCTTACAAACACCATTAACACATGTTTTGGGAATTATATTCTTTTATTCAATCATCACAGGTTAATTAAGGTTATATTGAAAACCATCATCCATGCATCATCACCTTCTGTTACCAATCATATATTTAATAATTCTCATTTAAAATAAATATAATTCTCAATTTGAAACTTTTATCGAACCCTTTGAATTATTTATCCATATCGATATACTCTAAAGTCAATATGATGTCCTCAATAGATTTTTTTCTCACACTTGTAGATAGTAAATTAAATGTCCAACATAAGGATTTTATAACCTTATATTTCTTTTGATAATACATTCTCATAATTTCACGGACCAATTTAATTATAGGTATGATATTAAATATCTTCTTAGTAAAGAACCTTTAGTTAGACAACTCTAAGTCTACTTGAGTAAACACAATGTAGAAAACAAAAGTGTATAACCATGGTGATCAATGATGCCCATAATAATACATGTATGTAATAGATAACCTAGAAATCATTCTATACACTACTCATATAGATAAATTATGAAATATAATATATCCTCATTCACTAGATTTAATGGTATTGTCTAGTTTTTTAGAATTTCAAGATTCACATAACTTATGATATATTGATATTTGTTTTTCATTTTTTCCTTCACTTGAGGTATGAACTCACTTCTTCATTGTAGGGGTTTATTAATCCATTAATATTAACTACTTAATGATTTCAAATAATTATAGCCTCATTAAATATGCTTCAATTCCCTATATGTGATCCCAAATAAACAAGAATAATATGGAATAAAGAGGGTCCTATTGGTTGCTTATAAGTAACAATAATGCTAATAGATTTCTTTTAACAGAGGATTTGTTTCTTTCCAACCTTAAAATTTAGTTTTTATAAAAAATATAAACAATTTTCTTATTCATATTATTCTTATGAACTTCTTCATTATGTGATTTAATTTTATTCATCTTATATTCACTTTTTTGGGAAATTTCTTTCTCCACTTTAACCATTTCAGTACAAAAAGCTTTAGATTTTTTAATTTTTTTCTAAAAAAATCCAAAATTCAAGATATCCCTATCAATAATTTTATACACTTATGCCTTAACATATTAAAATTTATACACAAATACTCCAAAACCTTTATGTTTTCAACAATTAGACACTTCTTAACTTTTTCATCCAGGATGATGTTGTCCCCTTACTCTTTTGTATGCCTTCTTAGGACCAGTTTGGAGAATGAATATCTTATATTTTATGCTCCAGGAATACACATGTTCATATTCTTTTAACATATGATTTTACTCAATAGGGGTTATTATCTCTTTAGATTGTCACCCCCTTTCCTGTGTCTATCAAGGATTTTTATGAATTAACATGTTATGAAAAATGCTAGTGATTTATTCATGAACTTATAACAACACTAACAATAGCCTATGAACCTATTTATTTTTTTATTATGAAATCTACCATGATTTTTTAAGTTATGTATCTTTATGTTTTGAGTGTAACTACCACTATTTTGGAAAATTCCTAGGGAATAATCTTCAAAAAAATTTAACATCCATCCCGGATGATATGGTGGCGTTTTCAGTATTTTTCAGAAACCATATTTTCCAAGAATTTGGTTTTAATCCTATAATAGAAAGTGAAATAATAATAATAAATTATTATATATGAAATTTTTTGGTTATGATATACTATATTCTTAGGGGAAGATGCCACTTGATTGGAGGATGATCTCATGCTCTTCTAGTGAATTTTTTTGAGACCTCATAGAACTATGGATCATAATGGAAATCAATGTGTGAGTATATTTATTTTCTATTGCTTGGGAGTCTCTCTCTTATGAGAGTTCCATATTTCTCATCCTTACTTCAATCTCAATAAATTTCATGTAGAGGGAGTTCTTATCATCCTCAACTGATCTTATGCTATCTTCCCAATCCTCTTTTATTTTTGTGATTTTTTCTTCATGAAAATTTCTTAATTATTGTGAAATATTATAAAATATCTTTATTCTTTTCCTTTGAAATCCATTTGAGCATGTGAGACATCCATAGAAATTTTATGAAAATTTTCCAATCTATGAAAATATTCCACAAAAAAAATCATAATAGAATTTACCACAAGAATACCTTTGTAATTATTCTTCAACAAAGGAACATCTTTTATTTCAACGTCATCTTGATTAATCCTTTCATCTAAATGGGAGGTGATAGAAATTTACATTTAAATTTTTTTGACAAAAATCATTATATAATTTTTTAACTTTATTTTCTAAATGAGGTTTATCAAAATAAGTCCCTTTATTGTATGAATAATATAATTTACCACTTCTTCAGGAAATGTCTCTAGAAGATATTTAATTTTAATATTTTTATCATTAAGTTATATATCATTATGATAGATTGAACAAGATTATTCAAAAGAATCATAACAATATAATTTTCAATACTTGTACCACTCTGATCACAATTAGTTAGTGGAATTTATTCCATTAATTTTTTATTCTTCCTCACCTTCATTGCATTAATTTTCCTCCAATTTTTCAAGTAATTCTTGAAATAACTAAATTAGTACCATCAAGAGTATCTTTAATTTTATCAATCATAGAAATATCAAACACATACGACAATATATACTTCATTAGTGATATTTGAATCAATAGGGGAAAATTATATCCTTTTAGAGGAAGGCAAGATTTTCTAAAATACCCCTTGAAGTGGCCAGGTTTGGTGAACCACTGATGGGGGGGTGAATTAACCATCTATTTTTATGAATTAACCATTTATAATTTAACCAATTGAAGTTTCTATGGTTTTAAATCCACTTATTAAAAACATACAACCTTACCTCATATACATAAATAATAAGTTATAGATAAAACATTATATTTACATGTCTTAACATAAAATCTTACTCTTTTCTATTATTTGTGAAACAACCTAACCTATGGTTTAACACTATAATATTCTTATCAATTAAAATGGTATCCTAATTCACACATTAGTGTGATCAATTTTACACCCCAATTTCCAAACATTGTAAGAGACTGGTTATACACCCCAGTAGTAGATCCTCGAGTTGTGTCTGGTACTACACCCCAATAACCAAATAATATTCCATGATTAATTATACACCTAAACTAAATTATATTTCCTTTTATTGGTTATACAAACTGATAAAATTCAGTTTATTTTTAATCAAAAGGTATAATGATATTTAGTAGTTCCTGGTTGTCTCGACACCACTAAGAATGATCTTCCTCTCTTGGGGTATTTGATGTGGTCTGATTATGTACAAATTCACATCTTCACATCAGGTTCTATTCAAAATATTAACATTTGGCTTTAATAGTTTCAAATATCCACATTATATAGTTATTCTCTAACCACTAAATACTCAGGAAAGTAATTATTCTTCACTTTCAGAGATTTGTTCGACTTTAGTCTCTTCTATCTCATTAATAAAATGCTGTATATGATTCTTACTGTATTCCATTCTTAACGATTTATTACCTAATAATAAGTATAAATACTATTTTCTTACATGTATAACACACCTCATGAAATTATCATATCCAAGGTAATACTATTATATTCATGATCTCTACATTTTAAAAGTTATACCACACTATCAACTCCTTTTGTGTTATACTTTTCACTTTAAAGGCCCCCGCTCCACATAGTGAAAATAAATCAAGAACATAATCCACATGATCTATTTCCACACATTCTTATCATCAAGACAATGTGTGATACAGTAACTTAGCTTTCATATACTATAAAGCACCAGGTACAGTGGATGCTAAGTGGGATGGTACTTCCATTACATAATATTCACATACCACCATATAATACAAATTAAAACTAAATTACATGTGAAAAAAATATAAATAGGTTATTTTTTTCTCTGAAAACACAATATCTAGACAAGAATAAATACCTATTCTTCATTTTAAAAATTAGAGTGTAAAGATTATCTCTTTCATGCGATCCAAATAACATAGTATTCATGGGTCAATAAGGTTCTCTTATTACTTCTCCATTCCTTATGGTTTTCTATTTTGAAAATCACAAACACTTTTCCTTAAGTTTATTTTTCACTTATAGATTTTTCATTCCATTTTCCTTACATATTTTTCATTCCATTTTAATTTCATATTTTTCATTCCATTTTACTTACATATTTTTCATTCCGTTTTACGTACAGATTTGTTATTCCGTTTTACTTCCAAATTTTTCATTCCATTTTACATACAAATTTATAATTTTTTTTACTTAATTTTTCGTTCCGTTTTACATAAAATTTTGTCATTCTATTTTAATTACAAATTTGTTTTTACATTTTACTAAAGCCTATGTCATACCAATTTAGTGATACCCCATTTTTGAAATAATGTTGTCACATGAAAATCTGTGATACTATTTTCATATTATGATACCGTTTTTCATGATACCGATACTGATAAATATTTCATCCCTATTTTATGATACCGGTACCCAAAAACAGTGATACCATTTTTTCAATCCAATTTTTATTATCTTAAGAATTTATTTTCTTGATAATGATAGGGGTATTTAATGTATTATTCAAATATTATAGAATTATTTGTTTTCCTATACTTAAAATTTATCTTAGAATTAACATCATTTATTATACATGAAACAATGTCATACAATATGTTATAAAATAATCATTGTCTGTTTGACACGCGTACATGTCCCTCTAAAATTTAAGGAAAATATGACCGTTGGAGTGGAGCTGACCGTTAAGGAGTTTTTCTAATAAATAAGAGTTCATTAGAACGATAAAGAGTTTAGTGAAGTGAAATTAATTTAAAAGAGATAAAAGTTTGTGAAGTGATTCCTAGAGATAGATGTTCATACAACTCTCAGTGCTTCATTGGGATGTCATTAACAACTTGTTCAGGCATGAAAAACTTGTTCAGACATTCTTTAAGTAGACTCCAATCATGCTGATCGTGGGATTATAGGTTTGGAAGACATAGGTTCCAATTTCCTTATAAATCAAGGGCTTGCGGGGATAGAAAGATAGATATCGATCTTCAGATTGAGGGCTTAGTTGGGTTTGGGTAAGAAAAACTTTCTTGAAAGTATTAATTGTTGAACCTTATCCAAGGTTGTTGGATACCAATCTATTTGGGTTAAAAGATGTCTTATTGTTACATGTTCTTTATTAAAAGTTGTTTTTATTCCGCTGAAATTTTGACTTTGTTAAATTTAGAACATATAAATTTCTTATACATTCTAATTCCTTTACTAAGATTATATTTAAGATTCTATATTCCTTAAGGTAGAATAATTCTTTTAATATAATCTTCCTTAAGTTTTTATCTTATGGTTGTAAAATTTATAAAAAAAATTATTTAAGAGGGTTTTTGAATATTTGATTAACTTTTTTAAACTTAGTTTTCTTAATGATAAAAGCTAACTTTAAGAAACAGATCCCTTTAAGGTTAATAATATTTTCTTAAGAAAGATTTATACCAACTTTAAAGGTTCCAAAGCAATTTTTAAAGTGTAAAATTTACCCCCCCCCCTTTTATTTGAGCATATCATTATACTATTCAATCATACAAGTATATTTATATTCTTCTTTTCCTTATGTAGTAAAGTAAGATCATGGTGTTTTATTATTCACGTGGATAAAAAAAACAAATCTATTCTTTTTATATCCTAGGAGGCACAAAATCTTATATGTTTTTCTTTTGAAAAATGGGATATCTCTCAAAATTGTCAAGAGAGTTTTTAAAATACTTAGAACTGCTTCTGTGTTTATAGAGAATTACAGTATCCCGAGTTATTATAATATTTCTAATTCAATATATTCTGAAAGTAGTATTGCATCTCAAAATAATTCGATGCTAAATTTTAGGGAATGTTATATTTCCATGATCGAACTCACGCTGAATAAATCACAAACATGCTATAAAAATCACATACATATCCTTACTTAAAACTCTCATGCTTATTCTTACATTTAGATAAATTAAAAACATATATTATCTTTTGTGGATTGAATGAAAATAGTATTAAAATCACATTGATTCTCATATTGAAATCATTGTGTGAGATAAATATCATGTGTGGTTGATTTATCAAAGAGTTTTCTTCTATGCAATATTAACTTGATTGTTGTAGTCGTGATATGAAAATATCATCTATGTAAAAAATATGTAGCATTAAATTCAAGGGTTTCCCAAGTAAGAAGAGTTGTTTAGATGATATTATTTAATTTAAAAACATGTTCCCATGTTATATTTGTAGTCTCAAGTGGCGGAATAATACCCACATTTTCAAATGGAGTCAGACACTAATTTTTCCATGGGATAAATATTCTTAATTACTAAAATAAAGACATACAACTAATAGTGATGTCTTCATAATGATGTTGTTATTCTTCTATCATTTTTCTTCGTCCCATTATAACATCCCGAAATGGGAGCCACTTAAATGGTTCCTAGAGCAAGTGGGAAACTTGGAGTCACATTCGCCTCCCCATATGATAGAGTCTTCTGACTAGAAACAAGGTACTAATTTGATATGGTTGGGAGACTATACCCACATATCATAGTGGAACAACAGATATAAACAATGATAATATATATAAAAAAGAATTATAGACAATTAATAGAAAAATATACCATAAGTAAGTAGCAAAAATATAAACATCAATGAATTCTAAATACAACCAAAATCAAGAGGATGAGTCATATACAAGATGATGTCATGTCGTGATAAAATAAAAAAATGGGAATCAAGGGATATAGGGAACATGTTTATACAACATGTTGTACAAAAATACAAAAAGACAAAAATATAGATCCACTAGCATCACGAGCATACAATATTTCCTCTTCTCCTATGATCCATGTTACAAATAAAACTGATTAAGAATATGCGATAGGGATATTTTTGATATCCACACATCCAGTCATGAAGTATACATGGGTATGACAGGTGTCCCGAGTAGGGTGCGAGATAAGTTCAGTAGGCCACCCCAAACAATTTCTATAATAATCCAACCATTTTAAATTTTATTATAATGTGCTGGTATATATAATAATAAACAATTTTGGAAAATAATACCAGTTATTTTGGTTTCTATAGGACACCTGGAAGACTCTATCTTCTTTGGAATATGTCAAAATGAGTCTACAATCGATAACCATATATACCCATACATATATACAAAATATTAAACATATATAATACATATACATGTATATATGATCTATATGTGAGGATTTATATATATGAATATACATGGATACTTTGTTCTAGCTAGACCTAGGATTTAATCTATCTATCCATAACTAGTCTAAAGACCTATAAGATCCAAAAAAGGGTATAATCCCTGAATCATTGATGAATACATGACATCATGCCTATCCTTTTAGATTGTAAGATGATTAGTCTTTCCCAACACCCGAAGCAATGGAACATGGATATTCATTCCCATCATCCAAATAAAATAAAACAATGTGAGACATCATGCCCATCACATAATGTAAGGGATCGTGAAACACCATCCTCAACAATTCCCTTAACCATTATTCCACTGCCATTATCCATGGTCTAATAATGATAATAAAGAGGGATCATATCTAAATCATTTTTATACATTTTACCCAATCCAACCATGGGTGTTAAAAATAATATAATTCAAGGATGTTATTATAGAAAATGTGTCGTGGAATTGTTTCCCACTTTCAATAAATTAAATAAATCCATTTGATTTAAAAGTCATGGAAATTTCTATTTTAGAGTTAATCGAAACACTTAGATGACTTTCGGCCATTTTAACATTTATTGAAAAAGGGAAATTAAATTTAGTACACCCAAAGGGGTGAAAATCAATGAGTTTGGCATCCTTTAACAATTTAATAAGGCTCTAGGGTGAAAAAAACATGGTTTAATTAATTTGAAATGTAAACAAAATTTTATGGCAATGCATCGAATTGTTCGGCATATAGAACACCATAAAATAATATAACAACAGATAAAGCTTTAGGAAAAATTACTATACCACCTACCTTAGATCCGTGGATGACTACTTATTAGGTATCAACCATTTATTTGAATAAGAGCGAAATAAATCAAAATAATAGAACAATTACTTGAAAATAGGGAATATGAAATCAAACCAAAATAGTAAAATAGATTGGAGGACAGAATACGATAGAAAGAATGAGTGTTATGGGTCTTACCACTATGAATCTAATGTGACCGATGATGATGGAAATAGAGATCAGAGGGGAGATTTATCAATTTTTCTCACCTCCTTTTGAGGAGTTTGTTTAAAACATCTATATTTTATTAACAAAAACCATGATTCTCTTAGAACAAATTACTTACATGTTGTATGATAGAATTTTATTTGGTAAGATAGTTTTTATGATAATTTTTCTATGTGTTGAGGTGTGTCACCACCAACCATGGGTAACTACTAAGGATGAGGTATTTCTAGTGGAGTTCATTCCATCCTTGTTATCATTAGTGGAGTTACCATCAGGCTTGTTACCGCTAGAGGAGCTACCACTATGGAGCTACCGTCATGACCTATCACCATTAGACATTGAGTCACTGTTGGAATATGAGTCACTACCAGCCAAAGATATCGCCAGTATGAGCTACCACCAGATGGTGAGTCACCACAAACTTCATGCTACGATTTTTATTTGAGGAATTTGATGTGAATGGATCATCTACTATTTCTATTCAAGGAAAAATTGACCACATTATAATGACATAGTTAAATCCCTTTCGAAGATTAGGGATCTCCCTCAATAATTACTTTTGTATCATTTTAATACAGCTTCTCTCTATCTCTCTCTATACAATGATTACGAACATACAAGCCTATTATAAATTTTTGATATTGAATCTATAAACCTATAAAAGATTCCTGATTCATTTGATGTGAAGATCATTGACAAAGAATCACATAATCCATTATAGAGATTTATTGAGACAATAATAGTTTTAAACTATAAAATTCTTGAAAATTCCAATGATCTTCTATTTTTTCAGAAAATTCCATGAAAGAAGCTCAAACTCCTCACCAAAGCTAATCTGAGGATTTAGAACATTCTGAACATACCAAAATGAGCATCACTATTATCTTTATTTTTATTCTTTATTTATTTTATTTTTTGAGAAGTGATTCGCAAACATGTTATCAAATACACAGGATCTCTTATACCTAAACTGAAGAATACTTGTTATTAACATTTTCTCTTTACATTTATTTACCCATAGTGTTTGTGTAATAGGTACCTCTATGGGCTATACTATTTTACTTCCGGCATAAAAATGTGGAAGATTAATTTTTATCTTGGAAAACATATTTCTATCATTTGTTTACCTAGTGTGGGTTGTGGATTTGTTTTATTATTATTATAATCTTCTTAGTAGTGGGTGATTTCTATGTGCAGGTGATTCAGTCTCATCTTGGGACCAAAACCATTATTTATTCCATTATACTATTTTGATTTGTTTTATTATCAAAACCTAAATTGGTTTTAATTTATAAAAAATATTATTTTGATATTTAATAATAAGTAGTTATTTATATATATCTTTATAAGTAAATTTATTTCCAAATTCAAGATAATTCTAACATTAATTTAATAGAGACATAATCACTCTATGATAAATATTATAAAAAGGCACATCTTATATAGATATGACATTTTGATTAATTAGTTAATTTATTTTATTATGTGGATTTCATTTTAACTTTATTTTTTAATATAAGTTTTTTTAGGAACTCAATTCACCCCACTCTCGAGTTACTCACTCCAACAAATATTTGGTATCAAATAAGTTTTGAATTATATTTTCAATTTTTATTTTAGTTTTCATATAAAAATCTTAAATTTCCATTAATAATAAATTTTAGTTATTTATGGATTATTGACAAGAAAGATCTTATACCAATAGACTCCCTTATTTTAATGGTACACATTATGATCAATTGAAAATCAAATTGAAAATTCATTTTGAAAGTATGGGTTTTTGACATTTGGACTACAACATAAGATCATTTGGAAATACCACAAACTACAAGAGTTACTTGGAGTGATGCTACAATAACGTTATACAATAAAAATTATAAAGATATGAATGCATTTTTGTGTTACTTGGGTGATGATGAATTTAATAGAATATCTACTTGCAAATATACTTTTGAAATATGGGATACCTTATCTGTTTCAGATGAATGGACATACAATGTTGAATAAATGATACTAAATACATATACAATCAGCTATGATAATTTTAAAATGAAATTATTTGTACCTACTTCTGATATGTATCTTAGGTTTACTGAGATGTCCAATACCATGAACTCACTTGGAAAACTAGTTACATACAAAGATCATGTGATGATTCTGCATAGATACTTACGAAACATATGGAGAGTAACATTAGTGTTAATTTGAAAATATTCTGATGTATGTGATCTGAATATTAAGGAATTTATAAGAAATAAAATGATGTCTTAATAAGAGATTAAAGTCAACAAGGATACTGATTAAGATTAACAAAAAGAAAAATCAATAGCCTTCAAGACTACTACTTCAAACAAATAGAAAATGTACAAACATAAAATACAAGTGAAGAAGAATCTCCCGATGATAGTGATGAAGAGATGGTCCACATGGCCAAAATATTTATGAAATTATATAGAAAAAAGAATTTATTCATGAAATCAAATTTCATTAGAAATTATGACAGTAAGTGAAATTGAAAAAGGATTGAAAAAAGGATGATACTCAAAATGAAATCACCTATTATTAATGTAATAGGAATGGAAACATTTAAAATGAATTTACAAAATTGAAATATAAAAATAGATATTACGATAAGGATAATAGATTTAATAAATCATTTAATGTAACATGTAGTGCCTCTAAAAAGATCTCTAGTGATTCGTACACTAATCGAGAAGACAATCCTGATAGGAAAATATGGGCTTTGTAGTGAGCACATCAAAGGTACAAAATATTATTCTTGCTTCTCCTACTAATATTTCAAGTCATTCTATAAATAACTATAATAATTATATTGAAGAATTAATGACCAATAAAGATTTTTATGAATAATATAACATGCTGGAAGATTCCTTTCTTAAACTTTTAGATAAATATAAGTCACATAAAAAACAACTTACTTTGACAGTAAATATTAAAACTAACCTTACTATTGAAAAATAGAAGAAATATCAATTATTGAAAGAGAATAATTAATTAAAATTTTCCAATGAACAATTAAAAAAAGGAAAATAAACGTTTACGAATGGAATGAAAACATTAACTCAAATACTTGGAATGAAAATTACCCCCAAGTATAACAAGGGTTCAGTTTGTCAACCTGGGAATAAAAATCAAAAAAACGAAATTTATGTCTTGTACCCATTCTAAAAATTCACATAATTCCAATAGTCACTCGATTGTACCTAATAAAATATTAATTTATAGAAACATAACATATTTTCATAAGAAATCCATTATGTAATCATGTGCACCAAAATATCTTATTACTAACATAACTATACCCAAGAATATTTAGGCATCAAAATCATTTTTGGTATAAATTTTTTTGGTTGGAAAGTTCCTTGAAAACCTCCAACAAAAGATTTCAGTATCTAGATAGTTTTTGTTAGAGACATATGTCTAGTGAGTATTCAGATTTCAATAATTCAATCAATTTTGATGGTGGTCATGTCACTTTAGGTGAAAATGCTAAAGGGAAAATCATCCTCCTTTCCCAAATCATCAATTTTAATTCAGTATTGATTTACAATGTATTATATGATGATGGTTTAAAATATAATATACTATTCATTTCTTAATTATGTGATGATTTTTTTTATGTAATGTTTGAAAATAATTCTTGTCATGTTTTTGATGATAAAAAAGATTTTATTTTTACCTCCTTTAGAAATAATATTGTTTAATCAATTGATTTCAGTTATTTATATAATAAAAATATTTCATTCTTAAGTTACATTAAAAAAGAATATTGGATTTGGAATAGGATACTTGGCCATTTCAATATTCATTCACTTATAAAGATAACTATAAAAGGGTTAGTTAAATACCTGCCAAATCAAGAATTCTCAAATGATAAGGTTTGTGACCCTCGACAAAAGAGAAAAAAAAATAATTTTTTTTAAATATAAGAAAAAGGTTTCAAACTCTTACATTCTAGAGTTTGTTCACATTGATCTATTTTAACGTTATACCATTTCTAGTTTAAATAGAAATCATTATGTCTATGTTCTTGTTGATAAGTTTTCTAGTTACACTTGGGTACTCTTCTTAGCTAAAAAATATAATTGTGTTCTAATTTTATTGAGTTTCACAAATCAATAGAAAATCTACCTGGACTTTTGATTAAGGGATTAAGAATTGACCATGTTCATTAATTTAAAACTCAATAATTTTAATCATTTGGTTATCAAAATGGTTATAATCACAACTTTTCTACTCCTAGGATACCAGAACAAAAAGACATGGTAGAATAAATAAATAAGAATCTTCAATAGATATCCAAAACAATGCTAAATGAGTATAAATTACCTGTATACTTTTGGGTATATTCTCTTAACACATCCTTCTATATAATAAATAGAGTTTTATTTAAAACCCTCTTAAAAACACCCAACTAGTTATTTAATAATAGAAAACCAAAGGTTAATTACTTTAGAGTTTTTGGTGGAAAATTATTTGTTCTAAATACAAAGGATAATTTGGACAAATTTTCTTCCAAGAGTGATGATGAAAATTTTCTTACTTATTTAACATCCATAAAATCATATAGAGTGTTTAATAAAATATATAGAACAATGAAAGGGTATGTTCATATTATGTTTGATGAAACTAATCCTAATGAACCTAAGACTATCATAGAGAACCTTGACGATGATCTATCAGATATGAACATTAATTATAAACCTTCTGAAAGTTCTGTTAAACAAGAGTAATGTTCATCCAGTGAACTGCCAGAATCCAAACCTAAAGAAGATCTTGAGGGAACCATCCCCTCTTTTTAAAGAGTTGTTAGGATTCATAGAAACTATCCTTTAGGTGCTGTAATTAGAAACCTTAACAGAGGTACAAAAACTAGTGCTTCCCTTAGAAATCCTTTGGAACACCAAGCCTTCTTGTCACAACATGGCCCAAAGAACATTAATAATGCTATCAATGATGAATTATAGGTAATATATATGTAATATGAACTTAGTCAATTTTAAAGAAAAAAGGTTTGGTAAATTGTTGATAGACCTTAAGATAATTAACTATTGAAAATAAGTGTGTGTTTAGAAAAAGGTTGTTTTTTTAGGAACCATAATAAGGAAAAAGGATAGATTAGTTTCATAAGTGTATAATCAAGAATAAGGTATTGATTATGAATAAACCTTTTCACTTACAACCAGAATTGAATCCATTAGTATACTGCTTTCATATACAACACATTTTTATTTCACACTAGCTTAAATGGATGTTAAAAGTGAATTATAACATGGGTTTAAAATTGAGAATGTTTTTTGACAACCCCCTATATTTCAAGATCCACATTTTCTACATCATGTTTTAAAAATAACAAAAGATTTATATGGTTTAAAAGAGAATCCTAGAGAATGGTTAGATATGATTACATCTTTCTGTATGTCAAAATGTTTTTCAAAAGGAATAGTTGATCCAACTATTTTTATAAAAATAATTTCAAATGTCCTTTTAATAGTACCAATATATATCGATGATATAATTTTTGGGTCTACTAAAGATTTCATTTGTAAATGTTTTTTAAAAATGAATGAAAAATAAATTTGAAATGAGTTTAATGGGTGTACACAAATTATTTCTTAAATTTAAGATTTTTAAAAATAAATAAGGAATCATTTTAAATAAATTTAAACATAAAAAAGGACTGTTAAAACTTTTTTTTGTTAGAAAACACTAAAAGTTTTGATAGTCCCATTAGTACCATATTTATTTTATATCTCTATGAAGTTAGGAAATCAGAAGATAAAACTAGTTACAGAGGTATGATTGGATGTCTAGTATATTTGACTAATATTCAGTTTGATATTATGTTTAGTGTGCTTATGGGTTCTCTCTTTCAAGAATATCCTAAAGAGTCACACATAGTAGTTGTTAAAAGAATTTATAAAACCTTAAATATATTTTTTTTGGGATTGTTCTATCCAATAGGAGAATTATTTGATTTAATAAGTTAGTCATATGATGATTTTTGAAGCTATAAGTTAGATAGAGAAAGCACATCATAAACTTGTCATATTTTAAGAAAATATCTAGTTTCATGTAGTAGAAAAAAACAAAATTATATTGAAGTGTCTACATATTCAATAGAATACATAGCTACAGGAAGTTACTATGCACAAATCATGTGGATGAAACATACATTACTAGACTTTGGATACCAATTTATACATGTGCCTATAAATTGTGATAACAGAATCAAAATAAGAATCTCTACGAATATAGTGTCTCACTATAGAACAAATCATATTGATATAATACATCAAATTTTGGGAGATAATTCTAAAAAACGGGATATAACATTAGATGTTATTAGAACTGAGCATCATCTTGCTGATATTATCACAAATCCTTTGAATTCTAAATGATTAAAATACATCAAACATGAATTATGTATGATAATTTTTGGTTGATGAGTCACCTTTGATATTAAATCTTTGATGAGTAACCGTTGATGAGTCACTATTGATGAGTCACTATTGATGATTCCCCATTGATAAGTAACCATTGATGAGTCACTATTGATGAGTCACCATTGCAAAGTCACCATTTATAAGTCACCGTTTATAAGTCACCATCGATGAGTCACCATTGGAGAGTCACTGTTGGTGAGTCACTGTTGATGAATTTCCATTGATGAGTCATTTTTGATGGGTCACCATTGATGAGTTACCATTTAATGAGTCATTTTTTTATTATTATCATTTCTTTATTACAATTTCTATTAATTTACCAACTAAATTTTTATTGTTTTAAATTTTTTTTATTAATTATTTTGAAACCATAAAGGATAAAACTCATGACTAAAATCAAATTCATTCACTACTCCTCAAACCTTTGATCTCCCAACACGTTCTCTACCTCTCAGATGAATCATCTTTACTTTTTCTCTCATTACACCTAATCCTTCAACCAATCAAAGTGATCCTTGTGAAGAAATCAAAACTGTAAAATATATAAAAGGTGAGACAATCCGTGAAATTAAAATAATCTACTATTAGTTAGTATATTGATTCATGAAACTCAAATTTGGTGAAAATAGTTATCGATGCATAAAAATAAATCAATGGGAAGTGGCTTCTATTAAGAAATATGATCACATTGAACATAGTAGAAGATCAGAAGTGGATGAACTGGTTTAAAAATAATAATTGTGTTTGTTATTTGAGGTTGGTATATGATTTCAATCATAATGTAGAGAGTTTTTGGAGCTAAAGAGAATGAAATAAGTAGTCACATTGATATAGAATAGTTTTCCTTCTCTTCAAGATAATGGGAATAGTTCCTAAGAGTAACTCATAATGGGTATATGATGATTTTCAAGGAAGCATTAATGGTGAATTTAAGATTGTTAATTATGAACAATCTCTCCTAAAGAATATATGAGATAGCACACTGTGAAGATCTAAAGACGATGAAAAAAATGGTGAGTGTAATATTTTATTCATGTTTTTAAAACATGTATAGTTTCATAGAAAGGAAGATTTTGATACTATGAGATATTAGGATGTTTACAACTTTTTAATGATGAAATAAGGACAAAGGATAAATATATGTAGATTTATAATGATCCATATATATGAAATGTTCAAGAAAACATCAATGTAGAACTATTTCATATACCCTAAGATGATATCTTCCATATTGGATGATAAATTATTAGTCAAAGAAGGTGAATAATCAGAAGATAAACAATGTGTTTTTTGTTTTCCCAAGACAATTTTCAAATGGGTAAAAGTGAGTTGGAGTCCATGGAAGAAGTTCTAGGTAAGATAAAATGATAAATTTTATAATTAATTCAACTCAATTAGTTATCCATGTAGACCTAAGGACATGGTGGATTCTATTCTTGAGATTAATGAGTTAGTTGAATATTCTGATGATGATGATAAGGGAGTATTTCATTGAACTCTGGGAAGCTAAACACACCATAGAAAATACCTCAAGTATTATTTGTGAAAAATTTATACAAAGAATGAGAAGTTTGATAACTTCATATTCCGAGTAGAGAACGTGAGTTTCCCATCATTTACAAGGTATTTCAAAGAACATGTGAGTCAATTTATGGTTCTCACACTAGTGTTTCAAAGATTTATGGAAGATAAAAGGTATTTTTTCAGTGTTATAAAGAGGGGTGGTAATATTATTAATGATTTTATCAACCTCATGAAACAATTTCTACATGTTCATAATATAGCTATAATTTCAAGAGAGGAAATACCTATGACTACTGTTCTTTCCAAAACACTAAAATATCTAGTTAGATACAGTGTAATAATGGTTACTCAACTAGATAGTATTTTTCCTCCACCATATCAACCTCTGAGTTTATCACCTATTGAAGAGATTCGCTTCCTAAGGCCTGTCCTTCTTTTTAAACCAATTCATCATTCACCAAAAATCTCTTCCATCACCACCAATTCTCCAACTAGAAATACTACCGCTTAATCTCCTCAAGACAAAGTCATGGACAAAGAAAAAGGCAAAGAAAAACTCATAGATAGTCTTGAATTTACCTATAATAATGAATCTGATTAGATGGTATCATTAATGAGATCCTTTTCATATACTCTTTATTTTTTGATTTCTATACTCAAAATTTTTTGGTTAACATTCAATCCAATATCATAGTGTTATTCTCATCTCATTTTACTTTTATTTTATCAATATTTCATATTTGAAAATACTAATGGGGGAGATAAATTGGGTATTTATTTTTTGCAGCGGGAGAAAATAAAAAATCATAATATTCTGTTCCATCTTCTTTATACATTTCTGATATTTATTTCAGTTATCTATTTTAAGCCCTCAATATATTTTTTATATCTTACATTTATTTAATATTATTGTGGTTCATATAACTCATATATCTTTTTAAATGATAATAATATTATTTTAATGTTTTAAATTAAATAAATCCGAGATTATCTATGTTTACCTTTTTACATGACCTATAAAATTCCATGTTTTTTATCTTAAAAAGGGGAGAATATAGGAACCTCATTATGAGTATAGTTTTTAGACTTTATTTATTTTAATGATCAAAAACCCTGATTATTTT